>OX439472.1:105698264-106898264 GCA_949320105.2 Crepidodera aurea
TCTTTTGACAGATAAGTCAGACTTTATTTATTCATAGCCGTATCGTATGTATTTTAATTGATTCAGAATTTTGTATTAATATATATTTCAAAATGGCTTCATTATAAAAATATTATCAGTCCTCCTAAATCCCTTGAAGGCAGAATTATTAGTAATAGCAAGGCAACATAAAAACAAATTCAAAAAGTATATTATGGATGAGATGGCCAGAGAAAAAGGAATTAAAATTCTCAGATTGCCTCCGAACCACGCCGAGTTAAATTCCATTGAACTGATCTGGTCTCAATTATTAAAAGGTTATGTTTCTTAAAACAATAAAACATTTAAATTTCCTGATCTGCGAAATTTGTTTTTGAAGGCAGTTTCAGATATAAATAGAGAACAATTGGGGAAAATGCATTGGTCATGTTAAAAATGTGGAAAATTCATTTAGGAAAGTGGATATATCAATGGATAATTTAATAGAACCGATAATAATAAACCTCAGAAAAGACAATTATAGTGATACCAGTAGTTTTAGTAAAGACAGTGACTTTTAAAGATAGTTCTTAAACTAACTTTTTTTTTAATCTTTGAGTTTAGGTAAGTACAGAAGCGTTACTTTTAATGCCAAGAGATTAAAAAAAGTTTAATACACAACATATAATCCTCCTTGTTATTTATTGGTTAAATTTAATTCGTTCAATGTTAAAGTGTCGGATGCATAAAGTTTATTTTATTTTTTTGTAAATAATATAACTTCAGAATTTAATCTACGAAGTGCGTATATATATTTTATATGCTGTGACCTTATTTATATTATAGAAACTTATTTTGCAAAGTACGCCTATGGAATGTGACGTTATATCCCCACTTTTACTGTACTCATCTATCCTTTATAGTATATATTACTATAGAAACAAGTAATTATTATGTGCCGTTGCTAGGAAATAAAACTAAAAGCTTAACTTTTCTTGTAAATATCTCGGAAGATCAAATTTTCACAGACATGAGACCTACATTTTCTGTCGATTTAGATAGGAATTAGTCTACCCTGAAAGTTTCATTGAATTCTGACGAGTGGATTTCGAGATCCTCTGGACACACACACACACATACACACACACACACACATACAAACCTTGCTCGTTTAATAGTATTTGATATTGGTTTCCATTTTTAGAAACAAAAATATTTCCATGCCATTGCGTCTTACTTGAAATA
Organism: Crepidodera aurea; assembly: GCA_949320105.2. NCBI lineage: Eukaryota > Metazoa > Arthropoda > Insecta > Coleoptera > Chrysomelidae > Crepidodera > Crepidodera aurea. Next base: position 105,699,468 of record OX439472.1, read on the forward strand.
AATGTGAATCAATTTCGAAGCTTTAGTACAGTATTGGAAAAATGATATAATTTAGCAGAACGGCATAAATTTGCTGCTGTAGAGTGTCTACATAAATTCAGTCTAAAATGTTTCCTTATCGTTTTGCAGATTGTAATAGCGTCTATGTTTCTAATGTCCCAGAGTAGACATACATATAAGCGATCGATATCACAGTTTATTCCAGTTGATGCGAAATATAAGGACACGCGTAAAAAGAATCAATATTATCGCGTTTGGCAGCGTCTTATTTCCGGGTAAATGGAGTATTTTAATGCATCGTATCTGCGAGAACGTTTATGTGAAATGTGTTCTGTTCAATTTTCGGGGGATCCGGCGAACGTTCGTTAACAGAAGCAGCCGTGCATAATTCCTGCTCCTTTGCAATTGTGTCAGCCGAGAAGATTTTATCGTGTCTTGTAAACTTCGATTAATGCCGTAGTCTATTTTCGGATCTTACAATCGAAGTAAGCGAATTAAGGCCGCCAAATTGAATTCGGAGACGTGGCGTGATTTGCTTGTTGTATTATGCCAGGATGTTTGGTCGTGGTCGGGAAATGGCGTAGCTGTAGAGAGTGTAGAGAAAGATTAGGGACTTGATAAAGGCCTAGATGTGGATTTGGTTCTGGCGTTGGATTATTTTGAGTGTTGGAATAGCGAGAAGATAAATATATCAGGGAAGATTGTGATAAAGTTTGGAGAACAGATCATGTGAGATTATCGAATCAAGGTCAAAAAAGTATGGGGATACGAAATTTTCGTGATAAAATAAAATACACAATCGAACGTTAGATGAATTTAATATTGACTGTGGACTAAGACAAAGAGACCCAATTTTAATAGTTTTATTTGAGTTAACATTATAAAAAGTAGTAAAATTGCTAATTCATCCAGAAGGAAATATTTTAATCATATGATATAAAATAAGTAAGCAAAATCTAAATTAAAAAACACTCAGTACATATAAAAGGTATGTCAACTTACAAACATAAAACAATATTTTAGGGAAAATCAATAATAAACAATATTCACAACAGGGAAACAAATTGAAACGATATACATTAAAAGAAAATAACATTGAAATAATTTAAAAATAATAAGACAAGATAAACTTACTTTTTATCAAAATTTATAATAATTTAATCAGTTTCTTTCATTAATTTTATTGGTTAACAATTTGGCAAAGGACCTCGGATTTAACTGAAAGAAAAAAGTTTGTTGATAAAAAAAAGCAGATCGATTTTGGTTGAGAAGAAAATATTTATTGTTGAATGAATTGAATTTTAAATTAAAACTTATTGAGTTAAATACCTGAAAAGTTAAAAAATAAAATGTATAATTTGTAATTAAGTATGTACAGTGACCATCAAGTTAAGAATAATAAAATATAACTTATAGTAGAACCCACCGCTTTATGAGAAAGAAAAAACGCTATAAAAACAGCAAAGGATGCCGCCAATAGAAGAAATACTGATTGATCTGGACATTTTTGAGTATTTTAATGTCGAAAACACCGTACACTGTCCATATACATAAAAATAAAATGATATTTTGTCTATTAGGACCACTGTGCAAAGATTCAATAACCAAGTTACTGGAGATCGTTAGGGGTAATTTGCGTAAAATTTCTATATTGATTAACTTTCTTTAATATGAATTTACATTTTAATTTCTATAACGCATATTAGATTTGAATAGAGGTTGACCACTCCACCTGGCCTATAGCTTCATTTTCTGATCTCTTGTGAGATTCAGAAACGTAGCTAATTAAAATTTTGTCTCAAATTTTAATTCTAAAATTAAAAACACGGTGAATAAAGTCATAAATATTATAAATTAATTAAGCTTACCTACCCTATCTCAACCCTCACCATCGGAATCACTGTCATCAACATTGATAATAAATTTGGTCGGACTCGTTATATAAGAATTTTCTTCTTTGATGACATGTTTGATTTTTTTCTGCCAATCATGTAAGGCTTTTTCTTGCCACTAAGAAAAATATTGCCTTACAAGATTGACGCTTTAATACGGAGATTGCTCGAGCGCCAGTTTTTTTATGTGGTATGCTCCACAACCCTTAGAAACGGCCTCTTAGGGGCACAGGTAACTTCAGATGGAGATACGGTATTCTCCAGGGGTCTAGTTGACTTCAGACTTAATTATTTTTACTTTATTATTTACCTTTAATATCCCTGAAAAGAGGTAAGGTTGGTGAATATAAACCAGGAAATAAACGTGACACTTATATTGTTTTTAGCTGCGTTACAATATAAAAATTTGTTTTATTTCAAAGCCCACCCACTTTAACCCTGAACAAAAATAATAATTCTTTAAAAGAAAACGTTCGATTCGGCTAGTGACTGATGGCAGTTACTGTCGGAATGACTCAATCAGACTATAATTAAATTTACCCAGTTATTAAATTACACGGAAGAATTTATTAAGTTAAATATTTACATTAAAACGGAAGAGTTATTTAACCTTATTAACCTATAAGCTGACACGACGGAGTTTATCAAAATTAACGGAAGAGTTAGTTAACTTCATTAACTTTAAAAATTAATCAAACTACAGTAAATAAATTAATTCTTAATTACTTATATTCAGAAAATAAATAAATAAATTCAGGAGAGTTATTATATTTAAAATACAGTCTAACGGATGACTTTATCCTACTTTTCTACTTTGATTTTAAACGGGGACGCGACCGATTCCTAAAATTTCAGCTTAGCCGACATTGACAGTCAATACGATTGACGCCAATGCCAAACTAGCGTGAGTAAGGGATTGAAATTGCCTAAGGGGTAATGGGGAGCCTAAAATAGTGCTAGATCAATCCCAAAGTTGTCGGAATTTAAAACGGATTTACGGACGAACTCCTAAACTTTCAGCATAGCCGACATTGACAGCCAATACGATTGACGCCAATGCCCAACTAGCGTGAGTAAGGGGCTGAAATTGCCTAAGTGGTAATGGGGAGCCTAAAATAGTGCAAAATCAGTCCCAAAGTTGTCGGAGTTTATTATCAATTCACGGACGGATTCTTAAGACTTTCAGCTTAGCCGACATTGACAGTCAATACGATTGACGCCAATGCCCAACTAGCGTGAGTAAGGGATTGAAATTGCCTAAGTGGTAATGGGGAGCCTAAAATAGAGCTAGATCAATCCCAAAGTCTTAGAATCTGGAGAGGTAGCTTGTTTTAAAATATAAAATAAATAATTGAAAGCAAAAATATAATTTCAACCTTCAATTAAATAAATCAATTTCAAAACCACTACGATCAAAAACCAAAATAACTCAAACAACTAACGTGAAATTAAAATTGCAGAAATAATTAACTCAGTTAACGGAGAAATACTACTTACTATTCGGTAATTATTATCAAAGATTAAAATTATATTTTAAAAGAAAATTCTGTATTTAACGTAAATAACAGGTTGTGAAAAATAACTTCATTACAATCATCAGCTGAAATTTTGTTAATTTCTTCTTTTACCAAATTTGCTATCATCCATCAAATTTGGGAAACACGTTATGACGCCTTATTCTTTTTTTAAGTTGTCCCCAAAGGCGCAATACCTCGTGGCCCCTTTTTGATGCCAGGAATCTTTGGGACTACAACCTGATACCACATAATCCATTGGAATATCATTTAGTGATTGTTCCGATTCTTTAGATCCATTTAAAAAAAAACTGTATTTTCCCAAGGACGAAACACCGAATAAATAAATAAGAAGTACACTGTAACAATGTTTCAAAATAAAAAAAAGTATGTATTCAGGGTGTCCCACGACGTACTGTACACAGTCCAACCATAAGTACTATGGACCGTGGCCATTTCATATCTGGTATTAAAAAATGCCTTGTTACGTTTTTGACGGATATACAGGGTGATATTTGAAAATATGTGAATTATTCTACGTTAAGTATATCTAAAAATAAAAATCTCAGACCAATCAAATTTGGCACACTAAGTGTGCTCCTTGAGCCCAATAAAATATGTTTTAAAAAAATTTTCATTTCAGGCCCGGACTTAGTTTTTTTTAGATTTTTATTGGTTTTTTGAACACCCTGTAAGCCAGATCAGACATTTTTTCTCACTTTAAAGCTTAATGATAATACTAAGCAACAGTTAAAAAAAATTGAACGCGCAACTTTTTGTTTTCTGCAGAAAAAAATAAAACTTTTAAAAATAGTATAATTTTAATGGATTCACATTCTTCTTATGACTGATGCGGCACTACATTGATACCACATCATCATTTTTCAACAAAAATCATAAGAAAAGTTCATTTTACTCGATATAAAGTATTATTCAATCAACCGTTGAAATTCCAGGTCCGTATTTATTTTTTTAAAGTTTTTATTGATCCTGTAAAAACAACACCCTGTAAAGCGATTTGAACAAATTTTCTTTCTGTCACATCAAAGAAAAAACTATTACTTTTGATAATTGTGCAAATGCAAGTAGGCTTTGAATTCGCTTTGACGTCCATTTTGACAGTTTGTGTTAGTTCTTTATCACGATGCCTCGTCAGTTTACCTACAAAGAATACGCAGATATCATTTTTGTGTACGGATATTGTAAGGGAAATGCCAGAGCAGCAGTCAGGGAGTACCGGAGAAAATTCCCTCACAGAAGAATCCCCAACCACGAAACGTTTAACAGCGTTTTTATGCACCTGCGAGAAACGGGAAGATTTCCTTCTGGTACTGCAGAACTTGGTGAGCGACTGACAGAAGGCCAAATATTTTGGAAATGGTAAATCAAAATGAGAAGCTTAGTACCCGGAGAATATCCAGTATTTTGAATATTTCTAAGTCCACAGTTTTCAGGACGTTAAAGAAAGATCTCCTCCATCCATATCACCCCCAACTGGTACAGAGACTGCATCCAGGAGATAATATTCCACGTTTACGATTATGCAGGTGGATCTCTGCAAATAGAAGACACATTTATCAAACATTGTTTTGCGATGAATTCCAGTTCACGAAAGACGGCATAAACAATTCCAAAAATAATCACAACTGGAGACATGAAAATCCACATGTAATAAAGCAAACTAGATCTCAAATTAGATTTTCTGTTAACGTTTGGGCAGGTATCATCGGTAATAAATTAGTGGGTCCTTATTTTTTGAACGATAGATTGCATGGGCAAGAATACCTTGATTTTCTGGCGAATGTTCTCCCAGTTCTTCTAGAAGATGAGGAAGTCGATGTGAGAAGTATGAGATTTCAACACGATGGAGCAGGACCCCATTACACCAGGGCAGTTAATCAGTTTCTGAATCAAAATTTTCCCAATAGATGGATGGGACGTAGTGGGCCAATTCCCTGGCCGGCTAGATCACCTGACCTTACCCCAGTAGATTATTATTTGTGGGGCGTTTTAAAAACCATGGTCTATGAGGTAGAGATTACAACAAGACATCAGCTACGTGAGAGAATATTTGTAGCATTTCGCTTCATAAAAAGACATCCAGATCAGATAAGAAAAGCTATAAGCAATATCTTGAAAAGAGAAAGGAAGTGCCGGGAGGCGAATGGATGGCATTTTGAAAATAAACTTAAATCAGATTAAGTCTTTTTTAAAGTAGTGTTTATTTAATATGTTATTGTTATCGTTGAGTCAATTCAATTAAATGTTCTAGAAAATTGAATTTAGTATTTTTATGTCTGTAGTGGAAAATCAAACATTTGCACTGTTTTCAAAAGTAACAGTTTTTTCTATGGCAAACAGCATTTTTTTAATTTCGGTTAATATCATCCGCTTTGACGTTACAGAAAGAAAATTTGTTCAAATCGCTTTACAGGGTGTTGTTTTTACAGGAACAATAAAAACTTTAAAAAAATAAATACGGACCTGGAATTTCAACGGTTGATTGAATAATACTTTATATCGAGTAAAATGAACTTTCCTTATGATTTTTGTTTAAAAATGATGATGTGCATCCAGTAAAATTATACTATTTTTAAAAGTTTTATTTTTTCTGCAGAAAACAAAAAGTTGCGCGTTCAATTTTTTTTAACTGTTGCTTAGTATTATCATTAAGCTTTAAAGTGAGAAAAATAAAAATTGTCTGATCTGGCTTACAGGGTGTTGTTTTCAAAAAACCAATAAAAATCTAAAAAAAACTAAGTCCGGGCCTGAAATTAAAATTCTTTTAAAACCTATTTTATTGAGCTCAGGGAGCACACTTAGTGTGCCAACTTTGATTGGTCTGAGATTTTTACTTTTAGATATACTTAACGTAGAATAATTCACATATTTTCAAATATCACCCTGTATATCCGTCAAAAACGTAACAAGGCATTTTTTAATACCAGATATGAAATGGCCTCGGTCCATAGTACTTATGGTTGGACTGTGTACAGTACGTGGGACACCCTGTATACACGGAAGTCAAAAATAATATTATATGAAATAAACTAACGCCACGAATCACCTACCACCTACTATTCACTAAATCAAAAGTGCGAACACAATCACAGTGTTTCACTGTATGAATATTTTCCTAGCTCTCACTACTGAAGACAATATTTGTCTAACTTCCTACTTCCTACTTTAATTGCAGAACAAAATGATCCCGCTTTATACAAGTCGCTAATACCGACAAAGCCACTTGTCGGCACATCTACATGCCGCTAATACCGACAAAGACATTTATCGGCACATCTACATGCCGCTAATACCGACAAAGCCACTTGTCGGCACATCTACATGCCGCTAATACCGACAAAGACATTTATCGGCACATCTACATGCCGCTAATACCGACAAAGCCACTTGTCGGCACATCTACAAGCCACCAAAGTAACCTGTCTGCACATCTGAGAATTTTGTTTCTGCAATTGAAAATGTAAAAACTATAACCACTCTTCCATTGTCGCCTCTTATGAGTGTAACCTCACACCCCACAGTTTAGTTAAATTAATTTAAGACAAAATTTTAATTAGTAATTCAAATCTAATATGCGTTATAGAAATTAAAATGGAAATTCATATTGAACTCATAATTAATAATTATACGCCATTCTCTCCTATAACGATATCCAGCTAAGTTGGTTATTGAATCTTTGCACGGTGGTCCTAATAGCCAAAATATTATTTTATTTTTATGTATATGGACAGTGTGCCGTGTTTTCGACTTTAAAGTGCTCAGAAATGTCCAGATTCATGAGCATTTGGTATCCAATAATTCGTGACTTACCTTTTTCGACTTAAACATAAGTAAAATATAAACATTTTTAATATAAAACACATATTTAACAATTCAGAACTTTTAAATTGACAAATGATCAAATTGGAATTAACTCGGAGTGACCAATAGTCAAATAAATTTTTTTTTCTAGTTTTTAGTAAAAGTTTATTAGTTTTTAGTTTGTAACAAAATTTAATTAATAATAATAATAATAATAATAAGGTTTATTTATCGAATGTACATATAAATAAACAAAGGCATCACAGAAGCAATTACATGTATCGCTTGTACGTGATATAGCCAGGTGATATGAATTACTAATTCTAAAATATATTATAAAAAGGCATCATAAAAAACATCATCAACATTATAAATAAAATTATACCCAAAGACTAGATATCTGTATGAACCTTGACCGATCTTCTTTCCAATTAAGTATTGCCTTTTTGTCCAGAGCATTTGCTTCAAAATTAATCTTAGTATTACTTGATCACCAGTATGAATAAGCATCTCATTAATTGTATTCATCCTTAAATAAGTTGTGTAAATTTTACAATCAAATAAACGTTAAATGTGTTGCATAACTTTCAGGAATTTATTTCATAAGTATTAACAATTTTTAGGAAATAATAAGCATTTTTATGATATTGTTTATGAGAGGCATAACAAAATTAATGAATCCACCAATATAAAATCCCTGAGTAAAGTAAATTAAAAAATTAAATAAAATAATTATAAATAATAATCAAAAATAATATTATACATAGGAAGCCAATTTCTAGCATCTTCATATATTTAGTTTTGTCTATTTATATTTTATATTATTAATGTTTCACTTTATTTATTTTGGCGATCACATATAAGAAACTGGATTATTTTAAACTGGAAACAGGATACTTGTTACTTGAATCTGGAAACTTTATCATTGATTTAGATTTGTCCCAATGTTTGTTAATTAGTTCTTACCTTCGTGTTCTGACTTTAATTGTTTCAAATGATATCTTTTGATTATTATTTTAATTAATAATAAAATTTAACTCATAGAGATTCTGTATACTTTTACAGCTTTTCTTTCATACTCAACATATTTAATATACATATTTGTGATTCATTTCGTATCAGTGATTAGTTTAATAATTATACCATTTATTTTTTCATACTATATCATTCTTTCCCTTCTTGACATACCACAACAACTGCTTACCTAAAAAAACCAAATTTGGTTATAATGAAAACATTATCCTTAAATCTAATAATAAAAATAAAACTGTGTGGAATCTTGTTAACCACGAAACTTCTAGGAAAAGAACATAAAAAATATTATTTTAAACATAGAAGCAACTCCATTATCTAACCCAAAGGAACTAGCCATTGCTTTTGGGGATTACTTTTCCACTATCAATGTTGAGAGTTTAAGTAATAATTATGATAATATTATGTCACACTCATGCAGCGTTTCAAGCATTTTAAATACTACCTTTTTTTTCGAACCTGTAACTCCTAATGAAGTTGTCGATTTTATAAGAAGTCTAAAAAATAAAAATAGTACTGGTACAGACTACATTTCCGCCAAAATCTTAAAGGCTATTGCTCATGCTGTTAGTGAACATTTTGCTTCCCTTATTAATATGTCTATTACTACTGGCATGTTTCCTTCGATCCTAAAAATGGCTACTGTCATTCCGGTCTATAAAAAAGTCCAATTTCAATATTGAGTGTTTTCCTAAAGTTTTTGAAAAATTAGTATCACGTAGGATGTTAAACTATCTAGCCAAATTCAACATAATTACTGAGAGCCAGCATGGCTTCAGAAATGGCAGATCAACCCAAACAGCTGCCTATAAGTTTACTGAATTCATCTACAAATCTTTGGACGAGAGGCGGCATGTTGCTGGATTATGTTTTGATCTCTCACGGGCATTCGATCGTCTTAATTTCAAGTTCATTGAAGATAAATTATATAACGTCGGTTTTAGAGGCATATTTTTAGATTGGCTTCGTAGTTTCATCTCGGATCGATCTATGATGGTTAGGGTCAGGAATTATAGATCTAACAGTTATCCGATAGATTTAGGTGTACCTCAGGGTTCAGTTTTAGGACCTCTTTTGTTTTTACTTTTTATTAACGATTTGCCTCAGCATATTGATACTACTATGTTGACCTTGTTTGCTGATGACACATCTATAGGTGTCTCAGCTAGATCGATTGATGATTTGATCGAATTATGCGATTCTGTAATCCTGTAATTTATTGATTGGTGTCACATTAATGGGCTGACGGTTAATATTAATAAAACAGAATGTTTTACATATATATTAAGATATTATTCCTAAAATGCCCAAATCGCGGATGTACCAAAATATATTTTGAATTAATGTGATTTAATATTTTTAACAATTGGTAAAATATCCTGTTTAACAGGTGAATTAAAAAATTAAAAGTTATTTCAAAACGCTCTACTACAGAAATGTTTTAATCTACTTGTTGGAAGAAATCGATTTTTCTTGTTGGTCTCTACAGCCATCAAACGTCATTCTCTCTGCTTTTATATCAGTGTGAAGTACGATTTATTGAAATAAAGAAAAAACTATTGCTTTGGATCCTTTTTGGAACCTTTTAAAAACCGTTTTTAGAAACATCACAAAAATATGTCGTAAATTTCATAATTTTTTGATTGATTGATGTAATTTATTATTATATTATTTTGTTTTTATATATAATAATGTTTTTTTTACCCGAAATAACAAATGCTTGGTTTAGTTTTTTGGTGGTTGTTGGTGTTGACTGTAAATTTCCTCTTATAGTTGAGCTTAACTAACGCGGTTTAGCCACAATCGCAATCTGCCAGTGTACCTAATGGCAGAAAGCTTTAGCTAGAAAAAAAGCAGCGAATTAGGACAGAAACGATTGCAGCATCCTGGAATCCTGTAAGAGAAAATAAAACAGCAGCAGCTCTATCCACTACACCTACTGCGACTATACAGGACGTAATCTGGAAATCCCAGAATGGATATCGCTTGTAATTTGAGACCAGCCAACTGGACAGTCGGGCCTGATTGAAACCATAATTCAGCTCACTGGATTATTCTCAAGTAAAATACTTTTAATTTGTCTCTTTAATGCCAGCCTGATGGACGGTGGATTTCCGAATTGTATACGAGTTTAATGGAGCTGATTCCACTCGAAAAGTGACCGGGGTATTATTTTGAAATTAATATCTGGCCATTAGGATAATTATTTGCTGTTACCTTTACGGCTAAGAGAGAGAGAGAGAGAGAGAATATGCTTTATTGTCATAGAAAAATTACAAAAATTTTATAGACAAAGCGAAATTAATCAAAGGTAATACCACGAGTCCTCCAAATTTGATCGATTAAATTTTTGGTTTTCACGAAAACGGCTTTATTTGGAAAAACCACGAAAACAAACTGATTGATAAAATCACGAGTCCGCAGGACGAGTGATTTTATCTTAAATCAGTTTGTTTGAGTGGTTTTGCCTAAAATAAAGGCGTTTGAGTATGAAGATCAAAAATTTAATCTATAAAATTTCAGAGGACGAGTCGTATTTGAAAGGATTATTTTTTGAATCATTTTGTATTAAAAACAGTGAAAGACACTTTATACTCAAAAGTTCGATATTTTCTTTTACATTTAAACGCCAAATATTACAAACGTAATATAAGTTGCCTATCTAGTAGTAGGCATTTAAGATTATTTATTAAGTGTAACGTTTAGACGTTTTGACATTATGTTAGTTTTAAACGAACTTATGGATGGAGCTGTGTTGTATTGACAATAAGCGAATAAAAACAGGTTAGTTTACAAATATATTTTGAAATTTGGGTATTAACATAGATTTGCAATACATTTTAGTATAATAATAATTGATAAATGTTTACATTTGACATCTCAAAAAAGGTAAACATAGTTTAATCAAAAAACAAAAACGACGAAGCGGTTTTATCAAAGGTAATACCACGAGTCCTCCAAATTTTATCGATTAAATTTTTGGTTTTCACGAAAACGGCTTTATTTGGAAAAACCACGAAAACAAACTGATTGATAAAATCACGAGTCCGCAGGATTGATGAGGTGTTTTGTTTGAAAAGAAAGGGCAGTAGGCGATTTTTCATTAGCCTTTTTTTTTTTTTTTTTTTTTTTTTTTTATATATAGTATATATATATACATGTAAATTTTAATTCAAACCACTCAATTTGTGTTAAACGAGGTATTGTCAAATCTCTTTCCGATAGAGCAAAAACAATTTGTTCAAATGACAATATCTTAAATAATGAATTATCACTTGTTAAATCTGTCTTGATTAAGAACAACTATCCAAGTAAATTTATAAATCGTGAACTTTACCGAGACATCAAAACTAAAGATCAAAATTTAAACCCCCCAATAATTCTTTCAAATATAGTAAAAATCCCATATATTCCAAAATTATCCGAAAAAATTAGAAGGATTGGCAATAAATTTAATTTAAAAACAGTTTTTCAAACTAATAATACATTAAAATCTTTAATAGTAAATACAAAACCTTTTAATGAAATTCAAAACACAAAAAATTGTATTTACAAAATTCCATGCGAATGTAATAAATTTTATATAGGAGAAACATCTAGACCTTTTCATATTAGACTTAATGAACACCAATCGTACATTAAAAATAAACAATTCGAAAAATCCAAAATATGTGAACATGCATGGGATTTTGGTCATAAAATACAATGGAATTCTTCAACTAGATTATTAAAAGAACCGAATAATTATAACCGCAAAGTTAAAGAAGCAGCATTGATATGCTTAAATAATAACGAATGTGTTTCTAATTGTTCGGTTGATATTTCAAAAATTTGGATACCTATTTTACAAAAAGAGTTAATTGCAAAAAGGATACCCTCTATATCGGGATAGTATCATAAGTTTTTATCTGGTTTTTTCTTATGATAATATTAATAAGAAAACTTCATTTATGACGAAGTATAAATTCTCTTATAATATGCAAATGCGCTATCCTTTCAAAAAATTCGTTCCCAGAAACGTCACAAAAATATGATTGAAACAGATTTTGACATCTTCAATCTCAAAATCTTATTCTATGTATACTATGTTGATGTCATATTTTTGCAAGATTATCAAGTGTTCTGTTTCTAGTAAATTTATTTATTTTATGTCATTTTGATAACGGCTTTCGATCTGGAAAGCCGAAACGTCAATAAAAAAACTTTTTTAACAACTAAGTAGTTTTAATCCAGTGGAAAGAGAGAGAAATTAAAATACAAACCACTATGAGCTTCCGAAATGAATTAGCCTTTCTATTATCTTCGATAAGGTAGGTAATAGAGCAGTAGGTCTATAGTTACAAGTTTCGGTTTTGTTGCCGCCCTTATGAAGTGGGATTATTATAGCTGTTTTTAGACAGCTCGGAAAGATACCAGATTCGAAGGATTTCATTAATCAGCGAAGTTAAAATGTTAATTACTAGATCAGGTATATTTGAAAATATTTTAGTGGACAAGCCATCATTTCCACAGGAAGATTTATTTTGAATGCTGTTTATGGTTTGCACTAGTTCGTGCTTATCTACTGGCCCTAGGAAGAAACTATTAGTGACCCTTTTAGTAGGTAGGAGGAAGGAGAGAGCATCCTGGCCCGGAGCTATGTTAGAGGAGCTGATATTCTTACTTACATTAACAAAATAATTGTTTAGTTCATCAGGACTAGGATTAACAGTGTTTGAAGAACGGGTTTTATTTCTTAAGTCATTTATAATAGACCAGGTTTCTTTGGAAGAGTTTTTAGCTCTTGAGATGCGATTTTTATAATAGTTTTTCTTAGTAGATTTAATAATTTTCCGATACAGTATTCTGTAGTTGTTGATATAATTTAATATTAGGGGGTTATCTGAGAATTTTTTAATATACATAAGTGACCTCATATTTTTTGAAGAAATTCTTATTCCTTTAGTTGTCCAAGGTTTATGACGTTTAGTTTTAATGGGGGGAAGGGGAAATGCTGTATTGAAACACTTAATTATTTTATTTAGTAAGTCCAAGAATTTAGAGTTAATATCTTCAGAAATAAGGGGCGCATTAAACAAGGACAGTTTTTTCTGGCATTATACATTTAAATATAGCATATTCGTATGGTAAGAAAGGAAAATAAGTTTTATTTTTCGCAGAGAAGAAATGTTATGTTTGTATGCAAATAAAAACGTGTAAAGTATAGTACGATCAATATCTAGCTACATTTATTTCTTCAAAATGGCTCAATAGATCTAACCGTAAATATATTCCGGCACTCTCGGCGACATTCTGGTGTCCGTTTCAGAAAATATATGCATTTATTCAAAAAAAGGCGATATACAAGTAGTCGTTCGAGTTTAAAAAATAACAAATGTGTGGGAATAATGCGAAGGACGCATTTTTTTTGCAATATTTGCATATTTATACCTATATACGGGAAGGCCATATCTATGGAAATTTTCTTTGATGTTTGTTGTTGTGTTCCTTTTGTGCTGGTGCCGCTCATTTACTTGATTTCAGTATATATATTCGGATGTCCAACGAAGTGACCCATATTGTCATTTTTTGTACATTTAATTATAATATTAATATAAGTTCTTTCAGCTTACTCTTCCTTATGTAGAAGTATAACTATGAATGTATTTGTTAGCTTTTAGTTGATAAATCTGGTTTCTATTTTTTTCCGCTTTTTTTTGCACCAAATTTTACTATATGAAGACCACAGGGAAAAAACAGGGAATGTCACAATATATGCAAAATTGAGTTATTTAATATCTGTATTAGTTATTAAAATAAACGAAGTAATGGATGAAGAACAAAGCGACATGAAAAACATTGGGAAGTTTAGGAAAAGGTCAAGTTATGGGCGACTTCGGGATGTGAATAAAAAACTAAAATTAACAACTCATGACAAGCCGTTTTAAACAACTTTAATAAACTGGATTCAACAAATACACAAAATTTATACTTATGCGGACTAATCTCATGTAACAATATCAAACGGAGACGTCCTCGAAAATCTGAAGACATGGCTTTACTGCATGATAAGTCTTATTCATACCATGTTAACATTAAAAGAGACACGAGAATTTTAGAAATACCTGTATGTCATAAGGCGTTTATATCCATACATGGCATTACGAAAAGTAAACTAGAGTACTTACAAAAATCTATCAAAGCAACTGGTTGCTATCCAACTGACTTAAGAGGTAAGCATTCCAATCGACCTATAAAAAAGTCTGAAGAGACTGTTAAAAGTGTAGACAATCATATAGGATCATTTAAAGGATCTAAAAGTCACTATAGCCTTAAAAAAACGGATTGTCTCTATCTTAGCGAAGACCTCAACATTTCAAAAATGTATAAATTATATGGAGAAGTGTATCCACATCAACCAGTCTCGTATGAATTTTACAGAAACAGATTTAATACAAAATTCAACATTGCTTTTGGTTATCCCCGCAAAGATACTTGTAGTGCATGTGATCAGTATACAGCTAGTAAAAAAGACTGATTGAATACTACACAATCTACTGAAATTATCATTAAATTACAGAAGTCTTTGCAAAAAATTGATACTGAAAATATGCTACATAAGAAAAAAGCGCAAATATTTTAAGACCGCAAATCTGCTCTGAAGATTCGGTGTCAAAAAGATGGTGAAACTGAAGCCATCTGTATGGATTTCGCAAAAAATTTTCACGTGCCAAATATTACCACAAACGATGTGTACTATAAGAGGCAATTATCTATTTACCTTTTTAATATACACATTTTGGCAAGCAACGAAGTTATATTTTATGTATATCCTGAAGCAGTTGCTAATAAGGGAAGCTGTGAGGTCATTTCAATGTTACACAACTTTATGGAGAACTATCTTGGTTCAGGAATTAAGCACTTGGAAGTATTTTGTGACTCTTGTGGGGGTCAAACAAAAATTATAATTTAATCAAATATATTGTACATATCCGAAAGAAGCTTGACTCCATAAAATTAACTTTTCCAATTAGGGGACATTCATACTTAGAATGTGACCGGGATATGGCAGTTATAAACCAAAAATTTGCAGCTGAGGTCCCCCATGATTGGGTGCAAGAAATTGAAAGATCTAGGATCAGTCCAACATCATTTCATGTTGAAGATCTTGAAAATAACCAGGATATGGTCAGGGATTGGGAATTATTTTTTGATCAATTAGATTATAAGAATAAGTGTCCATTTCCGACACGCCCAATAAGGGAAATGATAAGCTGCATTGACCATCCACGTTTGATATTACATAGATCTTCGAGGAATGGAGCATGGGAAAAATCTGTTATATTACCCCCCAAAGAGAAAAGGAGAAATCCAGTCCTGAATCCGTACGAATTTTTGTATCCGGATCGTAAGTATGAAAGTAATAAAATTTATACTTTTATCTTTATTAGTGCTTATATTAGGTATCCCTTATCTTTTAGGTCTTTTGCCGATATCCACTAAAAAGTTCCAGTTTTGCTCTGAAGACACACAAAACTATTATGACAAGTTATCTTATTCGGACAAGAAAGACAAGCAATCTTCCATTAAAACAAGGAAGATGGTTTGATGTGAGTGTTGTGTGAGAAGATGCGCTCATTAATATTGTTGTTAAATATAGGACATTCCCTGTTTTTACCGTGAATTACATGTTGGTTTTCTTTATTTTACTTACAAAAATAACAATAATTATTTTTATTATATTTAACTAGGTTGACTTGTAATATATTGTCAATATATTTGTGTTTAGTTGCTTCAAATTTATGTATTAATAAAGGTTCTTCAAGGTTTTAAACTTTAAAATTCGTTTTTCTCGAAACTAAGTTTTTGCGACATTCCCTGTTTTTACCCTGTGGTCTTCATATGTAGGGCATTTTGTAAAGTAGCACAATCATTCAAAAACTTTATTTTTTCATATAATTTGAGATAGTCCACATATAATAAACAATTGACTGCGAGACCCTCAAAATTGTCATTTATGAATAAATTGAAAAAAGTGGTCCCAAAACAGAACCTTGTGGAACGCCTGTTACGCTAGTTGGTTCTAATGAAAAAAAAAAGATGAAGATTATCATAACTTCACGTCACAGATAAACTCAGTGACAATAAGTAAGTCCCAAAATACAGTACAGATCACCCTGATTTCGAGTATATATTATGATATGGTTAGTCACTGTAAACTCCTGAAAAAATTGGAAAATTGTGGAATACGGGGAAAAACAGATGATCTATTCAAAAGTTATCTGAGTAATCGTGAACAAAGAGTAAGTATCGGCCATAATTTAAGCAGACCTGAAGTAGTGACATTTGGAGTTCCTCAGGGCACCACACTGGGACCCGTCCTGTTTACTATTTATCTAAATGAACTCCTGTTTCTTCAAATAGAGGATAACCCGCTTCCTTAAGCAGAGGGAAAAGTATTGAGTTTTGCTGACGATACTGCCATTCTACATAGAGGTTCAAACTGGTAGCAATTGAAGGCATCAGCTGAAGACGACTTTTCGAAAATCGAGAGAGGGTTCTCACACAACAAACTGACAACTAATTTTGAAAAAACCAATTACCTGCCTTTTGCTTCATATTTCAATGGATTACCAAATATGGGACATCTGAAGATTGGCGATACATATTGTATTCCTGAAATTAAATTAAATATTTAGGAATCACTATAGATAGGCATTTAGACGAAAAACACGGTTAGAAAATTGAGAGGTACACTTTCCAAATTCAAATATTTGAGAAACTTTCTGGATAAGTGGCATTTAAGAACGCTGTACTTCGCACTTGTACAATCTCAAATATCCTCTGGTATAATAGGTTGGGGAGGAGTGAATGACTGATACCTCACAAACTTACACGTCATTCAAAAATGTATACTAAAAATCATACTAAATAAAGGCAGATCTTACTCTAGTAATAGTGTGTACAAGGAAGCTGCTGTTCTGGATATTCGCCAACTGTTCTGCCTAAGTATAATGAACGCTATTAAAAAAGGAAATATCCATCTGGAACCAATTATAATACTAGAAACCGAGATAAACTCCTGAAAGGACCTCGTTGCGAAAAAACTATAGGACAAAAAAACGCTGAATACATAGCCCCACGACTTTACCAGATATTGCCAGAAGAAATAAAAACAACCACCAATCCAAAAATATTCAAAAATGAAGTGAAAAAATGGTTAATGGAAAGCGAAAGATCCTTTCTCAAATATTTGATTAATTAATTCGTATCTTTCAAATGCTTCATTTTTACTATTACCTTTTTTAGTTATTACAGTTTGTTCAATGTTTTTGTGTAGACTTCATTTACTTATACTTATTGTTGTATATGAAGTTAAATACGAGAGTATTGTATAACGGAACATTTTCTACTGTGATATACTTACCCAACTTTACTTGCTTTATTCTCACACTGATCATGAAATGTTTTGTTAATTTTATTATCATTATTATTATTATCATCATCATTATTATTAGTAGTTCATATCACCTGGCTATATCACGTACAAGCCATACTATGATGCCCTTGTTTATTTATATTTTCTAAATGTACCAAAATTTTTATTTCTATGTACATTCGATAAATAAACTTTATTATTATTATTCAAATAGTAGGTAGGTATCTAACTTTGAACTACAAGTTATATTTAAACAAGAGTAAAGTTTTATTTAAAAAAAAGTTTTTAAGATACCTTACGCAGTTATAAATTGTTAAAGCAAAACACACGTCTATTATTCATAGAACACCTTTTTGTTAATCAACCCGGTACGCTTCGACTTCCATATCCCCCTTTCTCTATTCTCCACACCTTCGGGTCGCAGTTAGCGCAAAACCACCAAGTAAAAGGCCCTGTAATCAATGGACATCGCCTCAGCTTGTTCATTTCCCTTTCTAATCAAAGCGTACCTCCCTCTATTTCCTTTTTTGACCTGTTGCAATTTGCGGGCGACCGGATGGAGTACGAAATATCCCCGGTCGAGAGAGATAACAGGGCAAGGGAAGTTATAATTTTGTGACAACGTAGATAACGAGGACTTTGGAGTCCCTCCGAACGATTTTTGGGGTTTACGGTTGTTTCTAACTCGTGTTTTGTTACGGAGTCAATCTTTGTCCTGGTTTTTTAAGGGTTGGATTATCTCGCACCAGAGAGGAAGGCGTATTATCATTTTTCAAACTTTCTTTGTGGTTTATGTCAGCCAACTTATGTCTACCGTTTTATAATACAGAGTGTTTCGAGGATAACATTATTAGTATATTGTAAAAATCGAATATGTAATAGAGGGAAGTCAAAGTTAGTATTGTGAAGATGATGAAGGTACAAAGAGTATGTTTTATAAAGTTTCGACATGTTATAATCTTGATAATGTGAAAGAATTTGAATTAGATTTTGAGATTTTAAAATATTGACAATTAGTTAAAATTAAAATAAAACACAAAATACCCAGACTATGTACAATCCAATATCTTTTCAAAAGAGATAATTTGGCTTTTAAATATTAATTGAAACATCACCTAAAAACGTAAGCAGATTTACTAAGAAATAAGAGAATTATGAATTAACTTACCTTTGGGATGATTTAATGTGAGATAACTATTACAATGAATAGCTCTGATAACAACCTAAAAAAATTTTAAAACCAAAATTAAATAATATTCAAAATTCAAAATTTTATTAACAAATTATTTGGGACAATCCTTATAATAAATTATAATATCAGGACAACCTGTATGGCAAAATAAAATAAGGTGGTGACAACTATTTAAAATGAAATGTCAAGGTACCAACTTTGTTAACTAAATTAGAAATTAATAAAATTGGACGTCAGAATATAAAGCAAAAATATGTTAATCGTTATAAATAAAATTATGAAAGCTAAAACACATAAAACTTATAATAAAGTAGCACAGAATCAAAATTTTGAAATAATTTAAGAGTTTTTGCATGACGTCAGAAGTCAGAAGTCAGAAAGTAAAAAAGTTTGATAAAATGGTAGGGTCAGTATAAAAAAATTTAAGAATTTTCAATTAAAAAAAATAGTTAGTTTTTTTTTGAGATGGTGGAAGTTTTTGAGTAGAGAAAAATTTAAGAAAATACTTTAATTTAAAAGTTTAAAAGAAAGTAGTTAATTGGAAAATGGTAGAAAAAGGAGAAAGAAAATTATATTAAAATTATTAATCGAAATTTCAAAAGAAGAAATTAGTGAAATAAAGAAAAAATTTTGTATTCTGAAGTCTAATGGTAACTGCGACTATGTTTAGTGTTTAATAAGCGAAGTATCTAAAATAATATTTAAGCAAAAACTTGCCTGGAAGATAGTGAATTCACATTCTGTATATCCTGAGAATTGGTTCCAGAATAATTCACTCAAACCAAGAAAATATCCTTTGAAGAATCCACAAAGTTGGAGGAGTCACATCATAAGAAGTCTTGTCAAAATACATCACTGGTTGTACGATTTGACAGAAGTTCAAGAACAAATAGTTGAGGTATACACTTTCCATTTTTACTAATTGCGTGCTTATACAGATAGCAAAGTGAATCACGTGTTTGCGTTTTAAGACAGACAGGTTAGCCAATTGCTGGTTTTAAGAGATCGGTGTGCCTACCTTAATTTTAGATAATATTTCGCCAAATTCTAATTTTTCAATTTTTGTTATTTTTTATAGTATTAGGAGATCATAGAGTGAATGTGTGTGCGTGTAAGAAATTCCCATAATTAAATTTAGTCTGAACCTGGTTTATGTTTTTTCGTCTATACTCGTTATTAAATAAAATTATATAATTGTTGAACCATTTTATTTTATTAAAAAATACAGAAAAAAATCAGTAGCATAAATTAAAAGAGGGCTCTAAAAAAAACTTTTGAACTCACATTTAAATAGTCCCTGAGGTCAGAAAGAATTTCAAATTTTACAAACATTTAATTTGGATCCTTAAATTGGATTAAGTGGTTAAAGTTACGATAGTTAATATCTTAACAGTATATATAATCATCTGTTTATCCCTAAACAGGGTGTAATTTATATGCATGTACGTACGTATTTTCTTTTTTTGTTCTTTAGCACCAAATCTAATAAAATTCCTGTAATTTTTGAAACGATAATTAGTTTAAAGAGACATAATTATCGAATCTAAAAACTGCCAAAGACAATACGAGGTTAGCATTGGAGTACTTACTTATTTAATATCTGGTCACCGAGCTTCGCTCTTAATATTCAAATCTACATTTTTAAGCAGCCCAATGAGTATATAATTTAAGTATATTTATAACATGACAAATTATTAATTAATTCGCGAAAATCACGGAGTGGGCGACATCTACTTGAACTACTGATAGGGAGATAAATAAAAAGTTGATTGGCGATTGGCTTGAAAGTAGGCGGGAAAATTAAAAAAGCTGTCAGTGTTAATTTTCAATTGGCTGCAGATGTTGTTGACGTTTATCAACTGCTTGTCACAGAGGTTAGTTAAATGCATTAAAGTTGCCTAGTTTTTGGGGATTTCACCCTTTTAGGGCAACTTCTACTGACGCTTGATCTTCGCGAATTATCACGGTGGACAGGCCCCGTTTCCGGGACGTGCAACAGCAGCGTGTAGGGCACACGTCCCGTCAACAGAAGATCGCTCAGCTCACTCTATTTATCACTATATAAGAAAAACTCTATGTTCAATTGATTTTATTATTTTTTGATCTGCAGTGAAGGAAAATTATAGGTCTGATATTCATACTTGGGTAAAAACCTCCACAAATACCTGTGACCAGACTCTCGAGGTGTGGCAGATATTGATATCATATTTTTTCAAAAATTCTTTCTCTCTCTCTCTCTCTCTCTCTGATCATGAAAACTTAAATATTAAAACTGTCCGCATAATAAAATAGTAGCCGTAAGGGGTAGTCTCACATTATCGGGGAAGGGAAGACAGGTGTCCATTTTAACAGTGTTACTCAATGTTCCTATAAATATTTACCTAAACCCATGATTTCTGAAATTGAATTGGCAACGTTGTATTTTCAACTTTGAATTAATAAGATGGCTGTCATTTGACAAGCAAATTATTTATGTCCTTCAAATGAACCTTTCCTTTTTTATATAAAGCGACAAATTTAAAATTGAATTCTTTCTGATTAAAACGCCAGAAATTAAATAAAGTCAAACCTTTTTACTACTATACTATACAGAAGAAAGGAGTGCAGTATTTAATTTGCAGAACGTAGTACAGGTTCAAGAGGTAGAAATTTTATTTTTACCTCATCCTTCAATGCTTATTTGTAGTTAAAATTTAAATTTTAATACATCTGATCGGCCTAATATAGTTTTTGTCTAGATTCTTGTTTCCATGGTTTTTACTGTAATAAATTTGTTCTTTTGACAGATAAGTCAGACTTTATTTATTCATAGCCGTATCGTATGTATTTTAATTGATTCAGAATTTTGTATTAATATATATTTCAAAATGGCTTCATTCTAAAAATATTATCAGTCCTCCTAAATCCTTGAAGGCAGAATTATTAGTAATAGCAAGGCAACATAAAAACAAATTCAAAAAATATATTATGGATGAGATGGCCAGAGAAAAAGGACTTAAAATTCTCAGATTTCCTCCGAACCACGCAGAGTTAAATTCCATTGAACTGATCTGGTCTCAATTATTAAAAGGTTATGTTTCTCAAAACAATAAAACATTTAAATTTCCTGATGTGCGAAATTTGTTTTTGAAGGTAGTTTCAGATGTAAATAGAGAACATTGGGGAAAATGCATTGATCATGTTTAAAAATGTGGAAAATTCATTTAGGAAAGTGGATATATCAATGGATAATTTAATAGAACCGATAATAATAAACATCAGAAAAGACAATTATAGTGATGCCAGTAGTTTTAGTGAAGACAGTGACTTTTAAAGATAGTTCTTGAACTAACTTTTTTTTTAATTTTTGAGTTTAGGTAAGTACTGAAGCGTTACTTTTAATGCCAAGAGATTTAATTTAATCCCAACATATAATCCTCCTTGTTATTTATTGGTTAAATTTAATTCGTTCAATGTTAAAGTGTCGGATGCATAAAGTTTATTTTTATTTTTTGTAAATAATATAACTTCAAAATTTAATCTACGAAGTGCGTATATATATTTGATATGCTGTCACCTTATTTATATTATAGAAACTTATTTTGCAAAGTACGCCTATGGAATGTGTCGTTATATCCCCACTTTGACTGTACTCATCTATCCTTTATAGTATATATTACTATAGAAACAAATTATTATTATGTGCCGTTGCTAGGAAATAAAACTAAAAGCTTAACTTTTCTTGTAAATATCTCGGAAGATCGAATTTTCACAGACATGGGACCTACATTTTTCGCCGATTTAGATAGGAATTAGTCTACCCTGAAAGTTTCATTGAATTCTGACGAGTGGATTTCGAGATCCTCTGGACACACATACACACACACACACACACACACACACACACATACAAACCTTGCTCGTT
The DNA here is from genome assembly GCA_949320105.2 of Crepidodera aurea. NCBI lineage: Eukaryota > Metazoa > Arthropoda > Insecta > Coleoptera > Chrysomelidae > Crepidodera > Crepidodera aurea. The sequence continues at coordinate 105,722,242 of OX439472.1, forward strand.
TAATAGTATTTGATAAATTTCCAGAATTTTGATAAAAATTGTAATTCTCTGAATTTTGAGTAAATCTAAAGTATCAGTTACATCATTTTATTTTCTCAATATACTTTTAATTGTTTTATAAGCAACAAATCCTTTAAGATTACGTAATTTATTTTCTCTCAACATTTTTGTCTTCTAGTAGTAGTAACCAATATATTCTTTCTAGTTTAATGTCGATATGTTGTCGTTTCTTGTTATATAATCTTTGTTTATCCCTTTGCTACATGCATTTGTTGAAAAGGTCTTCAGAATGTCGCAATATTGCTTTGTTATTATAATTTTAAAATATTGTTGATAAAACGGTTACTCTTACGTTTGTACGTACGTCACTGATTATTTCAAATATGTACATTAACCTTTTGTTGCCGCGACTGGCAATTGATAATATCAATATAAATTTTTATTTGTAATTGTATGTTTTGAATATAGCCTATGTATGAACAGAACATGCAATTACACTTATTGTTATTGTGAATAATTCACATTGTTTATTATCAACAATGACTTTCTAGTTATTTGAATAATGGTCATAATTTTAAGCCAGAAGTGACTAATAAATTTAAACTAATAGTGGCTAGCTGTTGTACCATATTAATGGATTTGTAATTTATGAATAATAATTCGAAATCTAAAAAAGATAAAATTTTATTTGTATCGTCTATTTAGGTTGTCAGTTTTAGCGAAGTTTGTCTCTAAACCCACATTTTTAAAAGCTTCTAAATACTTCCATACACAACTCACCATCAAATATAGTTATTTAATTAAGGTGATGCGGTCAGCTGTATAATGCACATTTGCAATCCATTATATTCGAAGTATCTGGAAAAATAATAGATTTGTTACTTTAAATTATTCAAGGTTTAAAGCAAAATAAAATAGATAAAAAGTTCTCAGATTATTGCGAATCAAAATATAATTTTAACATACCTTTCCAGGAAATTTTAATTTAATTTTAGATTCAATGTGTTTCAGTATAATTAGGAATATTGTTGATTAAAAAATCATTATCAATTTAGAGAATTTAACTCTTATTATCAACAGATACTTCAACAGGGCATTTCAGTATTCATATCATACATTTACCTTCGGAGAAAGATCTTATTTGAGTCATATAATTCTTTTCTAAGAAAGTTTACATGCTCGTAAAGATTTTATAGTCACTTTTATTGTAGTCATCCGACTTCTAACTATTCCATATCCCGAATCCTGAATAACCCGACTAAAAGTTTATTGTAATATTTTTATATAAGGCTAAGAGGCTTTAAAAAATGTAACAAGTTTTGTTATTTATTAATAGAATTTGCAGTAAGTTCACTGCTAAAAATTAAAGAATGTTTTGTTGCAGATTATTGATCTATACTTAATATCTCAAGCAGCTCTGCACTAAATTTCGCCCTGAATATGATGTAAAGCATGAAAACTTTCATAGAGGTTCACAAGTTTAATTTAAAATCAAATCAAACTCAAAGTAAACATCTAGCAGATTCATCATGTAGTATATTCCTTCGTTTGGTAATTGTTAGAGAAGCCCGGGAAAAAATCCTCTCTATTGATGTTGATAGCTGCTACTATCGTTAGAAAAACCAGATCCCTTAGAAACCATTATGGTTGTATTAGGGATGGCTGTTTGTATTCTAGTATTAATTGCTGTTTAATCTCATGTAGTTATATAAAAATGTAAAACGTGAATTTAAAGAAAGAGAATACTCTAAAGAAAAAATAAAAACAAATTTAATTATTATAAAAGGGCGTTTGTATATCAGAGATTTCAATAAAATCGCAGACTATATAACTATCTAATTGAAATGTGAAGGATTTGAAATATTTTTTAAATAAATTGAAGTTGTTTAAGGTTAATAGAAGAGTTTTGTAGAATTCTGGTAAGTTATTATAAATTTTTAGGGAGAGGTAAGTATAGCACATTTGGCCTAATAATTTGTTGGCATAATTAGTAATAACAAATTTATTTATTTTTTGTCTTGTGTCATAGTTGTGTTCGATGTTTTTTAATATCTGTTTATGTTTGTAGGTATAGATCAGGAGATTGTAGAAGTACAGTTTTCTTAGATCAAATATGTGACTTTCTTTAAAAAGTAAATCTGTGGGGTATAGTATTGGTTTCTTATAGATTATTTTTAGAATTCTTTTTTGTAGGACCTGAAGTTTATTAAGGTATGTATTTGAGCAAGCACCCCAGCTAAGTATGCAATACTGCAGGCGTGATTCTACTAGTGCATGGTACAAAATTTTTAGTTGACTTAGTGTTAGTATTTTACTTAGACATTTAAATTTGTAAATTAGAAGCCTAAGTGTTTTAGTTATAGATTCAATGTGGTGATCCCATCTTAAATGAGAGTCGATGGTAATACCTAGATATTTTATATGAGTTAATTGGTGTATTACGGCGTCATTACCTATACTAAGGGTATTAAAATTCGGTAAGTGGTTTTCATAACTAGCAAAAGGTACGTAAAAACTTTTCTCAAAGTTTATGGATAGTAACTTGTGATTAAACCAATTGAAGATTTTTGCCAGATCTAACTCCATTTTTGTTTTTAGGTTCAGCCACGAATCAGATGAGTACAGTATTGCAGTATCATCAGCAAAACTATATATGGTTCCTGCAATTTTTTGGGTTAGTAATCCATTTATATATAAGGAGAATAATAAGGGCCCGAGGATGGAACCTTGAGGCACTCCGTAACCCAATAATTTTTCATTGCTTAGTGTTTGTTTGATTTTTACAGCTTGTTTGCGATCTTTTAAATAATTTTTAAGTAGTGCTAGTGTTGGTCCCCTTATACCAGCATCCTCCAAGGTTTCTAACAGCTGTGTATGATCCACAGTGTCAAAGGCCTTGGCAAGATCTAAGAAAATGCATGCAGTAGGTTTCCTAGTGTCAACTCTATTATAAACTTCACCGATTAACGCAGATGTCGCGTCATTTGTTGAGATACCCGCGCGGATATGTTATACTATGCTATCAGAATTGTTAGGTTACACAAAGTCCTTTCATAAATGTATGCTATTCTGTGGTATTCATCATTACAAATTACTTAAAGCACAATATAATTTGATATCATATTGATTGACTTCTCTCCGCAGCAAATTCGTTATATTCTCCTTAGATAGACATACAGTATCAATCAACTTAGTTCGATTAACCGCATAATGTATTACATGTATTATATGCATTTAGTACATCCCTTTTGCGGAATTTCACTTGAAACCTCTCTGTTGGAAATTTAATTAGTTGAGGTACTTCGAGGAATAGTGAACAGTTTAAAAAATTAAAACAATACTTACTAGTTAAATTATTGTCTGGTAACACAATAGTAACAATAATATAAGGTGTGGGGATAGCAAAACAGGCACACATACTATACTGTAAAGGAGAGAGGAGTGCAGTAAAAGTAGGGATATTACGTCACATTACATAGGCGTACTTTGCAAAATAAGTTTCTATAATATAATTAAGGTCACAGCATGTAAAATATATATATGCACTTCGTAGATTAAATTTTGAATGAAAAAAGTTATATTATTTACAAAAAATAAAAATTAACCTTATGCATCTGACACTTTAACATTGAACGAATTAAATTTAACCAATAAATAACAAGGAGGATTATATGTTGGGATTAAACTTTTTTAATCTCTTGGCATTAAAAGTAACGCTTCAGTACTTACCTAAACTCAAAGATCAAAAAAAAGTTAGTTAAAAGTCACTGTCTTCAATAAAACTACTGGTATACTATCATTGTCTTTTCTGAGGTTTATTATTGTAGGTTCTATTAAATTTTCCATTGATATATCCACTTTCCTAAATGAATTTTCCACCTTTTTAACATGATCTGCATTTTCCCCAAAGTTCTCTATTTACATCTGAAACTGCCTTCAAAAACAAATTTCGCACATCAGACAATTTAAATGTTGTATTGTTTTGAGAAACATAACCTTTTAATAATTGTGACCAGTTCAGTTCAATGGGATTTAACTCTGCGTGGTAATGAGGCAATCTGAGAATTTCAATTCCTTTTTCTCGGACCATCACTACCAATAAATAACAAGGAGGATTATATGTTGGGATTAAACTTTTTTTAATCTCTTGGCATTAAAAGTATCGCTTCAGTACTTACCTAAACTCAAAGATTAAAAAAAAGTTAGTCCAAGAACTATCTTTAAAAGTCACTATCTTCACTAAAACTACTGGTATCACTATAATTGTCTTTTCTGAGGTTTATTATTATCGGTTCTATTAAATTATCCATTGATATATCCACTTTCCTAAATGAATTTTACACCTTTTTGACATGATTAATGCATTTTCCCCAATGTTCTCTATTTACATCTGAACCTGCCTTCAAAAACAAATTTCGCACATCAGGAAATTTAAATGTTGTATTATTTTGAAAAACATAACCTTTTAATAATTGTGACCAGATCAGTTCAATGGGATTTAACTTTAACTCTGCGTGGTAAGGAGGCAATCTGAGAATTTCAATTCCTTTTTCTCGGACCATCTCATCTATAATATATATTTTGAATTTGTTTTTATGTTGCTTTGCTATTACTAATAATTCTGCCTTCAAGGATTTAGGAGGACTGATAATATTTTTAGAATGAAGCCATTTTGAAATATATATGTTAATACAAAATTCCGAATCAATTAAAATACATACGATACGGCTATGAATAAATAAAGTCTGACTTATCCGTCAAAAGAACAGGTTTATTACAGTAAAAACCATGGAAACAAGAATAAATCTAGACAAAAACTATATTAGGCCGATCAGATGTATTAAAATTTAAATTTTAACTACAAATAAGCATTGAAGGATGAGGTAAAAATAAAATTTCTACCTCTTGAACTTGTACTACGTTCTGCAAATTAAATACTGCACTCCTTTCTTCTGTATAGTATCGAGGTAGTAGACTCGTAGACTGACCTTTTCAATTGAGAATATAATGATGCTTATGATGCAGATATAAATGGACTAACTATGGGGTTATATTGACTTTAGGTTTTTTAATACTTATATTTACATAGCTTACAATTGTTTCCTTTTAATAAAGCGCTATTATTATTATTATTATTATGATTATAATACTTATTGCTCAATTATATTTTCTTCTGCGAAACAAGTGCACAAGCACTTATCGCTTATCAACTTTATTCATTTGTATTTGTATTTATTTTATTTGTATTCTTTGTATTTATTGAATAAAGATTATTATTATTATTATTAGATACTTACCGCTAAGCTTAATAGTTTAATGATTTTATGTGCATAGGATTGCTTTATAGTTTATGATTCTGCTATCTCATGTTGTTATTTAACTGTTTGTATGTTTGTTCGGAGATTTAGAAAAAGTGGCAACGTGCGAAAAAATTAGTCAAGATAAAGTGTGTCAGTTTATTGTAATATATAGTTGTTAATTAAGGTTTCTACACGTTTAAATAAAGTTTTTATACAATCCACAGTCTCTTAAACAAATTTTGAGAAAAGATAATTTCGTGCATAAATCGGTTAAATGCTATGCGACGTGAGGAAGGGTTAAGCGGCAAACGATCGGTTAATCTTAAATCTTAAACATTCTAGATAAGCCTAATTAGACGACTTCGCCATTTCGAAAATCGAGCAGTCTGACCCCTCTAGACTCCGTATCTTTGACAATTAAGGGCCGAAACTCCCTCCATTAGAAACTTAAAATGGACGGAGAACTTGAGCATGAAAAATAAATGACCGAAGTCGAACACAGATAAATATTATTATCAAAAGTTAGATAGTGATTTTCGGTGTTAAGTTACTCGCTCCTAACTTGGTACTGTTCGTCGCATGGGCGTAACGATGGAGGTAATGGTTATTTAAAAATTCTCCACGTCTGATCGAACTTTCTTAATATTGTGGGAAACAGTATCCAAATTGTCTCCACTGTATAGAGGATGTGAACACGAAGACGAGACTGTCGAACACATTCTTTGCGAATACCCGACACTCTCACAAATAAGACATTTTTTTTTCGAGCAGAGGTTAACACATGCCAACATGAGGGAGCTATCTTCAGGCGACATCATCACCTATTTTAAACAAGTAGGCTGGCCGACGAGCTAGAAGGAAGGCTCAACCTCAGAAGGAAGCACAATGGGCCCAATGTTGCCTACGTGCTGTGGGGTGACCCACCCTTCTAGCTTTACAGATATAGAGAGATCCAAATTGTCTATGGCGTCTATGGGATTAAAACAAGAGTATCTCTCTCTGCGAACCCGTGGGAAGTGGCTCATGTTGAACATTGCGTGGCGTGACTTTTATTTTAGTTTTAGACAAGGAATCGGTCAGAATGGATGCATGTCACCGTGTCTCTTTCTTGCTTCTACTTAAAGAAGATGAAGCAATGACTGCTATGCTGGAAAATGGTGAAAAACATAAAATATTTTTCCGAAGAGCAACAGAAGGTTCCTATCAAGGAAAAAACCTAAAACAGAAATTGAAAAATGAGTCATAGAAAACAATAGAGAACTAGAGAACTAACAGAAAAAGCAGACATACCTAGCAAACAAATTCAACGATTACTATAGTGATCTTGGGCAAAATTTTGCAAACAAAATTAATCCTCCAAATAACATTGAAGAAGATCTGCATACTCTAGAAAGTACCATGTATTTATATAATACCATTGAAGAAGAAATTCTGAATATTATAAATTCACTTAAATCTAAAAAGGCGGGTCATGAATGGGATTGCATTAAATCAGAAACCGTGAATTAAAAATGAAATTATCAAACCTCTGACTATCCTTATAAATCAATGTATGAATAACGAATGCTTCCCTGACTGTTTAAAGACTGGGATTATAAAACCACTCTATAAAAATGGGGACAGGAGTCAAATGCAAAATTTTCAAAAATAATTAAAAAAGTAATAAAAACAAAAATAAATAAATTCCTAAATAAATACAACTGTAAAGCAAATGTAAAGCATCAGTAAGTCGCCCCAGAGCGCCCCGGCAAATAATAATAATAGCCGTCCCTTCCCCGCACAAGCTGCAGAGCTTCTGGGGTTCACTCGTAAGGGAGTGAATTGCAGGGCGTATATTATTATTATTATTATTATAATATCTGAAAACCAATATGGCTTTAGAGAAAAAAGATCGACAGAAGATGCAATATATCCGTTAACAACAAAATTGTATAAAACTTTGGATTCAAAAACCGCCGCTATTTCCATCTTCGTCGACCTATCTAAAGCTTTCGATACTGTGTGTAACAAGCGTCTGTTAGATAAACTTGGATGTTATGGCTTACGCAGAAAAATATTTAATTTATTAAAAAGTTATCTAGAAAATAGGATTCAATATGTAGATGTTGAGGGGATACGTAGTGATCAGAGAACGGTTTCTTATGGAGTTCCTCAGGGTACGGTACTGGGGCCACTACTGTTTACTCTATATATAAACAGTTTGTTTAACCTTAATTCTAAAGGAAATATTGTAAGCTTCGTAGATGACACTGTAATAACGTATACAGCCGCAAATTGGAATGAACTAAAAACTATCATTCATGAAGACTTTAAATTAATAAGAAAGGGTTTCAATTAAATAAATTAACTTTGATTGTAGAAAAAACTAAATACTTATATAAACCAGCAACCAAACCTAGAACCACTGTATATGGACGATGATCCAATTCCAGAATTAACGTTTATTGCGTATTTAGGTATTATTGTAGATCGACATCTCAAGTGGGACCTACAAATTCAAAATGTTACTAATAAAATTAGGGGACTACTTTTCAAGTTCAGATACTTGCGTTAGTCTTTAGAGGAAAAGAAAGTCTGTTCCACCGTCTTCCTAGACGTGGCCCAGTTTGGCATGATGGCCTTAACCACAAGTTAAATTTGTTACTACCACGTCAGTATTCAGAACTCTTAAAATCCTATTTATCAAACAGATATTTCAGAATAAAACAGGAAGATGTATATTCTGATCTAAGAGAAATTAAGGCAGGAGTACCCCAAGGTAGTGTACTAGGTCCAGTACTCTACTTACTGTATACCAGTGATATTCCTAACCTTGAGCTCGATACTATTGCAACATTTGCTGATGATACTGCCATTCTGGCTGTTGGAAAAAACCATGAAGAAGCTTAACGAAAATTACAAACATCTTTAGACCAGATTAACATCTGGATTAAAAAATGGCGTATTAAGTTAAATGAAAATAAATCTGTTCATATTAACTTTACTAATAAACGAAACCAACGCATTCCCATAAGAATAAATAACGCTCAGATTCCCTATACTAATACAGCAAAATATCTTGGAATGATACTCGAGGCTAGACTTCGCTGGAAAGTCCACATTTAAAAGAAACGTGAAAACCTTGGTATAAAGTATAAAAAGATGTATTGGTTATTAGGAAGAAACTCCAAGTTGTCCATACATAACAAACTGCTCCTCTACAAGCAGATATTGAAACCCGTTTGGACGTATGGTAGCCAGCTTTGGGGCTGCGCCAGTAAAAGTAACATTCAGGTTATCCAACGTTTTCAAAATAAAGTATTAAGGAACATCGTCGATGCACCCTGGTACTGTCGCAACAGTGATCTTCATAGGGACCTGTTGACAAGACTATATCTAAATCTGCCAGCAGCCATGAACAACGGCTGCTCCAACATGGGAACGTTGAGGTCATCCAGCTCCTCGATAATACCAATTTAGTAAGAAGACTCAAGAGGACCAAACCTTTTGAACTAGTTCAGTGACACTCCTAGTTACAAATAGATTATAGTGCGGATTTTGTGTTACACGTTACCGGTAGTGTTACTAAAATTATCAGACCCTAAGATACACTAGTGAGTAGGACCTTAGTAATTAAGAATTCTAATTAAGTTAGGTTAGAACAAAATTGCTTATTGATCTTCATGATCAGATTGTAATTATAGAAAACATTCTCACAGAGTGTTTTGCTACGAAAAAAAAAGATACGTGACTTTCTAGATGAAAAACAACTTAAAACTTTATATTTCTCGCTGGTACAATCACACCTGATGTACGGCATTATTGTTTGGGGTGGCGCAGCATGAAAAACTTAAATACAGTACAAAAATGGTTGATTAAAGTAATTCATCGGGAAAAAAAACTCACCCTAGTGATGAACTTTTTTAATTAAGAATTAATTTTCCGCAGCATGACTATTCTACCAGAAATCAAAATGCATATTTGACAACTTCTCACAAAACCATTGGTCAGCGTTGTCCCAGTTAATTTGCACCTAGATTGTATAATTTATATATATAACTTATAAAATTAGCATGAAGAGGTGGATCTCAAATCAAAATAGATGTATTTTCAATAATTTAGACTTAGATATAAGCATTTAATATATAATTTCTAAATGTTATTACTTATTTAAACAAATTATTTTTTCTTGTGTTTGTTTATTTTTAATTATTTATTTAGTGAATAAATTCGTTATACTATTAAAAATGTTCAACAAAACCAAACAAAAATCACACATAAAATATATATATTAACTCCTGCACACAGGCATGGCAAATGCCTCAGCAGGTTTCTATGTTTATATCCCAAACAATTCTGGAGTTATGTGAATTCTAAAAATTCTTCATTTTCCGTACCAACATCAGTTGAGTATAATGGCTGCTTTATTGAATCTCCACAATCAATTGTCCAGGCTTTTGCAGATCATTTTTGCAACAATTTTTTTCAGACAGCAACCACCAATTATGTAACTGAATTAACATCAAATTTGCCAATGCTACATATAACATCAGTATCACACGATGAAACTATCAAAGCTATTAAAAAATTGAAATCTAACATGACAATGGGGCCTGACTTACTTCCTTCATTTCTTGTTAAAGACTGTGCATACATTCTTGCTACTCCCTTACAAATAATTTTTAATATGATCTTAAAATCTTGTACTCTCCCTAGTGACTGGAAAATATCTCGCGTAACTCCTATTCATAAAAAAGGCAACAAAAATGATGTTCAGAATTATAGACCCATTAGCATCATATGTAACTTCGCTAAGATATTCGAGATCGTTCTGCATGATCATATGTCAAATTATATCAAACTATCTATATCCCCTGATCAACACGGATTCATGGCAGGTAGGTCTACGGTCTCAAATCTTATTTGCTCTACACAGTTCATATCGGAGGCCTTAGATAGAAGAGGTCAAGTAGATGTAATATATACTGACTTTTCTAAGGCCTTTGATAGAATTGACCATGTCATTTTACTCCAGAAGCTGTCATCTAAAGGTTTAAGTCCACAGCTACATCTGCTAATGTCTTCGTATTTGAAGAACAGACATCAGTATGTCCAGTGTCGCGGTTTCAGATCAGATAAATTCCATCAGGCATTAGGAGTTCCGCAGGGATCAATTTTGGGACCGCTTTTATTTACTATTTTTCTAAATGATATTGTTATTAACACCAACGATATAAAAGTTTTAATGTACGCAGATGACCTGAAACTATTAGTTGAAATTCGTTCTTTCAATGACTCTTTACTTCTCCAAAACTGTCTAAATGATATAGCAAATTGGTGTCAAAATAACTCACTTCCGTTAAATCCAGACAAATATAGAATCAATGGTGTCATCTGCTAATAAAAGTTTAGGGTTTGACATAAGAAGCTGCAAAGAATTCTCAGATATCTCTACATTAAAAATCTTATTTAACAGCTTCGTCCGATCGAAACTCGAATATGCATCAGAGGTATGGTGTCCTAGGCAGAAAGTCTATATTGACCTAATTGAAAAAGTTCAAAGGAAATTTATGAAATCGGCTTCTTTTATATTGGACGGTATTTACCCTCCAAGGGGCTACCCTCATGATCTACTATTAACACGATTTAAACTTCCTGATCTAGAAAAACGTCGAACCTATCAGCAAATTTCATTACTCTGGAAAATTCTTAATGGTCAAATAGATAGCATTGATTTGTTAAGTTATGTTCATTTTAAAATACCACGCGCGGGTCTAAGAGTTTATTGTAGTTTCTATTTGCCAGCTGCAAGAACAAATATTTTAAATTCATCCCCATTATACCAAGCAATCAATGAGTATCATAACATCCAGGACAGCTTGGATATATTTGCCTGTAATAAATACCAAATCAAAAGTGTAATTCTCTAGGTACTGATGTGTATTATATAAGTATTACGAACTTTTAGAAAATTGTGTAATTGCATAGTAGATGTTCCGTACACTACCAAGTTGTCCAATGTTAACGTCCATTTTTTTTCCTGTCTCACGCAGACACAAGTTTTTTTTTAATGGACGTTAACCCTGGACTGCTGGCAGTTTTTATATTATATATATTGTGCTTGTTATTTTTTTTTTTTTTCTTTAGTGTCAACGGCATCGACTACTCTGGTCATTAGCCTCGTGTTCTGTGTAGGCTTTGTTACTGTTTCCCAGCGCCACTTTAGGAACAGCACTGTTAATTAGAACCCAACAGTGAATGGTCGAGTGGGGAATCACACCTGGTATATGAAAATGAATTTCTAAATTTTTAATTAATTAAAAATCAGAAAATGATTTCTGCCTTCGGTGGGATTCGAACCCACAACCCTTGGATTATGAGTCCAGTGCTCTACCACTGAGCCACCCACTCCCTTTGTGCTTGTTATTATTAACATTTTTGTTATGTTGTCCTTTTCCCACCCATTAAATGGTTGGTACAACTGTTGGGTGGTGTATCAAAATAAATAAATAAATAAATAAATTAATTTTTTGTATATTGTATATATAATTATGATAAATATCAATAAACATTTTTTTTATTATATCATCTTCTTGAGCTTCCCCTTCTCTTGGATGATGTAATAAAATTTAAAGTGTACTTGTTCAATTAGTATTTCTTCGTCCAAGAAGAAAAAGCATTCATTATATTATGGTAAATATGAATTACTGTTAAATTGGGAAATTGGAACCTTTGGTTTATCAACTAAGTTGAAACACTGAATTACTGAATAAAATAAATAAAGAGCCGCGACATCATCTAAGGTATTCCTTAAACAAACTAGCTTACAGTACTACTTGTATTGATTATATATGTATAGTAAATGCAAAAACAAACAAAAATAATTCCCTACTCACAAAAATCTAACGTACTACAATGGTTTGACTTCTTCAAAAATTCCACTCATAATTCAGATGTAGTGTCAAACGAAATTTGCAGCGAAGTTTGCGAAAATAAATCAAGAGTTTATTGAATTTTATTGTAGTTGGCGGTTTGCGATGGGATTCCAAATTTTTCTGAAGGATAGTTTCGTATGATGCATTATGTTTTCATAGAACTAACTTAAAATTAATGGAGCAGAGGAAACAATAAAACAATGTGAAATTATTATTTGTCCAAGTTTTGTAAATTACGATCGAGATATCGGATAATTTATAAGCGAGTGTTGTCTATCTAGAAAACAATTAAATTTTACATAGTTTAATAATAATAATAATAATAATAAACGTCTTTATTATTTTTAGTACAATGTATATAATCTACACAATACAATAAAACAAAATTATCTATATAAACTGAAAATAAAAGGCGAAGTTCAATTTTTGAGGTGAAGACACCTCTAATTGTTCTTCCACTCAACCTCAACTCTTATCAATGTTAATCATATATACTTTTGTGAAACTTATCGTTGATGATCAAGTAAAAATCTCTTATAAGCCACCTTAAATCTTTGAAAACTGTAACTTTTATATATGGAGGGAAAAATTGAGCATATTTGGTATGAATAACTACGTCTGAAGAATTCAAGTCTAAAACGCGGTGGAGAAAGAATACCTTTATGCCGGACATTTATATTGTGTACGTCAGTGCGATATATTATCTTTTTGTGTAGATATGACGGTGTTTTGTTAGTAATTATTTTATAAAACAGAACTGCTGCATGCAGAGTCCTTTTATTGGCCATGTTTAACCAGCAATTTTCACGAATTTTATGTGATATGTGTTCTCTTCTACGAATACCGAATATTAGGCGTAAACAAGAATTTTGTACTTTTTGGATTTTCTGTCGATATATGGCGGATAAAAATGGCCCATAGAGTATATCGGAGTAGTTAAAAATTGACAATATTAAAGTTTCACACAGAGTGGATTTTACACGTATTGGGAGATATTGTCTATTAGCATATAACAGTTTAAGAGTCATATAAGCACGTTTTATTAGCTGATTTATGTGTTTCTCGAACTTCAGCTCTGAATCTAAATACACACCAAGACTTTTAGCCTCGTTTACATTTTGCAGAGGTTCATCATCTATAAGAATTTGGACCCTGACAGAAATTTGATCCCGTTTATTCTTCGTACCAAACAAAATGACATGAGACTTGCTGCAATTAATATTAAGACAGTTATCATGCGCAGCTTTGACAAAAGACTTTAAATCCTCATTTATATTTAAACAAGCATCCCTAACAACACTGGGATCAAAGCTGCAATAAAGTTGAGTGTCATCCGCGTATAAATGGATATTACAAAAATTAATAGTATTCACGAGATTAAAAGTATATATAGCAAATAACAAAGGTCCCAAAATGGAGCCTTGTGGGACTCCACACCGTAATTTAACATAATTAGAGCACTGTCCATCAATTAAGACTTTCTGCTGACGACCTAGGAGGTAAGATCCTAGTAGATCTGTAGCACCTTGGGAAAGCCCTATATAACCTAATATTGCAATAAGTAACTTATGATTTAGGGTATCAAAAGCCCTACTAAAATCTAGCAATACCAAGACAGTACATTCCCCTTCATCTATAGATCTAACAACATCATCAATTATGTGAAGAAGAGCCGTTGTACAGCTATAATTTTTTCGAAAACCTGATTGTGTCTTTGGCAATATTGAGTATAAGTCTATATGTTTTTTTAATTGTACTTCTATGGCTCTTTCCAGTATTTTTGATAATGTTGGCGTAAATCTTTAAGCTCAAGTGGATTCGGTTTTTTAGGTAGTACTTTAACAATGGCACGTTTCCACACTTCCGGAAAAATATTATTGATTAAACAAAAGTTGATAATGTGGGTTATATATGGAATAATATGTGGACAACATAATTTTAATAGCCTTAGACATAATTCGTCTTCACCAGCAGCATTGGTATTTATATTATTAATTGTTTCATAAACAAAAAGATCATTCACTTCACGAAATGTAAAATTTGTATCTACTAATTTGTCTGAATTATAAGCCATGAGCAGCTCTTCTGGAGGCTCTCTTACGGGACAGGAATTAACGAAAAAATTATTTATAGTATCCCTTTTATTAAGTTCAAATGCAAAGTAAGCTTTTTTCTCTCGTTTGATGGCGGAATTCGTACAATTTCTAATGTCTCTATAAAACTGAAGATGGATTTCTGATTTAGTTCGTTTGTATCTGGCCAAGGCTCTATCTTGTATAGACATCATTTCTTTTATGTTACCAGTTAGCCACGGAGCTCTTGGCTTAGTTACACGCGAAGTTACTGATGGTATGTGTCTATCAAATAGATTCAACAAACAGTTAACTAAAAAGGTAATTTTTTCGTCAACTCCCTCCTGATCGTAAATTCTAAAAAATGGAATATTAAATAATTCTCTCATAAAATTATCCTCGTTAAAATATTTGAAAGACCTGTACGTTACCATTTTAGGACCCTGTTTTTTTACTTTTAAGTTTACTTTACATGTAGCCATATCATGATCGCTTATTATACCTGTTACTTGGATGGTATTCTTTTCAATAACCCAGTCAGGAGAAGTAATAATCCCATTTAACAAAGTTGCCGTAGATGTTGTGATTCTTGTAGCAGTATCTATAATTTGACTAATACCAAAGCACTCTAAAACAGATGACAATCTATCAACAGTTATATCATCCGTATTTAAAAAATCTATATTCAGGTCTCCACCGCACAAAATTTCATCCACAGTAGGATGAATTAGCCCAAGTACATCTTCAAGTTCGCTTATAAAGGCATTCTTGTTGACCAGAGGAGGTTTGTATATTGCACCTAACGCAATAGCTTTGTTTCTAATTTTAATCTTTACCCAGAGTTGTTCAGACATAGTTCCTTGGTAGTTCAATTGCTGACTGCATATTTTATTATTTATGTAAATACACAAACCTCCCCCTAACCCCCCGCGATCTTTTCTATATAAATTATACCCATCGAAATGTATTAAATTATCTGTTACGTTTTCATTCAACCAAGTTTCACATATAAAAATGATATCAAATCCTTGTTCGGCAATAATTAACTTTACAGTTTGCAAAGATGGCAAAAGAGATCTTGCATTGAGACATCCTATATATAAATTGTCATACATTTTAATATTTATTTATTTTTAATAATCACTGAAAAGGAAAACAATAAGAACCTAAAAAAAAGTATATATAGATAAGTAATCAGAGATAAGAACGAACTGGAAATAAAATGTTTAACTAGAAGAAAAAAAAGTGTTTAAACCAGACGCGTCCCAATTGCACTTATGTGCTACATTTAAACTTATAACAAATAATTACATAAAAATTTATTTTCAACATTTAAATTATAGCTTGCACTCACTAAAGATGAACAATCAGAGAAATATATCTAATCTGTGGATCCTCCAATCGCAGCCAAGTCATCAATGGAGTTAATTTTGTTAACAACTTCGTCATTATATGCTGTTTAACAAAAATGGTACCAGCATTACTCCAAACTCTACCATTCTTCCCGACTTTATCTAATGCTAGTTTTAACAAATTTGATTTTCCTTTTGTAAGATCTTCTCTTATTATAAATTTAGAACCTTTAAGTATTTTCTTGTTAAAGAAAACCATAGTATTTATATTGTTACTTCCACCGCATTATGAGGTTAGAATACATAAATAAAGTACAAAAGTACACATAATAAACCCGCCTGTCTAAAATTTTCAAAACCGCGCTCCAATTTAATCTCATAAAACACTCTTGTGTTACAAAATTCCAATCTTAAACAAGACTTAAGACAGTATCAACCCCAAATTTAACCAAGTGTCTCAATGTTAGGAGACTAGTTTCATTTCGGTATTAATATCGAACATAATTTGTAAATGGGAGAGGTTCAAGTTGTGAACAAAGTTATAACTTTATATACAGTCAGAGCTGACCCATAATTCCGGATTTATCCCAACCCGAAGTCTAAGGATGATTAAGGTAATATTATATCCTTAATGATTGAGTGTATAGGACCCTTCAAAACGGATAAGACTCGCTCTTTGTTTGAACGGTCTTTTATATTACTTTCTTGTTTTAGTGTTATGTAATATCTGGAAAAATGGCGAAAGAAATAAATGAAAGTTATAGATAATTTTAAAACACCCGGTATAGTCAAAGTAAATAACTAGCGGTTCAAACAGTAGAAAAATCGAATCATCTAGAAAATTACCACAATGCAAGCTTTGCAAAAACCATAAAAAAATTTTGTTGCTTGTTGAAAATTTCAAAATGTAAGTTGTGCAATCCGACACCGTTCTGTTTTAATTCAAGGAAATTAAATATTGGATGTCATAAACAATTTTTCTGGTCAAAGTTCCTTTACAATGTAACACAAAAGACAAAAGTGCCGAATTGGCATTATTTTCATTTCTAGTAATTTGTATGATAAACAATAACGGAGTACGCGTGATTGGTCAGTATATAAGACAATTGTAATGGCGTCCAAGAAAATGATCGCGATTGGACCGTCTAATAAGTTGAGGAAAAATAGTATCCCTCCAACAAAGAGGGGACAAAATTTTATAAAAAGTTTTTCTGATCGCGGGGACAAAAAAGAGAGGTGAGAGCCGGTAATCATATACGGACCCCTCGTTAGTGGTCCACGGGTCGCGCTGTAAAAGTCGCGTTTTCTAGTAGAGAAAAATAAGTTTGGTTTTCTAAGTAAGTTTGGTTTTTTTGATTTTGAGTTTTTTTTTTATCGTACCGCGCGGTTCGGTTAGTGACGCGTTGCGCTAGTGATACAGTTTGGTTTGGCGTAGAACCAGGAATACGTTCGTCGCCCCCACGTCTACAAGGGATTTCCCGGGCTGTAGATTTCACCCCAATTTGAGGACGAGCTAAGAGTAAGAATTGATTCGATTTTTCTTAACCCTTCTATTCATTTCAAACCGACTCGTGTTGTTTGTAGAGAGTTAAGTCTAACTCCAGTTAATTGTTCTCGCATTTTTTTTTTCCCGCGTTTAGGAGTGCTTCCCAAAACGGTTGTTGGGTTAAGTATTGTATACAGTAAAGCCTGTCTGTAGGCATCAGAGATTTAACCTTTGTTCGTAAATTTTATCCAGTACTTGAATGGACCTTTTCCTTTTATGTCACATGTATCGTGAGGTAACTAGCGAACTTCTGATATTTAGTAGAAACAAAGTTTCAATTTCACGTTAACCCTTTTGTCACTTAATTTCAAGTAGAAATATTACGTGTGGTTTCATTTTACCGCCACAGAGCGATTTTTTTAGTTTCTTTCATTATTAGTTTAATTTTTTATCATTTTGGGATCATTTTATGCATTTTCGTAGTAGTAAAGGATAGTCATTTTTTTAATATTGTAGTCATGTCTTGTTAACCATTTCCTTTTATTAGTCAATAGATTCATTTAAATTTTAGCAAGCGTTTCTTTTAAATCCCCCAACCCCGAGAGTTTTAGACACTTCGTGAGACAAAGGTATATTCTGCACTGAATCGCTGCAGGGATCACGCCCTTCTAGGATTTTCTTTCAGGTATAAAACTCAGCAAGCCTTAATTGACCGCTCTGCCAAGGTTTGATACACACGCAGCTAGGTAAAAAAGTGACCTTAAAACTACCCCGGTTATTACTTCATGGTGGGGTTATTACAGTTACGTGATGTGGTAATTCATTTAAAGAGGTACTACTTCTGGCATATAATAATCAATAATAACGTCAATTTTTTGACAAAAAATAAAACCCTTACGAAATTAAAAAACAAAACAAAACTGTAATTTTTTAAGAATAAAGTTGTTTCAAATCCATTTTTATTTTAGTAAACTATAGAGTTTCCTCTATAATATTATTTTAGAAATTCGATAAAACTTTTATAGCCAATTCTGTAAAACCTTTTTTAAGAAAGTCAAACAATATAATGTAATAAATTTTTCGTAGAAAAATCCCACAAGTATCTTCTTCCGTGGAACAACTAAAATGTTTTCATTCCAACTTTTTTCATCTTGTGAGCTCTCCAGTTAATTAATTTTGGTGCCGGCTATATTCTAACCTAGTTTATAACTCAATTAGTTTGTTAAAGAACCAGCAAAGAACTGGATGTTATTTAAATGATAATATTCTGCTGTTCTAAATTGGTACGATCTTAAACAGCGAAAGGAATATTCTAGACGTTTTTTACATGTTTTAACTTAATTATCTCTGTACTTTAATAGTATTTGGTATCTACAAAAAGCGTAGCAGATATCTGGTTACACTATTAATATAATAGTATATTGAGTAAACCAGTAAGGAATTTTAATTTATTAGATTCGACATCCTAAGACCGGTTTCTGTCTTTCGACTTCATCAGTTAGGCTTTTCGAATCCAATAAATAAAATTCCAAACTCGTACAAGTCAATAGCACATCTAAAAATGTTATCTTATAGCGGATATAGCTATTGACTTGTACGAGTTTGGAAATTTATTTATTGGATTCGAAAAGCCTAACTGATGAAGTCGAAAGACAGAAACCGGTCTTAGGATGTCGAATCTAATAAATTAAAATTCCTTACTGGTTTACTCACTTTGTATTAATCTCTGAAAGGGATAAAAAAGAAGAGAGTGACATCTTGACTAGATTCAGTCAAAATTTAATGTCAATACTCTCTTCTTACCATATATGGTAGCACATCTAAAAATGTTATCTTATAGCGGATATAGCTATTGACTTGTACGAGTTTGGAATTTTATTTATTGGATTCGAAAAACCTAACTGATGAAGTCGAAAGACAGAAACCGGTCTTAGGATGTCGAATCTAATAAATTAAAATTCCTTACTGGTTTACTCACTTTGTATTAATCTCTGAATGGGATAAAAAAGAAGAGAGTGACATCTTGACTAGATTCAGTCAAAATTGAATGTCAATACTCTCTTCTTACCACATCTAATAATAGTATATTATTTAACAAGTGTATAATGTAGAACATATTACACGAGAATTGTTAATATTCGAGTGTAGTATGGTCCATTATACACGAATTGAATACTATACTTTATCTACAACTAAATACGGGGGCTCACCGAAAACGAAAAGGTGATTTTTAGAAAAGTTTCTTTCAAGCTGTTATAAATAGAATTGACAAAATTGTTCATAATTTAAAGACCTTTCAAATGAGGGGTATTTAAGCTCCCGTGTGAAATAAAAAGCCAATTTATACAGGAACTCGTTAAAAGTTATTTATTGATATAATTAATAGTAAGATTACAATTTGAAATATTAATGGCTCTGGCAACATCATTAAGATTACTGGTAGTTAAAGAAAAATTACTGTTGCTATTAATGAGTACAGAATCATGACGATTACTAGCAGAATATGATGGATTATTTTCTCTCTCTTTCCACTGGATTAAAACCACTTAGTTGTTAAAAAAGTTTTTTAACAACTAAGTGGTTTTAATCCAGTGGAAAGAGAGAGAAATTAAAATACAAACCACAATGAGCTTCCGAAATGAATGATGGATTATGTAGGCCAACACAATTATCATTATTGATTTGACTTAAAATTGCTTCAGCTATTTGTATTTTGTTCTTTTTTAAATTGGCGATGTACCCTTCTGCTGTGGAGGCGGATTTCCAGCCTCCATGGCGTTTCAATGTTGTCATTGAAGCTCCAGAATCAGCAACCAATGTTGCGGATGAACGCCTGAGGCAATGGCCAGTATATCTCTCAGGGTTTGGTAATTGTAAAAACGTTGCAATTTGCTTTCCTATTGCGCCAAACTTGTTTATTCCCATTACTTGTTTAGTACACTTTCCTTTTTGGAAATTGAGGAAGAAATCTTGTGGTGCATTTTCAGGCCGGAGATCTATATATTTTTTAACGATTTTGAAAAAATCATCCACAATTGTAAAATTTCTTGGGACTTTGGTTTTTGTTAGTGGCACGTTTATACTGTATTTGAAAATCAAGAGAGAGTAAATTCCCAGAAATGTTTTGCAGTTATCAGTGTTAAAGGCAGTAAACCATAGACGTGCGTTTTCAAAATTAAATTAATATGGACATAGAAATATTTAATTTGTTTTAGTTATTTATACCTAGATTACCAATTTTAGATAGATAAACATAATTCGTAAGTAGTAATTTAATTTGGGTAAAATGAAGAAAAAGTCAATATTATTTTAGGCATTTTGTTTTAGGCATATGTTTATTTACAAAATATGTATATAATATGTACAGATAATTACAATTATTTATAAATTAATATGAGGAGCTAAAAAAACAATTAAGTAGGTATATGAGAAAAAAAAACCAACCGCAAGGATAAAATTTGACGAGCAACATGCAAAAAATACGACAATATTAAATCTTAAAAAATAAAAATCTAAAAATAAAATTAAAGTACATAAATTAATAATTTTAAAGTTATGGTTCCTCGCACTCTGTGTCAGAAGATTCACCATCTGATTCTAGAGAAATTACAATGGGCTCTATAGTAATATCAATTATGTTATCTAGCTCCCACATTTTTTTTTTCTATTTCTGTAACGTGTCTAATATATTTTTGCCAATTTTCACTTGTTACTTCAGATATTGCCTTATTGAAGAGATTTTTAACATCTGATAATTTAAAAGTAGTGTTATTTCTGGCAACATAACCTTTAACTTGAGCCCATATTAATTCTATCGGATTCAGCTCACAATGTTAGGGTGGTAAACGAAGGATTTCAATTTCTCGTTTTTTGGCTATCTCCTCAATATTATATTTTTTATAATTTTGTTTATGTTTTTTAGCAATAGTTAACAATTCTGCCCTCAGCATTGTATTGTCAAAGGCTAAATTTTTAGAAGATAACCATTTTGCAATTTCACCCTTTTTCCATTTAGTGGTTGGTAAAGGTTCAAGTAATCTGGAGTGGTAACTTGCATTGTCCATTACAATAACCGATCCTTTTGGTATGAATTGAATCATCTGTTCAAAATATTCCTCAAACACGTCTCCATTCATTTCTTCGTGATAATCAACGGTTTTTTTTGATTCAAATAAGAGTAAACCATTCTCAAAAAAACCGTTTGTACTGCCTATATGACAAATAATTAATCTTTTACCTTTTCCTATAGTTCCTTAAAACCAGTAGTATATCCTTCTAGAAAAGCTTGATGGGATGATTTTATATTTTTGTCTTTCCAAACTCTTCCTACACAATGTCCTTCATTAACCCATGTTTCATCTAAATAATAAATGTTTTTATTTTGAGCTTTAACTTGTTGTATTCTTCTGAGGTACTGTCTTCTCCAACATACAATTTCTTCAGAATCAATTAGCATTGAGTGTCTGCCCATTTTTTCAAATTTAAAGTTTAACTCATAAACTTTCCATAGTTTATCCCGGCTTATTGTGGGTAAATCAACATCATTCGTAATGGCTTGCAAAACTTTATCTAAAGTTGGTATTTGCTTGTTTATAAAAAATGAGTGAACAAGCTTACGAATAGCATTTTTAAAAAACTCGTCCACGTTGACTTTTAATAGTTTTGGTCTACCTGGTTTCGGCTTTGGTGAGGTTACTCCACCTGATTTTTCCTCCTTTAGAACTCTATATATTGTAGATTTTCCATATCCCATTGCCTTAGATGTTGTTTCAACTACACTGTCAATAGTGTTTGAGGGATTTTGATGTTTAAAATAGTGGTACACATTCACTACAGCACTCTTTTCATTGAGCAATAAATGGTCTAGTTTTAATTTTTTCACTGGCGTATACTCACAAACTGCTTCCATTTTTAGTCACTACTATTTGTCACGTTTATCGAAAATCAAATAACTGCATTTCTAGAAACTATTTAAGTCAAAATATCTGTCATTAGAAGCTGTTGCCATTCGGAGGTCGTTAAATAACAATTATCCCTTTCTATTCTGGTTACGCCTATGAGGCACGTTAATCCTCTTAGGCCTACTGTAGTAACAATGAAAGATCATAAAATAATGTGATAGTCCAAGAAATTTAATAAATTTTGTATTGAAATTAACAAAAACAATTTAGAATGCATTACAAATATTGAAGTTTTACCGCACGTACTGTACTATAGTTTTGCATACCGAATTACTTTTTATTCTGGGAATTTACTCTCTCTTGATTTTCAAATACAGTATACTTAAAAACAACCCTCAAAATATCTTAAATCCTCAATTTTCATATTCTTTAATTCACAGGATCGGCAAGCACCCATTACCTCCATAATCAAGGCAACCTTAAAAAAGTGTGTAGATTAAGTTAAGAATTTACATTTTCGATTCGAATTTTTACCTTTGTTCCAAGATATTTAAAATCTGGGGCTTCCTTTATAAACCTGTCAATTTGTTCACCGGTCAGAGCTTCAGATTTCTTAGGTTCGTAATTTTCAGATCGCCTTTTCAACAAAGCACGTAATCTCGGATATTTATCAATGTCGACATTGCGCTTGATGCTTAACGTACTTTTTAGCATGGAGTAGTTTGTCCATACAGTAGACGAATTGTATTTAGTTGCAATTTCCGTAAAATATACAAGCACGGTGTCTTCGGAAAAAGAGGATACATTTTTTGTTTGTCTCCACGATATAAATTTGTTGTATGCAATTTCATACTAGATCTAATGTTTTTTAATTCTATTCCGGCTAATAGACAAATACCGTGTAATATGAATATATTTTCACATGTGTAATATGGATTGTCTTATGTTGCCTTAGATACGCAAATAATACATCCCTATAATGACAGTTGTAGATAAAAGGTTTTATTAAGACATAAATTTTATTATTATTATTATTGATGTCACCTAGAAAAATATAAAAAATATCTGGTGTATAAAACTCTCTAAAAATCTCGTTAAGATTGTTATAAAATATTTTTGTATCGCTTTTTGAATAAAGAAACGTCTGTCAAGCATGAAATAAATGCTATAATTAAAAAAATACTTTATCTAAAAATTATCCATTCGCGTTTCTTCTCTCCTTTGACCCGTTTAACAGTTAGAATAGTAATTCGAAAATAAACACATTTAAGATATATTTGGATTTGGTAAACTACATTGGATAGAAAATACAATGAATTATCCAGGTATCAAGAAACTAGAGTAAGGAAATTAAACCGGATATAATTCACTGTTGCAAGACACCAAACATTTCCGAATTGTTATTCTCCATTATCAGCAGAATTAAAAGCAGAAACGTTCAGCGCAAAACTATGCTAAAAGGGGGTAAAGAACAACATTCAGTCTGGAGTTAATTAAAATACTTCATCACAATAAAGTTTAATTTAATTCAATACAGATGGCAAAAGCAATAGACTTTGTGTGTTTTGCTAATTTCTCCTATTAGCTATCAGCATGGGCAGCTCCAGGGGCTTGCTTTAATAAATAGTAGCACAAATTTGTTGGAATTGAAAAAATTCTTTACATTTTTTAAATCTAGACATCGAAATTTTTTCAAAGGTGGGTCAAAAATTAAAAAATATTAGCAATCTGCTCTTCCAAACCTACAAACTTTCACAATAATGTAGGTACGATGGGATATTCGAGCATGCAGGAATTTTGAACCAAAGGGATATTCGATCCCGCAGGAATTTTGAGTCTTCAGGCTATTCGATCCCGCAGGAATTTTGAACCAACGGGATATTCGAGCCCGCAGGAATTTTCAGCCAGCAGGATATTTGAGCAAGTAGGGATTTTGAACCAACGGGATATTCGAGCCCAGCAGGGATTTTGAAACAGCAGAATATTTGAATCCGCAGGAATTATTTTGAATTTTTTGCTGTCGAAATTTTGAAACTTGATCTAAGCAAGGATAAAAACACCAAAAGCCCATATAGTACAGGGTGTCCCAAATTGGTGCGTTTTGCAGGGTATCTCGTAAACTAGAAGAGATAGAAGAAAAGCAGTTAAGATGTTATGACTTCTTTTTTTGTTAAAGTAACGATATCCTAATTAAATCTTTAGTAACTCCCTGCAGTTGGAAGATACAGGGCGATTATTGAAAACTGTCGAAAACTACAAGGTACTATAACTTCTTAATTAAGAAAAATATAAAAAAACCTTATAAAAATTTTTGATAGATATAATATTAAAGAGTTCAGTGGCGCACAGATTATTTTTTTTAGGGGGCTCACTAAGGAAATATAATGCAAACTTTTGTTTTTTTAAATGGGACACCCTGTATATTTTGACGTTTTTCGTTTTCTTTTTTAATTCTCATTCACCTGATATGACATACTATATATCTATTTTCAATGGTTGGAGCTACAGTGCAAATAAACTATTTATGGATGTTATCAGGTGAAACGCCCTTAAAAAATTCAACACTCAGTAACGAAATTTAACATTTTATTATAAGGATACTGATGTGTGACAATTTTATTTATCAAAATTATAATTAATAAAAAATAAAACCAGATTAAAAAAATAAAAACAATAAACTTATGAAACAACAAGAAACATTGTAACAACTAATCTACCTATAACTAATTTTATTAGAATGTAAAAATTACATTAAATGTTCAAAATGCTCTCCGTTTTCATCGATTAAAAAGTGTTTCGTTTAAATAATCTCCAGCCAATTCAGCATTACCAAAAATAAAATCATAAAATAATATTTACAAGACTAACTTCGAGAGTAGGGAAGATTTATTACAAAATATTTAGAAAAATAAAGCCAGTGCACATACTCAATTGTGTAAGATCAGTAAGAAAAAAATGTCAATTATTACTACAACAAAATGGAGGACATTTTGAACATTTAATGTAATTTTCACATTCTAATAAGATTAGTTCTTACAATGTTTCTTGTTGTTTCATAAGTTTATTATTTTTATTTTTTTAATCTGGTTTTATTTTTTATTAATTATAATTTTGATAAATAAAATTGTCACACATCAGTATCCTTGTAATAAAATGTTAAATTTCGTTACTGAGTGTTCAATTTTTTAAGGGTGTTTCACCTGATAATTTTTTACTAACTATTGTAACCAATCAAATTACTTAATTTAGAGTCATGTGTCAAATTTCATCCAATCAGCTATGGATTACAGCGATAACACCCTACATGTGGTGTTTTCAGTTTGGTGTTTTCAGCAAGTCAAGTTTTTGATTAAAAATTAATTAAACGTCAAACTGACAACTAGTTTAAAAATGTTTAAATCTACAAAGTAAAAAATTATCTTATCGAATACCCCTCGGGCCTTGATAAATCCTCAAAATTTTGTCATAGAGAATCCTTCAAGCGTGTTGCTTAAGGATAATAGCCCTCGGCCTTCGGCCTCGGGCCATTATCAAGCAACACGCTTTCAGCATTCTCTATGACAAAATTATCTCGGTATTATCAAGGCCCTAGGGGTATTACTACTGATAACATCCATAAATGGTTTATTTGCACTGTAGCTCCAACCATTGAAAATAGATACATAATAAGTCATATCTGGTGAATGAGAATTAAAAAAGGAAACGAAAAACGTCAAAATATACAGGGTGTTCCATTTAAAAAAACATAAGTTTGCATTATATTTCCCTAGTGAGCCGCCTAAAAAAAATAATCTGTGCGCCACTGAACTCTCTAATATTATATCTATCAAAAATTTTTATAAGGTTTTTTTATATTTTTCTTAATTAAGAAGTTATAGTACCTTGTAGTTTTCGACAGTTTTCAATAATCGCCCTGTATCTTCCAACTGCAGGGAGTTACTAAAGATTTAATTAGGATATCGTTACTTTAACAAAAAAAGAAGTCATAACATCTTAACTGCTTTTCTTCTATCTCTTCTAGTTTACGAGATACCCTGCAAACCGCACCAATTTGGGACACCCTGTACAGTCACTGAAGGTTTTTAACTCCGATTTCGTTGAACCTCCTTCGATTTTCATAAAAATTGGTGAGTAGTTACATGGTGCCAACAATATGATTTAAAAAAATCAGAATTTTTCAAATTTTCGTAAATTTCATTTTCTTTTGATAATAACTCCAAAAATACTCGATATACGTAAAAAATGATAGAAAACGAAATTTGAGTTTTTTTTACAAATATTTTACTTTTTTTTCTATTTTTGTATGATAAAAAATACCAGAGATAGAAACGTTTAAAGCCTAAATTTTACTGCGAGAACCATGTAACCGGGGCCCTTTAACCTTTTATCTTTGAAAAAATAAGGGATCTAAAAGATTAAATACGATGTTATAGCCCTTGAAATTACCTTTCAATTGGTTTTTGGATGAACCTGATGTCATAAAAATTAACGGAGTTATTGTAAAAAAACCAATAACATTTTTTTGGAAAAAATTTTGGAGCAGAGATTTTGTGTGTAGGATATAGGAAAAAAGATAGATAGTAAGAAGTAGGTACATGCTCACAAAATATACAAGTGTGGGTGTGTGTATGTTTATTTTGAAGATAGAAAAAGTGAAAGGAATTCTGTACATCTTTATAAGTCAAATAAGCACTGAAAAAATTGTTGTGGAAAGAATAATATTAATAAAGTTTGTAATATATTAATAAAGTTTATCATAACCAATAAAAAAGATTCTAAATAATTAAAGCTATTAAAGCTGATAAAAAAAATTTCCATTATTTTTATGACAATCGGTAGTTTTTAAGGGTGGACAATTTCGCAATAAATAAATATAGATTTTAATACTCAATAAATGAGATTTCAATTCATTAATGTATTATTCAAATGATTAAAGTTTCTTGAAACCAATTTTTTCAATGATTCTGCTTTAAGGGGGTGGTTTTAAAGGGTTGAAATTTCACAGTCAACCAAAAATTATATCATAAACATTAAACAAACTGTTTGTGTAATGTTAATGTGCGATTTTGATATTTCAGAAATATAAAAAATTATTTTTCGATTTAAGGGTGGTTGCTAAAAGGGTTGAAAAATTAACTAAAATCATAAATCATGCATATTAATGTTAAAAAATATTTATTTTATTTAATTAAACGAGATTATTTACGCCAGAATGCTCAAATCTGTATTTTTTACCATATTTAACAAAAGGGGTGGATTTCACCCCTAAAATGCAAAAATCGCAAGTCGAGCATCTGCCATTTTTGAAGTTGAGGGTAAAATATACTCAATCCCAAATTTTCATGCAAAATCGGAGGTAATAGTTGATTTTTACCTTCAGTCACTGTAGTAATAATGAAGAATTGACATCACCATAGTTTCACAAAGTAATTCGCGTAATCTAATGTACAATGAATCAAATACTATTAAACGAGCAAGGTTTGTATGTGTGTGTGTGTATGTGTGTGTGTCCAGATGATCTCGAAATCCACTGGTCAGAATTCAATGAAACTTTCAGGGTAGACTAATTCCTATCTAAATCGGCAAAAAATGTAGGTCTCATGTCTGTGAAAATTCGATCTTCCGAGATATTTACAAGAAAAGTTAAGTTTTTAGTCTTATTTCCTAGCAACGGCAACTTGTTTCTATAGTAATATACTATAAAGGAGAGAGGATATAACGTCACATTCCATAGGCGTACTTTGCAAAATAAGTTTCTATAATATAAATAAGGTCACAGCATATAAAATATATATACCCACTTCGTAGATTAAATTTTGAAGTTATATTATTTACAAAAAATAAAAATAAACCTTATGCATCTGACACTTCAACATTGAACGAATTAAATTTAACCAATAAATAACAAGGAGGATTATATGTTGGGATTAAACTGTTTTTAATCTCTTGGCATTAAAAGTAACGCTTCAGTACTTACCAAAAACAAATTTCGCACATCAGGAAATTTAAATGTTTTATTGTTTTGAGAAACAACCTTTTAATAATTGTGACCAGATCAGTTCAATGGGATTTAACTCTGCGTGGTACGGAGGCAATCTGAGAATTTTAATTAGTTTTTCTCTGGCCATCTCATCTATAATATATTTTTTGAATTTTGAATTTGAATTACTAATAATTCTGCCTTCAAGGATTTAGGAGGACTGATAATATTTTTAGAATGAAGCCATTTTGAAATATATATTATTACAAAATTCCGAATCAATTAAAATACATACGATACGGCTATGAATAAATAAAGTCTGACTTATCTGTCAAAATAACAGGTTTATTACAGTAAAAACCATGGAAACAAGATTAATCTAGACAAAAACTATATTAGGCCGATCAGATGTATTAAAATTTGAATTTTAACTACAAATAAGCATTGAAGGATGAGGTAAAAATAAAATTTCTACCTCTTGAACCTGTACTACGTTCTGCAAATTAAATACTGCACTCCTTTCTTCTGTATAGTATAGTAGTAAAAAGGTTTGACTTTATTTAATCTCTGGCGTTTAAATCTGAAAGAATTCAATTTTAAATTTGCCGCTTTTTATCCATAATGACCTACAAATTTTGACAACTACTGACACGCACATCTCTGGTTAAACGTTAAGAAAATGGGACCGGCTGGGATTTTCATGAAATTTTCGCAGATGCTATAAAACATGATAAAATCAATATACTTAGCAATAGAAATTTTTGCGCGGAAAAATATTTTTCACATTTTTTTATTCTACAAATGCCCAAGTAGCAATTTATAACCAGAATAAACCTGAAAAGTATAAAAAAGAAAAGGTTCATTTGACGGAGATAAATAATTTGCTTGTCAAATGACAGCCTTCTCATAAATTCTAAGTTGAAAATACAACGTTGCCAATTCAATTTCAGAAATCATGGGTTTAGGTAAATATTTATAGGAACGTTGAGTAACACTGTTAAAATGGACACTTGTCAAAATGTGACACCTGTCAAAACGTGACAACTGTTAAAATGTGATACGTGTCAGAATGTTACAACTGTCAAAATGAACAAATGTCAAAATATGACACATGTCAGAATGTAACAAATGTCAAAATGTCACACGTATCGTACTTTGATTTATTTATTACACAGATCTAACCTAACCTAAAGCTAATCTTTTTTTTTTGGCGGGTGGAAATGCTTTATGCACATCGGGTAAAGGTTCTTCCCTTCCCCGATAGTGTGAGACTACCCCTTACGGTTACTCACTAAAACCACCCCACTGAAACCATTATGCCCTACACGCTGATGTTGCCCGTCCCGGAAACGGGGCCTGTCCGCCGTGACTTCGCGAAGATCAAGCTGACATCTACTGACGTTGCCCTAAAAGGGTGAAATCTCCAGAAACTAGGCAACTTTTAATGCATTTAACTAACCTCTGTGACAAGCAGTTGATAAACGTCAACAACACCTGCAGCAAATTGAAAATTAACACTGACAGCTTTTTTAATTTTCCCGCCTACTTTCAAGCCAATCGCCAATCAACTTTCTATTTATCTACCTTTCTGTAGTTCAAGTAGATGTCGCCCACTCCGTGATTTTCACGAATTAATTAATAATTTGTCAGGTTATAAATATACTTAAATTATATACTCATTGGACTGCTTAAAAATGTAGATTTGAATATTAAGAGCGAAGCTCGGTGACCAGATATTGAAAATTAAATTTCTAGATATGGAACGACTTAGTACTTCTATTGTACTACATTCTGGTCCATGGAAACCTCGGTAAAATAATTATTAAAGAAAAAGTTATTTTAAAGGTCTCACTTTTGGACCATTTCGTAAATTTAAAACAGCAAAAATGCGAAATTCAAAATTTTTGAAAATCGATAAGAAACATTTTTGATTCGTATTATTGTATTATTTTTTCCATTAGTATTTATGTATGAGTATTTATTTGGTTTTGAGGAACGTAAAAAAATAAGTTCTAAATTGAAAAAATGAAAATCTCTTTCCAACGTGATTTTGAAACTTCGCATTTTCATTTTCCGTATACCAGATTTTTAGTCCCCATAAATTTTACATCTGTATTTTATTTTCATTACCGCTGTTATCTAAAGCAACTTTTTCTCAGGAAGGATGCCATGGCTGAGAACTTTATATCAGAAAGAGTAAGATGTAGCACAGAAGTGGGTATAATGGACAGGCACAGAGGATATTACCATATCTCTCAATTTCAGATTCTGAAGTTGGCGCACAGAAAAATGATGAAAAATCGTTTCAAAGTTTTATAACTTGCGGACAACTGCCAGAATAATAAATGTTCAGGTTTTCGAGTGTACTGCTTAAATATTCATTCAGCCTTATTATACCGAAGTCTGGGTTTATTAATTTTAATTCAAAATAAAATCAATTACGTAGGAGTGAAATTGTGAAACTCAACGACATAACATTGCTCAACTGAATTTAATATTTGATAGTATTTCATTTATTATTTATATTCTGATCACGTTATAACTAGAGAACAAGCAAATGCGAGAAAACAGAAAGGTTTTTCTTTTCTATACACAATATAACATATTAATTATTAAAAATAATATGTCATCATTATAATTTTTGCGTTTTTTCATAGGCTTGGGTACTGATTAGTTTTGAGAATGGCGTTGAATATTTGATTGAAAGTTTTTAGGATTTTTAATGGGAATTCTTGTAAGATAACTTCTTAAATCGAATATTTTTCGATATAGTATTTCTACGCAGTTTACTATTTTGGTCTTCGTTTCTAATGATAATTGACTTGGAAATAGTTTGAATACTTCTATTAAATATTCAACGAATGTTTGAAATTTTTCTTTGTTAAATCTTGCCAGCTTTTATTCTTATTTCAAGAACTTATAGTAGTAATTTTTGAGGTCCTAGCTTTCTTTTATATTCGACAGTTCTATTTTTGTTTTTTCAATATTTTCTCTTATTTCTTAACTTTGTTTTGTTTATTGATGATGAAGTTCCTTTCCAGACTACCTAAACCCTAAACCTAAACAATGAAAAAGTTTTTATAAGACTTTATATCGATCATATAATTTTATTTATAGAGTATATTCCGTTGAAAACGCTTTGCTTGTTCGTCTAATATTTACCTTCATACTAAAATGTCCGGTATACGACTCAAGCTATCGATTTTGTTGAACTTATCTTCACCTGATAAGATTTCTACGAAGCCTGGCTAGACTTCCACTAAGAACCCAGATATGCTTTCGTGTTGATAGGATTCTCTTACTTAAAATATATTTCTTTTTACATTATCATTATTGGAGATTAACTTAAATTTAAAGATTTTATTCAATTCGTTGGAAATAAACGCTTTTAATAGGAAAAAGTTTTTAAATGATGAGTAGTAATAAATGATTCAAGTATCAACGTAGACAGATCATGTTTAATTTAAAGAGACAGGTAAACATTTTAACTAAAGTATTAAAGATATTAAAAAAACAAATTTGCTACTTGCATATTTACTATTACTAATATAAATAGACAGGCGTAAAAGATATTAAACCTTTTATTAAACTACCAAGAAGTAAAAAATTTTATTTAAGAAGAAACAGATGCAAAATTGGCGCCCAACGTGGGGTACCAATTTTGGAACGTTATTAGTTGTTTTTATACTTTTAAATGATTTTAGAGTTCTTGTATGATGGCCGTAGGTTGGGCATTAGGTTATAAATTCCGGGCGCCTCCACATTTAAATTACAATTACAAAAGATAAAATGTGGAAACATCATTAATAATTATTTTTATTAAAAACATTAAATATAGTAACAAGAGTTCTCTATATTGTAACGGTAAACAAATGTGAATAGCCAAACAAAGGGAATAATAAAATTTTATTCGATGACAAAGAAATTATTAAACAAAATTAATGAATTAAAAATCATAAATAACTATTTATTTCAGTCCAGATAATCATTAGGCAGAACGTAATCAATAGGATAAAGTTGGAACTAATTTTAGAACAAGAATCGTATAATAAAACATCAAATTTCTAATAATAAACTTTAACGTGGTAATCCCATAAAGAATTTACATCGACGATTATACAATAGTTATAAACAATTTAGCGAACAATTAAACAATGTAAGTCAATACAAATTAGTTGTAGATAAGTATGCAATCATCACAATAATGAAAACAGAGTTATTTTAAGTATTAGAAAAGAAATAAATTATCAACTTAACCTCAAAATATAATATCAAAATTCAACAATGTAATCGATGGAAATTCATGGGAATTATAAGAAATCAAAAGAATAAAGCGTGGAGATGTCCAAAATCAAAGTTGTATTGTAAAAAAGGCATTAATAATTGAGTTCAACGCAAATTATATAATCGATAATAGTGAAAATAAAAAGACTTAATATGCAGTTAATATAAGTTTAATTAAGAAATAAATTATACCAAAATCATTCTTTTTACCTAAGGAATGATTTGGTAATAGTTAAATTGCAAATAAAAATTAAAAATTTTTGAATTTAAAAATAATTTTATTGAAATTTTATCAAATCACGATCTAGGCGGCTTTGAAATGGTGGTTTATAAAAACCAGTTTTCGCTATCAAGCGAGGCTTTTGCTTAAAATCCTTCGTCGAGTTCACATCAGTGTCTGTTGTAAAAACAAAAAAGAATCAAGTCAAATCCACCTTGATTAAAAACATAATAATTGTAAATGTTTTACCTGTCAAAATTCACAAGTGAGGTTATAATTGATATTTACGAGGAAATTCGTATAAGTAAATAATTAAACGAATTTCATCATTTGCACCTGAAGAATATCCTATATCCTGTTCCAACTATATTCCGAAGAAATTTATCCAGTATTCCTGATTTGAATCTTGGAAGATCTAGTCTGTTGCATCGTCAATTTTGGGAAAGTAGATAAACAAAGATATCTAAAAGATTAAACATTAAAAGGTACCTATTTTAAATATCGATATTTGAAACCATAATAACAAGTAATAGGCCAAAAGTAATAATTAACTAGGTTAGATTAGATATTAGTATATAAGTTAAATTAGGATAAGGTAAGAGAATAATTTATCAAGTCAATAGTAATTGCTAATTTCATAATAAAAAAGGAAATTACGCTTACCTTTTTCTAATAAACAATCTTTTCACAATAACTGCATAGTCAACCATTTTTCTTGTTAATAAACATTTTTAAAGTCTTAAATCATTATTATCGATCTTAAAATTTTGCGGCCAATTTTTGAAGCACGACTGGAATTAGGAGACTCATGCTCTCTACTGGGATAGAGATGGCGCCGGGCGAAAATTAATTACGTTCTGACTAAGGTTACGTCGGAACGAAGCAATAAAAAATAATCTAACAAAATTTAAAAAAAAAGAAGAATTATTAAAAATTAGAGTCTAGACTTTATCCATCAGATCTAATAATAAAATCATAGTTTTTTTTTGAAAGTTACTTACTAGAATAAAATTAAAATTCTCTAATAAATTAAAATTAAATTAAGTTTTTAAGTGATGAGTAGAAATAAATGATTCAAGCATCAAAGTAGATAGATCATGTTTAATTTAAAGAGACAGGTAAACATTTTAACTAAAGTATTAAAGATATTAAAAAAACCAATTTGCTACTTGCATATTCACTATTACTAATATAAATAGACAGGCGTAAAAGACATTAAACCTTTTATTAAACTACCAAGAAGTAAAAAATTTTATTTAAGAAGAAACAGATACAAAATTGGCGCCCAACGTGGGGCACCGATTTTGGAGCGTTATTAGTTGTTTTTATACTTTTAAATGATTTTAAAGCTTTTGTATGATGGTCGTAGGTTTGGCATTAGGTTATAAATTTCGGGCGCCTCCACATTAAAAGAAGTATTACAAAAGATAAAATGTGAAAACATCATTAATAATTATTTTTATTGAAAACATTAGATATAGTAACAAGAGCTCTCTATATATTAGTATATGTCCATTATACATTTTTGTTACTTGGTTCCTTTTTTATTTGGTCTGGTTTAATAAACAAAAATAACAATACGTTTTCTTTACTTGCTGGAGGCGACATATTTTTTATTTTTACCAATATTTACCGCAGAAAAATATGTAAACAAATAGAATATATAACCTTTCCTTTACCCAATTCCTGCCATAAAAAATAAACTAACAAGCCTTCTAATTAAAGAAACACTAATTGGATAAAACTCGCAGTTTATAATACAAAGTTCATAGGTCTGCGTCTTTTTTAATTGTTGAATAACTCGAAACATAAAACCTCCACAATGCCCTGAGTTAAAAGAACGGCAAACTACATCGATATAAATAAAAGAAAAAATCTCCGAGATAAATAAAACCGGAAAAGTCGCTTTTATAGAAGTTTTTCAAGAGACATTTCAGAAACACCCTTTTTATAATTAAATATATTTAGAGTCTTAGCAAAATTCATTCCGCAAAACTCTCAGTCAGCAAAGACTGCAAGGCACACAAATTGCACTTTTCTGGGCGGGCAAAAATTTATTTTATTACGGAAAATAAGCCAAACTGAGAGAGATATAAATTGGTGTACTAGTCCGAGTTATAGTCCGTTTAACAAAGGACGAATGTCAAGAAAGTTAAAGTATGGAGCAAAAGTTTTACCGAGTTCGATATTTATTATATATTAGGAAGGAAGGCAGTCAAACACAGATGTAGGATATTTGAGGAAAGGGATTTTGTTCTCTTGTTAACTCGTTCGAGATTTTAAATTGTTCTTGCACTTAAAACGGGAAGTAAAAGTTCCCCTTTTCCACTTTTTACAACTTAAGATTAATAAAGTTTGAAAATATCTTTGTTAAGGCGAATACAGGATGGCACAAAAGTCAATTCAATCCATTTGTATGTATATTTACAAGTGGAATACTTATAACATGACAGGCAACTTCTAATGCATAATTCGATACAGGATGTCCCTCATATAAAGTGTTAAAAACGTAATAAAAAAAGGTTTTACAAATTTGTTAATATCGGAAATTTTGTTATATATAAATAAAATCAAATATTGAATTAAAAGTTTAACTTAAGCATTTAAGAAACAATAAATTAAAAGTTATTTTAAATATTAACTTAAAAATCTTACAAATATAATTATTTTAATTTGAAAAAGTTTAAAAAATTATGAATTGAAAATTCTGGATCATGTATTAATAATAATATAATAATAGTTTATTTATTCAAAAATACAAATACAAATAATACAACTTCAAACAGTATAAATTTTTTTTTACATCATTAAAACAATATAAATTTTTTTAAAAAGAACAAACAAACAAACTTGTGTCGTACATGCTCGTTAAAACCATATGAGGTCGTGCACGAGCTTATAACTAAGTTTAATTATATATCTTTCAATAAATATAATACATATTAAAAAGAGAAAAATATCAAAAAATAGACAATAGAAACCTCATAAATAACATATGATATATAACATATTTTAATAATACTAAGTTAACCAATAAGACCTTTTAATACAAAAAAAAAATAATATGAACACATGAAATATCGATCTAATTTAGATAATGAAAGAAATAGTAGATTACATTTAACTTGAAATTGTTTTATTTTCAATTAGTTCATGTATATCTCTCCTACCACAATTCAATAGATACCTTTTAAGAATATTTTTTATCAGCGCAGTTGAATTTATGGTTGTTAAATAAACCTTATACATATTTGGTAAAAAGTTGTATATTCTTCCAGACAGATATGTAACATATCTTTGGCCCACAGATTTTTTAATAGTCTCTGTAGTTACATAATTATTTGTTTTATATCGGGTAGAATAGTTGTGATCAATGCTTTAAGGATATTGCGGTTTTTGTAGATAAATAATAAGACAGAGTATGTATATAACTGTCTAACTGTCTAATATCCATAATTTTACTTTCGTTGAACAGGGAATCTGAAGGGTAAGTCCATTTCTTATTTAAAATAATTTTTAAGATTTTTTTTTTGTAGAACATCATTCTTTTTCAGGTGAATTTGAAGAATTCCGCCCCATCCGAGTATACCATAGTTT
Source organism: Crepidodera aurea (assembly GCA_949320105.2). NCBI lineage: Eukaryota > Metazoa > Arthropoda > Insecta > Coleoptera > Chrysomelidae > Crepidodera > Crepidodera aurea. The sequence continues at coordinate 105,758,348 of OX439472.1, forward strand.
AATCTCGACTGTACAAGTGAATAGTAAATTATTTTCAAATAAGGAATATCTAAACATGTTTTAAGATATCTAAATTTTGCAAGGAGATGTCTTAAACATCTGGCAATATTTTCAACATGTGCATTCCACTTGAGGTGTGAATCTAGTGTTATGCCTAAATATTTGATTTCGTTCACTGATTTGATAAATTGCGTTGTCATCGTTTTGTACTCGTATTTCTTTGTAGTGCGGTAAAGAAGATCTATAACTACAAAAAGGAACAAAATGGGTTTTCTCAAAGTTAACAGTTCATTTTTTGTGGTTAAACCAGTCAATAATTTTACATAAATCTTTTTCTGTTTTTGTTTTTAAATCCTCCCAATTTTCAGCTGTGTAAATAATGGCGGTGTCATCAGCGAAACTAATTATGTTACCTTCACTTTTAATACTAAAAAGGCCGTTTATGTAAACACTAAACAATAAAGGACCCAGAACGGTGCCTTGTGGCACTCCGTAATTAAGTGTTTTATATTTACTGAAGACATCATTTACTTTCACTATTTGTTGTCTATTATTTAGGTAACTAATCATCAGATCAAGTGATGTCCCTCGTACTCCGAAGTCTCCCAAAGCATCAATCAACTGTTTGTGAGAAACAGTGTCAAATGCCTTTGCGAGATCCAGGAATACACAGGCTGTTGGTTTTTTATCATCAACGAGTTTGTAGATGGTTTTAGTTAATTGGGCAATTGCATCATTTGTAGATAAGCCTTCTTGGAAACCATATTGGCAAGTTGATATTAATTTATGTTTATTAAAAAAAGTATTTAAACTTATTTTTAAAGCCTTCTCGAAAATTTTAGTAAATGTAGTTATTAATGAGATTGGTCTATAGTTGGACACATTATTCTTATTACCTTTTTTGTAAATGGGTAATATAATTGCGACTTTAAAATGATTTGGGCATTCACCAGTTTCAAAAATAAGATTTATAAGGCTAACTAAAGGAAGGATAATTTCATGTTATATATTTTTTATTATTTCCGTTGTTAGTCCGTTTATTCCTGGTGCTTTTTTACTTTTTAAGCCATCTATAATTTCTTTGATCTCTTCGCCAGTAACCTGAGACAAATAGAAGGATTGTTAAATAGATTTATTTTTTGGCGAAGGAGTTGGGGATTTAACAATTTTATCAATAATCCAGCCAACTCCAGAACTGCAGAAAAACTTCAGAGTTTTCTTTGAAGGAGTTTTTCAGGAGATAATAACAACACTATTTTTAAACTGTGAACTATAACTATACTTAAGAAATTTTAGTATCGGGTACTTTTATAAATTTAAATTATTAGCTGGCTTTTTAAACGGTTCCAAAAAGGTACATGTTAAAATTGTGAATTTAACAGACATTTTTAACACCTTTCAGTTATTTTTTGATGTTGAAAATGTTACGGAATGGGTAAAATTGGGTTATTTGAACTACCGGATAATAATATCCATTAAATATTTACCGTGAGACGTACAGAATAACTTTTATATTTTACCACATGTTATTTTTTTATCGTCCTTTAAAATTTAACATATTCGTTAGAGAATTACAACAAAAATCTAGCAAATCGTTCCAATAACGTACTCACGCTTCTCTTTTAGTAACTTTTATTTTCAGGAACAGATAAAGTACTTTGGAGTAAAATCGAAAACGTCGTCTCCACCTGGACACTCGTCGGGTCTGAATAAACATCATTTTCCTTAGTGTTAATTCGATCGTAATTCCTAGTGGCCGAGCAAATGGAGCGGAAACAGAGATGTCTGTTACTTCGGCATAGAAACGCTCCATTGGGAAACCCAAATGGGCAAACAACCACGGCTATCTGATCGATAGCGATCTACGGAGTAAATTACGAGTAACGAACGCTCGAAGACAATGTAATTTCGAATAGGCCGAGGCCGCGTTTCTGAGAGACGTCTTCCTTCAGGATTATGCTACGGGGTGTTAAAGCTTAGTTTAGTAGGCTCGCTATTCACGCCAATGTTGTACTCCTTAAAGATATATACAAAAATGTACTAAGGGAAATTACTCGAATTAATTTATTCATTTAGCTAAAGCTAAATTTTTATTGATTGCTATTGATTGGCTAAACTATTTGTTGTATGTTGGAATTGTTATTATGAAAAACACGCTTTTTTTGTCAACATCTCGTACAGGGATGCATCAAACAGATTGAGTTTCAAACTATTTGAAGTAAATAATAAATAAATAAATAAATAAATAAATAAATTATTAAGCAAATTTAATTATTACAATAGAGATAATTGAATAAACATTTTCATTCTTAGATGTGCTATATTTTGGATTCGTCAGTAGGCACCTCGTCAGACACGTAAAAGACTGAACTTCTTTACAAATAAACTTTTTCTCCAACCATCAAAAAATGTTGACATTTTTGTACTATTTTCAGGTGCAAAAGCCATCAATTCCCTTACCGTACAAAAATTTGCTCGTTGCTTAGCAACACTTTTAATCCTAGGATTAAAAAAGCTACTTTTAATCCTAGGACTAAAAGTAATTGCATTTGAGCTCTCTAATTGAAATTTGAAGAAAAAAGCATTGTCTCTTACAAACTTAGTAAAACAAACTAATTGGGCGACTATATATAGGTATTTATTTGTTATTTATAGTGATATTGAATGTACAATTGGAACAATTATTGTCAAAATTCAAAGCACCACTGAAATTATCACTAACAATTTTCGAACAATTCAAAAGATTTTCATTAATGTTAGAACAACTCAAAATATTCTCCGTAACTGTTGATGCAACATTCGAGGAAATATCTGAACAGGTACTTGTACCTTCTTTGTCAGGTTGCAATATTTTTCTGGCAGTATTCTCTTTGTTGATACGTGATTCTTCAATATATCCTTCTGCTACCGTACTCGATTTCCAATCTCCATGTCTTTTAAGACAAGTGAGGTCACCGCCACCATCAATAAGAAGTGTAGCAGATGTTCTTCTTAGCGAATGTCCAGTATACTCCTTCCAATTTTCTAAATTCAAAAATTTTGCAATTTCTTGCGACACGGCACTAATTTTGTGAATACCAACAACCATTCTTTGACACTTCCCATTAACATACTTCAAAAATAAACGACGTTCCTGTATATTTGATGTTGATAATTATCGCCTATAATGGTAAACAAACGAGGTTTCTTGTTTTTTGTCTGCAAAATTTTTACGACCAGGACCGAGTCCATATCTTCAATGTCATCAATTTTCAAATGAACTAGTTCGTCACAACGCATAGCACCTCCAATTCCTAATACTAGAACAACCTTTATCATCAAATATACATTATCAGGTGTCATATCCAGGAACCGATCCACTTCCTCCTTTGTAAAAACCCTAGACTTTTTAGGTATATATCCATCACTTTGCCTTTTTAACAATACTCGTAATTTTGAATATTTACTAATATCCACACCATTTTTGATATCCAGTGTGGATCGCAACATTGAATACTGTGACCAAAGAGTGGATGGCTTGACGGTGTTCGTTAAATTTGAGAAATACACCATAAGAACACTCTCCGCATAGTTTTGCACATTTTTTTCTTTACACCAATCCATGAATCGCTGATATGCAAGTTCATAAACTTGGCGAGATTTGGGTGGCAAAAGATTTAGATATACTGCTTCGGCACTTTCCAATATATCCGCAGGTATATTTTCATCGTGTTCGGGATTCATTTTGAAAGCAGCGTAAAAACTACTACAAAAATTATATGATTAGTACGTCTACTGACGTCTACTTGACAATCAATATTTACCGACTTGCTATCGCTGTTATAATTAATAGGTGTTCAAATTTATTACCAAATTATTAACGATTTTTGAATAAAACTAAATTTATTTTAATTTTGACTTGGTTGGAGAAAAAATAGTATATATCATACGGACTAAAAGTGCCTATTTTTACTCGCAATTTTAATCCTTATAATATAATATACTATTAATAAATCCAAAAGAACAATAATAGAATAACTTTACAAAATAACAAAAAGCTTTCCCTGTCACACTGACACCAATCCCTTAACAACGCTCCTATCATATACAGGGTAATAAAATATATAACACTCGGCTATCCTGATAAATGTTTGTCCTCAAACATAGTCATTAAATTTTGAAGGTTTGAAGGAAATAAATTCAAAAACCTCGAAAATGCATCCACGACCACAAAAATATACATTCTTCCACCACGACTCTTTAGAAATGGACCTAAATGATCTGCATAGGTCGTTCAGGCATTTTGGGAGGGTGAAGTTTTCAAGGCCTCTTTCCTCCGGTTACTTTTTCCATCAAGCATTCAAAACATCCTTGAATATGTCTCTTGAATATGTCTCTTCACGTATCTTCTCATACTCCGAAACAAAAATTTCTTTAAAAGTATTGCTACTGTTTTAACAACCGACCATTGACTAGTCTGATCATAATATTTGATCACAGTACCTTTTCTCATAGAATCAGGTATGACATAAAGCTATTTGGTCTCCTTATTCACTTTCGTCAATTTGTACAAACGATTGTTATTAAGTAAAAAACCATATTTTTTTCAAATGTAAATCCGAACCTATCAAACGGAATACTGTAGCTGCAATTATTGAAACAAGCATGACTGACCATAGAGCGACATTTTTAAATGTGCCATTAAAATTAATATGTTTGAAGAATAATGATCGTATTAAAAAACAAATAAATTTTAAAGAGCTTAGAAAAAACTTAAAAAATAATAGTTGGGAAGAATTTTATAACTAGAAAAATGTAAATGAAAAGTGCGATATCCTAACAAAAACCCTAAATCTATTTATACAAAAATATACCAAATTATTAAAAACAAAGAAATGTGAGCAAAAAAGACAAAAATGGATTACAAAAGGCTTGGTGAAGTCCGTAAATATAAAAAATAATTTGTACAGAGAATACTTGAAACAATCAAATAATCCAGAAAAAATAAATGCTTACTTTAGCTACAGAGACCATTTAAAAAAAATAATAAAATCTGCAAAAAAAAGATTATTTTAGTAACGAAATTAAAAAAATAGTAATTATTCAAAAAATCTTTTGCATATTGTAAACAAAATCAAAACAGGAAGATAATAATAATCAAAGAAATTATAGATGGCTTAAAAAGTAAAAAAGCACCAGGAATAGATGGACTAACAACGGAAATAATAAAAAATATAAAACATGAAATTATCCTTCCTTTAGTTAACCTTATAAATCTTATTTTTGAAACTGGTGAATGCCCTAACCATTTTAAAGTCGCAATTATATTACCCATTTACAAAAAAGGTAATAAGAATAATGTGTCCAACTATAGACCAATCTCATTAATAACTACATTTACTAAAATTTTCGAGAAGGCTTTAAAAATACGTTTAAATACTTTTTTTAATAAACATAAATTAATATCAACTTGCTAATATGGTTTCCAAGAAGGCTTATCTACAAATGATGCATGCCCAATTAACTAAAACCATCTACAAACTCGTTGATGATAAAAAACCAACAGCCTGTGTATTCTTGGATCTCGCAAACGCATTTGACACTGTTTCTCACAAACAGTTGATTGATGCTTTGGGAGACTCCGGAGTACGAGGGACATCACTTGATCTGATGATTAGTTACCTAAATAATAGACAACAAATAGTGAAAGTAAATGATGTCTTCAGTGAATATAAAACACTTAATTACGGAGTGCCACAAGGCACCGTTCTGGGTCCTTTATTGTTTAGTGTTTACATAAACGGCCTTTTTAGTATTAAAAGTGAAGGTAACATAATTAGTTTCGCTGATGACACCGTCATTATTTACACAGCTGAAAATTTGTAGGATTTAAAAACAAAAACAGAAAAAGATTTATGTAAAATTGACTGGTTTAACCATAAAAAATGAACTGTTAACTTTGAGAAAACCCATTTTGTTCCTTTTTGTAGTTATAGATCTTCCTTAAGAAATACGAGTACAAAACGATGACAACGCAATTATCAAATCAGTGAACGAAATCAAATATTTAGGCATAAAACTAGATTCACACCTCAAGTGGAATGCACATGTTGAAGATATTGCCAGATGTTTAAGACATCTCCTTGCAAAATTTAGATATCTTAAAACGTGTTTAGATATTCCTTATTTGAAATAATTTACTATTCACTTGTACAGTCGAGATTAAACTATGGTATACTCGGATGGGGCGGAATTCTTCAAATTCACCTGAAAAAGATTGATGTTCTACAAAAAAAAATCTTAAAAATTATTTTAAATAAAAAACGGACTTACCCTTCAGATTCCCTGTTTAACGAAAGTAAAATTATGGATATTAGACAGTTATATACATACTCTGTCTTATTATTTATCTACAAAAACCGCAATATCCTAAAAAGCATTGATCACAACTATTCTACCCGATATAAAACAAATAATTATGTAACTACAGAGACTAGTAAAAAATCTGTGGGCCAAAGTTATGTTACATATCTGTCTGGAAGAATATACAACTTTTTACCAAATATGTATAATGTCACGTCGTGACGTTCAGTTCGTTTTTTGGGGTTTTGTAGCTCAGATTTTTATCTGACGCCACGACGAGCTCTAGCTCACCACGCTGTATTCAGGGTAGACTTCTTCAGGGTTTGAGTAAAATCCGCCCGACCCAAAATACAACCTGGAGAGGTTTGTCAAGAAAAACGCTTTATTTTAATTACTGATTAGAACCAGAAATAAAATCACATTTAAAAATTATATACATTTATTTACACAAAATTATTTACAAGGGAAACAAAACAAATGAAAAATAATTTATTTCAAAAAACTAAAAACTTTTTATGCCAAAATATAAAAAAATGGAAAACTTAAAATTTGTCTGTTTGTCCAACCAAACAAAAACCAATACAAGCAAAAATGAATTATTACAAAAGTAAGGATTCTATAGTTCTCAAAATAAAAAATAAAAATATATAATTAAAGTTAATTCTTACCACATCTGCTGGGGCACTTCACAAATTCTTTTTATTTTATGGCGCGGAGCTCTTGGCACTTGAATATCAGGAGAGTCCTGAATTCAGAATCTGAATGAAATCAATTTGTTCGTACAGTTACCTTTACAACTCATTTGCTGAGATCTGCATAATATTTTAGGTTGATTCAACGTCATGATTTTCGTACCTTTAGCAAATTGCTAGTTCAGCTGAATTAACCATATTTAATATTATGCAGAATGAACGGAAGTATATGAAATAAAAGTATGAAATAAAAACGGAAAATTGTTTATAATTAATTAGAATATGATATGTTTTATTAAAAAATTCTCATGATAGAAATAAAGGTAAATGTACTTGCAATTATATTGTAGACGATTTTTATATGAAATTTTAAATAATTATATATTGAATATTGAAAATTGTTATTAAATGGAATTTGGAAAATTATTCGTTAGAATTTGTGACAATAAGGTTTATTTAACAACCATTAATTGAACTGCGCTGATAAAAAATATTCTTAAAAGGTATCTATTGAATTGTGATAGGAGAGATATACATGAACTAATTGAAAAGTTAAACGTAATCTACTATTTCTATCATTATTTAAATTAGATCGATATTTCATGTGTTCATATTATTTTTTTTTGTATTAAAAGGTCTTGTTGGTTAACTTACTATTATTAAAATATGTTATAAAAAATATGTTATATGTCATATGTTATTTAAAAGGTTTCTATTGACTATTTTTGATATTTTTTTCTTTTTAATATGTATTATATTTATTGAAAGATATATAATTAAACTTAGTCATAAGCTTGTGCACGACCACATACGGTTTTAACGAGCAGGTACGACATAAGTTTGTTTGTTTTCTTTTCTTCTTTCGTTCTTTCAGTTTGTTCTTTTTCCAAAATGTCTGCAATTTCTTTCAGTTTTGAATCATTTTTCTGAATTATCAATATCCTTTCTTCATTATAACATATTATTATAACAAACATGACCAATAATCTTTTATCGTATACTTCTTCTATCATTCCTTTTTCATTTGGTTCTTCAACAGCAGCTCGACTCAAGCTATCCACATGTGCCATTTTCTCTCCTGGTCTATGTTTTATTTCAAAATCATACTCGGATAGAGTTCTGTACCAACATGCAATTTGAGGATTGATTGTTCTCTTAGCATTGAGATAAACCAAAGCCTGACAATCGCTTATTATGGTGAATTTTAATCCTAAAAGCATTGACCTCAGCCTTTCTACACACCAAACAATTGCTAATAGCTCAAACTTTGAAGAATAATAAAACTTTTCCGCTTCTCGGATACACAGTAAAGAAGATGCATTTTCTTGATGTTTGTCTGTCCAGGCAAAATATTCATTTTTTAAGAATCTTCTAAAAAACCTATCGACCCTAAGAATCTTCTGACTTCATGCTTATTTCTTGATGTGGGAAATTTCTCTATTGCCTCCAACTTACCAGATCCAGGGTGAAGTCCATCTGCACTCAATTGGAATCCCAAAAATTTCACGCACTTTTTACCTAACTGACGAATACGAAAGGCAGAAACCGGTATTAGGAAGTCGAATCTGATAAATTAAATTCGTTACTCGTTTGCTAACTTTGCAAACATTTTTATCTTCTCTGTTGTTGACAACCACGAATTTAAACACATTAGATACTTCGGACAGATTCTTCGGCTAACGTGTTTCTTGTTTTGGTCACCGCAAGTACAGCACTGGAAAATTATCTATCCACAGGAACTCGAAATAGTGATAGTGATATTTTAAATGCCGTTTTAAAAGTGTCACGCCGCAATTTGGCATTTTTAAAAAGCTAATTCATTAAAATGTAGATGAAAAGATAGGCATCTCTGATTCTGATTATTGATCTACCAGAATTATTACCGGGAACGTGAGCCACTATACTTTTACAACTTGCTGCACCTCTTCTTGGGCTGCAGGTACAGATTGCACTTGTTTTAGGATCTTATAGGACATTATAAACTGTCTATTTTAATAAATACATGTTTTTCAGTAACACACTGTACACATTTTTAAATATTAGGCATAATTGATTCTCCAGTTAATTATCTATCTTCTTTATAAATCAATGAAATTTAATTAAATAAGACCCTTCATTAATTCCTTTAATGATAATATTAAATTCATGAGGTCAAAAATTTTTCTTTAATGACATAATAAACTTAATAACCGTTTTAATGTCGATTTTGGCATAAAGTCTAATAGAAACTTTAATGAATGGGCATTAAATTACCTCATAAAGAATTTTATTGCTTTAATGATACAAGACAGGGGGTTAAGATCTAATAGATTTTAGTAATTTTCCTGCTGTTTTATTATTAAGTGACTTATTCACGTAATATAAATGATGCTTAAACCTAATTGAAATAGGGGGAGGGGTTGTTAGGAAAAAAATTAATACCTTTCACAATAAAATGCGTAGGGGAGACTAGTGTTGATTTGGAAAACTTTTTAAAGTAATGAAATAACTTTTGGACCATCCGATTTTAAGTTTAGCCAAAAAATCGTTTACTTACGTCTCTGCTAGCAGTGCGCAGCGCCCACTCTAGTATCTTTCTGCCTACTACAAGTGGTTATCGAAATTGTGCCTATCTACTTTGGTCCAATCCCTTTTAATTAAACCAAAAAAGTATATTTAAAGGAAAAAAGTTTTTTCTAGTAGTGAATCTCGAAAGTTTAAAATAATTTCCAGCATTCTCTGTTAATATAAATAACTCACAGTGAACCACCCAATTTGACACGCTGCTTTTTTCATTAAAATGTATTATGTACGTTGTGAAAATCCAATTAAATATATCATTGTTTCCATACTTGTTTTCTATTCACGACGTTTATACTGGGGAGCGGTAATATGCAGAGTAATTAATTTTTGCTCACCACTTACACTGAGTTCTTATTGTTCTTTTGATTAATGATTTATTTTTCACTGCCTTACAACAGGCGACAAATTCAATTTTAATTATATTGTTCCACGTTTAAGGACAAAATAGAAATTCTTAATGAACCAACGAAGAGAATTTCTATGAAAACAAACATTTAATGAATGTTTTAATTACGTTATATTATGAGCAAAAGTTCTCGGATGTATAAAGGTGCTTTCTATGGCGTTTTTTATTTTTACAATTAGTTGGAAATTAACTGTTTCATAAGAAAATGATCAATTAAGAATATCAAAAGGTTTTTTAAAGAAACTACAAAAGTATACAGGGTATTAATGAATATGTGTTGCAGATTTTTAGGGCATATAGAACATGCAAAAGTAGAGTGAAAAGCTCTTAGACAGAGGCAACAAGATTCGCCGTTTTTGTTGCTGTTACTTCATTTTGACAGGAATATATTCATAAAATTCCAGATCCTACTTTAATTTCTTCATTACCGGTAACAAATGCAGCCGCTAAAATAAGGCAACATATTGTTGAATTCATGCAATAAAAAATAAGTTAAATAGTTTACAATTCTCATCTACCAACCGTTGCAGTTAAGAGTTTTATTCATTCATGTTAACATATTTTACGTCCCCAGAAATTGCAACTCCGGCGTCATACTTGTAGTATGTAAAATAACTGGAGTTCTTGGTTTCGAAAGCACTCTGCAGTACAACAACAATGCAAATGAAACTGAGCTAAATACAATTGATCCACGAACAAGCTTATATAGTGCGGGAACCTTTTACGGTAAAGAGAGCGGGTTTAATGTTTAGCTCCCATAAAGGCAAATGCAATTTCAGATTCTTGCTTCCTGTTTGCAAACTTACGCTATTCATTCACTATTATTCACGAGATTAGCCAACTCTGTACCTCGCAGATAAACTGAATTAGAATAAAATGGAAACCTCTAACTATCAGACGCTCGAATGTACTGCCTAATTAGCTAAAGTGGAAATGAACTCTCTTCGAGGCGACCTCTGGTGGTGGAATCAGTTTTGTTGCTCTTTCTCTAAGTGTGTTGGCGCATGAACAACGCAAAACATTCTAAAAGCGGAAGTCATTTAAATAAACTCGATAAGCAATTGAGAGAAACAAGATTCTCTACTGGAAACTTTAGGTAAATTCATGTTGTTTCATTATTTTTGATACTAGTTCGTTTTACGTTAAATGGAGCATCTCAAAATTTCAAACGTAAAATATATTGTAGATATTCTCGAAGTGATCTATAAATAATTTATGAAAGATGATAAAATGTATACAAGTAGTTTCGGGAATGGTCAAGCATTAGGCTCTTGTTTGTATCGTAAATATTCGTAAGTAATATCAGAAGGGCTAATTTTTCCGAAAAAAATCGAAAAAACACGTTGCTAAATAATATTTTAACAAGAAGCATTAATGCTGGTGGCAACAAAAATCCAAGTCGGACACGAAAAAATATTACTTTGCATTGTTTTTTGTAGGTAATAATTTTAAAACTGACAAACAGGTATTTTTTTTTAATCACAAAATACTACAAACTTAATTATTTATGGTAAAATATAAATTGCAATTTTGGTACACAGTCGGAGTATTGTTTAAAATCTTTGTTAACTCGTTGACAACGTTGTGTGTAGGTAAATCATTAATGTTGTTGATGGATCCAGCTGTAGAGTGAGAAGCTCGAGGAGTGGCTGCAGGATCTTCTGTTTTCTGTTTTTTAGCTGGAGGTTCTGAGGCGTCACCTCTAAGGGTGTATATGATGTTGGAATAATGCTCATTATCCATTTGCAGATAAGGCTTGAGTTGGCTGAACTCTGACCAGTAATTTTAATTAATTGTTGTTCAACCCCTCCTTTAGCCAGGTTACTGACTGCTGTCTATCGCATAGAGTGGTTTGTTATTTTTATTTCTTTTGTATTTAGTCCTGCCTTCTCTGCTGCTTCTTTGGACCATTTCGAAAGTTCGTTTTTTGCCACTGGAGTGTTTACCATCCACTTGATTGTTCTTTGTTCGATGATGGATGTACTGTTAAGAATAATCTATCAGTTGTTATTCTAGATGAACGTTTAACCATTAGAATTTTAAAAATACGTATAAAATTCGGTTGGTATTTGGTTTTGAGCGTCCATGACCGAATACTATGAGTAGATCGATTGTAGAAAATCTCTTAACGATCCGTTGCAGATGAATAAATTTAAAGATGTATAAATATATATTGAAGGCTAAAAATGTACATGTTTATCAAAATAAAAATATAATAATAATGAATGATAAACAATTCATTTGTTCCCTCGTCGCTGGGTGATGAAACTTCGATCTTGGGACGAGGGAACGGAGAGATGAACTATGGAACGATGCCTTGGTGCTGATTGTTCAATGCCAGAAATTTGTAAGTGAGGTTATAAATAAAAACTAACCAACTGTCATTATGTGTCATAAATGTAAAGACGTGAAAACGTCACTACATCTACTTCCCCTCTTTTAAAAGAAAATAATATTGTGAATGAAAATAAAATGTGAAATTGCATAACAACTTGTCTAGTGCCTTACTATAAAATGAAGGACACAGTGCAAAACAGGCTTAAACAAAAAATAGGAATATTTTCCAACGAAGGCATCTTATTAAAAGATCACCTCGTATAGGAAATTATACAATAATTGTATGAAAAATTGGCTTGCTGCCGTAAGTTAAAATTTAAACGAAAAAACATTATTTTTTGTCAATATGAAAGTTAAAATAAGAGTGTTTGAGAGTACATTTTAGAAATTCATTTCGGAAGCTCATAGTGGTTTGTATTTTAATTTCTCTCTCTTTCCACTGGATTAAAACCACTTAGTTGTTAAAAAAACTTTTTTAACAACTAAGTGGTTTTAATCCAGTGGAAAGAGAGAGAAATTACATTTTAGAAAGAAATGCCATTGGTTGTCTTGATCCGTCGACTAGTTGTCCTAGAACCGCACCAATGGCTGTTTGGCACGTGTCAGTTTCTGACCAATGCGTGCATTTGGCACGTGTCAGTTTCTGACCAATGTGTGCGTTTGGCACGTGTCAGTTTCTGATTAAGCGTGCGTTTGGCACGTGTCAGTTTCTAACCAATGCGTGCATTTGGCACGTGTCAGTTTCTGACTAAGCGTGCGTTTGGCACGTGTCAGTTTTTGACAAGTGCGTGCCTTTTTTAGAATGACCTAAAAGTGAAGTTTTAATAAACGATTCTTTCGTTTCAAAAAAAAACTAGGTTCACTCATTTTAGGTCAATCTTGAAAAAAAATTAATTTTTTGAATAAAGTTGATTAATAAAATAAGAGCTTAGCAATAGTACGAAATTTATAATAAATGATTCGTTTGAAATAAAAAAAGGGGGAATGTCAGTGAATGATTTAAAATATGTATCTATAAATATAATGACAGTTAGAAAGAAATTATTTTATCTGCCACTTCTACTTACTAAATTTCCAGCAAGAAAAACGTTCGTGTAATCTGCCTGGATCGGGACTTTGAGTCATCAGTATCTCCAAGGATGATGTCCACCCAACCATTTAGTGGATGATCAACTGAAGACATAACGTCGGGGTCACCAATATAATATTCGGAAGAAGGATCACGTCGGGGTCACTTTCTAAATGCATACCAAAAAATGTAATGACACAAAAAATTCTAAAAATAATAACTCTTCTTAGCAACGCGTTCCCACGACGACGATCTTCTTCTCCATACGTATAGTCTTATGGAGCTTTCCAAAAAGAAGAGAATCTTGATCAATGATATTAATATCACTGAAAAAGAAGAGACCAAATGATCGCTACTTAAAAAGAATTGCATATAACCAAAAAATAAAATAATGACATAAACTGTCAAACTTAAAAAATAATGTAAACATGTAAAGATATTGTGTGCTCGTAAAAATGAGACACGAGCACCACAAGACGGACTGGACAGAAGGTAGGGTTCTTTGTGTTGGGGACCTGTCATTTACTATCGGCCATTTTTTTTCTCCACCCTGGGCCGTTTTATTGAAGAGAGGATTATATTCAACTAAAAAGTAGGATTTTTGAAATTTAAAAAAATATGTAACTATGTTATCTAACTGTTTTAATCCCAGAATTATCCACTTCCTCTTTAAAATAATGAACTCCGCTGCTTCACCTCTTCAAGCAAGTTCCACTGAAGCGATATGGTAAAATTTTCACTGTAGTCCCGCCGGAGTGTCTTCGTCCCATAATAAAACTATTGCGTAGTATTCTTCCAATTTTAATGAAGCAGAGCTCGATTTCCTTTTATTGGCGCACATCTGCAAATTCCTTCGTTTCGCTTTACGAGCTTCCCTACTAGACTTGAAGATAATATCTTTAAATATATACATCCGACCAACATCAGCCAACGCGCTAATGGCCAAATTTGCTGATGATACAGCTATATTAACATCACATACTCAAATTTAATCTACACGTTTGGTTAACTAAGTGGAGAATAAAAGTCAATGAAGTAAAATCAACTCACGTAATATTCACAAAAGATGAGGAAACTGTCCTACAGTCACTCTTAACAACAAAAATATTCCGCAAAGAGACAGTGCCAAATATCTTGAAATGTATTTGGACAGAAGACTAACTTGGAAGAAGCACCTTTTCAGAAAAAGAAAGCAGCTTTAACTTCACCAGTTATACTGGATTATTGGAAGGACATCCCAACTGTCCCTAGAGAACAAGGTGTTGGTGTACATCCTCAAACATATATTGACATATGCAATCCAGGTGGGGCTCAGCTTCTAATTCAAATATAGAAATCGTGGAGAGATTCCAATCAAAGGTATTAAGAATCATAGCCAGTTCTCTGTGGTTTGTACCTAATAACATCATTGCTCTACAAGTACCTTCGGTCAAGGATGAAATTAAGAATTTTAGTGGAAGCTACACGAAAAGACTTGAGACTCACCCAAACAAACTTGCCAAAAAAAAGGTTCACCCCGTATGACCTGACTAATAGGTTTTAAGATATATTTTACGATTTTAATATTATCTTAATATTCCTATGAATGTATGTATATCATTATTATTTTACTGTCCCTTGTCATAAGTAGTTCTAGTTAACTAATTGACATTGTTATTTATCACCATATTTACTCATTGTTCTCCTGTATGAATAGATTGTAAATTAATTGGGAATAAAAAAAATGGATCAAAAATTATTTTCCACTTCATAAAATACATCTGTTGCATTTTTTTTGCAACGGTGTTCCGCATTGTCTTCACAACTAGTTCTTTGTAATTTTCACCGTTTTCTTTCTTCATATTCCACGCCCAATCTTTCAGGATTAGGTTTAGTTACTTTAAACTTGTAGTTCCCAAAAACTCGTATTTCTTTGCCTTGCAGAATTCCGTAAACTCTTTCCATATTAACGTATGGGTTTTAACGGTGGAAATTAAGATGAGGGAAATAGTCAGCTATGCCCCAATATATTTTTACATACATAACGTCATAATGTGCAGACATCAAATTGAGTTTGTAGGAGAGGTCACACAGCTTCTTAACTAATAGCTATTCAATGGGTTGGACTGATAATAATTATGTGCATAAAACACCTTCCCTCTGTGGTTTGAATTAAGTAATAATTAGGTTCAAACGCTTTGCCCCGCTCTTACCAAGTGTATTAATTTATTATAGATTATAGCATGATTGAGAGCGCTAGGCTTTTGTTAAAAAGACAATTTAGTTATTATCTAGATCGAGCTGTATATTTGCCTGTCAACTATTTAGCTACCGAACTAGATTAAATTTGAATCCGAAGCTCAAGTATGGTATCTAATTAGTTAAAGTGGAAATTAACGTTCGACCTCTGGCTGGCGAAAACCATTTAGCGGCTCTCTTTGTGTAAGCGAGTTGGTCCATAAACAAAGTTAACTACTTTATAAACGGAGGTCCAGTTAGATAAATTCGATATGAAATTGTGGGGAACGGTCTCAGCTGGTCTCTTTAACTAAATTTTGTTTAATTTCGTGTTATACAAAGAAACGGGAATGTATCGGCATGTGCAAGTGTAAATAGCGGTTGTAGGAAGTTGGAAGTTGTCCAATTCAGATGTTCAGTTTCAACAAAAGTTTGTGAAATTGAAGTGTACAGCATTGGATTACATTTTCATTATTCAAGAGTTCGCATAACTATCAATACAATATTAGTGAGTTATTTGTTAGGTTGGAGTTTGTTTATAAACACTATGTTAGTTTTAAGCAATGTAATATATGGTGAGTAAACCAGTAAGGAATTTTAATTTATTAGATTCGACATCCTAAGACCGGTTTCTGTGTTTCGACTTCATCAGTTAGGCTTTTCGAATCCAATAAATAAAATTCCAAACTCGTACAACTCAATAGCTGTATCCGTTATAAGATAACATTTTTAGATGTGCTACCATCTATGGTAAGAAGAGAGTATTGACATTACATTTTGACTGAATCTAGTCAAGATGTCACTCTCTTCTTTTTTATCCCTTTCAGAGATTAATACAAAGTGAGTAAACCAGTAAGGAATTTTAATTTATTAGATTCGACATCCTAAGACCGGTTTCTGTCTTTCGACTTCATCAGTTAGGCTTTTCGAATCCAATAAATAAAATTCCAAACTCGTACAAGTCAAAAGCTATATCCGCTATAAGATAACATTTTTAGATGTGCTACCATCTATGGTAAGAAGAGAGTATTGACATTAAATTTTGACTGAATCTAGTCAAGATGTCACTCTCTTCTTTTTTATCCCTTTCAGAGATTAATACAAAGTGAGTAAACCAGTAAGGAATTTTAATTTATTAGATTCGACATCCTAAGACCGGTTTCTGGTTTACTCACTTTGTATTAATCTCTGAAAGGGATAAAAAAGAAGAGAGTGACATCTTGACTAGATTCAGTCAAAATTTAATGTCAATACTCTCTTCTTACCATAGATGGTAGCACATCTAAAAATATTATCTTATAGCGGATATAGCTTTTGACTTGTACGAGTTTGGAATTTTATTTATTGGATTCGAAAGGCCTAACTGATGAAGTCGAAAGACAGAAACCGGTCTTAGGATGTCGAATCTAATAAATTAAAATTCCTTACTGGTTTACTCACTTTGTATTAATCTCTAAAAGGGATAAAAAAGAAGAGAGTGACATCTTGACTAGATTCAGTCAAAATTTAATGTCAATACTCTCTTCTTACCATAGATGGTAGCACATCTAAAAATGTTATCTTATAGCAGATATAGCTTTTGACTTGTACGAGTTTGGAATTGTATTTATTGGATTCGAAAAGCCTAACTGATGAAGTCGAAAGACAGAAACCGGTCTTAGGATGTCGAATCTAATAAATTAAAATTCCTTATTGGTTTACTCACTTTGTATTAATCTCTGAAAGGGATAAAAAAGAAGAGAGTGACATCTTGACTAGATTCAGTAAAAATTTAATGTCAATACTCTCTTCTTACCATAGATGGTAGCACATCTAAAAATGCAATATATATTTTTCTGCAGTATTTTACAATAAATTATAAATTACATTGTAACATAGTTAGGCATAATAATTTAATTATATCACTCTGTAGAATTAAGTTGATATCTAAATATTAAATTAGTTAGTTAGGAAATTTAGAAAATATTTGCAATTAAGCATTCTATGTTTATTTAATATTACTTATTATTGTTTTTAATTATAACATTTATTAAATATGTATACTGATAATAATTTTTGGTAAAATGAAAGCTTGTACTTTTCTTGCATCCAAATAATAAGTAGGAAGAAGATTGTCACAACATACCTATTTAGATTTATTTAAATTGTTATTTCAACAAAAATAAACCCCATTTTTGAATTTGAACTTTCTCAATTTTTGTTGTAAGAACCCTGCTTATTTTTCTAAAAATTATTCACTGTCTTCCTCCAAAGTCTGTTTATTTTTAATATTAATAAATTCAAATGTTTTTCGTCATTAGAAAAAGTGTTTTTCACTGGAACAGCCTAGAAAATTTCATCAGTTTGGTGACCAATAAATCACATTTTGGTTTCGACAGTAGTGTTTTCACGTTATAAAAAATCTTTTCATTTTTGCTTATATCAACTCTTTCGTGTTTAACCCGGAAGTCATAAAACGTTACGTCCTTCTATTTTGCGAGTTTTGGTTAAGCATCAATTATTTTATTTATTTATTTATTTATATTTTATTTTATTTATTTTGTTGCCATTCAGTAATGTAACAGAATCGTCCACAAGATCATGGAAAGCTTTGAAGTGTTCCTAGACATACAACAGGCATTTGACAAAGTATGGCACGAAGGCTTGTTACATAAGCTAAAACAAAATCTAATAGATTAACTACATCTAATAATAAAATCGTACCTCTCTGAAATATACTTCCAGGTGAAAATAAACAGCTATCAACTTATACAATCAGGAGTACCTCAAGATAGTGTGCTAGGGCCACACTTGTATCTGTTATATACTGCTGACGTCCCAGTAACTGATGAAAATGACACTGCAACTTTTGCTGATGACACAGCTATCCCAGCAGCTGACGAAAACCCCATAGAGGCCTATAATAAACTTTAGAACCATATAAACGAATTGGAGCAATGGATGAACAAATGGAGAATCAAAGCCAATAGCAACAAGTCAACCCAAATTTCATTTACCACTAGCGCTACGTTCGCTACGTTCCTTCAGCCGTTCCACATGACGATTACGGTCGTTGTGGTCGCGGCGAAAACGTCACTCATGACGTCATTATTTTCACTCACACAAAGCTCACAACGACTCATCTGCTTAGGTGGGTTAAAGTGGTCGTTGAGGAATTTAGCGCGATTTTTAAAACGAAGATGGCATTCCATTCTTCATCTGAACTGGATGAAGATACAAGTCGTTTCTGAAGCATTGCGATGCACCAACATATATCCTAGGGTCGCCGTAAAAGACATTACGACTATATTTAAATACTTCACTGACATGAATATACATCAAGTTAAACAATTATTAAAGTTTATTGTAGAGACTAACATAGTGCAACCTAACCTCTTTCAGCGTCTGTCTTATTTATTCAAACTCGCCATAATGTTTACATTAACGTCATCAACGCTGAAGTACTTCGGAATTCATCTGGACCAGAAATTAACCTGTAAAGCTCACATTAAGGCTAAAAACCAACAGCTTACACTCATATCCAAAGAAAGGAATTGGTTGTTAGGTAGAAGATCGCAGCTAACTATTGAAAATAAACTCCTTCTTTATAAGACTATTCTTGTACCAATATGGACATACGGGATTAAGCTTTGGGGTTGTGCAAAATCATCAAACACCAAAATTTTACAAACGTATCAGTCCTAAATGCTTCGTACCATGATCAATTCCCCTAGGTAACCAACCTCTAGCCCAACACGGTGAAAGAAGACTCAAAAAGCAGTGGTCAGAAGACCTAACTATATGAATAATTATTGCTCCTGTCAACTGACTTTCAACCCATTTACTTATTACTCTATTTTGTACTTTTGAGTAGATTGTGAATTTGCAAATAAACAATAAAAAAAAATTATTTTGTTGTTATTCAATTACTCTTATCACATGTTCTCAATGGTAACTATAGTAACTGTAATTATCCATAACTATTACTGATAATTGGACAAATTACTTGACTTTGTGGTGTTTCATATTTTTCTCGTTCTTACATAAACTTTTTAAATTTGCCGTAAAATGTTGAAAACATTATTTTAGCTCAATAATATTTTTATTTCGTGTACAAATAGAAAAAGTGATGAGTAAGTATAAAATTAAATTTAAACCCAACGATCGTAACTTCAAGTAATAAATCAAATTTTATAAGATACCTCGAGAGTTGAAGTCTGGAAATGTGATCACGTATCTTGCTCTTAATAAAATGTCATATATGTTAAAAGGAATTACTTTGGCGTAATGCTACTAACTGATAGAAACCACAATTATTATCATATGATATATTGCTCCGCAAATTCATTCATAAGCATACACTGAACAAAATTCATAAGGTGACACGTTTACAGCCAAGAAACAAACCAAAGGACATAAAACAGAACTGACAGACTAAGCAAAGGATAACACAGGTCTACAAGAAAAAATAAAAGTGATGAGGCGGCGATCTGAACCATGATTTCTTATGTATTTCGACATTCTAAAACAGTATGACATAAATTCAATTATTAAACATAATATACCTGAAACATTAAAAAACCCTCATCAAATAAATGCATATTTCTGTTCAATTTTTACGCCAAAAAATAATTGTCCCGATACCACAAACTTTTATAAAGCTAACAGATTCAACCACAATTTTCAATTCTCTTTCACACTCCCTACTACAATTGAAGAAATAAATGAAATTATTTCAAATCTTAAGTCAAATGCTCTTGGATCTGACAATATTTCCGCTAAAATGTTGCAATATTGTTCGCCAGTTGTTGCTCCTTGACTGATTGATTAAGACGATGTACCTGACTGAGGTTTTTTAAAAGCCTCAATACTGCAGCCTTAAGACTTATTGTATTATGTCAGTTACATCGTTATGTTCAGGTGAAGAGGTTTGTTACCTTTATCAGGCTAAGTAGCCTTTTCACCAGATTTTCTTTTGGAAAGTCCTCCTGTGGGTTTACCGGCCCCAGTAGGTTATACCTCCAGTGCGTGAGTGCCAGGCACTCTAGTATGATATGTGAGGCTGTTTCCTCCTCCGCATTGCATAGTCTACATATGGGTTCATCTTGAAAGATGCCCATTTTATGTAGGTGTTCCCTAAGGTGACAATATCCGGTTATTAGTCCCGTGACATGCCTTATTTGATTTCTGCTTAGATTCAGAATATCACTTGTCAGTACTTTTGATGACGCTTTAACTGTTTTGTTGGCCCGGCACGAGATCCCAGCGTGACCGGTGTTCTTTTAACATCCACCTAGTCAGCGAGAGTCGTACCGACGATTTGGGAATGCCAAACGCCGGTTCAGTACCAGTAAAGACGATCGCTGAGGCTTTCCTTGCCAGGGCGTCTGCTTCCTCGTTGCCTTTTATCCCTTTATGCCCTGGGACCCATCTAAGTGTTACCTTATTTTGGTTGGCCAGAACGAGCAGGGTTTGTAGGCAGTTCCAGACCAATTTTGATCTGATTTTGTTACATGATAGGGCCTGTAGGGCAGCTTGACTGTCAGAGTAAATGAGGATTCTTTTCCCTCTATGCCCCCTGTCAATATTCTCCCTCAAACAAAGCTCTATAGCATGTACTTCTGCTTGAAATACTGATGCGTAATTCCCCAGTGGTGCGTATAGGTTGCATCTGGGTGTTTCACCATATATTCCAGCTCCAGTTCCACTTGCGGTTTTTGACCCATCAGTATACCAAACTAATATTCCTTCCCGAAAGTTGTTTCTTCACCTTCCCAACTTTGCTCCTTACTTAACAGACATCATAAAATGTTGTCTAGAAATTGGTTACTTTCTAGAACCTTGGAAACGTTCAATTGTTAAACCACTACCGAAACTCAATAACCCCACTTCTTTTAGCGACTTGCGCCCAGTAAGTATTCTTCCAGCGATTTCAAAAATTATTGTAAAGGTGGTTTCAAAACAAATTTACAACTACGTGTTAGATAATGGTATTATACCTATATTACTGATTACATAAGTAGGTTATTAGATACGGGAATGGCCACAACTATAGTACAGCTTGATTATTCTAAGGCTTTCGATACAATCGATCACAAATTGTTATGTGCTAAACTCGAATACTACGGCTTTGATGATATTTTATGTAATTTGTTCTGTAATTATTTTAAAAATCGTAATCAGAAAGTTGTGGTCGATGACTCCTCCTCCGAATTTTCTGAAGTAACGTCAGGCGTTCCTCAGGGCTCAGTTCTAGGTCCATTGCTTTATATAATATATGTGTCAGACGTTTAAAAATCCATAAAATATGTAAATCTTTTGCCGATGGCACCCAACTCTATTTTTCTTATGATCCTCAACTAGCAACACTCGCTTCAGAGTATATTAACATTCAGACTTCTTTTCTACTGCACACAATCTGGGACCTGAACCCTTCTGCGTAATAAGCACCAATGAGCTTGGAAAAGAAGTAAATAACAAAAGATCCCAATACTGGATAGGACTACAAGGAATGAGGCAGGCCAATACAATACTGGGGAACTATAACCAGAAGAGATCTGACGACTGCATCAGTAAAAGTAAAAATAAGCTCCGAATACTAACGGGTAACCTAACAGGGCACTGCCGTCTGAGAGGCCACCTAAAGAAACTCGGATTAGTTGACAAAGAAGAATGCAGATTCTGCGAGGAAGAGGAGGAAACATTCTCTCAGAATGCATTACCCTGCAAAATCGAAGGGTACGATACCTTGGAGAATATCAACTAGAAGAGGAAGATCTACCTAACCTGAAGCCTACCGACATCCTGAACTTTTTGAAAGCAATAGGACTGGAGGAACTGCTCTAATCGTTGAGACATCCTCAACGGATGGGCACAATAGATCTTATAGGTCACAGTGTATCGACACCCCCATCACAGATAGATAGATAGATAGAACGTCAGGCGTTCCTCAGGGCTCAGTTCTAGGTCCACTGCTTTACGTAATATATGTGTCAAACGTTCAAAGATCCATAAAATATGTAAATATTGAGTCTCTTACCGATGGCACCCAACTCTATTTTTCTTATGATCCTCAACTAGCAACACTCGCTTCAGAGTATATTAACATTGATCTTCTTTCCATTCAGACTTTTTCTACTTCACACAATCAGAATCAACCATTAAAAATAACTAAAAGTGCAAAGAATCTAGGCATAATATTTGATTGCAAACTTCGGTTTGAAGAATATGATTCCCTTTTAGTTAAAAAATCTTACTTAGTAATCGAGAAATTCTTAATTTTAAGACAAGAAAAAAACTTTGCGAAACGCTAGTTTTATCAATTTTAAATTATGGTCTGGTCTTGTATTTTCCTTGTCTGTATCAGGCCATGAAATACCGTTTACAAAAAATTCAAAATTTTTGTTGTAGATTTGCCTATGGTCTGAGGAAGTATGATCGCGTTTCAAAAAAAATTAACGAGCTCGGTTGGTTAAAAATTGATGATCTATTTAAATACCATATAACCGCTTTGGTTTTTAGAATTTTAGACACTTCTACGCCTCCATACTTGAAGGAAAACTATTATACAGAGGTGACAAGCATAATCGCAATATTAGACATCCAAATTACATAAAAACATATACTCAGTACTTTTTTAAAAAACATTATTGATTGAACACGAGGCTACTCTTTTGCGAATACCACAATAACCATTGTTTGTTATACTATTTTTATAGATTTAACTTTGTTTTTCGATTCTTTTTCTTAATTTTTCTTTAAATTGTTAATTAAACTTTCTTAAGTTATTTTAATGCCCATAATATAAATGTTATATGTACGTAAAGAATACTTGAGTTATTTTAATTGTAAAACAGTTTTTGTTAATATTACAATAGTGAGGTTAAGTTGAGTAGCTTAGCTAGACTTCGCCTCACATTACATGTATGTAAAAAAATTATAATATAAATAAAGGCAATTTATTGTTATTATTATTATCAAATACTATTAAACGAGCAAGGTTTGTATGCATGTATGTATGTGTGTCCAGAGGATCTCGAAATCCAATCGTCAGAATTCAAAGAAACTTTCAGGGTAGACTAATTCCTATCTAAATCGGCAAAAAATGTAGGTCTTATGTCTGTGATATTTACAAGAAAAGTTAAGCTTTTAGTTTTATTTCCTAGCAACGGCACATAATAATAACTTGTTTCTGTAGTAATATATACTATAAAGGATAGATGAGTACAGTAAAAGTGGGGATATAACGTCACATTCCATAGGCGTACTTTGCAAAATAAGTTTATATGATATGAATAAGGTCACAGCATATAAAATATATATACGCACTTCGTAGATTAAATTTTGAAGTTATATTATTTACAAAAAATAAAAATAAACTTTATGCAACTGACACTTTAACATTGAACGAATTAAATAACAAGGAGGATTATATGTATGCATATATAAGAACTATCTTTAAAAGTCACTGTCTTCACTAAAACTACTGGTATCACTATAATTGTCTTTTCTGAGGTTTATTATTATCGATTCTATTAAATTATCCATTGATATATCCACTTTCCTAAATGAATTTTACACATTTTTAACATGACCAATGCATTTTCCCCAATGTTCTCTATTTACATCTGAAACTGCCTTCAAAAACAAATTTCGGACATCAGGAAATTTAAATGTTTTATTGTTTTGGGAAACATAACCTTTTAATAATTGTGACCAGATCAGTTCAATGGAATTTAACTCTGCGTGGTACGGATGCAATCTGAGAATTTTAATTCCTTTTTCTCTGGCCATCTCATCTATAATATATTTTTTGAATTTGTTTTTATGTTGCCTTGCTATTACTAATAATTCTGCCTTCAAGGATTTAGGAGGACTGATAATATTTTTAGAATGAAGCCATTTTGAAATATATATTAATACAAAATACTGAATCAATTAAAATACATACGATACGGCTATGAATAAATAAAGTCTGACTCATCTGTCAAAAGAACAGGTTTATTACAGTAAAAACCATGGAAGCAAGATTAAATTTAGACAAAAACTATATTAGGCCGATCAGATGTATTAAAATTTAAATTTTAACTACAAATAAGCATTGAAGGATGAGGTAAAAATAAAATTTCTACCTCTTGAACCTGTACTACGTTCTGCAAATTAAATACTGCACTCCTTTCTTCTGTATAGTATAGTAGTAAAAAGGTTTGACTTTATTTAATTTAATTTCCCTCTCTCTTTCTCGAAATCAATTTATTTCATTTCTGGCGCTTTAATCTGGAAGAATTTAATTTTAAATTTGCCGCTTTATATAAAAAAGAAAAGATTCATTTGACGGACATAAATAATTTGCTTGTCAAATGACAGCCATCTCATAAATTCAAAGTTGAAAATACAACGTGTTGCCAATTCAATTTCAGAAATCATGGGTTTAGGTAAATATTTATAGGAACGTTGAGTAACACTGTTAAAATGGACACTTGTCAAAATGTGACACATGTAAAAACGTGACAACTGTTAAAATGTGATACGTGTCAGAATTTAACAACTTTCAAAATGAACAAATCTCAAAATGAACAAATGTCAAAATATGACACCTGTCAGAATGTAACAAATGTCAAAATGTCACACGTATCGTACTTTTCTTTATTTATTACAAAGATCTAACCTAACCTAAAGCTAATCTTTTTTTTTTGGCAGGTGGAAATGCTTTATGCACATCGGGTAAAGGTTCTTACCTTCCCCGATAGTGTGAGACTACCCCTTACGGCTACTATTTTATTATTCGGACACTGAAACTGAAAATTTTTGAAAAAATATGATATCAATATCTGCCACACGTCGAGAGTCTGGTCACAGGTTTTTGTGGAGGTTTTTACCCAAGTATGAATATCAGACCTATAATTTTCCTTCACTGCAGATCAATAAATAATAAAATCAATTGAATATAAAGTTTTTCTTATATAGTGATAAATAGAGTGGCTGAGCGATCTTATGGTGACGGGACCTGTGCCCTACACGCTGCTGTTGCCCGTCCCGGAAACGGGGCCTGTCCACCGTGACAATTCGCGAAGATCAAGCGTCAGTAGATGTTGCCCTAAAAGGGTGAAATCCCCAGAAACTAGGCAACTTTTAATGCATTTAACTAACCTCTGTGACAAGCAGTTGATAAACGTCAACAACAGCTGCAGCCAATCGAAAATTAACACTGACAGCTTTTTTAATTTTCAAGCCAATCGCCAATCAACTTTTTATTTATCTCCTTATCAGTAGTTCAAGTAGATGTCGCCCACTCCGTGATTTTCGCGAATTAATTAATAATTTGTCATGTTATAAATATACTTAAATTATATATTCATTGGGCTGCTTAAAAATGTAGATTCGAATATTAAGAGCGAAGCTCGGTGACTAGATATTTATTATATAATAGAATTAAATAACACCCATCATCCTGACTGGAACAATAATTGTACAAATCACAATAAAAGCAGAACAACTTTGAAAGAAATTCGCTATTCTAATCCTATTTCTCAACCATCAACCGGATACAGTGACAAATATTCAGAGATACTAATGCGTTTCTAGCGAATAGAGGAAAAGCCGGAAAATTCCACAAAAGAAATTTAAAAATATGATTCAGAAAGTGTGTTATCCTTTCCAATAAAACCAGAACGTTGTGTTAAAAATGATCATTGTCGTAGAACCGACTGCTCAAATAAAATTACACGAAGTCCTATTTCCCTAGGAACGTATTTGTTCGGAATTTTACATCAAAAAGAAAAAAAAACAAGATATTCATGACATCTGTGGCAAAGCTCGAATCTGATTTTGCATAACAGCCCGCTATTGGGTATGAAGTCGTATTATAGATCTATCCTATCGCAAAGATGTATCTCTTTCGAATACATCTGAATTTATACATATATTTTGAGGAATAACTATAAACTAGATTGGTATTTTGAAATGCGCATCTCGCTGACGATTTCCTTCCTGTTGAGAATCTGTTTGCCATGGAATGCTTTCTTTATTCACTTCCGTCCCGATTTTACTAGGATCAGCAACCTAAATAAAAATGTACAGGGTGCAAGATTTTAATACGTGCTTTTGTAATGGGTTGTTAATTTTTCACGCTTCGATACAAAAAGTATATGCAATCGGGGATTTTTTGGGTCAGTTGGCCAGTATGTTGAAAGGTAACCCAAGCACTGTTCTTGTATTACCTGCGATGAAACCAAGTCTTGATCCCAGGGTTATAATTGATTGTAGAGATATGTCATATATCACCTCTACTTACAATGACAATTCTTGTGTTTTCCCACATTTGCATATTAGCTCCTTCAGTGAAAAAGAAGTGTTTGAAGCATTAAGGCAGCTGAAACCGAAAATGACCACAGATCCGGATCACATTTCAGTTTTTGTTATAAAAGATTGTGCTGCATCTCTTTCTTATCCTTTATCAGTCTTGCTTAATATTCCTTATAAATAATAAACCATCTATCGTCATGTTAATAAAGCAATATCTCCTAGTCAACACGGTTTCATGAAAGGTTGGTCAACTGTCACTAACTTAGTCACAGTAACGCAGTACATTGCTGAAAGTATCGATAGGCGATCCTAAACAGACGTAATTTATACAGATTTTTCTAAAGCCTTCGATGGGCTTTTACTTCACAAACTCTCTCTGTTTGGTCTTTCAGATGCTCTCCTTGACCTCTTTAGTTCTTACCTAATAAATGTTCAGATTAATGGTTTCAAGTTTCAAGTCTGTCGAATATCTAGCTACGTCAGGCGTTCCCCAAGGATCCAATTTGGGTCCGTTATTATCCAACATCTTTATCAACGATATATGTAGTGAAATAGATATCCCATTTGATATAAATGCTGATGACTTTAAAATATATTACACTGTGGCGCACTTTAAGGACTATGAAGGTTTGGCTAAAAACTTGGACAGGCTAGTCTAAGGATAATAAGTTATCCTTAAACATTGCTAAATGTAGTGTCAAGAAACAAAAATACCTCCTCGTACCAATATTTTAAAGAATTCTCCGTTATATGTCATGATGTCTATTTGTAAGTTAGTAAGTAAACCTATATGATGTTTTTATTTTTATTTTTATATGCTGTTATTATTTTTATATTGTTTGTAAATTCAATTCCGTTCTGTAGTTCCTACGTAGTAAATAAATAAATAAATAACCGCATTTTTAGGTGCAAGATGATGTGAGAGACATTGTTAACAATTGTATTTTAAGTTAACATCAGCTCACCAATTATTTTCAGCCTCATTCTTAATTTACTTATTAACTCTCTACATAAATGAGTGTAGTTTAATAATACTCCAAATAACGGCTCCTCAAATTATTTTTAAATACGGGATTTTTTCAGGCATCTGATCAAAGTTATCCCGTTATTGAAAAGTTCACCACCTACAGTAATTGCTCAAAGACTCGTTTCAATCACCACCGACTTAGAATTAATTATTCCCGCGTATTTCTGACAGGCCCTTCAATTTAAACACAAGGAGATCCAATTAACAAATATAGCAATTGCAGGAGATTTATCAAAGCTCCCAACTAGTCCGTCTGGTGAATAGAATGATCTACAAATTAGTTTCGAGTCTATTGGAATTCTCTCTTTAAATCCCGAGTAGATGACGCATTGCTATAGGATGTATCAAGTCCGTGAATAATAAATATTCTTATTCAGAATGAATGGTAGAAATTAAATTGGAAGATAATGATTAGTTATTTCGCGCTTGTACCGAAACTCACTCTGTGAATTTCAAATTCCAGAATGCTGAAATAGTTTTAACCAAGGGAGGGACAGCTCATCGCGGTAACGGAATAACTTACGGTAGTTCATTTAGTAAAAGCGCCTTTACCATTATGTTCCGTATTACGTCTATTTTTCTTCCGCAAAATTCTAAAACGTGGCAACGTTGCTGTTCCCCAAGGCATTTTTCCTTATCCCTCTTCATCCTCTCCTAGCCAGTAAATTACATCAGCGATACATTGGGTAAGTTGAGAATTCTTTCACCATTTTGGGTAATATTTTCAACACATTAGTAATTTTATTATTAGTTTTAATATTATTATTACCTTCACAACTTATCGCTTGTCATACTATTCCATATAACATTTTTATAAATATATATATTTTGTTATTATATTTGTGATTATAACTTTTAATTACTTTGATTTAATTTAATTTTAAATAAAATTTTTAATAAATTTATTTGACTATTATTTGAATTATTAAATTTAAAGAACAAATTAAAATTATAGAACATTATTTAAAATTCTAAATTCAAATAATAGTCAAATAAATTTATTAAAAATTTTATTTAAAATTAAATTAAATCAAAATAATTAAAAGTTATAATCACAAATATTATAACAAATGGCGCCCAACGTGGGGCTCTAAAATTTAGGGTTCCACATAAACTTTTATTATATAAAATAAATAAAATAATACAAATTTAAATAAAAATTAAACATATTATTTCTATAAATAGTACATATAAAATAACGTAAAAATGGAAAGAAGAATGACACTTCGGGATGGAAAGCAAATAGGAATGGAGGAAGAAGAAGAAGATAGAAGAAAGAAGACATGGAGCAGGAGATTTTCATGTCGAGTATGTGGTACAAGAAAGACAATTGTCAGAGGAGAATGCAATAGGATATGAACAGGAACAGACGATGATGAATAGTGAGAGAGAAGAAGCAGAGGAAGAACAGGAGTATAGAAGAAAGAAAGGAACAAGTGAAAACAACAATGTAATGGAGATTTTGATTAAGATGCAACGAGAAAATCAAGCAAGATATGAAGAATCAAACAAGAAATTTGATGAAAATCGAAAAGAAAATCAAGCAATATTAGTAGGAATGGATATAAATTTTCAAACAAGATTTGAAGAATTGAAACAAGAAAGTAAAGATATGAATAAGAAATTTGATGAAAACCGCAAAGAAAATCGAGCAATATTAGAATAATTCAAACGAGATATAACCAAGAAAGTTGTGGAGCCGGAGAAGGAAATGGAGAATGTCAAACGGGAAACTACACCAATTAAAAGAGATATAACAGAACAAGAAGAGAAATTGAGAGGAGAGATTGTAGAAGATGGGATAAAAATTCAAAAGGAAATGGACAAAGAGGAGAAAGAAAAATTGGTAGAGATGGGACATCAAATTCAGACCAATGTTGATGAAAAGTTACACAGTGAAGTAAAGGTGCAATGCAAGGAAATTATAAAAGAAGTCGAGGAAATGGAAACACAACAAGAGAAGAAGAAAAAGAACAAGAGAAAAATTGAGAAAAATCCAGAGAAGAAAAAGAGAAAGAGAAAATTAGAGAAAAATCAAAAGAAGAAAAGAAAGAAGAAGACAAAAGTTAAGATAAATCAAGACAAGAAGAAAAAGAAGAGGATAAAATGTAAAAAAATTCAGGAGAAGACGAAAAAGAAGAAAATATAATTTGTGAAAAATCAAGAGAATAAGAAAAAGAAGAAGACAAAGTTAGAGAAAAATTTCAAGAAAATGGTGTTAGAGTCAGACAGGACATAGAGAATGAATTGGAATTGAAGAAAGATTTGAAGACAAACATAACACATGCAGAAGCAACTGTAAAAAAGAAAATAGGAAGTGTAGGAAATAGCTCAGAAGAAATCAGACAATATTTAAGAAAGTATGCAGATAGGAAATTAGAGGAAATAAAAGAAGATAATAAAGGGAAAATTATTGCAAGAATAATAGAAGAAGTACAGGAGCAGAATAAAAAGAAAAATGTTAAAAATTTAGACAAATCATTAAAGAAAAAAATTTTGAAAAAAAAAAAGGGAAGTTATAAGAACATGAACTCACAATTAAAGAATCCCTGAGATTAGAAAGATTTACAGATATCAATTTGAGCATAGTCGTGGTGGTATTAAAAAAATTATTAAATTTAAAAAACAAATTAAAATTATAGAACATTATTTAAAATTCTAAATTCAAATAATAGTCAAATAAATTTATTAAAAATTTTATTTAAAATTAAATTAAATCAAAATAATTAAAAGTTATAATCACAAATGTCATAACAATATATATAGATATAAAATTTTCTCTCGTTAAATTTCTATTTAAGCTTTTAACCAATTCTTAAAAGAATTATTTGAGACAAAAATGAAATAGTTATCTCTTGAAAAGTTTAACGATTCTTACCAAATCTGCCTTGGATTAGTTTGTACCGAATAGCCAAAATTTAATTTAGTTTTATATATTTCCGTTATTGTGAAAAGGTAATGGACCCAACCCAACATCTCAACATCGAACCCTTGTAAGCATTTCTACTATAAAATCGTCCTCATATTCGTTATCCTGCTGACGTAGAGATTTCTTCATACATCACATAAATGACCGTGGGTCTTCCTGCTTTCGGTGTCTGCTTTATTATGTAATATGGCTCTCAATTCCTGTCCATTTCAAATCGATATCAATATTACATTTTTATGGTTATGTTGGAAGCGCAAATACGTGTTAGGTTTTCGAGTTTTCACTTTGTGTCTGGACGTGTTTGCTGCTTTTCGTACTCTTTTGGGAATCGGACGTGTTGACGATATCTGGATAAGGAGGAAATACCAAGAGATTAAGTTAAAATTTTCCAGGGAATTTTCGTATTTTAGTCATGTACGGTTCTCTTTTGAGATTTCTTGATGATTTCTATGACTTTAATCTAATAATAAATTAAATAAAACTCAAATGTTTTATTAAATAACAACGAACAACGCAATTTTCCTGAAAATATAACCTTTTAGAAATAAGTATATATAAAACGCAGGAAAGTAAAAATTATTATTATTGTATTAACACAGACAACGAATGGTAGATTCTATCACAAGTTAGTAGAAGTAGGGAGTAACAGACTATATTTTCATCACGACCAAAAATAATTAATTAAAAATAAATTATTAAATTTAACACTGGAGCATTAGATATATTTTCTGTACTATTTTATGAACTTGTTGGACGAGGCAGATGTAATACTTTTGTAGCAGGAAGAATTTGATGTTTGAGGGGACGTTTACGGTTGAGTTAGATCCAGTTAAAGAAGAAACTAGTTGATTTGCTACCTTTACAGTATTTTGCAAAGAATTTTCTATATAGTCTTCTGTTTCTTTAGAAGATTTCCATCCTCCATGTCTTTTTAACATTGTTAGATGTGCACGTGCATTTACCAATATGGTGGCTGAAGTACGACAAAACAATTCGCAGTGTGGGTTGCCTAAATTAAGAAAAGTGGCAATTTGTTTAGGCATATTACCTAACTTATTTATCCCAATTACTTGTCTTATGGTAAAAACACAGTGGTCGCTTACTCGCTTAGAGCGAAGTAGAATTAAAGCGTGAATACTTACGGGCTTGTACACGGTGGAACATAGCAGTTAGCTGGGATAGTAGCAGTGAGCTTAGCTGCAAGCTGATATAATTGCCCCGACTCGCGCACGCGCATTGACACGTTTTATGTGACGTGTTCAGTGTTGCCATTATGGGAATTTTATTTTATACGTTTTACATGTGTATTTATTTACTTTTGATTACTTTTTATTCTTTGTGTATCTATAATAAAGTTTATTTTGCTTTGTTCCATAAATTCATACTGATCGATGGCGATTTTTTACTTTAACTCTATCAACACTGCGTGTTATACACGGAATCATTCCCTTCGTTTTCTCTGTGAAGTACATACAGTTGTGTTGTTAATACGTAAGTTTTTGTAAGTCGTTTAGTAGATGAATTATCAAAAAGTAACTCTTCATCAGTAGAACTCGCCATCTTTAACACGCCGACAAGCGACTGACCGAAGCTCCAGTGTGTGTATTTACAGCTTCCTGTCAGGTAACCAGCGAGTATGCGAGTAAGCGACCATCTAGGCTACCAGCGACCTGTCCTGCTTCACTGTGTTTTTACCCTTAGACATTAATTTTTTTGAGAGTTTATAAAAAAATTACCAAAAGACACATTGGTCTCAGAACTCAGTATTTTTTTATAATATTATAAAAATCTCCAGTGATCTTGGTTTTTTAGTTTTAAGTATTGGGAATCGAAATTAGTGTTGGGGATCCCAAATCTTTAATAATATCAGAAATGTTAATATTATATATTGTTATGCTATAGAAATTCT
This sequence comes from Crepidodera aurea, assembly GCA_949320105.2. Lineage (NCBI taxonomy): Eukaryota > Metazoa > Arthropoda > Insecta > Coleoptera > Chrysomelidae > Crepidodera > Crepidodera aurea. The sequence goes on from OX439472.1 coordinate 105,791,121, forward strand.
TCTTCTATAATACTTTTTAATAGCCCCACGTTGGGCGCCAATTGTTATGCTATTGAAATTCTTCAAAAATATTTTTAATAGCTCCACGTTGGGATTCCAATTGTTATGCTAATGATATTCTTCTCAATACTTTTTAATCAACTTTATTTCAATCAATTCACATTTAACATAAGGTGAGTTGGGGCAAGTGCACCTCCAAAATTGATTAGTGACACTTCGAAAAATCGTACTTGTTGAATTTGATGGGAAAACCAGTCAACAAATTTTCTGAGTAGTCATTGAAATGTTTAGCTTCAATAATGCGAATATCTAGGTAGTTTATCAAAATCTGAAATTTTTGTGATTTTTTCTATTTTATTGGGGTTAAAAACGCACATGCCCCATCATTTGGGGCAAGTGCGTTCTCAGATGTGATAGAGGTTTGTGATCGTATATTGAAATATTCCGGGGTAAGAGCATCTTATTGCAAATTTCTTTTTTCCCCTCGATTTCACAGAACTGTAATATCACCTCCTGTTCAGAAGTAATGAACTTTTTTGTCAGAAGAAACGAATTGGTCATATTATCAGAAAAACTTTATTTCATAGAAACAATAACGAATAGGTTCTAGAATGAACAATTGATTGGTTTATTGAATATTGAACATATGGAAAGAAATCTCGAAGCGTATTTCACCTCTGCGACCAATCTTCGGTGTGGGTAGAAGTGAAACTATATCACTTTCCAAAACTACCGACGAATGTTCAACTGTAGGGAATGTGAATATGAACTTTTCATTGAGAAAAGTATTTTTCCTTGTAAATTTCACAATAATAACATCATTGGTGATATTGGCGATTTGGCCCACGTAATGCTTGATGCTTTTTTTCGCTGGAAATTTCACCAACACCCAATCATCAATATTCATGTCACTAACATGTTTTGCCAGTCATCCTGTTCACTTTGAATATCTTCGGCGATATCATTGCTGAATTCTTCTTCGCGTTCAGTCAATATTGTATTGTCTTCTTCTGATGATGACGACCATTCATCAGTTGTTTTTCTCTTTCTATTCACTCGTTTTCGGGATGAATCGTCATTTTCTATGAGACCAGGATCTTTACCGACTTCATCAACATTAGGTTTTCTCATTTTAGTTTTTTTAGTTTTTAATGATTCATATTTTTCTTTCAATCGCTGGATCACATCATTGCTTGTTACCACCTCTGCGCCATTACAAACTTTTCTTTTGGGCTTCTTAATTTGCTGGGTTGAATTTGTGGAATTTTTTACAGTTCTGAGAAGGAGTGCCTCAAATGAAATATCATTTGCATCGGTTGGCTTACTTCTAGAAGGTTCCACTGTTTTTTCAACTTCAGAAGAAGTACTTGCTTGGATGTCTCTATCACTATTTGTTTGGTGGACAGTTTGACCGATCAATTTCCATCTGTTTGTTTGGCGGATCTGTATGTATTTGAATAGGAGGATCGACATTGTTTTGACCGGAGATATCTTGACGTACACTAACAATATTTTGTGATGTTTTCCACCTTCTGAGAGCTTCCGCATCGTAGAGTTCTTCTGGTATGACTTTATCATCAAATGGTGAAATCCCTCCTTTTTTGAACCCGCTTTTGATGATATCTGCACTTGTTTCTAGCCAAACTTGACCTATCAATGAAGAAAATTTTTTCTTAGGAATTTTCATTCCATGGTACTCCCTTTGCCACTTTACTAATTTAGCATCCCAAGAAGATTTTAAGGAACGAAACACAGCTAGGTCAAGTGGTTGGAGTAAATGAGAAGAGTGTGGAGGCAACTTTAATATAGTGATCTGCTGTCCCATTGCTGATTGAATCACCCCAACAGTTATGTGGGTTGAATGTCCATCATAAATAAGGAGGATTGGTCGATCCGTACCAATATTTGGAATTAGGGTTCGCATAAAATAATTTTCGAAAACCTCAGTTTCCATCCAACCCTTCTTTGTAGCTGCGTACGCTGTTCCTGGATATTCTGATCCTTCTGATCCTACCCATTCATTCCATATGCTCTTTCCTTTAAATACGATCAATGGGGGTAGTTTATTCCCAGAAGCATTACAAGCCATCAACACAGTAGTGTTTTCACGTCCCGGCCCGCTTGTTGTTCTTGTGGATGGAGCACCGATTTTCCCAACTACTTTAGTCTTCGAGGGATCTGAAGAAAAACTGGATTCGTCTAAATTCCAAATCTGGCTCGGTTTATCATTCAATCCCAAGTCATCCAAGTTTTTTTTAGGAGCTTGAAGTATTCTTGTATAATGAAAGGGTCTACGGATTTCTTCCGAGCCACTTCTACATTTTGAGGCTTCTTTATGGAAAGCCTATGTCTCTTTCTGAAATTGATAAACCAGTCTGAACCCGGCCTACCATTTCTGAATTGGGTTTTTATTTTATTTTCCAACACAAATCTCTCAAATAGGTCCAGTACTTCTGTACGAGACAGATCAAAACCCCACTTCTCCATACAGCAGAGGCCATCTGCTAATTGCTTTTCCAGTTCTATTGGAATGTCGGGTTTTCTACCAAAACTTGAACTTTTGTCCCCCCTTCTTCCTTTGACATGGTCCTTCAGTGTAGTCACTGGGATATCATGAAGTTCACTGGCTCTCTTGAATGTTAATACTCCTGCTTTTATATCATTTACGGCTCGTTGTAGAGTCTCTTGTTTGTATTTTTTCGCGCGATCACTCTTTCTCTTATAATTTCGAACCGTGTTTCGAAATCTTCCTACAATAAATAACATTTGTAAGTATTTTTATTCTATCACCAAATTGCTTACGAGATAAGGGGGCAAGTGCGCCTTCAGAGCGCACTTGCCCCAGTCTTAGAGAACGCACTTGCCCCCCGAGGCTTTTTATGTGGGGCAAGAGCGGCCCTCAAAAAATTTAAGAGAAATCTCAAAATACCAAAATTCGGTGATGGTTTGATTATATAAAAGAGGAATATTAAACATGCAAATTTCGAAAGAACGCAAAAATAGACAACGAAGGAATTAAATGAAAATATACTTACGTACTCGTTTTACTAGCGGAATGGCACTTCTTGTCTGAACACGACTAACGTACGCAACAGAGGCAATCATGCGCCATGTTTTCTCTCGCGCACTGTTGCCAAGAGTTGTACCACCGTATTAATTCCGGAAAAATCCGAAAATTATTGTATTTGAAGTTTTTGCAAGCCAAGGACGCTCTTACCCCAAAGTCGCACTTACCCCAACTTACCTTATTATATAATTCCAATTAACATAAACTTCAAAAACTCAAATCTGTCAATACTACTATCTATTAAGTCTTTTTCACATAATTTATTTTAAAATACACTTACAAATTTTGCCCCATTTTAACATCATAACAACATTCCCTAAAATTTCGTTGAACTTTTCTTGCAAAGTAATGAATAAGAAAAGTTCAACGAATTTTACAAATTTTGCCCCATTTTAATTTTCAACTTCAACTTTTAAAAACAAAATCTGTATAATTGACTAATATGAAATACTCCTCGGACGTTATTAGTCACTGGATCTATTAATCGGTAACTATTTATTCCATTTTCATTATCTATAATATAAGGTCCTTCAAATGGTAATTGAAGCTTAGTTAGCACACTTCTTTTCTTTTCATATACTTAAATTCTCTTCCTCTATTTCCAAATTCATTTTTTTTTTATTTTCTTCCAAAATCCAAAAATATATATTTTTTTAATTTAATTTTCCATCTATGATAATTTTTTTAAATTTTATTTCTATTTAAATTCCCATTCATTTCAATATCGTGTCTCATTATTTTCAAATTCTGTTCTGTATGTTTTCTTGTTTTTAAATTCTCTTCTTCTGCAATTTTCCAATTGTCTTGTATTATTTCTTCCTCTAAACTTGTAATTTCTCTACCTTTTATAATTAAATTTCTTTTAATATTTTCTATTTCTTCTTTCGTCTCTTTTTCAATTTCGCCCTTTGTTCTACTTATGTTTATTTCAGTGTTTCTTTGCACTTCTTTCTGTATATTTGTTTGCAAATTAAAGAAATTTCTATTTCTTCTTGTTTATTTCTAATTTCTTGTAAATTGGTAATTTTCTCCCTCTGTATCATAATTGCCGCTTCTATCATTTCATATTTTCTAGTCGATTCTATTTCATGTTCTTTTAACTTCTTCTCCATTGATTTCTTTAAATCACTAATTTTTTCTTCCATTAGATTTTTAATTTCTTCTTTCATTTGTTTCTGTTCTTCTCCCATTTTCTTCTGTTCTTCCCCCATTTTCTTCAGTTCTTCCCCCATTTTCTTCTGTTCTTCCCCCATTTTCTTCTGTTCTTCCCCCATTTTCTTCTGTTCTTCAGATATTTTTGAAAAATTTTCACTCAAAAATCGCATTAACATCTGTTCTTTGTCTTCCACATTTACCTCTTGTATTTGACTATCTCCTCCTTCCGAAGTGTCTGGATTTTCCATGTTATCCAGATTTTCTTCTGATATTTCTCCCATAGTTCTTTCTTCTAATATATTTCTTACTACTACTTCTTCCCCTGGCTTAATCGTTTCTTCTTCTAACTCGATAGTGAGTTTCTTGAAAAAAGAGGTATGGATAAAACAGGAACAAAATTAACTAAAATGGCGACATTAAGGGAAGCATTAATTAATGAAGGAGGAGATACAGATATGTTTCTGTATCTCTTCCTTCATTAATTAATGCTTCCCTTAATCTCGCCATTTTAGTTAATTTTGTTCCTGTTTTATCCATACCTCTTTTTTCAAGAAACTCACTGATTTCCGAAGATTTCAACTCATTTAAAACTTTAATTTTACCCATTTTAATTTTAATTATGTTTTATGCCATGTTTTCAAAGAGCCCCACGTTGGGCGCCAAGTCGAGGCAATGAAGCACTAAAAAGGCCAAAAGTTCGGAATCTTTCGCACTTTCGCTTCCAAAATTTTTTTGTAAAGAATGTACCTACTTTTTGTCTTATACATACCGGAAATTGCATTGCTGCAGCCCAAAATGCATTCAAAAAATGCATTTTTTGAGACGGATTTTGGAAGATTTAATAACTAAGTAAATAAGAGTTAGAACTGGTCCAAATCGGGTTCCCACAGCCGATCTGGAGCTCAGGAACACCGATGAACGTCATCTCCGTGGCACCAAAGGTGATAAACTCGGAGCCTGGGGGTTTTTGGGACGGCGAACACACCCCGGACACCTGGTGCGCCGGAACCTGGACGTGGACGTCATCTCCGAGAGTTTTCCTGACAAGATAGCCAAAAACAACCCGAAAATCATTGTGGGGGCGTTTTTTGGGGCGCTGAATCCAAATTTCACGTCAAAAAATTTAAATTTTTTATTACCTTTATAGCAAAATATATCTCATCAGGAGCATTTTAAAAAAAATGTTTTAACTGTTTTCTTCAGTAAATTGAAATAATTTTTGCAGTTTAACAACATACTTTCAAGTTTCTCTCTTATCCATGTCCAATTTCACCTTGAGCCGATACTCCTGATCGAAGACGTTCTGGTAATTACCCTAGTCGCTAAATGCATAAAATCAAGTGGGATTCTGAAGGCAAAAGCTACAAACCACGCGGCACGGTGTGATTTTATAGGAGCTTAACCGAGTTTGTGTAATCAGTGAAAGGTTGAATTTTATGTGTGAACTGGGAACTAGTTTCAGCAATTAACTGTGGCCAAGGGAGGTGATAATTCTTTTTAGAGATTTCGAGCTTGACTTGCCGCGGAATAGGTTTATATTTTATGGCTGAATAATCAACCTTATCGCAAATTGTTTACAAGTTTTTAAACGCTTTTATCGAACATAACCTAGACCGATTGTTTTTATAGGATTCGTGAGTCGATTCTCTGCTAACCTAGAAAAGAGAATGGGATAAATTCGAAACAATCCGATAAGAAAAATTAGAATTTGAAAAATTTATACTGGAGGTTTTTACTTACAAAAATTAATGTAACAGGAATGGTGTTCTGAAAAGTTACGTTTTTTAAATTTTGAATTAAAAAAACCAAACACTTCAACCCCCATATTGTCAAGTTAAGACGAAAAATTTCATACAAATTTGAAAGACTGCATACGAGAAGCAGATAGATAGTATTATCAAACAGAGGCCCAATTGTCAATTTTAAAATCAATGACAAAACTGAGTTAATAACATAATGAAAATTACTAGAGCTCATTTAGCTCTCATCACAATTAATATGAATACACTTCTGGGATCTGTTTCTACCCTTTGCCGTTTACTATAGTCTATTTTTATGTATGAGAGAGTATTAAAATAATAAAGCGTTCGTAATCCATAGCCGTACCACTTCTTTTAGTAGACAGTTAAAATATTTTTTGAAGTTATACCTCGAGTATTTTCGTATGAAATAACCTTTGTATAAATATAATAAATATATCGGGTGTACACTTATATTTTCACCTAATTAACCTGCTTATAACTTCTAAGCAGCTGAAGGTAAAAAAGTGCAATTTTTTCTAAAATATTTTATTTTTCCACAAGGTTTGTTAAGAACATTGTGTCAAACGGGTTATGTAGGTATAAGGGTTTAAACTTTGACTTTTAAACAACGTTACGTTCATAAATAATAATTTTAATATAAAAACTACTTCTTACCTACAAATCCAAATCAGAATCGAAATCAGAAGATGAACTGTCGCAACCAATATTTACAATGAGTGGCTCGATCATTTCATCAGTAATATTGTCCAACTTCCACATTTTCTCTTCTTCTTTAATCGTATGATTTACTGCCTTTTCCCAGTTTTCAGGCTTCACATTATTTACAGCCTCCAAAAACAACTATTTAACATCACTCATTTTAAAAGAATTATTTTTTCTTGAAACTTCTCCCTTTATCTGTGCCCATATCAGTTCAATCGGGTTTACTTCGCAATGATATGGTGGTGATCTAACCACCGTCATCCCACGATTTTTTGCAATTTCATCAATTTCATATTTTTTTAATTTCTCTTTATGAAGGGAACACAAATGATACAGTTCTCTTCTCACAGAACCGGGATGGAAGTTAATATTCTTTGAATTTAGCCAATTCTGTAAATCTTTTTTTAACCACTTGGTTGTGGGCATTTTTTCTGTAAGTCTCGAGTGATAACTTGCATTATCCATTACTATTATACAGTTCTGAGGAAGAAGATCTATCATTTGTTCGAACCACTCTTTAAAGACATCAGCATTCATGTCCTCATGGTAGTCACCGGTACGAGTAGATTCAAAAGTCAATAAACCACCTTTAACAAAACCGTTTGAACTACCGATGTGTACTATTATCAGTCTGCGCCCCTTTCCTGATGGTGGATTTAAACCAGTAGATAAATTATTTAAAAAAGCCTGTCTTCGACTTGTAACAGTTTCATCTTGCCAAAATTTATTTGGTGTATGTCCCTCGTTGATCCATGTTTCATTTAAATAAAATATATTTCTTCTTTGGTTTCTCATTTCTTTTATAGTCCTTAGGTAATTTCTTCTCCATACTACAATATCGCTTCTTTCTATTAAAATAGACTTTCTGGAATGCTTTTTCCATAGAAAATCTATTTCTTTTAAAAGTTTCCATAGTGTGCTTCGACTCATTTCAGGGTAATCCTTATCATCTCGAACCGTGGCAAGAACTTTGTCTACTGTCGGAAATTCTTTTCTAAAGAAGAACGCATGCACTTTCCTTCGAAGTCTTTCTTTCAAATGATTTTCTATTTGAAATTTTGGTTTTCCTGGAGCTTTACGTGCTGTTTGAAACTCGCCACATTTCTCTTCTTTAACAACTCTGTAAATCGTAGATTTCCCAACACCAAGCGTACTACTAACTAATTCCACTGTGTCATCAACACTTTTACATAAATGTTTGTCTGTAAATGATTTAAAACAATTAAATATTAATGTTTTTTCATTAACTGTTAAAGGACCGATTTTTTGTCGTTTACGCGGTACTTCCAAATTTTCCATGATCACACTAGAATTCACAATAGACTGCACACTGCACCTTGGATGTTGCAACAATCGCATTTTCGGTGAAATTTGTTGGTAAGGGATTTATCTACTTATAATTCGATTACTGTAAGAAATTCTTGGAATTAAAATAAAACAAAATTTGCAAATAGGTACTTATTAAAAATAATCTTAAGATACGGCTATGTTATCTTTAATACACAGGGCTTTTGGCCTGTCCAAACTTTTTTCTATTGTTCTGTACAGCTTATGGTTATAAAAGACCAATAAAAGACCCAAAACTTGTATTAGCTCAGGTACATTTATGACAATTTTAGGAAATATTTAGATTATTCCGTAAAAATATTTAAAATGACCGTACTAAGTTTTGCATTAGAAATGCTGTTTTATTACTCTCTCATACATAAAAATAGACCATAGATGGACTTACACTTACTACATTTTTTAAACACCTTTTATAAAAAAGCCCTCTTTCACTATTTTTTTAAATGTACACAACAAAGGAAAAAATCTTAACTCAGCCACTTTGACTAATTACACTGTGTGATTTAATCCAAAATGATGATCAGTTTCTTTTAGTTGAATATGTTAAAAGTTGGCTACTGTACAATTGTCACATTTCTGTTTTACCCAATTTCTTCAATCAACTGATGGATGAGACCGCAAAATGTTTATTCATTGAAACTTCTTGTCTAGCAGGGATCTCGTCCGAATGCACCATTGAATTTAAATCAGTTGTTTCTAATTGCATTAGTTTGTATTTGGATATATTCTAGAAACAGGAAAGTTTCATTGATTCTAGTAAGGTAGTCAGGATGGTTACAAATTTGTTATTTATTAAAAAAGTGACAATTTGCCGTATAGAGAAGACCACCAGAAAAATTAGGATTAGAAGCTCAAAAAATAGACAAACAAACAATGACGCATATTCTTCTCAAACTCTACATTTTCGCACACAAAAGAATATATTATACTGAACAAAAATCCAGAACTTAAAAACTTGCGATATAATCGATAATTTAAATGCAATGTCGTGTTCAATTCTTCAAAGCTACGAGTATTCCGTTTCTTTTTGTTGAAATTGTACAAAACTATTAGGTACAAATGGTTACAAGTTGTTGAAAATGCCGCCAATATAAAATTCAATTTAACTTTCCACTTCCAAGTGACAACTTGAATTTCCGTAAACATCTTGATCTGACGAATTTTTTTTTAAAGGAGGATTTGAGAAATTCGATTATTCCTTTTTGTCGAGTTTTATGGGTTCTTGTTAGAAAATGCATAAAACCACAAATTCGGCTGAATAATTTCAATCCTGCGATACTTATGAGGAGAAATGTTTTAATGAAAGCCAAATAATCTTAAAATATTTTGTACAAATGACAAGAAAAATCTCCAAATTTTGTACATAGGCGTACTTTGGATTCCTAAATAAGAATCTGAGGTGACATTTTCGAAATTCTAAAAATTCAAAATGGCCGATCCAATATGGCGCCCGAAAATCTAAAATTCTGGTCCAATTCTATTTCTGTATTGACAATAATTATAACTATTAACAATATTTAAAAAAATGTATCTTTTTTCGAAGACATAGATAAAAAATCATACCTATTTATCTAAAAATTTCAATTTTTTTACTTTTTTGTGTTTTTTTAGGTTTTTCTTCACTATATTATGAAAATTAAGATTTGTATTGTTTTTAAATAAATTTTAGCCTCACTTTTATCATTATTTATCCAAATATAGATTGATTATGCAAAAAAATGCACGTTTTACCAAAAAAATACATTGTTTTGATAGGCTGTAGATTTAACCGGGGCAGCTAATTATTTTGGAAAAAAAGACTTTATACTTTACATTTTTTAGTCGCTTAGGAATTTCAGGGGAACCCTAGGGGACCAATTCTATTTTTTCGCTGTTAATGTTTATATACATACATTTCATAAAATACTCTATTTGACTTAATTATTTGCATTTCTATGAGTATATAATATGACAATAGTAAAAAAATTCCAGCGTCAAGTGAGGTTCTGTCATTTTATTCAATAAACGTCAGTGATTGCCCAGAGCTTTAGATTATTTTTAAATATGTCCGCCAATGTTGTTTATTTTATGTTGTATTTTTCTCGATACATTTTTAAGGCGTTTGATTCGTGATTTCTGCACTGAGGACAGTATCTTGGTCTCTGGATTTAGTAATATGTATCCTAGTATGTTCAATTAATAATCTGGTTATTACTACTTTGGCTTTTCGATTGAGTTCTATTATTTTATATATTTTATTTTTATTAACTATCATTTGACACACTTGATTTTGAACAATTGAATAAAATGACAGAACCTCACTAGATGCTGGAATTTTTTTACTATTAAATATTATTAATATTATAAACATTAACAGCGAAAAAATAGAATTGGTCCCCTAGGTTCCCCTGAAATTCCTGTGCGACTAAAAAATATAAAGTAAAAAGTCTTTTTTTCCAAAACAATTGGCTGACCCGGTCAAAACTGCAGCCTATTAAAAAAATGTATTTTTTTGGAAAAACGTGCATTTTTTTTGTATAATCAATCTATGTTTGGATAAATACTGATAAAAGTGATGCTAAAATTTATTTAAAAACAATAAAAATCTTAATTTTCATAATATAGGGAAAAAAGTAAAAAAAATTAAAATTTTCAGATAAAAATGTAAAAACTCGTTTTTTATCTGTCTTCGAAAAAAAAAGGTAACTTTTTTAAATATTGTTAATAGTTACAATTATTGTGAATACAGAAATAGAATTGGACCAGAATTTTAGATTTTCGGGCGCCATATTGGATCGGCCATTTTGAATTTTTAGAATTTCCAAAATGTCCCTTCAGATTCTTATTTAGGAATCCAAAGTACGCCCATGTACAAAATTTGGGGATTTTTTGAGGGTTCCTTATATTAAATCCCACTTTTTTCAACTTTCCGACCACTGTGTGGCGGAGGTAAAGGGCAGCAGAAATCAAGGGCCGAGGTTGTATCTTTATTTGTATGAACGTTTAAAAACTGCCGAAAATTATTACCTGTTATATCAGTTAATAAGAAAAACAGTTCGACTTGGCAACCTTGTAAAGGGCGGACGAAACTAATTTGTACTCCCTAGTAAGTATAGTAGTAGTAGTAGTCAAAAAACTGGCTGTAACTCCCCATCTTAGGCAGTAAAAAGGGTTGCACCTTCTTCTAGAAATGAATTTATTTTATGTTTCTTTTAATTAGTGATATTTCATGCAGCCGTTTTAACATAATATTAATTTTTAACTTTAGTAGCCTATAACTATTGTTGTATCTAATTGAACTGGCCTAAAACAACTTATTTTTGACCCTAGAAAATTTATGAGAAAACTTTTCGGGACACTGTATATATTTCTTCTATTTAATTTTCTGGTTGTTAGTTTTATAGACGAATGTCTATGCCAAAATATATTGTCTACCTACAGGTCATATGTCACCGCGGAACGAAGAATTCACCTTCAAAAACAAAGGCAGTACAATAACCGCTATTTTACTGCCGATACACATAGGAAAAATTTTTAGTTAGTTTGACGTGTTCTGGGGAACTAGAATCCCCAGCTAGTCTTACTGGTCGTACAGAGAGTAAATTAAGAATGGTTCTGATTAATATTCAATCAATGCGGAACAAAACTGAGGAGTTGTATTTGTTTTTGGAAGAGTTAGGGTTTCCCCAAATAGTGGCTATTACAGAGCACTGGTTACAAATAGATGAACCAATTTTTATTGAAAAATATACTGTAATTAGCAGGTATGACAGAAATACTACAGACCATGGTGGAACTCTAATTTTATCCTTAAATGATGACTGTCTCTAAATACGATTTTTTACAAGCTGAAAATGTCTTTGAATTCTCCGTAGTGTACAACAAAAACATTGATTTGTTTATTATTTGTCTTTATAGAACTCCCAAATCAAATGTCCACCTTTTTCTCGAGAATCTTCTTAATTTACTTGACGCATTGCCTATAAAAAGTAGGAAAATTTTATGCGGCGATTTAAATATTGACTTTGCTAATGTATGTGCTACTCAAAAGTCCTTGACAAATATTTTTGAATCATTCAGACTCACTATGCACGTAGATTCGCCAACTAGAATCACCAAAACATCATCAACAATTATAGATTAGGTAGTCTCCGATTTTAAACCCGCTGATGTTGAACACCAAGTAATTAGCTCAAGTCTTTCGGACCATGAACAACTAAAGGAATAAGAATTTCTTCAAAAAATATGAGGTCACTTATGTATATTAAAAAATTCTCAGATAACCCCCTAATATTAAATTATAACAACAACTACAGAATACTGTATCGGAAAATTATCAAATCTACTAAGAAAAACTATTATGAAAATCGCATCTCAAGAGCTAAAAACTCTTCCAAAGAAACCTGGTCTATTATAAATGACTTAAGAAATAAAACCCGTTCTTCAAACACTGTTAATCCTAGTCCTGATGAACTAAACAATTATTTTGTTAATGTAAGTAAGAATATCAGCTCCTCTAACATAGCTCCGGGCCAGGATGCTCTCTCCTTCCTCCTACCTACTAAAAGGGTCACTAATAGTTTCTTCCTAGGGCCAGTAGATAAGCACGAACTAGTGCAAACCATAAACAGCATTCAAAATAAATCTTCCTGTGGAAATGATGGCTTGTGCACTAAAATATTTTCAAATATACCTGATGTAGTAATTAACATTTTAACTTCGGTGATTAATGAATCCTTCGAATCTGGTATCTTTCCGAGCTGTCTAAAAACAGCTATAATAATCCCACTTCATAAGGGCTTCGACAAAACCGAAACTTGTAACTATAGACCTATTGTTCTATTACCTACCTTATCGAAGATAATAGACAGGCTAAGGAAAAATCGCCTACTGCCCTTTCTTTTCAAACAAAACATCATAACACCTCATCAATATGGTTTCCTCCCTAAAAAATGCACTAGTGACGCAATGTTTTCCGTTCTTAATGAAATATATACATCACTTAATGATAAACTTTTCACAACTTCAGTATTTTGTGACTTTGCAAAGGCCTTTGATTGTGTTAATCATGAAATCTTAATTAAGAAACTACAAATTTATCGCGTACGGGGTTATCCTTTGCAATGGTTTAAAACTTACTTAGAAAATAGAAATCAGCAGGTACGTGGTAATGGTGCTGATTCTTCAAATCTGCCAATTAGCAGTGGCGTACCTCAAGGTTCAGTGTTAGGTCCAATTTTATTTTTATTATTCATCAACGATATCACAGACTTAAAAATAAGTGGAAGAATTACTTTATTTGCCGATGACACGAGTGTAACCTGGAGTAGTTCTGATATACAGACATTACAATCTAGCATAAACAAAGATCTAGTTACTATCAAGTCTTGGTCTGACTCGAATGGGCTTTGTTTCAACACCAGTAAAACCGTAGCAATGTCTTACAGAGGTACTTTACAGCCTATAACTCTAAGCAATAATCCGATTCTAACGGTGAACTCAATTAAGTTTTTAGGTCTTTATATAGACAAATTCCTGAAATGGTCCACTCATATTGATACCTTGGCCAAAAAAATTATCTTTTGCATGTTTTGCCATTACAACTGTTTCTAAAGAGCTGACCCCTACTACTGCATTAATGACCTACTTTTCCTTATTCGAATCTCACCTTCGCTATGGTGTACCGTTCTGGGGTTCTTGTAGCTTATACCACTTCGAATCTATTTTCAAATTACAAAAAAGAGCAATTCGTTATGTATTTGGTTTAAGTAGTAGGACACACTGTGAAAATTTCAAAATTCTAACCCTTCCTGCTCTATTTATCTTTGAATCCGTCTGCTATCCTACAAGAAATTTAGATACTGATGTTTACTTAACTATTCCCACCTAATAAAAAATTCTATTACCTACAATGCAAAAAAATTGTATAATAATCTCCCGATACAGCTTCTTCTTCTTCTTCTTTTTCTTTTTATAGATCTGTTGATCTGTTAATTTCGAGCCTGCCGTAAAATTTCTTGAGAGGTAGACTGCCAGCTATCTCTCCATCCCGATACAGCTAAAATCTATAAATTCTTATGATAACTTCAGAAGATCGATTAGGGCTTTTCTTCAAGAAAGACCATTTTACACAGTGGCAGAATTTTATAACGTGCCTTAGACTTTTGGGTTGCAGCATATAGGAGCAATAATTAAATTAAGTTAATTTGAAAATTTTAATTTGAACAGTAATTTATAGTGACGGATATTGCATATCCAATGCAATTGTTATTGTTATTTTGTTTGTGTTTTGTTTTATCTAGTAATTTATTTTTATTTTTATTATGATTAATTTCGCTTTGTCTATAAAATTTTTGTAATTTTTCTATGGCAATAAAGCATATTCTCTCTCTCTCTCTCTCTCTCTATAATATATATTTTCGAATCTCCTTTTACTGAATACTTCCACGTCCAATATCGACTTTCATGCACATAAAAAAGAGTTACTCTTAACATCTCAATAATAATATATTTCAAAAGAATGTGAAAACTCGCTGTAACTTCTCGTCTGTTTAAAATTAATTCTGTTCGAGTTGTAATCAACAAATTTTGAAGTTAATTCAGCAAACCCTTCACCAATTCATTTGACTAAAAAAGTCACTATTGTAATTTATCAGACTAATTCCGAACGTTTACTGGCCGAGTTCTTAGCTTTCTCACAATTAGGAGGGAATTGTACAAATAAGAATTTATGAGTTCGGTTTCGTTTTAATTAAGCCGGAGTGGAAGATATTTTAAATGGTTGCATTTAATTTTCAACGCCGGAGTAATAAACAACACAAAACGCGATGTCTTGCATTTCAAGACGTTGTTATATTACCCGGCAACAATTCACTTACAGGATGTTGTGACTACGTACAATTTATCCGGCTTTGCCTTCCTCTTATTACCTTTAAATTTAAATTTGTAAGAGCAGGTAAGCTTTAAATAAAGTGTGGAATCGTGTCAGATATATGATAACTAAATAACGGCCAGATTACTGAGAGACCTAATTATATACAACAAAAAGTTTTAAATGACAGTAACGGTATTTCCCTTTCATCAGCATTTCTAAATTGAAAATGTATCATTAGAGAATTTTCAAGTATATCATGTTACTAAATAGATAGAAAATTATGTTTCGTTTCTTAATATAAATATCTGGTCACCGAGCTTCGCTCTTAACATTCAAATCTACATTTTTAAGCAGTCCAATGAATATATAATTTAAGTATTTTTATAACATGACAAATTATTAATTAATTCGCGAAAATCACGGAGTGGGCGACATCTACTTGAACTACTGAAAGGGAGATAAATAAAAAGTTGATTGGCGATTGGCTTGAAAGTAGGCGGGAAAATTAAAAAAGCTGTCAGTGTTAATTTTCAATTGGCTGCAGCTGTTGTTGACGTTTATCAACTGCTTGTCACAGAGGTTAGTTAAATGCATTAAAAGTTGCCTAGTTTTTGGGGATTTCACCCTTTTAGAGCAACATCTACTGACGCTTGATCTTCGCGAATTGTCACGGTGGACAGGCCCCGTTTCCGGGACGGGCAACAGCAGCGTGTAGGGCAAACGTCCCGTCAACAGAAGATCGCTCAGCTCACTCTATTTATCACTATATAAGAAAAACTCTATGTTCAATTGATTTTATTATTTATTGATCTGCAGTGAAGGAAAATTATAGGTCTGATATTCATACTTGGGTAAAAACCTCCACAAAAACCTGTGACCAGACTCTCGACGTGTGGCAGTTCAGTTACAAAAATAGTTCATTCGTACACTACATTACAATTTGTTCTTGGAAAATACAAAGTCACAATCAACCTTAAAATGTACTATGAAAATAGAGAATTTTAAATGTCTCTTTAAAGTTTCTTGTAAAATAAAAAATTGAAATCTATGTTAATAGTACACGTGTACAAGCATTTATTCTTTTTCTCTCTCTCTCTATGATAGTGAAAACTTAAATATTAAAACTGTCCGCATAATAAAATAGTAGCCGTAAGGGGTAGTCTCACACTATCGGGGAAGGGAAGAACCTTTACCCGATGTGCATAAAGCATTTCCACCCGCCAAAAAAAAAAGATTAGCTTTAGCTTAGGTTAGATCTTTGTAATAAATAAAGAAAAGTACGATACGTGTGACATTTTGACATTTGTTACATTCTGACAGGTGTCATATTTTGACATTTGTTCATTTTGACAGTTGTTACATTCTGACACGTATCACATTTTAACAGTTGTCACGTTTTTACAGGTGTCACATTTTGACAAGTGTCCATTTTACCAGTGTTACTCAACGTTCCTATAAATATTTACCTAAACCCATGATTTCTGAAATTGAATTGGCAACGTTGTATTTTCAACTTTAAATTTATGAGATGGCTGTCATTTGACAAGCAAATTATTTATATCCCTCAAATGAACCTTTCCTTTTTTATATAAAGCGGCAAATTTAAAATTGAATTCTTTCAGATTAAAACGCCAGAAATTAAATAAAGTCAAACCTTTTTACTACTATACTATACAGAAGAAAGGAGTGCAGTATTTAATTTGCAGAACGTAGTACAGGTTCAAGAGGTAGAAATTTTATTTTTACCTCATCCTTCAATGCTTATTTGTAGTTAAAATTTAAATTTTAATACATCTGATCGGCCTAATATAGTTTTTGTCTAGATTTAATCTCGTTTCCATGGTTTTTACTCTAATAAACCTGTTCTTTTGACAGATAGGTCAGACTTTATATATTCATAGCCGTATCGTATGTATTTTAACTGATTCAGAATTTTGTATTAATATATATTTCAAAATGGCTTCATTCTAAAAATATTATCAGTCCTCCTACATCCTTGAAGGCAGAATTATTAGTAATACCAAGGCAACATAAAAACAAATTCAAAATATATATTATAGATGAGATGGCCATAGAAAAAGGAATTAGAATTCTCAGATTGCCTCCGAACCACGCAGAGTTAAATTCAATTGAACCGATCTGGTCACAATTATTAAAACGTTATGTTTCTCAAAACAATAAAACATTTAAATTTCCTGATGTGCGAAATTTGTTTTTGAAGGCAGTTTCAGATGTAAATAGAGAACATTGGGGAAAATGCATTGGTCATGGTAAAAATGTGGAAAATTCATTTAGGAAAGTGGATATATCAATGGATAATTTAATAGAACCTATAGTAATAAATCTCAGAAAAGACAATTATAGTGATACCAGTAGTTTTAGTGAAGACAGTGACTTTTAACGATAGTTCTTGAACTAACTTTTTTTTAATCTTTGAGTTTAGGTAAGTACTGAAGCGTTACTTTTAATGCCAAGAGATTAAAAACAGTTTAATCCCAACATATAATCCTCCTTGTTATTTATTGGTTAAATTTAATTCGTTCAATGTTAAAGTGTCAGATGCATAAGGTTTATTTTTATTTTTTGTAAATAATATAACTTCAAAATTTAATCTACGAAGTGGGTATATATATTTTATATGCTGTAACCTTATTTATATTATAGAAACTTATTTTGCAAAGTACGCCTATGGAATGTGACGTTATATCCTCTTTCCTTTATAGTATATTACTATAGAAACAAGTTGCCGTTGCTAGGAAATAAAACTAAAAGCTTAACTTTTCTTGTAAATATCTCGGAAGATCGAATTTTCACAGACATGAGACCTACATTTTCTGTCGATTTAGATAGGAATTAGTCTACCCTGAAAGTTTCATTGAATTCTGACGAGTGGATTTCGAGATCCTCTGGACACACATACACACACACATACAAACCTTGCTCGTTTAATAGTATTTGATATTCTCTCCTTGGTTTGTTTCTAACAACATAATTGCAAGAGATCTCAAAGTACCAACGGTAAAAGAGCAAACCAGGCAAAAGTATGTAAAATATTCTACGAGGCTAGAAGCTCATCCACTGTACTCTCCTAATGGTCGTTGTAGGAATAAATAAGTTAGATGTTAAAGATGAAAAACGGTCTAACGTTATAAAAAACTCAACCATTCTATCTATCTATCTATCTATCTGTGATGGGGGTATCGATAAACTGCGACCTATAAGATCTATAAGACCTATAAGTTCAGGATGACGGTCTATTTGATATTATCCTTGGATTTTGCAGGGTAATGCATTCTGAGAGAATGTGGATAGAGGTTTCCTCCTCTTCCTCGCAGAATCTGCTAATCCGAGTTTCTTTAGGTAGCCTCTCAGCCAGAAGTGACCTGTTAGGATACCCGTTAGTATTCCGAGCTTATTTTTACTTTTACTGACGCAGTCATCAGATCTCTTCTGGTTATAGTTTCCCAGTAGTGTCTTGGCCTGCCTCATTCCTTGTAGTCCTATTCAGTATTGGGATCTTTTGTTATTTACTTCTCTTCCAAGTTCATCGAGTATTGTACTGGTGCTTATTCCGCAGAAGGGTTCAGGTCTCAGAAATGGTATTTCAGTCCCTTTTTTTGCCAGTACGTCTGCTATTTCATTACCCTCTACTGTTGTTCTTGCCTAGTTGGTTTAGATTCTCTAGGAACTGTCACGTCGTGACGTTCAGTTCGTTTTTTGGGGTTTTGTAGCTCAGACTTTTATCTGACGCCACAAAGAGCTCTAGCTCGCCACGCTGTATTCAGGGTAGCTCGGACTTCTTCAAGGTTTGAATAAAGTCCGCCCGACCCAAAATACAACCTGGAGAGGTTTATCAAGAAAAACACTTTATTTTAATTACTGATTAGAACCAGAAATAAATCACTGATTTAAAAATTATATACATTTATTTACACAAAATTATTTACAAGTGAAACAAAACAAATGAAAAATGATTTATTTAAGAAAACTAAAAACTTTTTATGCCAAAATATAAGGAATTGGAAAACTTAAAATTTGTCTATTTGTCCAACCAAACAAAAACCAATACAAGCAAAAATGAATTATTACAAAAGTAAGGACTCTATAGTTCCCAAAATAAAAAATGAAAATATATAATTAAAGTTAATTCTTACCACATTTATCTGCTGGGGTACTTCACAAATTCTTTTTATTTTATTTTATTTTATTTTTTAAAGGCGCGGAGCTCTTGGCACTTGAATATCAGGAGAGTCCTGAATTCAGAATATGAATGAATCAATTTGTTTGTACAGTTACCTTTACAACTCATTTGCTGAGATCTGCATAATATTTTAGGTTGATTCAACGTGATGATTTTTGTACCTTTAGCAAATTGCTAGTTCAGCTGAATTAACCATATTTAATATTATGCAGAATGAACGGAAGTATATGAAATAAAAGTATGAAATAAAAACTGAAAATTGTATGTAAGTAATTAGAATATGATATGTTTTATTAAAAAATTCTCATCATAGAAATAAAGGTAAATGTACTTGCAATTATATTGTAGACGATTTTTATATGAAATTTTAAATAATTATATATTGAATTTTGAAAATTGTTATTAAATGGAATTTGGAAAATTATTAGTTATAATTTGTGACAGAACTCCCAAACCATCTTGGAGTTGATTACGTGGGAGTTCAATGCATTAATGGCTGCTTGGCTGTCTGATATGATGATAATCTCTTGTCTGCGAAAATTTCTTTCTATGTTGAACTGGACACATTTTTCGATGGCGTATATTTCATCTTGGAAAATGCTCGGAGATTTGCCTAAACTTTCGGAATATTTGGTTCCAGGCCCATATACTCCTATTCCTGTTCCTTCTGTTGTTCTAGAACCATCTGTATACTATTTAATGGCACTTCTCTTTTGGGATGGTATCTTTGTCCCATTCGCTTTTGTTACTTA
The DNA here is from genome assembly GCA_949320105.2 of Crepidodera aurea. NCBI lineage: Eukaryota > Metazoa > Arthropoda > Insecta > Coleoptera > Chrysomelidae > Crepidodera > Crepidodera aurea. The sequence continues at coordinate 105,810,961 of OX439472.1, forward strand.
GCTTTGTATTGAATTCTTTCACAAAGCTAAACTTCTTTGTCATCTCATCTTGGGGCATGTCCCAGGTTTGTTGATTTCCAGGAAGGAGTCGAAACTTGCGTTTGGTTGATCCTTCTCTGGTCATTCTGTAGTTTGTCCTTATCGCTATACTCACCACTACTATATGAAGGGGCGTAAGGCTTAGGATTACCTCCATGGCGGCTGTTGGGCACGTTCTCATTGCACCTGTTATGCATACGCAGGCTATTTTTTGGATTTTCGCTAGATTTGCCTTTGTACTGACCAGCTTAGTTCTGCTGCCCCAGACTACTGCTCCATAAGTGATGGCCGGTCTCACTATTGACGTGTACATCCATTGCAGGATCTTTGGGTTATATCCCCAGTTTTTTCCCGCAAAACTTCTGCACACCATTAGAGCTTTCGTGGCTTTTCTGGTTGTTACTTCTTTTTCGTGCTTATTCTAGATGAGTTTATTATCTAGTATTAGTCTCAGGTATTTGACATCTGGCTTCCATTCAATAACTTTCTCTTCCAATTCGATGGTTTTGAGGTTAGTGTTTCTTTTCCGTGTAAAGACAACTAAGGTAGTCTTGATGGGGTTGACGCTAAGTCCCATCGATTGACACCATTCTTTAGTATAGTGAAGCCCTCTTTGAACTATATCGCAGAGGGTACACATAAGAGGGGAGGCCACTCATCTTTGTGGACATCCTTTGGTTGTGCAGATGGAAACAGTGTCTTGTCCCATTTTAGTCTCTGCTATTCTGGTAGACAATGGTCGCGACATCCATCTGGTTGTCATGTTGTCTACCGCTTAACCATTACCTTTTCATTCTCGTTTCCTGTATTTCCTCCAAACTATTGTTTCATTTCTGGTATTATGGTATTTTCTCAATTACTCTCTGGAGTTATTCATTGAAAACTTCCCTATCCAAGTTTAAAGTTTATTATACCAATATTTTCACAGTTTTAAAAAAACAAAGAGACATTGATTTTTTCAAGTTTTAACTAATAATAATTATTATTTTTGTGGTTCAGGACCATATTTCCTGATACCCAGACACAACACACACAACTAATAATAATTTAAGAGTAGGTTTTACATAATACAAGAATAAAAAATGGAATTTATTTCTACTTGTGATGGTTTCGATATTAAAGAATACATCGAAGTGGAACGATCAGCCAAGAGAATTTCCCAAATAGCCGAACAAGGGAACAACTGTAAATTTTCTCGTTTTCTTTTCTGTGCACTGCTGACTCGAATATGGCCAGAATCCTCGCTTGTGCGACCGGATTCGAGACATTTCGATAAAATCAATCTGATTACTGGTCGACACTCAACCTGCCGGTTAAATGTTACCCATTGACACCCAGAACGGATCGAACGATGAACATCCACTTAGAAGGGTGAGTCTACAGAGTACGTTTCATAAATCATCTTAAAAGTAGGGTGAGACAAAAAATGCGGCGTATAAAACTAAGAGGTGGACAAAAATATTTTTCAGGAATATTCGTCCCAGACCAATTAGAAGAAGAAGACATGAACGATGAAGAAATAGAGGATGAGAATATAATAGAAATACACAAGTTAGAATAAATAAGAACCAACTTTAAGGACCAGAAACCATTCGGGAATGTATCAAATAGGTTTTGGCAATAACAGATCAGTCACATATCAAATTTGTACACTGAATGAATCGTCCAAACGCAAAGCTGAAGAACTGAAGAAAAAAAGACAATGAGAGTTACGATATCGCAATCTGCTGGATCCTCAACTTTTAATCTTACTATATTACATTATCATATAACGGCTTATCTATTAGTTTTAGTCGGCTTTGTTTTTCTAGTTTTAAATCAGATTTTGCCCAGCTATTGCAGAATAAACGTACATAATGATATTGCTTCAGTAAAAATTGTTTTTTAAAAACACTATCTCAGTTCCAAAATACGTATTTGGAGATCCTCTCTCAGCGATAATATTAAATTTAGCGATAGAAGGTGCAGTCACAAAAAGTAAAGTAAAAATGGTTGCAATGATTTGTAACCACAGCTCATTATGTATAGCGAAATCCAAAAAACAACAGATCTATTTTTACTTATTTTGCATTCAGGGCAGAAAACTTTAGCAATCAGTCAAAGGATGTTAAAGCTTATAAACAATACAAAAATCTATATTCTCTTACTTTAAAAAATGCCAACAAATTAGCTTATAGTAACTACATATCAACATCTAGGAATAAATCGAAGTCTTGCTGGCAGAAAATAAATTATGAACGAAACAAAGTTGCTTCTAACAACACTAATATTAACCTTAATGCTGACGCATTTAATGATTTTTTCACTAATATTGCTCATGACATAATTAAATCGCTACCAAAAGAATCTAATAAGGAATTGTTATCTTTCAAGAACTTTCCTGCACCAGTTGGTTCATTTTTTTTATATCCAGTTGTAGAAAATGAAGTTTTAAATACTATAAAATCATTAAAAAATTCTAATTCTCTAGATGTCCATGAACTGAACGCTAAAATTATAAAAGAAACTACTGATTTCCTATTAGATCCGTTAACCAATCTCATAAATATAATATTTAGTACTGGAGTTTTTCCAGATTGTTTTAAAAATTCAAGATTGTTGAAAAAATCATTAAATCACGTCTTTATGGTTATTTTGAGGTAAAAAACTTTTTTAGTGACACTCAGTTTGGTTTTCGAACCCACAAATCAACGACTCAAGCTGTAATAGACGTTGTTCATGGAGTAGTCTCTGGCCTTGAGCAAGGTAGTCACACTGCAGTTACTCTTTGCGATCTGTCGAAAGCCTTCGACTGCATATCACATGACATCTTGATTGAAAAGTTAAATTACTATGGTGTCCGAGGACCTTTCAAAACAAAACATCAAACTTCAATTCTGTTAAGCACGGAGTTCCACAGGGCTCCGTCTTAGGGCCATTATTATTTATTATTTACACCAACGATTTAAGTACTTATATGATGTAAGTGAGCTGAAAAATACTTCTGAAACTATTAAGGCTAAAGCGGAACATTGGTTCTTGGCTAATAACCTAATGCTAAACAAAAATAAATCGCAGGAATTGCAGTTTTCTTCTGTTACCGATTCTCAAGGTTGCACTAGTGCTAAATTACTTGGAGTTGTGTTAGACAGTAATTTAACTTGGAGAAATCATATAAATAAATTAAAACCCAAATTATGCAGTACCTTATTTGTGTTAAGGCAGCTTAAAACTATAACAGATCACAACATATTACGAACAGCTTACTTCTCTCTATTCCATTCACACATTAATTACGCTACTGTACTTTTGGGTAACAGTTCAGATGCGACTTTGATTTTTCGGTTACAGAAGAAAGCTGTTAGGATCATAACTGGTTCAAAATTGTCAGCCCTTGTTTATTCAGCAAGGAATAATGCCTCTACCAACTATTTACATATTTAGTGTCCTTTTGGAAATTTATAAAAAATTGTCATGTTTTCCTAGGCAATCCGACATTCATAATTATCCCACCAGACAAGCTAACAACTTAAGAACAAATAGATATCGACTAATTAAATCAAAAAACAATTAGCTAGCCTTACGCCTTTATAACTTATTGCCATCTGAGTTCGGGCTGCTGGGGTTTAGTTCATTTAAAAAAAAATTAAAAACATTTATGCTAAAATATTGCTTTTATTCTGTCGAAGAATACATCGATCGGTGTAAATCCCTTTATTAACTTTTAAATGTATTTCATAGCTTTTAAAATTAAATTATTTTTATGTATATGCTCACCCCTCTTTATCTGAAGTATTTTATTTTATTTTATTATACGTAACAATTTTATATATACTATTGTGTAAGTTTAAATTTTAAATTTTTGTTTCTTTTGATTGTATTTTGTATTTTCCTTGACTTGCTACAAACATGTACAATATGTAACGTAGTCAAATAAAATTTACTTTACTTTACTGTACTTTATAGACACACTGTATAAGAAGTAAAAAAGATATATCAATGCCATGAATTCTCGTCCATGATCATTTGTTAGGCGTACGCGTAAGATTCGAGTTATTTTCTACTATCTTGTTCCTGAGAAACGTTAACTGAGACGATTGTTTTATTCATTGAGAATTATAAGAAGAGAGTGGTTGTATATCTTCGAGGGTCCGGTCAGGATGATTCGATGGGGTCACAACACGAAAATCAATTATTCACGACATACAAGGGAAAACCGCTATAATGAATCATGTTGATCCAGGTCTACGGTTGTCTAGACTAATGTAAAGACCGGAATTGATATGCATATTTTCTATCAAGGTATGATACAATTTCAGCCGTTTGTATTGTATAAGAAACGATTAATTGTATCACTATATTATCATTATTTATCCTGTTCTTATCTCAGGAACTAGATTGTTAGATAGGAAAAAAAATCACATTAATAAGGATCGTAAAATTATGCAGCTGTAGCAACTTTCATGTCTGAGTTAACAATAATAATCATAATCATAATCATCTTTATTAGTTCTTTAGATCATACAAAATGATATAGAACACGTCAATTCAGTTCAATAAATATATATATATATATATATATATATATATATATATATATATATATATATATATATATATATATATATATATAAGAATTTAATTCTTAACAAAGTACATATCATTTACATATAAAAGTTCAATTATAGTATAAAAAAGTAAATAAATAAATAAATAAAGTAAAATATAAAATAATAAGATTATAGTTGTCTCCACATAATTAATAAACATTTACAAACAAAATAAAATAAATATCTACTTAGGTATTATTGAACACAATTATTATTATTAATTTATGATCTTATGGAGATTTTAGAGGTTGCTATCGTTCAGATACTCTTGAATAGAATAGTAAGCTTTGTCCAGTAACAAGACTTTTACTCTGATCTTAAATTGCCGTATCGATAATTCCTTATATTCATCTGGTGCTTTAAAAGTGCTTTAAAAGTGTTAATTTCACTTCTTGCGTATATCAATATTTGAAATATGTAGGTTGAATATAAAGTTAATATATTCAATTTTTTAAAAATATCCCTACAATTTGTTCTTCTTGGAGCATTCACAATATTTCTTAGTGCCCTTTTTTGTAAAACAAAGAGTCTTTGGGTTTCTCCCGATGTGCCCCACGCTACAATACCGTAACCCAGTATTGAATGAAAATATGCATGATATAATGTTAACAGTACAGATTTTTCTACTGTTTTGCTTAGTTGATAAATTAAATAGCATTGTGGAGCTAATCTTTTAGAAAGATATTCGATATGATTAATTCCGAGAAATTTAGTGGTTGGAACTTGTTTAAGAGATTCAGAATTACTATTTCTCACAAGGATACAATGATCTAAGGAAGATCTTACGTGGCTAAAGCGCATAACTACTGTTTTTTTTTTCATTCAATACAAGTTTATTACTTCCTAGCCAATTTGCAGACTGTTCAATTTCAGCATTAGCTGCATTGATTGTCTGACCTAAACTCTTTTCAATTATAATAGAGGATGTATCATCGACAAACAAAACCGATTTTTTTGTATTGAAGTCATTCACGTATATTATATATAAAAGTGGGCCTAGCACAGATCCCTGTGGGACACCTATGGAACATACATTGTTTTTAGATTTTTTATCATTAATTTGAATGTATTGAAATCTGTTATCTAGATAGCTCTTGAGCCAATTATTAATAGTACCTCTGAAACCATACCTATCTAATTTGTTTAAAAGTATTTTTTGGTCTACCAGGTCTCAAGTCTAGAAAAGTACCTACCACCTTATTTCCTTTATCTAGTTCTTCATATAGAGTATTAATTAGGTGTGTTATGACCGTAATAGTTGATTTACCTTTTTGAAAACCATATTGTTTTTGGTTTATTAGATTATATTTAACCATAAATTTCATTATTTGATTTGAAACAAATTTTTCGTATATTTTAGAGAATGGACTGAGTAAGGCAATTGGTCTAAAATTAATTACTAAAGATTCATCTCCGGATTTATGAATAGGCCGAATTTTGGTAACTTTTAGTGCATGTGGGAAAATACCTTCTTGAATAGAGTCATTTATCAGAAAAGTTAATGGTTTCGCTAAAAATCTAGCAGCTTTTTTAATTAAGTTTGAAGTTAGTTCATCATCACCTTGCGAATTTGAATTCTTCAAGCTGGATATAATACTTAGCACATCGTATTCTGTGGCTGGTTCGCAGAAAAAAGTATTACTATGTAGACTTACATGATTCTCAGGCCTATCTGACAGCTCAGGACATCTTACAGAGTTTTTAAGTTGGGAGGAATGTTGCTAAAATATTCTAAGAACCGATTTGCCACTAATTGAGAATCTTTAATTAACTGGTTCTGATTTTTTAACGTAATTACCGGAGTTTTTGAACAATTATTACTAGTTGACTTTATCAGATTCCAGGCCATTTTTGTCTTATTATTGGCGTTTAGTAGCTTGCTACTATTATACAATTTTTTTGCTTTATCTAAAAGTTGGGTGTATATTTTTTTATACTGTTTATAGTATGCTTTAATTTCAACATTATCTGTTAAAGTTAATCTATAAATATCTTTTAATTTTTGTCCTGAAATAATTAAGCCTTTTGTCAACCATGGTTTTCTTTTGTAACATTTAGGTCTGGAGATATAAGTTTTTAATGGAAAAGCTATTTCAAAGTAGTGATTAATAATGTTAAAAAATGTGTCAAATTTTATACTAGTATTTAATTTTGATGCGTAGACTTCTTGCCAGTTTTCCATCTCTATCATTGATAAGAATAAGTTTATATTTTTCTCACTTTGCAAATATCTACGGGTGACCGATCTCTTGCCATCCCTATTTGGGTATTCTAAAGTTACAAGCTGTGCTCGATGATCACTGAAATGATTATTGATAACTTCCGCATTTGTGAAAAGTATCTCTTGATTTAGATGTTAACTAAACAAGCCTTACCTCTTGTTGGTTCCTTAATAGTTGGTAAAATACCGTACGATTCTAGTAGATCTATTAAATTTTTTAATTGCAATGAATCAATTAAGAAGTCAACGTTGAAGTCACCGCATAACATAATTTTGTGACTTCTATATTTATTTGTTAGTATTTTTAGTACTTCTTCTAATTTTTCCAAGGAAATTGTTAAGTTACTATCAGGCGTTCTATAAATGACTAATATTATTAATTTATGGGGAAAATTATCTACTGTACATTTTATAGCTGTACATTCAAATTGTGTTTCCTGTAATATATTTTGAAAACGATCTATTGTTCTACATTGAACATTATTTCTGTTGTAAATTGCTACTCCACCTCGATTCTTTTTTCGACAATAGTAATTACCAAGCTTAAAACCCTCAATATATATTGACTTTATTTGTTCATCATTGCACCAGTGTTCAGATAGACATAAAACATCACATTCAACATCATCCAGAAAAAGTTCTAACCTAGTAGTTTTATTGCTCAGCGATTGCACGTTTTGATGAACTAAAGTAAATTTATTAGTTTTAATAGTCCTACAAATATTATTAGTTATTTGGGGTTGAGCCTCGAAAAAATGGCTCAGCGTTAGAGCACAGACAATTAATTTCAACGGATTTTAATACTATATTATTTGCTGTTTTAGATATACTATTTATGGTATTTAAAATTGACCGACAGAGTGAAGAGTAATAGCCCTTATTACTGATAAATGACAAAGATATATTCTTGTTTTTTAAACAAAAATTTTTATTGTAATTTATTATGTACTTGTCAATTTTATAATCAAGATATTCATTCTTATTGCTGCATATAATCAGATTACATACCTTGCTTAGTGGTAACAACACCCTCAGACCATTTAAAATTGGAAATATTAAGCGTATTAAATATAAAAACAATGTAATCATTATGGCCATAGCTAACAGAGGCATCACATATTTCCTTGATTAAGTCCTCAAAATTAGTATAAGATTTAACAATTCCTTCAACAGTAAATTTTTCTTTATTCACATTGTAGTCAATAAAAGAAGAGATATTTTTAGCACATTCATCACCAATCACCAATATTTTATGTTTCCGGATGAAGGTTTCAGTTTCCACAGTTTTAGTTACTTCTTTTTCCAAATTTTTCTTAAGCTTTTCTTCTTTGGTAGTGTTTTTATTTAATATTTTTTTATCTCCTGTTTTCCTATTCTTCTTAGATCTTAACGATTCCCCTTTTGTCAAGATGTTCTGTTTCTCATTGGCAGATTGACTATCTAGCGCTTGATCAGATAGTTCATATAGAAGACTTCGTTTCTATTATTAGATTTTGATGGGCTGTCTTCAAATGTTTGTTCGCCTTCGATAGAGTTTACAATTTTTGTAATTTCCGGTGATTTTTGATTGTCATTTGTAGTCTCCAACATTCTTATGGTGTTGACCATATTTCTGCTAATTTCTTCCAGTTCTGTTAGATTTTAATCCTTAATCATTATTTTTTCTTTAAGTGTTTTGTTTTCGTTTTCAAGTTTATCGGTATTTACTTTCATCTCTTTTAGTTCACCTTGTAAAGCTACGTTTTTATTTAGATAACTATTTATTTTTTCACTGAAGGCTTTTTCAGCCTCGAATACCTCCTCTTCAAAGTCCTGCATTTTAGTTTTTTCTCGTAGTAGATGATTTTTTCTATTTACTATATCTTGTTTCAATTCCTCAATTTCCTTCTGCAGGTCATATATTTTTTTGTCACAATCTATTTCAAAAGTTTCAAACTGCACTTTTTCGTCATTCCTTAGTCGTTCTAAATCTTCATTTTGCTTTCGGAGTGTGTCTAATCCCAAGTTATTATTATTTTTAATTTTTTCACAATGAGTACTGCATAAAATAGTTATTCCTTCTAGCATAGTTGCGTTTTTATTTCTTTCCAAACAACCGGGATGGAAAATATTTAAGCAAACTATACAAACGTAGTATTTTGCATCCTTCTTGCAACATTTAAATTTCTTTTCCATTTTAATATTGGATTTGGCTCCTAGACTAATAAGTTTAAAACAAGTACCAGATAAGATTTATCAGGAAACTTTTTGTTGTTTGTATATATTTTGAGAAGTAGGGGAGACTGGGGAGGGTTGATACATTTTTTACAAAATTGTTAATAAAAATTTTGTGTTTAACATTTACCAATCCATTTATGTCAGAATGCAATTTAAGGACTTCGCTTGGGCATTTGGCAATATTTAATTACTGAAAATTGAAATGTTAACCTTGATTATGAATGTTTGAAATTGTCGGTGCAAAGTGTCTCAAACCTCCCTATACATGGGAGGTTTGATACACTAAAAGGGAGGTTTGATACAATAATAAATTAGGTATAAGCAATAATAAGAATGCAATCTTTTATTATCAGAACACTACCTAATTCCTACATAATACGCAAGTAAACATTTTTATCTTATTATTGACACCTGCACAGGCTGAATGGCACCATTTTAGACATTGCAGGCAACGAATCCATTGTTCTCGAGGCCGAGACGCCGAAAATAATGAATTGCAGTAGATGCAAGCTGCATCGTCATCTTCATCAGAAAATGGATCTTTTTCATTTTCATCCTCAGGATCCAAGTCATCGAACACACTTTTTTTTGTTTTTGCATTTCTATTCAAAACTTTTCTTTTGAGGTGGGATTTACTACACCCTGCATTGAGAAGTTTTCGTTTAACTTGTTGCTTTTTTGTCTTTAACCTTTTTTTTTCTTCCCTCATATTATATTCGGCCTCAATGGCCTCTTTTTCCGGGGTATCAGTTAATATTCTGGTCGGACCAGGCTTTCTGCCACCTTTTTTCTTCCGTGGCAGTGCCTTCGGATAAGGACGAACTTCTTCGGGGCTTTTCAATAAAGCAGATGTGGTGTTTGAGGATGTGCCAGGTTGAGCTGTTGGGTCATCTATATCCGGTGACTCCTGCTGAGATGAGGATGTGCCAGGTTGAGCTGTTGGGTCATCTATATCCAGTGACTCCTGCTGAGATGAGGATGTGCCAGGTTGAGCTGTTGAGTCATCTATATCCGGTTCTTTTTCAAGGCTTTGCCCTACTTCGTGATACGCTCTGTTTGTAACTTCTGCTCCTGCGAAATCGAGATCTTCAAATAAATGTGGGTTGAAGGGATAAATTCCAGTAGTGCTAAATCCTTTTGTTATATTCGAAGGTGAGAAAGCTCTAACATAAGCTAATCCAACTAATTCCGATATCTGTTTTAATGAAATAGTTTGTCCTGGATGACTAACCATCCATGCATCTGCCTGCTCATTATAATATCTCTTGAATGGACCAAAAACCGATACGTCCAGTGGTTGCAATCGGTGGCTCGTGTGAGGTGGTAAGGTTAACAAATGGATGCCGTTTAATTTACAAGTGTCTAAGCCTTTGGGTGAAATATGGCTATCGTGATTGTCAAGGACTAATATACATTTGTTTTCTCTCGAACATTTTGCGTGTTTTATGAAGTGATCTAGGTATTTCTCGAAATTATCATTGGTCATCCAACCGCTTTCATGAGTCACAGCAATGGAACCGGGAGGAGCACCTTGGGTCATGTAGTCTTGTATTCTCACACGAGGAAATATAAATAATGGTGGCACTGAATTCCCCAATGCATTTACAGCACAACAAATTGTTACCAGTGTCCCACGTTCTGCAGAAGTAGTTTTTGAAATTTGCTTTTGCCCTTTACGAGCAATGATCTTTTGAGGTTTGTGCACAGTAGTTACTCCAGTTTCGTCTACGTTATATATGGATTCTGGACCAAAAGCTTCCCGTTCCATTAGATTGCGCAAATTTTTGTAAAATTCTTCCACATTATGTCGATTGAACGCAGTCGCTCTGCCCAAGCTAGTGGCTTCAGGATTTCTCAAGGATAATTGGGGGTGACGTGACATGAAACCTCTTAGCCAGTCGTAGGAAGCACATTCGTTTTTCTTCCAGTTTTCTGGTAGCTTTTTATTGTTTGCTTGGCCAAATTGATAAGTAAATTTTCTTGTTTGCTTGGGCGTAAGACCATAGTGAAGATTTGCAGAAGTGAGCACATATTCCATTAAAAGCGATTCTTCATGAGGCGAAAAAATTTGTGCAGTGACAAAATTTGGTGAAAAAATGATACCGCTATCCTCTTGGTATTTCGAAACATATCTTTTCAATGTCATTTTGTCAACATTGTACTTTTTGGCAGTAGGCCTAAGTTGTTTATTTTCATTCACTACTTCAAGCACTGCTCTTTTTAATTCATCTGGGGAATACTTTGTCTGGCGTTTGCATTTCCATTTAAACGGCATCTAAAACAATTAACTTAAATAATTGCCGTGAAAATGTCATAAATTGTTATAAATTATAAAATAAATAAATACATTCACTTCATATAGGGAGTTTGATACGCGTATCAAGCCTCCCGACACAAACTGTATCAAACCTCCCGAGAAGACAAATTTAGGAATTATATGACGTCAACATATTGTGATAATCGATTAAAGATCTATACTACTGACATCTATGTTCTAAATGAAATGCGCTTCAAGCATAAAATAATGAATTTCGTTAGTTTTTGTTGTTAAATAGATAAAGCCTTACGTTTGTTATACAAAAACTTACATCGAATAGGTAGAAAACACACTTTAACCTTAAAAACTTTTATGCGTAACACGATCGTTGCTAGACTTTAACTGACACTATTTCAACACTCACAGTCGGCACTGCACGCGGTTACGCCTTCTTCGAAGAACCAAGGCGGGAAATTTGAACGTGTATCAAGCCTCCTCTTGTATCAACCCTCCCCAGTCTCCCCTAATAATAGTTAATTTTCCATTATTTACTTTATGTTTAAGAAAAATAAAATGTAGTTACTCACGGTAGGTTCAAATTTAATTTCTCTTTCGTTGGGTATAAATTTCACTAATAAAATTTATTTATTAACCACTTTAATTAGAGAATTATACAGAGTCGATGTTAATACTGTGACAGTTAAAATACAATATATTTGATGTTACACTTTCTCCAGTTATCCGTTGGTAATTTTCCTTAAAAAATACTATAGTAACTATGGTAACCCTATTTCTGATCCTTGATGATTTTTGCTCTGCCAAGCCCAATAAAGTAAATTAAAAAAATGAGTCCTATTGCGATTACAGATTTAAAAAAACCCACACAAGCCTCTAGATGATTTGCTCAGACACTACAAACTCTTTTCTAGCGTATTTATTTGATAAACCAGAAACAAATCTAAATAAACTAAAAACTGAATTTAAGATTACAAGAGTTTTTCTGATTTCGTACATTTTCTCGCCATAATAAAGTTTTCCTTCCTCTTATTTTCAATCTAAATTATAAATTGTTTTGAAACGAGAACTGATCGAGTTGGCGGAGGCGGAAAAATTTGCATCGAAGGGGGCGAGTGGTTACGAAAGTTTCATTGTTTCAATAATCTCCGATGGTAAAATCAAAAAGTGAGTTCGGTTGCTGGCTGCGAAGCAGGAGCGATTGATTGAAATTCGTATAGATAAGTTCGTAAAAATTCAATCAAATATTGACGGAGAAAAGAAATAGATACAACGCCGTTATTTACTTCGCGCGAAAAAATAAAATTGGCGGAAAGGGCGCTCAGCCGGGGGTTTATGGTGTTGAAAAAAAAAACTATTAGCCACTTCGTCTGTTAAAACTGTTGATTGCATTTTTTTTATTAAAAAATTGAATCGGGGAGAGAGGTTTGTAAATTAAAACACGGAAATGTTTACAAAGAAGAATACTTGAGATAGAATAACAATAATTTTTCTGTTCAATGACCATTATTTATAAATTTACTTTTCTGCTACACAGAAAAGGCTTTTCAAAAAAGTGTAAACCAAATCCAAAATATCAGGGGAGATCTGGTGAACGTTTTGTCAGGTGCAGAAAGAGAAGAAGAGGATACATGCATAAAGGGTGATGCTAGTTTTGATATGGATGCCAAAGTTAAACTTTGCCCTAAAACTGTCGCTCAAATTTTATAAAGTTTTCAATTAAATTGGGAAATTGGAACCTTTGGTATTGCCTTCCCAAAATACACAAACCTGGAAAGACAATGCGACCCATTGTGTCTGCAATAAGCACACCTAGTGTTATAAATTGTTTAGATTTCATAGATAAAATTAAAAATACTTCAATTCAAGAAGGCGAAATTTTAGTCTCGTTTGATGTAAGTTCATTGTTTCCTAGTGTACCGATTCCGCAAACCTTGAATCTTGAAGAATTACTCAAATCAAACGACTTGGGTGACGAAATTACTCAAGAATATTTACTTTTGGCTAAACTTTGCATGGATCAAAATTATTTTCAATTTAGAAATAAATTATCAAATACTATTAAACGAGCAAGGTTTGTATGTGTGTGTGTATGTGTGTCCAGAGGATCTCGAAATCCACTCGTCAGAATTCAATGAAACTTTCAGGGTAGACTAATTCCTATCTAAATCGGCAAAAAATGTAGGTCTCATGTCTGTGAAAATTCGATCTTCCGAGATATTTACAAGAAAAGTTAAGCTTTTAGTTTTATTTCCTAGCAACGGCAACTTGTTTCTATAGTAATATACTATAAAGGAGAGAGGATATAACGTCACATTCCATAGGCGTACTTTGCAAAATAAGTTTCTATAATATAAATAAGGTCACAGCATATAAAATATATATACCCACTTCGTAGATTAAATTTTGAAGTTATATTATTTACAAAAAATAAAAATAAACTTTATGCATCTGACACTTTAACATTGAACGAATTAAATTTAACCAATAAATAACAAGGAGGATTATATGTTGGGATTAAACTGTTTTTAATCTCTTGGCATTAAAAGTAACGCTTCAGTACTTACCTAAACTCAAAGATTAAAAAAAAAGTTAGTTCAAGAACTATCTTTAAAAGTCACTGTCTTCACTAAAACTACTGGTATCACTATAATTGTCTTTTCTGAGATTTATTACTATAGGTTCTATTAAATTATCCATTGATATATCCACTTTCCTAAATGAATTTTCCACATTTTTACCATGACCAATGCATTTTCCCCAATGTTCTCTATTTACATCTGAAACTGCCTTCAAAAACAAATTTCGCACATCAGGAAATTTAAATGTTTTATTGTTTTGAGAAACATAACGTTTTAATAATTGTGACCAGATCAGTTCAATTGAATTTAACTCTGCGTGGTTCGGAGGCAATCTGAGAATTCTAATTCCTTTTTCTCTGGCCATCTCATCTATAATATATTTTTTGAATTTGTTTTTATATTGCCTTGCTATTACTAATAATTCTGCCTTCAAGGATGTAGGAGGACTGATAATATTTTTAGAATGAAGCCATTTTGAAATATATATTAATACAAAATTCTGAATCAGTTAAAATACATACGATACGGCTATGAATAAATAGTCTGACCTATCTGTCAAAAGAACAGGTTTATTAGAGTAAAAACCATGGAAACGAGATTAAATCTAGACAAAAACTATATTAGGCCGATCAGATGTATTAAAATTTAAATTTTAACTACAAATAAGCATTGAAGGATGAGGTAAAAATAAAATTTCTACCTCTTGAACCTGTACTACGTTCTGCAAATTAAATACTGCACTCCTTTCTTCTGTATAGTATAGTAGTAAAAAGGTTTGACTTTATTTAATTTCTGGCGTTTTAATCTGAAAGAATTCAATTTTAAATTTGCCGCTTTATATAAAAAAGGAAAGGTTCATTTGACGGATATAAATAATTTGCTTGTCAAATGACAGCCATCTCATAAATTTAAAGTTGAAAATACAACGTTGCCAATTCAATTTCAGAAATCATGGGTTTAGGTAAATATTTATAGGAACGTTGAGTAACACTATTAAAATGGACACTTGTCAAAATGTGACACCTGTAAAAACGTGACAACTGTTAAAATGTGATACGTGTCAGAATGTAACAACTGTCAAAATGAACAAATGTCAAAATATGACACCTGTCAGAATGTAACAAATGTCAAAATGTCACACGTATCGTACTTTTCTTTATTTATTACAAAGATCTAACCTAAGCTAAAGCTAATCTTTTTTTTTTGGCGGGTGGAAATGCTTTATGCACATCGGGTAAAGGTTCTTCCCTTCCCCGATAGTGTGAGACTACCCCTTACGGCTACTATTTTATTATGCGGACAGTTTTAATATTTAAGTTTTCACTATCATAGAGAGAGAGAGAAAAAGAATAAATGCTTGTACACGTGTACTATTAACATAGATTTCAATTTTTTATTTTACAAGAAACTTTAAAGAGACATTTAAAATTCTCTATTTTCATAGTACATTTTAAGGTTGATTGTGACTTTGTATTTTCCAAGAACAAATTGTAATGTAATGTACGAATGAACTATTTTTGTAACTGAACTGCCACACGTCGAGAGTCTGGTCACAGGTTTTTGTGGAGGTTTTTACCCAAGTATGAATATCAGACCTATAATTTTCCTTCACTGCAGATCAATAAATAATAAAATCAATTGAACATAGAGTTTTTCTTATATAGTGATAAATAGAGTGAGCTGAGCGATCTTCTGTTGACGGGACGTTTGCCCTACACGCTGCTGTTGCCCGTACCGGAAACCGGGCCTGTCCACCGTGACAATTCGCGAAGATCAAGCGTCAGTAGATGTTGCTCTAAAAGGGTGAAATCCCCAAAAACTAGGCAACTTTTAATGCATTTAACTAACCTCTGTGACAAGCAGTTGATAAACGTCAACAACAGCTGCAGTCAATTGAAAATTAACACTGACAGCTTTTTTAATTTTCCCGCCTACTTTCAAGCCAATCGCCAATCAACTTTTTATTTATCTCCCTTTCAGTAGTTCAAGTAGATGTCGCCCACTCCGTGATTTTCGCGAATTAATTAATAATTTGTCATGTTATAAAAATACTTAAATTATATATTCATTGGACTGCTTAAAAATGTAGATTTGAATGTTAAGAGCGAAGCTCGGTGACCAGATATTTAAATTTAAACAACATGAAGGAACTGCTATGGGCAATTGTCTATCACCGTTCATGGCAAATATCTTTATGAGTAAATTCGAAACCAAGATTAGTCAAGAATTTGAGTATTTCCCAAGAATATGGTACAGATATGTGGATGATGTATTTGCTGTTTTCGATACTAAGAAAACTAACTTAGTTGACTTCGTGACAAAATTAAACTCTCAATTTCCATCCATAAAGTTTACCTATGAAATAGACAACTACAATTTTTAGACACTTTGGTTATCAGGAACGAGAATAAGTTAGAATTTGACATTTTTAGGAAAGATACCGCCACAAGCAGTTATATCCCATCAGATTATTTTCATTGTAATCAACGAAAGATTTAATAAAGAAAAGAATCCCACTTATACCAAAGGACTTACCACAGCGTGTTCAAAAAAGCGGGTTTAAGTTTAGTTTTTCAGTCTAACAACACTTTAAAACAGTTATTAGGTAATCCCAAGGATAAAAACAGTAATTTGGAAAAAAAAGTGGTATTTACGAAAGTAGTTGTGGGGATTCTGATAGAAAGTATGTTGGGCAGACTAGACGCTCTGTACAGGTCAGATTTAAAGAGCACTTGGCTTAAAATATGGGCGTACGGAAAAATCTGGTATATCTGAACATGCTTTTAATCAAAATTATAGAATAAGTATAGACAATGTAAAATTACTTAAAAATGTATTGTTGGACGCATTTGAAAGTATAGAAATAGGTAAATGTAAAACTAGTTTAAACAGAAACAAAGGATCAATTCCTCTTATTCCGCTTTTCAGTTTAATCCATTACCTTGGCTGAGTAGGTTACCGGGGATGACGGTGCTCGGCACCGCCGGGGGGAGGGGGTCTTAGTCATTTAGTATAAATAGCTGTTAGAAACAGTTAATTGTTTAGTCTATCATCAACTCCTGATGATGCCAACATAATTGGCGAAACGCGCGTAGATTGTGTTAAAATTGTGTTTTGGTTGAGTGGTCGACGATAGTGTTTCAACTTATAAATTTTTCAATAGAAAAAAACAATCAAAAATACACTAAATGTATGTATAGAATCCAAGTAAAATGCCTTACATTAGAACTATTTGCACAATGAATTATTAACAACAGTAGTCAAAAATTCTCTTTAATAGTCTCATAAGGCTATTTGAACTTTAATATAAAGGCTAAAAAATATTTCCTATAGCGTGTGCGGATTTCATACTCGTTTTTTTACGAAATTCCTATCTCGTGCATATCTGAGTTGCATCAATAATTTACAGGTGAACTTTCGGAAGTTTAGAAGTATAGAACGTTTCCCTTTAATAATTGACAATGCTTTCGTCATGCGTCGTTTGTTCTAATTACATTAGATTCCCCAAGCTAGAACTAATCAATTTGGATGTAAGCACCGTTTCGATTTCTCATTTCTACTACAAGTTTGGGAATTCGTTTAAAACTATGTAATTACGACGTCTAAATAGAATACATTCCTTCTGACAGTCAGAATGATTTCTGAAGCAGGATCTTCTTTTGGCAACCCTGTGTTGAAATTTCATTTTAACTAAATAATTAATAATAATAATGTACGCCCTTCAATTCACCCCCTTACGAGTGAACACTAGAAGCAGAGCTTGTGCGGGAATATTTACTTTATGTCCTTTTACGTATTTATATTGATTTTTGTGTTTAAATTTCTTCACTCGATTTAGCTAACACATTCCTGACCATTTTAGATTGCATTGTTATAAAGGAAAACTAATATGTGCATTGGCATTATCTCCAATAATCTTTCAATTCCCAAACTTCAATCGAATTCTAGTTGAAATATCCAAACGCTTCCTTTTAAGCAGACCAATATTACTTTTCCCTTTATCGAATTTAAAATTAATTAGCCACTTTAACCGACCACTGGAAACATTTCTGGTAAAGAGGATTATTGGATCGCCCATTTCCCGCCTCTATCGATGTATTTTCCACAGAGATTGTAGTAGATTGCCAATTATTGTATTGATAAAGTTATTGGCTTCATTGGCCATTGCTCTAGCGACAATTTCCGAAAGTGTAAATAAATTTTGACTTTATCAAATTAATGTAACGCCTACCGTATTCGATTTTGTTATATTTTCCCTTCCACTTTCATAAACCGACGTCGAATTAAGTTACTTTCGGTATCTGGTTATTAGCTTTTAATACAGATTGAAAAAACGCGACGTGAAGAAGATACAGATTCGTTTTAAAGTTCCAAAAAAATTATAAAATAACATCAATTATATGACACGAAATAATAATGAGTGTAATAGGGTAAAAACCATTTAAGGTAATTAAAAATGTGAGGATGAATACTAAATTTAATAACTGCAATATAGTCCAGTAACTGAAGGGTCAAACCTGGGAATAAGTTTTTTAGATGTACTACCATCTATGGTAAGAAGAGAGTATTGACATTAAATTTTGACTGAATCTAGTCAAGATGTCACTCTCTTATTTTTTATCCCTTTCAGAGATTAATACAAAGTGAGTAAACCAGTAAGGAATTTTAATTTATTAGATTCGACATCCTAAGACCGGTTTCTGTCTTTCGACTTCATCAGTTAGGCTTTTCGAATCCACTAAATAAAATTCCAAACTCGTACAAGTCAATAGCTATATCCGCTATAAGATAACATTTTTAGATGTGCTACCATCTATGGTAAGAAGAGAGTATTGACATTAAATTTTGACTGAATCTAGTCAAGCGGATATAGCTATTGACTTGTACGAGTCGAAAGACAGAAACCGGTCTTAGGATGTCGAATCTAATAAATTAAAATTCCTTACTGGTTTACTCACTTTGTATTAATCTCTGAAAGGGATAAAAAAGAAGAGAGTGACATCTTGACTAGATTCAGTCAAAATTTAATGTCAATACTCTCTTCTTACCATAGATGGTAGCACATCTAAAAATGTTATCTTATAGCGGATATAGCTATTGACTTGTACGAGTTTGGAATTTTATTTATTGGATTCGAAAAGCCTAACTGATGAAGTCGAAAGACAGAAACCGGTCTTAGGATGTCGAATCTAATAAATTAAAATTCCTTACTGGTTTACTCACTGGGAATAAGTCTAGCATGAGTTCCCACATAGCGCATTTTGTAGGTCACCGCAGGTGTTTTAACCTTAACGCGTTGTGGTCAAGGGGAGGGGCTGAAAATGGGCCCCAAAACCTGGAAAATGGGTTTCCCGCTAATATCTGGCTAAATATGCCAAATAGAGAATTTTTGTTCAGACAAAAAATGGAGACCAGCTCATTCTCTACAAAAATGGCTCTTATCATTTTCTTCGAAAATTCAATAGTTTTCGAGATAATGGCACTCAAAAGTCCCCTCATTTCAGCTGCTGCTCTACCTTCAGGAATTCCGCTTTCTATGAATTAACGCGTAACCGTTCAATTTCTCGGGAAAAAATTAATATTTTTCGATGATTCAAAGTTCATCGGACTGGCAAAACCCGTAGCTACAATTTCATGTGACTTGAAGTCAGTTCGTATTTACCAGAAATATTTAAAAAAGCGGTCAATTTTTTTTCAACAATATTTAGAGGCTGCTTCATTAATTTATTCATATTTTCTTTAAAAATAGTCATTTATTCTAATTTTGCCTTGATAATAGGACCTTAGGGGGTCTTGAACGACCTCAAAATTTTTTTTGCATTACTTTTCTGGCGTTCTAATATACAATTGATTTGTTTATTTGCATATTTTAGCCGATTTCCAGAGAATCTTCGGAACAAGCGCGAATTATAATCTTATGATCCGTTATATTGATTTTCAATGCACATCATTTCAAAGCTTAGATGGTCTAGTTTTCGAATATACTTTTTTTTATTTTTAATAGAGTCTAATAATTTTCGAGAAATGAGGAAAATTGGTCACACTAGTCAAAACCGGCCTTTTTTTGTTTATCCATTTCTTGTTCCCCGCTTCTTTATTTCTTGAGGATTAATAATTAGATGAAAGTAAATTTCTGAGGTCATTCAAGACCCTCTAAGGTTCCATTATCAAGGCAAAATTAGAATAAATGACTATTTTTAAAGAAAATATGAATAAATTAATGAAGCAGCCTCTAAATATTGTTGAAAAAAACTTTGACCGCTTTTTTAAATATTTTTGGTAAATACGAACTGACTTCAAGTCACATGGAATTGTAACTACGGGTTTTCCCACTCCGATGAACTTTGAATCATCGAAAAATATTAATTTTTTCTCGAGATTTTGAACAATTCGTCCGCCCGGTTCCGCGTTAATTCATAGAAAGCGGAATTCCTGAAGGTAGAGCAGAAGCAAAAATGAGGGAACTTTTGAGTGCCATTATCTCGAAAACTATTGAATTTTCGAAGAAAATGATAAGGACCATTTTTGTAGAGAATGAGCTGGTCTCCATTTTTTGTCTGAACAAAAATTCTCTAATTGTTATATTTAGCCAGATATTAGCGGGAAACCCATTTTCCAGGTTTTGGGGCCCATTTTCAGCCCCTTCCCTTGACCACAACGCGTTAAGGATTTTCTCATGTTAAAACACCTGCGATGACCTACAAATTGCGCTATGTGGGAACTCATGCCCGACTTATTCCCAGCTTTCGATCTTTTCAGTCCTTCATTTACTGGACTAATAACCTAAATCGAATATATCAGGAACTTCTTCAAATTCTTCCATTTCAAACATTTGAATTGGGTTGAAAGTTTCACTCCAAACCTGATCATTTTTATTCTGTGAATTTTTTGTATGATCATTAGCTTCTCTCGTAAATAAATAGATAAAACTTTTTTGTAAGCTTCAAATTGATTTTTACATAATGTTTCAGAATAGTTTTGATGTTTTGATTCACGTACCCATTTATTTGTTTGTCTATTAAACTTAAATATCAACTTATTAATTGCACCTTTCAAATCTGTGACAATTTCTTCGGACATATTCCAACAACTAATTTGCTTCTGAGTATGCTTTGAAATAAACTAAATATATATGTTATTTTTAAAAATGTGAGGTGGGGAATTCGAAGTTTTCCTATCCATTTTTTACTAACAGTCTCGGCTAAAAATACCTGCGCTAAACGGTGGGTGTCTAAAAATATTCATGCTAAAAATAGCTGGTTCTAAAAATAGATGGTTCAGAAACTTATCAGGGCCTAATCAGTGGTCCAAAGCCGGCTTTGTTTATCTACTCATATAGTATGTCTGTCTGCTTTCTTCACTTGTTTAGATATTTGTTTCTAAAAGAAGATAAGATAAAATAGTATTATTTAGTTATGATAAAATGGCTTCTAACAAATTTTAACATTCAAAATGTACATTAATATTTGATTAAAACGTATAGAAAAAGTTTTTAAAACAACAGTCGTTTATGTAGACCCTCCTTAACGAGAAACACACACACACACACATCCAAAATATATTTGAGTGTACTTGATTAGGTGGTGGAAAGCTCGGAGAATGTGAGGCGAAATGGGCTGGCAAAATGTCACAAAATACAATGGAATCTAGTCGATGCGACAAAGGCTGGTTGAGCAAAGATTGAAATTCAGTTTGATCAAACTTAGGATATAAGCTCCTCTAAGTGGAATGGATGCGATATATTTAGATAGGGTGTAGGAGAAATTTGATAATGGGGAATAGGTTGACTCAAGAGGACCGGATTAGAGAATTATAATGGCGCTAGTTTGCTAATGGGCTGGTGTAAGTAAATTAATATACATGATATCGAAGATAATTTGACAGAGAAAATATTTAACCTAATTCATCTGGGAAAGACGAGTTTTTAGATCCCATTCACTTTTTTGCTGGAAATTACCAAATCATCCACTCCTTTTATATCCCTATTCCCAGTTAGTAGCTAGATAAACAGTTAAGTTGGTAACAGACAGAAAACGCTAACATTTTGTTTCTCACTGAGCACGTTCATTGTCTATTTTCTCATATTAGCTTTTGCGCTATTGGTTGTTTTAACACTTGGATTCACAAAGGGAACAACAAATGGTAATAAGACTTAAAGGGTAATATCAAAATACAAATGAAATGGTTTAATTAACTCCAGTATACTATTAAACATAGGCGGCTCCTCAATTTCTATATTAAATTTTGTGAATTGATTTAATGCGTGTTTCATTTTTGAATATTTAGTACTTACTATGGTCTATTTTTATGTATGAGAGAGTAATAAAACAGCATTTCTAATGCAAAACTTAGTACGGTCATTTTAAATATTTTTACGGAATAATCTAAATATTTCTTAAAATTGTCATAAATGTACCTGAGCTAATACAAGTTTTGGGTCTTTTATAACCATAAGCTAAACAGAACAATAGAAAAAGGTTTGGACAGGCCAAAAGCCCTGTGTATTAAAGATAACATAGCCGTATCTTAAGATTATTTTCAATAAGTACCTATTTGCCAATTTTGTTTTATTTTAATTCCAAGAATTTCTTAGAGTAATCGAATTATAAGTAGATAAATCCCTTACCAACAAATTTCACCGAAAATGCGATTGTAGGTTTTCCATTTAGTAAAAAGGTCCAGTTGTGTATTCTTGACAGCTTACTAAATGTCGTTTAGTTGCAACATGCAAGGTGCAGTGTGCAGTCTATTGTGAATTCTAGTGTGATCATTACCTAAGGACTATAAAAGAAATGAGAAACCAAAGAAGAAATATATTTTATTTAGATGAACCATGGATCAACGAGGGACATACACCAAATAAATTTTGGCAAGATGAAACTGTTACAAGTCGAAGACAGGCTTTTTTAAATAATTTATCTACTGGTTTAAATCCACCATCAGGAAAGGGGCGCAGACTGATAATAGTACACATCGGTAGTTCAAACGGTTTTGTTAAAGGTGGTTTATTGACTTTTGAATCTACTCGTACCGGTGACTACCATGAGGACATGAATGCTGATGTCTTTAAAGAGTGGTTCGAACAAATGATAGATCTTCTTCCTCAGAACTGTATAATAGTAATGGATGATGCAAGTTATCACTCGAGACTTACAGAAAAAATGCCCACAACCAAGTGGTTAAAAAAAGATTTACAGAATTGGCTAAATTCAAAGAATATTAAGTTCCATCCCGGTTCTGTGAGAAGAGAACTGTATCATTTGTGTTCCCTTCATAAAGAGAAATTAAAAAAATATGAAATTGATGAAATTGCAAAAAATCGTGGGATAACTGTGGTTAGATCACCACCATATCATTGCGAAGTAAACCCGATTAAAGAAGAAGAGAAAATGTGGAAGTTGGACAATATTACTGATGAAATGATCGAGCCACTCATTGTAAATATTGGTTGCGACAGTTCATCTTCTGATTTCGATTCTGATTTGGATTTGTAGGTAAGAAGTATTTTTTATATTAAAATTATTATTTATGAACGTAACGTTGTTTAAAAGTCAAATTTTAAACCCTTATACCTACATAACCCGTTTGACACAATGTTCTTAACATACCTTGTGGAAAAATAAAATATTTTAGAAAAAATTGCACTTTTTTACCTTCAGCTGCTTAGAAGTTATAAGCAGGTTAATTAGGTGAAAATATAAGTGTACACCCGATATATTTATTATATTTATACAAAGATTATTTCATATGAAAATACTCGAGGTATAACTTCACAAAATATTTTAACTGTCTACGAAAAGAAGTGGTACGCCTATGGATTACGAACGCTTTATTATTTTAATACTCTCTCATACATAAAAATAGACTATAATTGAAAGAGGTTATTTAATTAATGCCTTTTGAATGTTTTTTAGGTTAGAAAATAATATATCCTCTGTTGGATAGGTACTCTTCTTTCTGGATATTAAAACCACTTATTTTATCAAAAAAGTTTTTTTTTGAAGTACCAAGCCACTATCAACTATAGAAAAGAATCCTCTGTTAGATAATAAATAATTAAAAATACATTTCCTGTTATTTCCCTATTAAAAGGGGCTGCCACTGAAATTATTCAGAGGGATATTGTTCCAAATGCAAGTACACGAGATGTTAAGACGCAAATAAAATTCACCAGCGGAATATTTGCATCAAAGGAGAAACAACTAAAATAAGATTGTTTCATGTTAGTTTGAAATGTATCAAATGCACCAAGTACACGGTAGAGGTAGAATCCTGGTTGTTTTACTTGTTTGCTTTAAGTTTGGAATCATTAGGGAAAATTGAATATCAATTATTTTGCGAAGTTCAGTTTTGTAGTGGATTTTGGTAAAGTGTACGGATATTATTTGAATCGGGATATTTATATTGGAGGCAGAGCCGTTTCTGATCAACATTTTTTATTAGAAATTAAAAATAAAACGCTTCTGAATAGATCTGCAAGAAGTGCCCTGGAGCATGCACCAACTAACAGTTCTACAAGAGGTGTACCTAATAAAACAGAATAAAATACGTAGAGGAAGCATCTGGAGATTTCTGCAAGCAGTTCTTTGTAGAAGACACTTACTGGAAGAAGTTGTAAAGGCATAAAAGAAGTCACAGGAAATTTCTTTAAAAAATACCATGGAAGATAGTGGGTATAGAGCCTCTAAAAACAGAGGTCGACGTCTACGTAAGCTCTTGTCCAAAATACATTGAAAATCCTATGTTCCGTTGAAATTTTGCCAGATCTGTATAAAATTGTCGTAGGAATGTTCAAACAAACAAGTTTTACGATCATATTCTATTGTTTTTTGTACGTTTCGTGATAGAGCTATCCTTGATCTAGGAATTCTATGTAAAATTTGATGAAAACCATAAAACAATACGTAAGTTTCTCAAGCCTGCAATAATAATAAATTATCCTCTTTCGAAACTGACGTTGATAGTTCAACTTTTAGTGCTAGTTTATGATTAATGTTTTGTTACTTCGCTAATTAATTTATTAATCATGACTTGAACTGGTGGTTAAAAGCCATCAAATGTAGATTACTAAAAGCGAGGTTATATTGAAACTGTATTTAATTACCTCGAAATTAAACCTGTCAGAAGATTAGATATCTAATTAAATAATTTGTCTTAATAGCCTACCACAGACTATTGAAATATTTCATCGATATCTAGATACTCTAAAAGAGTGTCCAAATTATAAAATCACGTTTAGAAAATACACAGGGCGTTACGTTTTTGCCGATCAGATAAAATTTTATATTTTTTAAAGGGATGACCCTGTATTTTAATATAAATATTTTGATACAGTTGAATTTAATTCCGATTTTAAATATATTGTTTTTATAAGTGGTATTAAAGATAAAAAAAATTAACGAACTGTTACTACCTGCGATATTAAACGAATCAAAAATAATTGAAAATTTCACTAAAGCATATTTTTAATTTTAATTTTAGTTTTTGATATGAAGTATGGCTTTAGAGAGGATACATTACAGCAGGACGTAATATTAAAATTGAATTCTGAATTATATTCTAGCTCAGATCAAACAAAATAAGATTTATTCTTTGCTGACATTTCTATAGCCTTTGATACTGCTTAATTAGGGAAATATTTATCCAAACGGAAACTTGTTATTGTATAGAAAATATAGAAACTGACATTTATGTCAATGTTCTAGGTATTTCTTCTTGTCATGTAATTTCAAGATCTTAATCGAATTTGAAAATAGTTTTGCAATAAACATGAAAGGAAAAATAATTTACAGGCGCTCTGGGGTCG
This sequence comes from Crepidodera aurea, assembly GCA_949320105.2. Taxonomy (NCBI): domain Eukaryota; kingdom Metazoa; phylum Arthropoda; class Insecta; order Coleoptera; family Chrysomelidae; genus Crepidodera; species Crepidodera aurea. The sequence goes on from OX439472.1 coordinate 105,836,687, forward strand.
GGAAGTGCAAGAGGAGGAGTTTTTAAGGGTAGAAAACTGTTTATCTCCATTTCCGGCAAAACTACAAGTCCTATTGAAAAAAGTTAAATAGCAAAGTTGTAGGTAATAAAAAGATCTACAACTTTAGTATTTACACTTTTCTCACATAACCTCAAAATTTATGTGAAAAATTCAAATAACCAAGTTTTTGGTTTTTTATTTTTATCTTTTACAACAAAATTTTTTTCTTCACGAAATTTGGTGTAAACTTATCTTTTTATGTCCCAAACACATTTTTTTGTTTTAAAATATTTATTTTTGTAACCTTATTTTGACTTAATATCGAAAAAGCAGTCTGATTTTCAATCGAAAATTCTCACTTCAAAATATCTGCTTTTTTAAAAAACTCGGTGGGCTTTTTGTTCGTTGAAATCTCTACTTTTTGATGGTGTAAAAAAATATACATTACTATGGTAACTGTTCTCAAAAAATGCAAATAAGAAACGAAGCAAACTCCGAATTTCTTTTTTTTTAAATCATCATGTACAATTTGGAGCTATTTATTTAAATTTATACTTTAATTACTCTTTTGTTTATCAATGTTATACGGAATCTTACGTTTTTCAAGTAATTAAAGTATAAATTTAAATAAATAGCTCAAAATTGTACATGATAAGTAAAAAAAAAAGAAATTCGAAGTTTTCTTCGTTTCTTATTTGCATTTTTTGAGAACAGTTACCACAGTAATGTATATTTTTTTTACACCATCAAAAAGTAGAGATTTCAACGAATAAAAAGCCCACCGAGTTTTTTAAAAAAGCAGATATTTTGATGTAAGAATTTTCGATTGAAAATTAGACTGCTTTTTCAATATTAAGTCAAAATAAGGTTAAAAAAATAAATATTTTAAAACAAAAAAATTACAGAGTGTTTGGGACATAAAAAGGTAAGTTTACACCAAATTTCGTGAAAAAAATTTTTTTTGTAAAAGATAAAAATAAAAAACCAAAAACTTGCTTATTTGAATTTTTCACATAAATTTTGAGGTTATGTGAAAAAAGTGTAAATACAAAAGTTGTAGATCTTTTTATTACCTACACCTTTTTCATTTAACTTTTTTCCATAGGACTTGTAGTTTTGCCGGAAATCGAGATAAACAGTTTTCTACCCTTAAAAACTCCCCCTCTCCCACTTCCCGACCCCAGAGCGACTGTTAATTATTTTTCCTATTATTTTTGTCATATTCTCTTCCTTTTGCAATGAGTTTTATCCTACTATTATTTTATTTGGTTTCAAAAATTATATGCACTGGTCTAATTGTATTTTTTTCATTTAAAATGAGAGTTTCCCTCAGATGAATTGAGATTTTATAAATTATTTTACATAAAAATTGCATCTCTACACGTAATCGTTATTGAAAATTAAATTATGATGAAGAAGTTCCTTCCTGGTATTTTAACAACTTGATCCCGATTACTGATTTATGCTTTTATGGTTTGTAATACCCAAATTACAATAAAGTATTGTTTATAATATCTTCAGTTCACACCGAATTTGAACTTCAGTATAGCTAGTAACGAACACTGAAGTTTTAAAAAATGTTGTCTTCAAATGAAATTATCCTTATAAAATCGGTATTTTTTCATACATTTCATGCTTTCAGCAACTCATAATATTTCGGATAACAATCTCAGAAAATAAACGTACTTAAGTAGCATTATCAAAAAAGGAATTTTCACACATATCAATAATCCCATCAGCATATAAAAAGCTATCCTCTATTGGAATATGGCATTTTTATGACAAATTATTCTCCAAGACGTCTTCCGAGAATTATTGCTGCAAAACTGCTACGTCATGACTATTGACGATATCACGTTTGCCCTCTATCAACCTTCACTTAGTCAGTGACGGAACCGATGATAAGTCGAGGACGAGTGAAAGGAATTTTTCTGCAAAAATGAAAATTGATTGTAACTCTGTTATGAAACTTGATAATAACAAAAATATCTTGAAGTCTCAATTTTTTTTAATAACCTCCATTAACTTTTTGAGGGGTGTAATTTAAAATATATATTAACCGTTACACTAGGTAGTTACCTGGGGAAAACCACTTACCCCCAGATTGGTTAACAACTTCCCTACCCTGACCAACTAAAAAATATTTCTAATTACCTTACGAACTGAATTAAATTTGATATTTTTCGGATTCTATGCCTCAAATTACATACGTCGTTGTTGACATATTTTTTATTTTTCAATAAAAAAAAATCTGAGAATTTGATTGACAGGAGGCTTCGATCAATAAACGATCATGTTTAGGTTAGAACAAAAAGGAAGTGGTAGATAATGTATATCGTTGAACTGGTAGTTAAATTCTCTATCGAATGACAAGATGGCCCTCGGTAGGTACCATTTGAAAAAAACGATTTATTCCTTAAAAATGAATTCAGAACATTTAAATTCCTGCTGTAGGATTTGTTATTGATCTTATCGATGAAATAATTATTACTATGAATTAACGATGTCAATGAGAACAGATTTTGACCTGATCTAGGCCTCCTTTGCTAAAAAAAATATGAGAATTTGATTTTTTTTATTGAAAAGTAAAGAATTTGGCAACAATGTCATATGTAATTTGAGCCAAAGACTCCGAAAAATATCAAATATACAGGGTGTTCTATTTAAAACATCGAAGTTGGTAACATTTCTGGCAAAACCGGAAGTCGGCCATTTTGTTTTTATACTTCTGTCAATCCAAAATTGTGTCTCATATATATGTGCCAAATTTTATTCAAATCGGTTAAGAAATGAAAGAGATTATAGGAATGGCCATAGTCTCATTGTCACCCGGTATAGTCCAAGATGGTTTTTGTGAGTCTTCCTCCTTTATTTATCCACTTTACTGTATTTTTTACACAATTTGTAAACTTCAGAAGGAATAAAAAATATTATTATTATAATAATAATTGAAGTCAAGGATTCTTCGTCTTATTATAGATATTTCTGCAATATTAATGTCTTTCTGTAACTCTTTAAAAAATTTTTTTTTTACATTTTCGTAATGTCTAGAATCACCAGAGGGGGATCTAAAACCACAATTTCAAAAATTCGCCGCTAGATGGCGCCACCACTAAGTGGTTCGGAACTCGGCTAATGACGTCACAACGTCCTCTTAAACTCAGAACTGTTTCTTGGCTACAGGTGTCAAATATTATGGAACTTACTTCCGCTACCGGTTGATTAAATGTCTTTAAGAACAATAATAAGTGCTCCCTCGTTATACATATAAGTTTTTATTTATTAATAATGGTGGAAAAGTAAATATAAGTTTACAAGTAGGTAAGCGAAATGATTATGTATGATTTTTCGTGATGGCTTGATAATCATATAATTTAAATTTGTTTATAGACCAAAACAAAATGTTGTTATAGTTATAATTTCCATTAATATTGATGACTTTCGTCTATCAACAAGTTATTGTTACAAAATTTTAAGTAAATGCAAAAGTTATCTTAAAATTAAATGAAATGTGGTAAGTTTTATTGTCAATAAAAATTTTAAGGTTAATAAATGAGAGAGAGAGAGAGAGCGAATATGCTTTATTGTTTGTTACAAAAATTTTATAGATAAAGCGAAACTAAATAATAAAAATAAATTAATAGGCAAAACAAAACACAAACAAAATATGAATAACAATTCTATATGCAATATCCGTCACTATAAATTATTGTTCAAATTAAAATTTTTAAATTAACTTTATTAAATTACTGCTCCTATATGCTGCAACCCAAAAGTCTATGGCACGTTATAGAATTCTGCCACTGTGTAAAATGGTCTTTCTGAACTTATCATATGAATTTATAAATTTTAACTGTATCGGCAGGTTATTAAACAATTTTTTTGCATTGTAGGTAATAGAATTTTTTATTAGGTCAGAGGTGGGAATAGTTAAGTAAACATCAGTATCTAAATTTCTTGTAGGATATCTACGAGTTGGTCTTTCAGATAACTTTTGAATGTGCTTGCAAACTAAGCAGACGGATTCAAAGATAAATAGAGCAGGAAGGGTTAGAATTATTTTTAAAGTGATTTTCACAGTGTGTCCTACTACTTAAACTAAATACATAACGAATTGCTCTTTTTTGTAACTTGAAAATAGATTCGAAGTGGTATAAGCTACAAGAACCCCAGAACGGTAAACCATAGCGAAGGTGAGATTCGAATAAGGAAAATTAGGTCAGAATATAATTTTTTTGGCCAAGGTCTCAATATGAGTGGACCATTTCAGAAATTTGTATAGATATATAAAGACCTAAAAACTTAATTGAGTTCACCGTTAGAATCGGATTATTGCTTACAGTTATAGGATGGAAAGTACCTCTGTAAGACATTACTACGGTTTTACTGGTGTTGAAACAAAGCCCATTCGAGTCAGACCACGATTTGATAGTTACTAGATCTTTGTTAATGCTGTATATCAGAACTATTCCGGGTTACATTGGTGTCATCGGCAAATAAAGTAATTCTTCCACTTATTTTTAAGTCTGTGATATCAATGATGACTAATAAAAATAAAATCGGACCTAATACTGAACCTTGAGGTACTCCACTGCTAATTGGCAGATTTGAAGAATCCTCACCATTAGCCCGTACCTGCTGATTTCTAATTTCTAAGTAAGTTTTAAACCATTGCAAAGGAGAACCCCGTACGCCATAAATTTGTAGTTTCTTAATTAAGATTTCATGATTAACACAATCAAAGGCCTTTGCGAAGTCACAAAATACTGAAGCTGTGAAAAGTTTATCATTAAGTGATGTATATATTTCATTCAGAACGGAAAACATTGCGTCAGTAGTGCATTTTTTAGGAAGGAAACCATACTGATGAGTTGTTTAGATGTTTTTTTGGAAAGAAACGGCAGTAGACGATTTTTCATTAGCCTTTCTATTATCTTCGATAAGGTAGGTAATAAAGCAATAGGTCTATTGTTACAGGTTTCCGTTTTGTCGCCACCCTTATGAAGTGGGATTATTATAGCTGTTTTTAGGCAGCTCGGAAAGATACCAGATTCGAAGGATTCATTAATCAGCGAAGTTAACATGTTAATTACTACATCAGGTATATTTGAAAATATTTTAGTGCACAAGCCATCATTTCCACAGAAAGATTTATTTTGAATGCTGTTTATGGTTTGCACTAGTTCGTGCTTATCTACTGGCCCTAGGAAGAAACTATTAGTGACCCTTTTAGTAGGAAGGAGGAAGGAGAGAGCATCCTGGCCCGGAGCTATGTTAGAGCTGATATTCTTACTTACATTAACAAAATAATTGTTTAGTTCATCAGGACTAGGATTAGCAGTGTTTGAAGAACGGGTTTTATTTCTTAAGTCATTTATAATAGACCAGGTTTCTTTGGAAGAGTTTTTAGCTCTTGAGATGCGATTTTTATAATAGCTTTTCTTATTAGATTTGATAATTTTCCGATACAATATCCTATAGTTGCTGATATAATTTAATATTAGGAGGTTATCTGAGAATTTTTTAATATACATAAGTGTCCCCATATTTTTTGAAGAGATTCTTATTCTTTTAGTTGTCCAAGGTTTATGACGTTTAGTTTTAATGGGGCAAACGGGAAATGCTGTGTTGAAACACTTAATTATTTTATTTAGGAAGTCTAAAAATTTAGAGTCAATATCTTCATAAAGACCATTCCAATTAGTAGCTAGACACAAGTTATAAAATTTTTCAAAATTACGCTGAGAGACAATTCTACCCAACTGACTGATTTTTTTTGGGGCTGTGCGTGGAATCACAAATTTGGCAAAAACTGCTTCATGGTCCGAAAAACCTGAGCTAATTACTTGGTGTTCACCTTCAGCGGGTTTAAAATCGGAGACTACGTATTCTATAATTGTTGATGATGTTTTGGTGATTCTAGTTGGCGAATCTACGTGCAGAGTGAGACTGAATGATTCAAAAATATTGGTCAGAGACTTTTGAGTAGCACATACATTAGCAAAGTCAATATTTAAATCGCCGCATAAAATTCTCCTACTTTTTATAGGCAATGCGTCAAGTAAAGTAAGAAGATTCTCGAGAAAAAGGTGGACATTTGATTTGGGAGTTCTATAAATACAAATAATAAACAAATCAATGTTTTTGTTGTACACTATGGAGAATTCAAAGACATTTTCGGCTTGTAAAAAATCGTATTTAGATACAGCAGAGAAGTGATCATTCAAGGATAAAATTAGAGTTCCACCATGGTCTGTACTATTTCTGTCATACCTGCTAATTACAGTATATTTTTCAATTAAAATAGCTTCGTCATATTGTAACCAGTGCTTTGTAATAGCCACTATTTGGGGAAACCCTAACTCTTCCAAAAACAAATACAACTCCTCAGTTTAGTTCCGCATTGATTGAATATTAATTAGAATCATTCTTAATTTACTCTCTGCACGACCAGTAAGACTAGCTGGGGATTCTAGTTCCCCAGAACAGTCTATTAGTCTATTAGTTTAGAAATTAATTTCAGAGCGATGATTTATTAATGATTGAATGCATTCAGTTTTTTATAAGACCTGATCTTTATTTCTTTGATTATAGAAATATTTATCGATTTACAGTTTTGTATGCGTTTGTAATGGAAAAATATGTTAAATAACCGTTTCAACGTACTGAATTTGTTTGTCTTGGGAGTGAGTATCCCAACAAATATTTTTTCATAAAAAAATGTGAAAAATATTTTTCCGCGCAAAAATTTCTTTTGCTAGGTATATTGATTTTATCATGTTTTATAGCATCTGTGAAAATTTCATGAAAATCCCAGTCGGCCCCATTTTCTTAACGTTTACCCAGAGATGTGCGTGTCAGTCGTTGTCAAAATTTGTAGGTCATTATGGATAAAAAGCGGCAAATTTAAAATTGAATTCTTTCAGATTGAAACGCTAGAAATTAAATAAAGTCAAACCTTTTTACTTTTTACTACTATACTATACAGAAGAAAGGAGTGCAGTATTTAATTTGCAGAACGTAGTACAGATTCAAGAGGTAGACATTTTATTTTTACTTCATCCTTCAATGCTTATTTGTAGTTAAAATTTAAATTTTAATACATCTGATCGGCCTAATATAGTTTTTGTCTAGATTTAATCTTGTTTCCATGGTTTTTACTGTAATAAACCTGTTCTTTTGACAGATAAGTCAGACTTTATTTATTCATAGCCGTATCGTATGTATTTTAATTGATTCAGAATTTTGTATTAATATATATATTTTTCAAAATAGCTTCATTCTAAAAATATTATCAGTCCTCCTAAATTCTTGAAGGCAGAATTATTAGTAATAGCAAGGCAACATAAAAACAAATTCAAAAAATATATTATGCCTCCGTACCACTCAGAGTTAAATTCCATTGAACTGATCTGGTTACAATTATTAAAAGGTTATGTTTCTCAAAACAAAACATTTAAATTTCCTGATGTGCGAAATTTGTTTTTGAAGGCAGTTTCAGATGTAAATAGAGAACATTGGGGAAAATGCATTGGTCATGTTAAAAATGTCTAAAATTCATTTAGGAAAGTGAATATATCAATGGATAATTTAATAGAACCGATAATAATAAACCTCAGAAAAGACAATTATAGTGATACCAGTAGTTTTAGTGAAGACAGTGACTTTTAAAGATAGTTCTTGAACTAAGTACTGAAGCTTTACTTTTAATGCCAAGAGATTAAAAAAAGTTTAATCCCAACATATAATCCTCCTTGTTATTTATTGGTTAAATTTAATTCGTTCAATGTTAAAGTGTCAGATGCATAAAGTTTATTTTTATTTTATTTATATTTACTCATCTATCCTTTATAGTATGTATTACTATAGACATAAGTTATTATATCTGCCGTTGCTAGGAAATAAAACTAAAAGCTTAACTTTTCTTGTAAATATCTCGGAAGATCGAAGTTTCACAGACATGAGACCTACATTTTTTGCCGATTTAGATAGGAATTAGTCTACCCTGAAAGTTTCATTGAATTCTGACGAGTGGATTTCGAGATTTCGAGACACACACACACATACATACAAACCTTGCTCGTTTAATAGTATTTGATTCCGTTTGTAGGATAACTCATATCATAAAAATTAACATTTAAAATAACAAACCACTATGAACTACAGAAATGAATTAAAATTTCATGTATCCGCACCTAATTTACCCATTTCACATATTGTACATATTCCAGTTTGCTTATAATAATTGATGACGTATATTGCCGAAGTAATTAAATTGACCATTATCTGACGCGACTGTGGCTGTCAGAATTCCAAATTGATTGAGACGACTCATGCACCCCCTGATTAGAAAATGACAATCATCCGTTTGAGGAACAATTTGGATTTCGGTGAGGATCTGCGTTTGATGAATTGCCGATCGTTTTATGGGCGCGATGGGGAATTTTAATCGATGCGACACTTTTTTATTCAAATGGAAAATGAATTTTGAGGGTGATCGATGGAAAAGGGATCTTTTTGACGAGTCCGTCGGTGAACCGCGCAATGATTTTCAGATGTGAAACATGTTAGAGGATAATTTTACATATTTTGCGCTTTTCCGCTTGATTAATTTTAAGATATATAATATATTGTGGCATAAATGCGGAAAATTCCGATTTTCTTGCTAGTGTAAGAGAATTACTTTCAACACAAAAGCACAAGAAATTAAAATATACTAATAATAGCAATCAAAGAAAGGCAATGGATGGGACCAGAGATACCCAAAAACTGGGTTACTAAAGCCCCCGGGGTTTTAGGGAAACAGGTTTTTTAAATATTGGCTCTGTATTTGATACATACACGATTATATCATTTGTAAGTACGAAGCGATTTCTTACTTTTATTCTGACAGTCATGGACGAGAAATATTTTATATCCCATTATTCTTATTTTTTATTTTAAAGACTAACTTTTGAGTTATTGTGGTTCTACATGAAAAAATTCAAGTTAGACTAATATATTGTAATGGTATCAAATTCTGCAAAGATAGTTTTTGAATTGTTCGAAGCAAGAACAAAAGTTAAAAAAGATTTCAAAATTTCATCAAAATTCCGACTTTAAAACATTTTAACAAATTAAATTTTGTGTGAGAATAATAGCTTAGAAGAAGTAGAATCTTATTTAATTAAAGAAACTTGAAATTCCCAAATTTAAAATTTAATATTGAAGTCCCATAAGACCACTTTACATATTAATTTAAGCAATTTATCCAAATTTTAGAGTGAAAGTAATAAAATAAAACTAAAATAGGCTATTGACCGACCCATCTCAATTATCCCAATACTGAGAGAACAGTTTATTAACATTAAATAAATTTTATTTATTGTTAACAAATGACATTGTTGGATATGGCCTAACTTATCTATTTTCATGGCAAAATAATGGTATCTTAACGGATCCCAAACAAATATCTATTTCAATATTAAATGATATTGCTTTCGAACTAAAGGCACATTTGTTAAATATTAACAAATATCACTTCAAGTACAATACACCGCTGTTTTCATCAAAAGGCATTTGTTTGTATTTATCCTAATGTCTTATCTTTAAAAATATGTATCGTATTAATGTCAAATAATTATGTTTCAACTTAAAACATCGTTTTTGTATGATATGTTTTTATATATTGTACATTACATTATTCATTGTTATTGATGACTTATATATCTGTTAATTTTGAATATATTGTTTTTTTACCTTAAGATGGATTTTTTTTACATAAAGAAAAAGAGAGATTTTATCAATTATCATTAAGTCGAAATAGTTTCAGTGGGGCGGAAAGTTGTATGAAAACAATTGTCTCTCACGAAAAAAATTGATACTACTTTTAAAGAATTCTAACTTTAAAAAGAGTATACTTTTTTTCGTGAGAGACATAACTGCTTTCATATATAACTTTTCACCCCACTCAAACTATGTCGACTAAAATGAAAATTGATAAAAGCTCTCTTTTTCTTTATGTAAAAAAAAATCCATCTTAAGGTAAAATAAAACAACATCAACATCTGGTAAAAACAATATATTCAAAATTAACAAATTATAAGTCATCAATAACAATGAATAATGTAAAGTATAGTCTGTCTAATAGATAAGTCAGAAAGAAAGGAACACACCGTCAAAGGTACCGATGAGACCGAAGCACAAACGGTAACACTCAAAAAGGGCGACATAGGCGTGCCGGGAAAATTAAATTCAGTTGAGTATTTCATTAATAGATATATTAAAGTTATATATGTAAACGTTATTTCCGTAATTATTGATATATGAAAAGTAGTAAAGTTACCTAAATGAGATACAAGTTAAAATATCATCCCCCGGTTTTCCATATTCGTGCGGAAAGCTCCATTTTATACGACGGACAAGAGGTTTTACAGGATAGAGTTGGACGTTACCCTTAATTTTAACTTTTTATATATTCATATGTGATGTTTGGTGATAATTTTGAATAATAAACCTATTGATAATATTTTATTATTTTTTAATGACAATAATAAGTACGACAACTAAAAAAGAGGTAAAACACCAGTCAGCCCGACTAAATCATAGTTTAACTGGTCCTTGTGTCCCCGGGCAACGTAGCGGCACCACTTATGAATATATAAAAAGTTCAAATTAAGGGTACCGTCCAACTCTATCCTGTAAAACCTCTTGTCCGTTCTATGAAATGGAACTTTCCGCACGGAAATGGAAAACCGGGAGATATTTTTTAATTATGTCATGCTACCCTAACTTGATATTTTAACTTGTATCTCATTTAGGTAATTTTACTACTTTTCATATGTCAATAAGCAATAATTACGGAAATAATGTTTACATATATAACTTTAATAATAGTCTATTAAGAGCAAGGCGAACCCCCTGAAAAATTTTGATAACCTTTTAAGCCTTTAGTTTTAGACTTTTTGTGAAATTTTTAGGAAATACTAATTATTACAAAACTTAGGGTGGAGATTCCTTGATTTTTTTGTAAACCTTCGATAAGTATTTATTTTGTTAATTTTAAATGGAAAATCACAAAAAGAAATATCCGCGCCATTCTGCATTAAATCTATGAAAATTTGCTTCTATTCGTTTTAATAAATAGCAAGTAGTTTTTAAATAATATGGTTTCCCATCTTTTTCTTCAATATCTTTGTAAAGTGCTGCCACATCGTTACATACATTTAAAGCTGTCGAGAAATATTCCATCGCCAAGTGTTCCTAGTGGCGCGCATATAAATACAATTTTATATTAGAAAAATCCTCATAAAATAGAAGTGAAATTTGCTTCTCACAAGAACTCCGGGTGCCACTTAATGAAATACTCAACTGAATTTAATTTTCCCCGCACGCCTATGTCGCCCTATTTGAGTGAGACGTCGCAGGCTTGGGTCTCAGCGGTACCTTTGACGGTGTGTTCCTTTCTTTCTGACTTATCTCTTAGACAGACTATACAATATATAAAAACTTATCATACAAAAACCATGTTTTAAGTTGAAACATAATTATTTGACATTAACAAAATTGATGTACATATATACACATTTCGACAAAAAAATTGGCATTTACCCCTTTTTCTTTATGTGAAAAAAATTTCCTAACAGCTGTTGTTCCTATTCAAATCGTTTTGTTGAAGACTGATAGAATTCCAAGTATTATTCTGATTTGGAGGTTCTCCTGTTGTCAAAAGAGTATGTTCAAAAATCAAACGTCAAATGATTAGGAAAAACTTTAATAAATATAACATCAGATACAAAAAGGAACATAGGATTCTTAAACTATTTATCACAAAGAAAAATCATATATCCTCAGATTCGGTTTAATATCGTAGATGAAAAATGTGGTATGTTTTGAAGCAAAAGTCTATATACCTTTCTAAACAGAAGCAACATTGTAAAGTTGTCCATTGATGTACACATAAACTTTTTTTTATCACTGTTTCACTTCCCTCTACCACAATGAAAGGCTGCACACTTATATCTAGATCTGCCAGTTTCTCAGTCTTTGATTTAATTTTAGATTCTATATCACCAGGTAGCTAAAACAAAAAATAAAATAGTGAATTTGCTAAGTCATAACCACTAAGAGTAAATGCAATTTTAAAACATTTCCCCATAAATAATAAAAATACTTTTATTTTTTCTTTGTTTTTTAGAAAAATTCCACAGATAGAAATGTAGACTTTTTATTTTTGTGCTTCAAAACTCACACTCACAATTTGTAATGAAATTTGAAACTCGAATTTTCGGAAGATTGCAGTACCATTTTTGTGAAAATCAACAAAACAATAATATAACCTCCAAATATCGAAAAATTACATTCATTCGTCGGTTGTTCTCACTGGTCTGTTTTTCTCCTATTTGCGATACAAAAACTGTATTCATTTAAGTATTCGGATATGTACGGATCATTAATTAAATGGCAATGGAAAATTAAAAGTACCCGGTAATTTTAACCTAACCTCAGATATGTCCTGTATCGACTTGTGATATTAGTAAATAAAATATAATAATTTTGGAATTACCATCGATAACTTAACAGTTAATAAATATTATTTTATAACATACATTCATATAATAACTAGATATTAACAAATATTCGAAAATATTGCATATCATGTGACTAAACTCATGACTTTTCATTGGCGCAGCCATGTGTGAATGAAATAATCACTGATATCGAACCGACATTCATGAGCTTCCATTTTTAACGCACGAATCTGGGAACTTGCATTTATATATATAACAAAAGAAACCAATTACAGATCCCGAAAACACTCTCATAAAATTCTCAACAGAGGATGCCTCAAATAAAAATAATTACCATCGACAAGATCCACGTCACACAGCCATTTTGTACGTTAATACGCTTAAATCAAAAATAAGAAAACAATGAAAATTTCATTTGCACATGCACTGCGGCCTCATTGCTAAATATTAAGTTTCTACTACATTCGGCATAAAATACAAACGAATATATCATTTACCTTGGAATTTTTCCACATAACATCCAATGATCGTTAGAAGTTAGCACCAAATTTTTATTACGAATCTCATCTACTAACTGTTTTAAGTAATGATTATCCACTTCTAAAGCGTCTTTCCCATCAATATCGAATTGCATTATGGGCCGGATAACCTCACTTTCGTCCGTGTTGACGTGTTTATCGGATAACGATTGATTTTCACAGCAAACCCTTCGTTGCGAACAACTATGGTGGAAGATCGCGGCACATTGAGATTATTTAGAACATTTTAAGCACTTGAGTTTCCCGTCTCTGACTCGGGCGCCATCTTGTCAATTGAATGTATAACGGTTCACAACTGCACCAAATATTTGTTTTTGAGAAACAAACATATCTTATTCTGCAAATAACTACATGTTTGCAAATATTTTTTAACCAGAAATAAATGTACATTTAACAATAATATTCTTGATATTTTGGCAGTAAGAAATTAGTTTGTGACAAAATGTAAGAAGTTTTAGACAAACGTATATATTTATATTAAAGAAATCAGCTCGCAACAAATCCTTTGTTATTCGTGAACTACACATTTTCAAATGGTATTGTTGTATTTAATAAGGTTGATTGACTGTAAGAAAATGGAGTTAATATTTAACAAACCATACCCAAACAAACCTATTCGTTAAGCATAAAGTAACCGTTCTCTCAGTGTATTTTGAATCAAATATTCTACTTCACAACCGTCAATTTGGCTTCCGTAAAAACCGCTCTACAATACAAGCAGTCAAAAAATTAGTTTCTGACATAGTCGAGGGCCTCGAAAACGGTGAACACACATCTGTCACCTTGTGTGACCTCAGCAAGGCCTTCGACTGTGTCAATCACTCAGTACTTTTTCAGAAGTTAGAGCGATACGGGATTAGGGGAACAGTCCACAACTTTTTTGAATCCTATATCAAAGATAGGTCTCAGTTTGCAGTTTATAATAATGTAATATCTGATACTAGATCTTCAATGATGGGAGTGCCCCAAGTATCTATTCTTGGACCAGTCCTATTCATTATATATATAAACGACATTTTTTATCATATTGACCCATCAGAAGGTATTGCATTTGCAGATGACCTGACTTACTACAACAGTAGTAAGAATTATTGCACACTTTTAAATAATAATACAACCTCACGGACAAAAATAGATAATTGGCTCATCCCAAATAAGCTCATCAACAACCCGAGTAAAACACAAAATATCCTTTTTACAACTCATCATAGTTTTTCTACTAACGAGCCTGTTAAATTATTAGGCATTACATTAGATCCCAAACTAAAATGGCATGATCACATTGAATCACTCAGTAAGAGATTATCATCCCAACTATTTGTTCTTAGAAATCTGAGAAAATCAGTCAATGAAACTATATTAAGGATGACGTATTTTTCTCTATTCCATTCCCATTTAACATATGGCATAACTTTATGGGGCAATTCATCGCATTCAGATCGAATCTTTATTCTACAAAAAAAAGCTGTTTGCTGGTGCGGCTCCCACCGATACTTGTAGACCTTTATTTGTAAACCTTAAAATTATGACACTACCTACTATGTTTATTTTTTATAATCTATTGGGCGCTTTCACATTAGGCAGCACGACAACGACACGACAACGGCAACGATGCCGGTGGGGTTGAATTTACATTGAAATAAATGAAGTGCTTTCACATTAGACGACATGCCGTGCTGGTATCGTCCCCGGCAGCCGTCTTCCCACTCGTGTCGTCCCGATTTTTGAAACAAGATGTTTAGTAAAACAATAAATAAATAAAACTGATTAGTTCAATTCAGTGTTTTAACATGGCTTTTAAGTTTGATAGTTACCTTAATTGAACTGCTTGAAAAAAATTGCTGTATTGAAAAATAATATGAAAATAATAATAATAATAGAACATCAACTAATAGGCCCGCCCCCATTTCCTTAATCTAATTTTGTTTTAGTTTTTTTGCCTTAAGTTCTTTTATGTAGTTGTCTATTCTTGTGTTTTCCTAAATTTTCTTAAAAATATAAATAAATTGGTTCATTTTTAATGTTCTATTTTCTTTTCTTTAAATTTAAAAAGATAAAACTATATTTTTTTTTTAGAAATGAACTTCTGAGAATTCTAAAAAATCACAATAGCGATGAATCATTAAAGAAATATTATACAGGGCGATGTTTTAGTATTATTCAAAACAGCTTGTTCCTTTTGGAAGACGATTCTCGAAATTGACTAAAACGGTTGTATTATTAAAAATATAGCACGAGCTGTGGTGGAACTAGTAATTAAAAATTAAATTTTTGTACAAAAAAATAAGAAATTGGGTAATCGTGGGGGCAAAAAATTGTCTATTTCTGTACTTTGTAAAATCCTTATTAGAGTTTTCAAAAACTATATACAGGGTGAAATGTTCTATATGAACAAAACGAACTAATTTTTTAATACCGGACCTGATTTTTTTCTAGCCTCGGTTAATTAGATGGTAGTAGTTTTGCCAAAATATGAGACAAATCAAACTAATCGTTCAAAGGTAATGACCAAAAAATATTTCAGTCAAAATTCACAACCCTCATATATTATTAAACAATGGGAGCAGACACTTTTTAATGGTCATTTGATATTCCCCATACAGTTCCTCATAACTCACCCAGTATATCAGGAAGAGAGTTCTAAATTTTTAGTGCAGATGTATATACGTATTGATAGATTTCTTGACAACATTTTTTTTATTATTTTCATATAATTTTTCAACAGAGGGATTTTTCAAACCAGTTCAATTAAGGTAACAACATCAAACTTAAACGCCATTTTAAAACACATGAAGGAACTGAATTGAACTAATCAGTTTTATTTAGTTATTGTTTTTACTAATTATTTTCAACAATCGGGACGACACCAGTGGCCAGAATGCTCCTTGCCGGGGTGCCGTCTGCCGGGACGACAGTTTTTATTGGTAGGTACTTAGTAGGTACTTAACAACGTCGTAAAGCAATTTCGGACCAATAAACCTTATAATAGATTCTTAATAACTTTTATTGGGATTTATTCTGCTATTTTGAATTACGTGATAATCGAATATTTAGAAAAATGTTTATATTTAGGTAATACATCTCACCCTCGTTTTAATCATTACCCCCTTCAGTCTGGATGATTAGTACAGGTAGGCGCAAATCTCATACAGCGAAATCTGATTAGTTTAATTCAGTTCCTTCGTGTTCTAAGATGGCTTTTGAGTTCGATATTGTTACATTAATTGAGCTAGTTGAAAAAAATACATGTATTTGGGATAAAAGTAATGAAAACAATAAAAATAAAATATTAAGAGAAAAGTGTTGGCAAGAAATGCATGAATATTTGATTAATGAATTTGATCAACTGTCAGTTGCAGAAAAGAAAAAAAGAGGTTATTATTTGTAATTTGCCCAGTTGTCAGAGCCAAAGGACCTCGGGGTCCTTTAGACCAAAAGTTTAACCAATTACCTGAATCTATAAAAAAATGTACCATTCTTAATAATTTTAAAATGTTACTTAAAGAACATATCAAAAACTTATAATTTATGTTGTTGTCTAAATTTTAAAATGTTTTTGTTTAAAATTCTTTTTTAATTTTAGTTTGTTTAATGTTAGTTTGTTAAATTTAAATTAATCGACATTCGACTTGTAGTATCATTTTTCTTTATACCATCGTGTAAGCTGCTCAATATATAATCAAATGTATTTTTGGTCATCCGAAAGTAATTAAAAAATTTAATTTCGTTGCTACACAATTTTTCAAATGGAGTATAATAACTACATCAAAACTGCCTAAGTTTTTGCCTTCTACGTCGTCGAATATGTAGTAAATATATTTTATTATAATCCGCCATGCTATACTACGATCAACAAAGTGAAATAAAAATCATTGTTGGTGTCGTGTCGTCGTCGTGTCGGATGTCGTGTCGTCAAGTGTGAAAACGCTCATGTCGTGTCGGTGTCGTGTCGCTGTCGTGTCGTCGTCGTGTCGTTGTCTTGTCGCCAAATGTGAAAGCAGCCTTTGGAAATTCATGATAACAAGACCCTGCCATCAGGCACAATGACATTCATCAATATCAAACCAGAAATCAAAACCTATTTGTTAATCCTAAATTTAGACTGACAACATCATATAAAAATTCAGCAAATGTAAATCTATACAATAAACTTCCAGACTGTTATAAAGATTTAACCAAATTTAAATTCAAAAAAAACATAAAACAGATGTTGCTGAAACACAGTTTCTATTCATTAGACGAATATTTTAAAGCCAATTTAAATGCATAAATACCTATCTTCAAATGACTAAAATCTCTTATACAATGTTGTATCGTAAAACGTTATTTTTTTTTATCTTTATGTATCTGTATGTCTGTAAATATTTTATATTTTTTATCTTAGTGTTTTTTGACGTGTTAAATGAAAATTGTTTCAAATTACTAATAAACTATCTATCTATCTATCTATCTATTCAGATATGAAACTGGAAAAGTAAAACCAACTGAAAATATATTTTTAGGGAAGTTATAAATAAAATTAAAAATCAATATAACCTCAAATTTAATATCTTTCAAAACTTTTAAGAAAATCAATTTAGAATAAAAGAAATAAGGACTCTAAATTTATCAAAAATTTATTACAAACATAGAAGAACATGGACAATAATTAAATAATTTGAATATTTAAAAAGCACAGAGTAGAAAATTTCAAATCATTAGCATAAAGTAAAGAATGGTTTAAAAATTATAGCAAAAATTATATTTTTAATTGTTCTACCATTACATTTGGTAGAACAATTAAGTTTAAAAATGTTTAATTTTTATTATTTGAAGTAAAATTTCAAGAAATTTGATAATTTTTAAAACAAGAGTGCTATGGAATCGGTATTAATAAAACTGATTTCACAGAATTTTCGAGGTTCTTCCGATTTAGACCATCAAGCAGTGCATATTGCATAACAATTGAAAAAAAAGTGACAATTAAAGAAAATTAAAAACTTTACCTGAAAGGAAGTGTGTATTAGCAAGAACTGCATGATATAACATAGTTCTTGCATGATTTTGTTATACCTGACAAACCAAAAAATTTTCATTTCCGATGTTAAAAACCTATGGATCTGGAAAAAATTGATTCCTGATTTTCTGCGTGATATGATTTCTGTTTCCTGAATTATTAAGCCCAGCATCCTGCATTTACAACTATCCATCCCTCTAGCAATATAGTAGTAGCTCTACAGGTCTAGTTAGCCCATGGCTTGGGTTGTGATCTTCCATAACTCCTACCCAAGCATTTTTATTTCCAGTTCTGTACCCCCAGGTCCACCTCTACTTCATTCTTCTGTCGTTGCTTCGGTCTTCCTCTTCTGCTTTTTCCTCCTACACTGTATTTTTGTAATCCTACTCTGAGCCATCGATCTCAAATACCTCATGCACCTTATCCTCTTCCAACAAATCCTGAAATCATTGACTCGTACGGTCACACTATAGAAGGAGGAGATCCCTGAAGAAATCGAAACTCAGCTTAATTTTATCAAATGCGGCTGCAAAAGACCCAGTATGTAAAAACAGATATTACATACATACAGATTGAATTTTTGGAGAAAAATGTGGTGGCTGTTTCTTTTTTTATTAAATAAATATAAAAATTCTTCAGTAAGTGTATCTATTTCAACTTCTGTACTGTTTTCCAGTTGTATCCAACACCTGGCGTTTTACAGTACTCTGTAGCTGCTAGACTTATTTTGTCGTGGTAATCAGGTAGTACCCAGTCTTCCCAATTCCCATTGAGATTTGATACCTTGAAATATCTCATGATGTATCATCAGCATATACAGGGTGCGCCGATTATCTCCACTCGATCTCTAGCACCGAAACTAAAAGAGATATCAACAAGATTTTTTGTAGGGGTAGACAGTGTCACTCGGACTACAATTTTAAAATATTTTGATGTATACAGGGTGGCTAATTTTTGGGGAATGAAAATTAATTTGGTTTCTTTAAATTGAACACCTTGTATACGATTATGTCTTCTGATTCTACTTAATATTAGATTTATGGTAGTTTTTTGTATTTGTAAATCTGACGCGGCGTTGACAAGTTATTCCTATTTTAAGCAGATTTAATGAAAAAACAGCACTTCAGAAATATTAGCACAAAAATCGCATTTTTTAAAAACTTCCTCAAAAAAGCTACTATGATGTAAATGAAACATGCACATATGACAATAATCACACAACATCTTCACCTGTTGCACAGGGTGTTTGCCGATGGCGTGCCAATAGTCTAGTTTTCAAATGGCAATAACTTAATTTTTTCAAATGGGACACCCCGTATATTTTTCTTCAGTTAGAAACTCTCCCTAATACGCATTAAAAAAATATAAGGTTTTGCACATCTAACTTTACTATTTACTTTAATAATTGACGTTAAGTGACAAACAACATATTTTACACAATTTTTAATAAGAAATCAAGTTACCTATGAAAATGACAGTAGGTATATTTTGTTATGGCATTAATTGTAAACATAAAATTTTGTATTGTATCACGTCTACTATATTTAATCGGTATTGTGTATAAAAAATGGATTTTAATAAGAATTATAGTGTTCAAGAAAATATTGATATGATATGGATACTGGGTGAATGTCAAAAAAATGCGTTTCTTGCTAATAAGGTCTATCGTCAAAGATACCCAGAAAGACGTCATCCACAAAAGGATACTTTTGAGAATTTAAAGAATAGATTTGACAGAACAGGAACCGTCAAGTATGAAAAACATTCACGTGAAACTACAGCTGTTACTATTGACAACGAATATAAGGTAACGATCAGTATAGTTGAAGATCCCAATATAAGCACAAGGCAATTAAGCAATCAGTTAGATATTTCCAATACCACAATTAGACGCATAATAAGAAAGAATAAATATCACCCCTATCATATCCAGCTTCACCAAGAATTGTTACCACGTGATTTCGCGCGTAGAGTGGAATACTGAATAAACAAGATAAATACAGAGCGTAACTTTTTAAACAAAGTTTTATTCTCCGACGAAGCCACGTTTCATAAGAACGGTTGTGTAAATAGACACAACTTCCATTATTATTCGGACCACAATGAACATTTATTTAGAACCACATCACAGTATCGATGGTCTTTGAATGTGTGGGCGGGAATAATAGGTGATTATGTAATTGGTCCCTATTTCTTTGATGGGACTGTAAATGGAGCTATATTTTTAGATTTTTTAGAACATAATTTTCGTAACTTATTGTAAAATGTGCCTCAAAATTATCGCAACGGAATGTGGTTTCAATTAGATGGTGCCACACCACATTACCTATTAGATGTTCGCAATTGGTTAAATAGGGAATTTCAGGATCGTTGGATAGGAAGGGGAGGACCTCTAAATTGGCCTACTAGATCGCCTTGCCTTACACCTTGCGATTTTTTCTTGTGGGGTTGTATTAAAAATATTGTTTACAAAGAAGAGGTTACTACAAAAGAAAATATGAAAGAAAGAATTACTGCAGCATTTAGACAGGTGACCCCTGCAATGCTAAGAGATGTGCGTAAATCAATGAAAAAAAGAGCAAGAAAATGTATAAATGAAAATGGAAGACATTTTGAACACCTACTATAAATTTTAACTTTCACTATTGTAGTTTTCTTACGATTATTTTTTTCATCTGTCAATACAGTCAGATTTTGTGGTTTCAGCCAATAACAGCTCAGGATCCTAACCAATCATTGTGTTTTATACTGATAAAACCGCTTCTTCGTATTTGTTTCTTGATTAAACTGTGTTTACCTTTTTGAAATGTCAAATGTAAACATTTAACAATTTTTATTATACTAAAATGTATTGCAAATCTATGTTAATAACCAAATTTCAAAATGTATTTGTAAACTAACCTGTTTTTATTAACGCCAAAACGCCTTTAACATTTTTACATACCTCACTTCAACACTAAACTTAAAATTAATTAAATTAAGAAAGACTTCATTTCATTCTTCTTCTTCGCTTTTATTTACGGCGTTTCGCGGGGTAGCCAATCAAAAAATCGCCTTGGTGGCCCTGTATGTAAAACTATAACAGCCTAACAGCTCAGGTTTCAATTTAAATTGGTAAAGAAAATTTTCAATATTGGCGTGTAAAGTGTCTTTTGCATAAATGACTATGTTCTCTGTTTTTAATACAAAATGATTCAAAAAATAATCCTTTCAAATACGACTCGTCCTCTGAAATTTTATAGATTAAATTTTTGATCTTCATACTCAAACGCCTTTATTTTAGGCAAAACCACTCAAACAAACTGATTTAAGATAAAATCACTCGTCCTGCGGACTCGTGATTTTATCAATCAGTTTGTTTTCGTGGTTTTTCCAAATAAAGCCGTTTTCGTGAAAACCAAAAATTTAATCGATAAAATTTGGAGGACTCGTGGTATTACCTTTGATTAAACTTTGTAAAATTTTGTACTTATTAAAAATTGTGTAAAATATGTTGTTTGTCACTTAACGTCAATTATTAAAGTAAATAGTAAAGTTAGATGTGCAAAACCCTATATTTTTTTAATGCGTATTAGGGAGATCTTCTAACTGAAGAAAAATATACAGGTTGTCCCATTTGAAAAAATTAAGTTATTGCCATTTGAAAACTAGACTATTGGCACGCCATCGGCAAACACCCTGTGCAACAGGTGAAGATGTTGTGTGATTATTGTGATAGGTGCATGTTTCATTTACATCATAGTAGCTTTTTTGAGGAATTTTTTAAAAAATGTGGTTTTTGTGCTATTATTTCTGAAGTGCTGTTTTTTCATTAAATCTGCTTAAAATAGAAAAAACTTGTCAACGCCGCGTCGGATTTACAAATACAAAAAACTACCGTAAATCTAATATTAAGTAGAATCAGAAGAGATAATCGTATATAGGGTGTTCAATTTAAAAAACCAAATTAATTTTAATTCCACAAAAATTAGCCACCCTACAAAAAATCTTGTTGATATCTCTTTTAGTTTCGGTGCTAGAGATCGAGTGGAAATAATTGGCGCACCCTGTATAGTAAAAGACCCTGCGATTGGTATTTTACTATTTACAAATAAAATGGAACGCCCAAGTCATATTTCTCCTTTTAGTAAATAATCGATAATCGGGAAAATCCAAGATAAATGGAGAAGATTAATACTCATAAAGTTAGTCTCAACAAAATACTTTCATTATAGTTTAATCAAGTAAATACATAAAACGGATAGTATAACCCCCGTGCACCATCTCGATCATTTTTCCCATATCGATATATTGATATATTAATAGGTGAAAACGGATACAGCGCTCTATTCCTGGCTCTAACCAAACAAATTTATGGCTTCTCTCGATAAACGCTAACTTATGGTGGTACATGTTGGCCAGATATTAATTTTGGGTCATGCACTCTAAATGCCTAGCCGGATTTTATGTGACGCTGCTATATTGACTGGATTCAGAGTTAACTGTTCGAAAAATCGTCGCGATTCATATCGGTCATTCTTTTAATGTGTTTTTATGGGTTTAAATCGATGGGTAATTCGGTTAGATAGTTTGTGGGCAGTGTTGATTCTTTTTAAACAGCATACGGATGAAGCTGGTCGTCCGAATATCGTTCTTTTTTTATATCATCACATTTTATTTGAGAAAGGGATTCACCTTATCTCACCTGTTCAATGCATCTGAAAGTTCATTTGTGTTGCTAAAACACTGCAAGCTAGTTTTGTTTCTTACCCGAAAAAGTGAAATAAATTTAAATATTTGGCTACATTTTTAACTTTTAATTACCAACATTGATTGTTATTGCCATGGTAACCACTTACAATTTTGTTTAAGGAACATTCCAAGGCTAACTAAAAAGTGACAACACCTTGTATGTGGTTAGACTTTTTAATAAACCAAAACGTTAGATTAACTCATTTCGTAATAAAACAAAAGTATATTTTATAATTGCCAGTTTGGTCTTCTTTTTATTCCACAAGAGTATATGATCAAATTTCTCTCTCTTTCCACTGGATTAAAACCACTTAGTTGTTAAAAAAGTTTTTTTATTGACGTTTCGGCTTTCCAGATCGAAAGCCGTTATCAAAATGACATAAAATAAATAAATTTACTAGAAACAGAACACTTGATAATCTTGCAAAAATATGACATCAACATAGTATACATAGAATAAGATTTTGAGATTGAAGATGTCAAAATCTGTTTCAATCATATTTTTGTGACGTTTCTGGGAACGAATTTTTGAAAGGATAGCGCATTTGCATATTATAAGAGAATTTATACTTCGTCATAAATGAAGTTTTCTTATTAATATTATCATAAGAAAAAACCAGATAAAAACTTATGATACTATCCCGATATAGAGGGTATCCTTTTTGCAATTAACTCTTTTTGTAAAATAGGTATCCAAATTTTTGAAATATCAACCGAACAATTAGAAACACATTCGTTATTATTTAAGCATATCAATGCTGCTTCTTTAACTTTGTGGTTATAATTATTCGGTTCTTTTAATAATCTAGTTGAAAAATTCCATTGTATTTTATGACCAGAATCCCATGCGTGTTCACATATTTTGGATTTTTCGAATTGTTTATTTTTAATGTACGATTGGTGTTCATTAAGTCTAATATGAAAAGGTCTAGATGTTTCTCCTATGTAAAATTTATTACATTCGCATGGAATTTTGTAAATACAATTTTTTGTGTTTTGAATTTCATTAAAAGGTTTTGTATTTACTATTAAAGATTTTAATGTATTATTAGTTTGAAAAACTGTTTTTAAATTAAATTTATTGCCAATCCTTCTAATTTTTTCGGATAATTTTGGAATATAAGGGATTTTTACTATTATTTTTACATTAAAATCTTTAATAGTAAATACAAAACCTTTTAATGAAATTCAAAACACAAAAAATTGTATTTACAAAATTCCATGCGAATGTAATAAATTTTATATAGGAGAAACATCTAGACCTTTTCATATTAGACTTAATGAACACCAATCGTACATTAAAAATAAACAATTCGAAAAATCCAAAATATGTGAACACGCATGGGATTCTGGTCATAAAATACAATGGAATTTTTCAACTAGATTATTAAAAGAACCGAATAATTATAACCGCAAAGTTAAAGAAGCAGCATTGATATGCTTAAATAATAACGAATGTGTTTCTAATTGTTCGGTTGATATTTCAAAAATTTGGATACCTATTTTACAAAAAGAGTTAATTGCAAAAAGGATACCCTCTATATCGGGATAGTATCATAAGTTTTTATCTGGTTTTTTCTTATGATAATATTAATAAGGAAACTTCATTTATGACGAAGTATAAATTCTCTTATAATATGCAAATGCGCTATCCTTTCAAAAATTCGTTCCCAGAAACGTCACAAAAATATGATTGAAACAGATTTTGACATCTTCAATCTCAAAATCTTATTCTATGTATACTATGTTGATGTCATATTTTTGCAAGATTATCAAGTGTTCTGTTTCTAGTAAATTTATTTATTTTATGTCATTTTGATAACGGCTTTCGATCTGGAAAGCCGAAACGTCAATAAAAAAACTTTTTTAACAACTAAGTGGTTTTAATCCAGTGGAAAGAGAGAGAAATTAAAATACAAACCACAATGAGCTTCCGAAATGAATTATATGATCAAAGAGAAAAACCCTACATGTTAAAAGTCATTCGCTACAAAGAGATTTCTTAAAACTCTAAACCATCTTTTTGAAGAAAAAAAATGGAATAATTGCACCATAAATTTTTGCTAATATTTCAGTCGGAGAGATAGTATCCTCGGTCCCTAAAAGAGAATTTAAAATGAAAAAGATCCTTATTCTGAAACCCATTAGTGTATCCACTTTTCTACGTTTACTTATGTCTACCGGAATTTACAGACATCCCCATAAAATTGGAACTTTATTGTCCCTTTTCCTGGTGATATTTTCACTTAATATGCACCTCAAGCATAGCCATTTTGGTTGTTTCTGTTTAAAGTCCTTCTATAAAGTGTGTTTCCTATAAAATATTTCTTTTTCGCTTTTTCATGTTCTTCGTGAAGCATTGCTCGATTATGCCTTGAATACCCCACTGGGAATATTTTATTCGAACACTTGTTATTTTTTGCATTTACACTATTTACGAGAAGTATTTTTAGATACAATAATTTTTGAAACGTGCCATCAATGCATCGTTGAAGAAATGTCTCATTGAGTTGATTTATAAATGTAGGGTCAACTTTTCGTTCTTAAAACTAGTCTTTTCCCTAGAAATAATTTATTCATTTATTGACGGACCAATTGTCCATTTTCACAAAACAAAAGAAAAAAAGAAGTATACAGAGAAAATTATACAAAGTACTTAAATAGGTCATGACGTTTTAAATTTAAAAACAATTTATAATTTCTCTCTCTTTCCACTGGATTAAAACCACTTAGTTGTTAAAAAAGTTTTTTTATTGACGTTTCGGCTTTCCAGATCGAAAGCCGTTATCAAAATGACATAAAATAAATAAATTTACTAGAAACAGAACACTTGATAATCTTGCAAAAATATGACATCAACATAGTATACATAGAATAAGATTTTGAGATTGAAGATGTCAAAATCTGTTTCAATCATATTTTTGTGACGTTTCTGGGAACGAATTTTTGAAAGGATAGCGCATTTGCATATTATAAGAGAATTTATACTTCGTCATAAATGAAGTTTTCTTATTAATATTATCATAAGAAAAAACCAGATAAAAACTTATGATACTATCCCGATATAGAGGGTATCCTTTTTGCAATTAACTCTTTTTGTAAAATAGGTATTCAAATTTTGGAAATATCAACCGAACAATTAGAAACACATTCGTTATTATTTAAGCATATCAATGCTGCTTCTTTAACTTTGCGGTTATAATTATTCGGTTCTTTTAATAATCTAGTTGAAAAATTCCATTGTATTTTATGACCAGAATCCCATGCGTGTTCACATATTTTGGATTTTTCGAATTGTTTATTTTTAATGTACGATTGGTGTTCATTAAGTCTAATATGAAAAGGTCTAGATGTTTCTCCTATATAAAATTTATTACATTCGCATGGAATTTTGTAAATACAATTTTTTGTGTTTTGAATTTCATTAAAAGGTTTTGTATTTACTATTAATGATTTTAAGGTATTATTAGTTTGAAAAACTGTTTTTAAATTAAATTTATTGCCAATCCTTCTAATTTTTTCGGATAGTTTTGGAATATAAGGGATTTTTACTATATTTGAAAGAATTATTGGGGGGTTTAAATTTTGATCTTTAGTTTTGATGTCATGAACAAAACAGATTATGATAACAAAATTAACGAAATTATTGAAAACGGTAGCTACTCAAAATTAAATAAAGATCCAACTACTAGTATTGAAAACAAAATTTACAAAACTTTATATAAAAATAAAAAAATTCCTAAGTGATAAAGAACGAAGATCTCTTACTTCTCATTATAGTAAACCTCCACATTTTTATGGTTTACCCAAAATTCATAAACAACAAGTACCATTAAAACCAATAATAAGTTCTATAAATTCACCTTGTCAAAATTTAGCAAGATTTCTACTTAAAATAATAGATCCGTTATCAGGAAATATTAATTCCTTTATCAAAAATTCAAAACATTTTTTAGAAAAATTATCAAAAATCAAAATTACAAATTCAGATATAATGGTTAGTTTTGATGTAGTCAGTTTATTTCCAAATGTTCCTGTCGATAAAACTCTTAATCTTGTGAGAAAAAAGTTGACAAGTGATAATACATTAATAAATAGAACTAAATTAAGCGTCTCAGCAATTCTAGAATTATTGGAACTATGTATTAAAACTACATATTTTCAATTAAATAGTGATTTTTATCAGCAAAATTTTGGCATGGCAATTGGTTCTCCTTTATCACCAAAATTGTGTGATATTTTCATGGAGAATTTTGAAATGGAAATTGTAAACAAACAAAATTTAAGACCTTCTGTCTGATTTAGATATGTAGATGATATCTTTGCAATTTGGCAACACGATAGGGAAAATATTGATACATTTTTATATACTATTAATAATTCGGAACCTACTATTAAATTTACAATTGAAATTGAAAATAATAAAAAATTACCGTTTCTTGATGTACTAATACACAATAACAACAATTGTTTTGATACATCAGTTTTTAGAAAAGAAACACATACAAATAGATATCTAAATTTTAATTCAAACCACTCAATTTGTGTTAAACGAGGTATTGTCAAATCTCTTTCCGATAGAGCAAAAACAATTTGTTCAAATGACAATATCTTAAATAATGAATTATCACTTGTTAAATCTGTCTTGATTAAGAACAACTACCCAAGTAAATTTATAAATCGTGAACTTTACCGAGACATCAAAACTAAAGATCAAAATTTAAACCCCCCAATAGTTCTTTCAAATATAGTAAAAATCCCTTATATTCCAAAATTATCCGAAAAAATTAGAAGGATTGGCAATAAATTTAATTTAAAAACAGTTTTTCAAACTAATAATACATTAAAATCTTTAATAGTAAATACAAAACCTTTTAATGAAATTCAAAACACAAAAAATTGTATTTACAAAATTCCATGCGAATGTAATAAATTTTATATAGGAGAAACATCTAGACCTTTTCATATTAGACTTAATGAACACCAATCGTACATTAAAAATAAACAATTCGAAAAATCCAAAATATGTGAACACGCATGGGATTCTGGTCATAAAATACAATGGAATTTTTCAACTAGATTATTAAAAGAACCGAATAATTATAACCGCAAAGTTAAAGAAGCAGCATTGATATGCTTAAATAATAACGAATGTGTTTCTAATTGTTCGGTTGATATTTCCAAAAAGGATACCCTCCATATCGGGATAGTATCATATGTTTTTATCTGGTTTTTTCTTATGATAATATTAATAAGAAAACTTCATTTATGACGAAGTATAAATTCTCTTATAATATGCAAATGCGCTATCCTTTCAAAAATTCGTTCCCAGAAACGTCACAAAAATATGATTGAAACAGATTTTGACATCTTCAATCTCAAAATCTTATTCTATGTATACTATGTTGATGTCATATTTTTGCAAGATTATCAAGTGTTCTGTTTCTAGTAAATTTATTTATTTTATGTCATTTTGATAACGGCTTTCGATCTGGAAAGCCGAAACGTCAATAAAAAAACTTTTTTAACAACTAAGTGGTTTTAATCCAGTGGAAAGAGAGAGAAATTAAAATACAAACCACTATGAGCTTCCGAAATGAATTACAATTTATAATATTAATACAATTCTTACAATTTAAATACAATTACATGCAAACACATTTTAAACTTTAAGCATGCAACCCCAATACACCGGGAATTTTTTGCTTTTAGTAATTGTCAATACTCTCTTCTAATCATAGATGGCAGCACATCTAAAAATTTAAGCATGATGTTGTGTGACAATTTATTAAAGGTCTTAGCGAAATCTGTATATATTGAGTAAACTTCTAATCCATTTTTTCTACAACTGCTATGAAAAGTAGCGACTTTCTCATAGCTTACTTAATTTCAAAACCATGTATTGCTCATACCGTGCGGGAATACTTTTCCTCACGGCACTTTGCCCCACACCACATACATTTATATGGAGAATCAACAAAAATCGACAAAAACTTAGTAGGCTGCTGTTCAGCTTTAAAAAGTTGTCACAACTGTCAGATTATAAAAGTTTTTTAAATTCTTAAGGTAGTTTTCATTCGTGCTTTGATAAAAATTGCAATTGCCATTAAATATTATTTTAATGAGACATACATAATAAATAATATGGGTACTGACAGTAGTGACGATTTTGATAATACTCCTCCAGAGATATTGGAAATTTATGGAATGGAGAATAAATACAAATATAAAATTAAAAAAATTATTTAACTGTTAACAGGTAGGATACTTTCATGTTATTTTAGTTTTACTAACCATAAAAATAAATATTGTTACATTACTTGTATTCTTTAAATTTGTGCAGTTGTAGAAAAAGTATAGTGTGCCACACGTGTGTTTGCGGCACTCGCCCTTCAGGCTCGTGCCACAAACTTTCACACTCGTGAGAAAAGTTGAATTTTACCCACTTGTTGCACAATATACTATTCTAATTCCTCTGTAGTAGTTGCTGAGTAGGAAATGAGATTCAGATCTGTATTTCGATCAACACAGAAGCCAAACTGTTCATCAATGATTATTGGTGATAACATTGATGTTAAAAATTTTGTTACCATTTTTTCGAACAATTTTGATATTGTATC
Source organism: Crepidodera aurea (assembly GCA_949320105.2). Lineage (NCBI taxonomy): Eukaryota > Metazoa > Arthropoda > Insecta > Coleoptera > Chrysomelidae > Crepidodera > Crepidodera aurea. Next base: position 105,866,082 of record OX439472.1, read on the forward strand.
AACTGATTTATGGATAGAAATGACATATCTGGTCTTCCAAATGTCTGGAAAGTAGCCAGAGTTGAAAGATTCATTAAAAATTATTTGACGAGGTCTAGAAAGAATTGGATGAATGTTGTCTGGACCAGGTCCTTTAGACACATCCAAATTAGCCAGTTCAGTGTAGATATCGGATATGAGCACATTATGACTTACGATATTAATGTTATTAAAAGACAGTCTTTTATGGTATCCAGGTTGGTTTTGAAAATAAACAGAGCTAAAATATTGAGCAAACATACTCATTATCAAGATAGAGATTTGAAGGAATGTTAGATGAATTATGTTTAGAATTAACGAAGTTCCAAAATTGTTTCGGATTGCCATCCAGTTCAGATTCAATGTTTTGTATATATGATTTCTAGCATTGGCCAGTTAAGATTTTACACTCAGAACGTAAGTTTGAAAATATTGTGCAATTATGCTGGTTATAATGTTGAATATTTTAGATAGTCTCTGTCCATTCTGTCAAAGTAACCATAAAGTGCTAGTCACCTTATTCTCCTAGCTTTTATTATCCTCTACAGGTGTTAGTAAAGTTCCTTGTTGTGGCTCTGATTTTGTATTCATCTTTAACTTTGATAGGACCCATGATTTTTCTGAGGATCTTTTCCAATTTCCTGGGTTGTCCCGTTCTGACCATGTTCACTTATTCCAAGTATGAGTTTGAGGATAAGGAAGATTTATTTAGAGCCAAGTTCTCGCTAATGTTTGGGTTGGGATCTACATTGATGACTCTTTGTCGTTGGTAATAACCTATCTTGTAATAATGTCCTTAAGCGTAACCACTTAAGTTGTTTGGTGTCATTTTACTTTTGTCTTGAAGGTTTATTTTTGTCAATATTGAAAAAACTCCATTCGTTGTGAAGTAAAATTCACAAAAATAGTGAATGCGCATTCACGAATTCACCATTTTTTGAAATTACTTCGAATGATTGTGAAATTCTAGCGATGATGAAAATAATTTGTTTGCGTTTTGTTATTTTGTTACTGACTTCCTCTGAGGTCAATTTCGCATCTATGGATTAAAGTTTAAAGTTTAAGTTTATCAAAATTTGGGGGATCCAAAAAGAAATCCCAGCGATTTTTATTAATCTAATAAATGCAAACTTTTTTACTTCAATTTTTTAAATCATGTCCTATATGCTGAGATATTTTAAATTTTAACAAGCAACAATAAAAGTTTTTTATAATAAATATTTGTCAAAGCGAAGTTTAGCAAGAAAAATTGCACCTTTACGTATTTGTACTATACACCGTATTTTATTTTTTATTAATAAAATGAGCGCCCTAAAAAATTTTATATTAGAATTGTTTGGAATCATTTTGTTTGTTTATGTGTCTCCATAGCAATTTGTGACGTAAAAAGCTTCGACCGTTCGCTTGTTCCTTATCTATTGCAGTGCGTTCGAAAAATAATAGCCCCACTATGCCTTACAAGGAAATACGTAAATCATTTTAAAAAGTAGTAACATTAGTAAACGTTTTACTTATTGCCACTAAGAATAATGTTGCTTCCTCCAAATAAAAACCATAAATATACATGTACATGCATGTTATTAAATCACGGTCTACGCCGAGTAGCAAATAAAGCGAGCCCGTATTTCGAACTTGCTAGAATGAATGGGCTATGGTCACAAAACCATAAAAATTCTGGGTGACCTACGACCAGCCGTTAGGGGCCCCTTCGGAAGACATAAAATATATCATACATAAATACATAAATAAATTTAACTTCCATTGCGAGAGCTACAAATCCTTCTTTGCCCCATTCAGCGGTTTCAAATTGCTTGTTTGTGTTAAAGAATTCATTGTTTTTGGGGTATAGACCTGAATTTGCGAATTTTGCGGGAACGGCTTGAAGGGTGAAACTTTATTAAACTTCGATCTTAAATTTAAAATTTCATGAAAACATTTTAAATCTATAACTCGTAGAAAAATTCTAATGGCTCATTCTAGAGTCTGTTATGTTGTATAATCAACTTGCAATTAACGAGGTTTTTCAGAATAAAATTATATAAATATTCTTAACTGAAAGTAAAACAATACAAAATTGAAATCGACCAGACTTTATTAACACAATTAATAATAAACATGTATGAAACAATTCTAGTTTGAAACCTCAAAAGCGTTAACAACAGCATTATTTGTATATTTTAAAATAAACTGCTTGCATTCACAAAGTACTTTAAATTGTCCAGTAAACAACCAATCAAAATATATTTTAGTTGAATAACTAGAGGAATAAAAGCAATTTTCAGTTGTAATTGGTATTTACTCTTCTTCACAATGGTTTTATTTGGAAAGAGCAAGTTTTACAACTTAAAAGAACATTTTCCACTCAGTATACAAACCGTGGCACATTTTAATGAAATAAGTCTAGCTTCTATCTCTTTCTATTTTCATTAAAATTAATTGAATTGCTCGCCGATGCGGAAGCAGCGCCACTAAGATTAAGTTGTAGAAAAATAAGAAGTATATTCATGTTAGACAAATCTTGCACTTCGATCTGCAGGCTAATAATTTAGCTTAAACTTCGTTAACGTTAGTTTTTCCTTCAGGTGAAACTTTTCGATCTAATTTAAAAGGATTATATCTGAGAAGAGTTTTATGTCTGTTACCGCTTCAGACTATTAATTTTCAGTTATTTATTCATGTTACAGTTAAATAAAAAGATGCACTAAGCCGATCATGAGTACTCTTACAATTATTTTTTATATTGATTACACAAAAATGTACTATTATATATATTGACGCAGTGCTGTAACTAGCTTTTTGTGGGCCCAAAAAACAACTTTCCAAAATCATTTATAAGTTGGATGGAAACATAAAAAATATGATTGTCAACTGGATTCAACACATATAGGAGTGGATGATTTTGGAAAGCCGTTAAGGGATGTATCAGACTGTGAAGGCTTTCACGGCCGGTCAAATTGAAATCTAAAGTGTTTTCTGGGCTTTGAAGCCGTGGTCCAATGGAATTTCTTCCTGACGTTTCGTCTACAGCTGCGGTAGACATTATCAAAGGCGATGAGGCAGTGGGCGAAGTGATCTCCGGTGCTTCCCGACGTTGACTGATTCGACAGTGGTTCGCTCGGTCGTATTTATACCCCCGCCGTCGCGCTGCAGTTGGGGGGCTGAGGGGGGATCGTGGTAAATATCTCCACCTCGTTAAAAAGAATGTTGTGACCTTCGGAGAGAGCGTGCTCTGCTACGGCTGACTTTTGTGTTTGTCCCAGCCTTCAACTCCTTTTGTGTTCAGTAATTCTCGTGTTGCGCTTTGTGGTGCCAATGTACACCGACCCACAGCTACATGGAACTCTATAAACTCCGGGTGCTGATAGGGATCTCTGCGGTCTTTGGCCGATCTCAAGCTCTCGTATTTTACGAGTGGGTTTAAACACAGTCTTGACCTTGTGTTTTTCCAGTAGCCTGCCGATCCTATCCGTTACTTTATGGATATATGGTCCAACCGCGCTTTTCTTCATCATCTCCCGTTGTTTCTTCTTAGCGCTTTACATTCCTTGGACGGACGGCCCTATGGAACTCGTGTCTGCTGTATCCATTCCAACCAAAGGCTCTTTCTAGATGTTTCATTTCCCGTTCCAAGTCTGCCGGCTCACATATTCTCTTGGCTCTCACAGACAGAGTTTTCATGACTCCCCTTTTTTGTCTGCGATGATGGTTTGATCCGTTGCTGAGGTATCGGTCAGTGTGTGTTGGTTTTCTATACACGGTATGCGCAAGCTTTTCATTCGGCCTCCTTGATACCAAAACATCCAAAAACTGTAGGCGTCCTTCCTTTTCTATCTCCATAGTGAATTGAATTTTTGGGTTGATAGAGTTGAGGTGTAAGTGGAAGTTTTGAAGTTCTCTCTCGCCATGGCTCCAAATAACAAATGTATCGTCCACATATCGAAACCAACACTTTGGTCGTTTTTCTGCCGTAGCCAACGCTTTGGCCTCGAAAATTTCCATGAAATAGTTAGCTATTACTGGACTTAAAGGGCTGCCCATAGCTACACCATCAGTTTGTTCGTAGAATTCCTCCTTCCATTGAAAATATGTAGTGGTTAGGCAGTGTTGGAAAAATTTAGCAATATCTTGTGGAAATTCTTGTGTTCCATGGCTTCCTTAATGGGTACCATGGTGAAAAGCGAAACAACATCGAAGCTAACGAGAATTTCCCCTGGAGAAAGAGTCAAAGTATGCAGTTTTTAAGGGATGCTTCATGATGAATAACACAACCCATTTTACAGACACTAAACTATGTTATAGACTAGCTTTTGACCATTATAGTTACTTGATAACTTGCGGAGAGATCTTTGAACATCATTCATATTATCATTGAATTTGTTCGATCGTAAATATTTTCTCTCTATTTCCTTAAAATACTTTCAAAATTTTCTCATGTTTTTGTTTTGTTTTTTCGGAGAGGTAAATATATAGAAATGGCTCCAAAGCATCTCTCACTTGCTATCGTACGAGCTCTTCAGTATCACCACTGTAGATTGTTGGTAACTGTGCTCTATATTATTTGTTTAAAAACCAAATTGTCAACCAAATTTAAAGACGCTGATTTATGCAAAATTTTTATTTTTAATTTTAAAACTTCAAAATAATATATCTCCAAAACTAAGGCCGTAAAGTGTTCATATTCCTATAAAACATGTAATAATTCACTACAGCCATCAGGAGTCTATTGTATCCTCACTATTGTCCACAAAAAAACTTTCTATTCATTTGGGGCCACCTTTTATGACATGGTTACCCTGTCATGTTAGTTTGAATTTAGCAAAAAAATCTATTTGATTACAAGCATTTAAATTACAAATAACAAACGACAATCAAGTATTTTCCATCCTTTATTTACATCAACAAATGGAGCTGAACGTGTTCAAGGAACAGAGGAAGAGTAAGGTAATAAAATTGTTGTGCAAAAACGACCAGCAGACAGGAGCAAGATAGTCATTTCAATTCAAATACCAAAAATAAACACAGACCGGCTTACGCGAGAGCGAAAGAGATAGAGTATAAGCCGTAGAACAGAAATTTCACTAAACGTTTAACTCCGAAACTAAGTTTCACACTTACTCCGAACTCTATTTATCTTTACTGCTCTTCCTGAAACGAGAAACAGGGTACATCCTACTATGTTGTGCGATAAGTAGAGTTAATAACTTTTTATATATTCCTAATTGCCCTGCACAAGTACGCAGAGAATTTTTCAAACTTCGAAAATGGACGCGAAGCAAAAAGCGCCAGGAAGTACTTTAGGTTGAAAGAGTTACAGGAACTCAAGAAGAATAAAATTCTTTTTATTAATTTCAGCATGAGGGAGAGAAGCTTGAAGTTTTCAGTATCAGGATCATAAAATCCCATTTGAAGTCACGAATCTCTTTGCCTGTTGACTTCAACTTCAACAAACTTTGCATCTAATTATGAAAGAAAGATAAATACAACTTTAGTTTCGAGAACATCGCTCTTCGAAAATGCAGTGGCGTAGAGTTATTGATTAAAAAGTTTCGAGTTCGTAAACTGGGACAGAAGTTTAGTTCGACGAAAAGATTGTGTCGTCGAAGATGTTGAGAATCGAATTATGTAAATAGAACCGTAAACATTTTATTGAAAAGAAATATCTGGAACAAAGTTGAGCTACTACGAATAGACGACAAAAAATATAGCAGCGATTTAAATTTCGATGTTTTAGTGAAATCACGAGTGGAAAAATACACTATATAAGTACAGTCTTTAAGGTACAACAATCAAGTTCTCAAATAAATATCATTATCCCATGATCAGTTTTACAATTATATAGGATACGCCGTTTTATGCTTTCTAGTAAATGCATTTGTTATGCACTCTTTTTACTTTCGAAAAAAAATTTTTTAAATGTTATTTGTCTTTTTAACTAAAACATTCAAAAAGCGGAAATTTGATTTACCTACTGTTAGTTGTTAAAAATTAAATGAAACAAAAATTATTTTTTTAAACAAATGAGGTAATTCAGTCTTAGAATATTCAAACTACAAAAGCACACTAAAGCTCTCAACAACTAAACTGGCCAGTACAAAGGCAAATCTAGCGAAAATCCAAAGACATCCTTAGTTATTGGGCAGCAGTAGGGGGCACAATAGATCTTATAGGTCGCAGTGTATCAACACCCCCTTCATAGAAAGATAGATAGAAAGCTCTCAACAACTTGAAGGCTCCAGAATATACTGAAGATGTACAAGAAAGAAGAGGAAAACTTTAACCATACGAGAACTGACGTATTTAAGGTATGACAAACTAATAATATATGACAATGTATATAAACTATATAGTATATAGATCGAACAACTAAAAATAAAGGTGGATGCATTAAAAAAGCGACAAGCGAGATGTCTATTTATTGTACCGATGTTAAACATCCAAGTAAGAACATAAAAACTAGCAAGAATGAGCAAATGTGGATATATTACTGAAGACGATAATGGAAATGAAAAGGATTCGATTTAAAAGAAAAAAATCACTAATGAAAATATGCAATGTAGGGTTAAAATGGCTGCCAATAGACAAAGGAAATAAAAAGAAGGATACCAAGGAATTGGATTTATTATTTATAGGTTAATATTCTACCAGATACATTCAAATGTCTGAGTAAATTTCACTTTAAGAAAGCGGTAAAAAACATATTACTTAGCAAGGTGTACTATAGTGTTGATGAATATCTTCAAACAATGATTTTAATTATTAATTTTAAATGTATTTCATCTTTTTTTCTCATTTCTTATATTTTTATCTATATTTTGGTACTTTTATCTATCGTAGATAGGTATTTATATACAGGGTGTATGACGTTTTTAACAGCCTGTAACTCAGGAACTAGTGAATATTTTTTTTTGAAAATTGGGACATATCAATTGGACCTACAATACTATCATTTGAGGTATATGTCAGATCTGTGACGTCATCTGAGGCGCTGTGACGTCATCGATAGGAAAAAAATTAAATTTGTCAAGGGGGTAAAAATTAGCTCAAATTTTCAATTTAATTACGCATTTATCATGTAGTAACATCATTTTGAACACCTATTATAACGTTATTTCACACTTTAAACACGTTATGTTATTGTCGAAAATAAACATTAATTTGATAAGTTAGTATAATTCTTTATATTAATACCCACATTATGGTACACCGTTGAATTTGGGATAATTTTTGACCCCCTTGACCAATTTAATTTTTTTCATATCGATGACGTCACAGCGCCTCAGATGACGTCACAGATCTGAAATATACCTCAAATGATAGTAATGTAGGTCCAATTGATATGTCTCAACTTTCAAAAAAAAATATTCATTAGTTCCTGAGTTACAGGCTGTTAAAAACGTCATGGAACATCCTGTATATATTGTTTGCTTTAATGACCTATCCTATACCTTTGTATAATGTCTTCAAGGATCCATAAATATTATAATTTATTTATTTATTCGACAAGCAGCTTTCCACATCTGAAGGTACTTGTGAGCTATAGTCGCTAATCAGACACCCCATCCCTTACAGGTTGTTTTCTATTACCAAATACTAATGTAGCACAAGTATAATTTAAATTGTTGTTTCCACCGCCCACTAAATAAACTTCTACTTCTTACCCATTCACGCTCCTTTTCCCCCCTCAAACTATTTCATTGGAATGCCCGCGCTGTGATAAACTCAAGTTATGTACTTCCACAAACTCGGGTAGTCGGCATAATACTGACGCGACTAAAATGCATTAGGGAAAACAATGGAAATTTTGTCAATAATGAATAATTTATGAAAAAACTAAATTAACTAAAGGCAGACACTGAAGTGTTTTATTGTAATTTGTGTCCCGAGTCAATTGTTTGTTTCGTTCTTACACTTTGTAAATACGTCTATTTTCCATGAGTAAGCAGCTTTTCGAGCGGAAGAAACTTACAGAGGAATTTTTATTAAAAAAAAAAAAGTGTAATTATCAAACGCGCTCACCTGTTAACGATTAAACGGGAATAGACGAAAATTATCTTCTAAATGGAATGCGGTGTTGTCAGATCAACAAATGTCAAAATTTTACCTGTAAGAATTTAAAAGAGTTCTACTGATTCGATAAAAAACTTTCATTTATTTACGAAACGGTCTGAAGTGATTTGAGCACCTTTGCAGCAGTTTCCCGGTACAGCCTTGTCTTGCTGACCTTTTAAACCCTGTGTGATTTTTGCTTTCAATAATGTGGACTGTATGTGTAGAACGTACAAGAACTCTTTCCCCCGTCTCTCCAGTATTACCAATAAAACATCAGGAATTTCATAACACCTTTTATTTAAATTTCTTTAACGAAGAACAAGAACAACACATAAAAACAGGTAATAATAGGTACTATAATTTAACTATAAATAACTAGTGTAATATCTCAACTAATTGAGCAATTCACTGAAGTGAATGTTTAAAAAATGAATTGGGAAATTGAAGTTGCAAATATTCGATCGCGATCGCGATCTGAACTAGACGACATGTTGAGCGATACTAAATATGCGAAGTGAACTAGACGGAGATTTGAGTGATACTAAATCTACAAGCGCGGCTTTGCCGGTTGCAACGAAGCATCCAGACAAAAAGCTGGATAAAAACAAATTGTTTTTCGCCTGGCTAATATTCTAACGGTCGAAATCAAGGTTGAGTGTCTAGACTGTTTTTTTATTGTTATTTAAACCGCGTCGGTTTGTGCGAGGTGGCGTGTTTTCACGACGTTGTCGGATTTACGCAATACTAATAATCGTTATGCAAATTACGATTTATGTTCAATTTTAGATTGAAAATTGAACACGGTCCTCAAACGATTCAATTAAAAAGAATTGAACTGGGCGCGCTAACCTGATTAAAAATTGATTTCCAGTCAATGGGTTGATTTGTCCTCAAGGTCAGATTCCAACACGTCCCTGGACTGATATAATTAGAGTCACATACGAGGACAATCATTTCGATACATCAGTACTTATGTTATGCTTTATTGTTAGTACAATTATTATGTATGAATTGTATTTGGGTGTTATTACTTTGCTTAAGATATTTTTAAATGCGGAGCGGCGTCATTTCTCGCGCTAAGCTAGCAACCCCGTGGAACCTTTTTTTTATTAAAATACATTTCCCTATGATACCTATACTACACTTTAACTCTGTACGGCACTGTAGTCCCTAAAACACACACATATATACTCGTATATGATCAATTATAGATTTCTGATTTAATTTCGAAATATATCCAAAATACATCGAAAAGGTGTGCATCTGAAACAATTACTCGCCCTATATGTATTGAATTACATCAGTCCAGATGCGTGTTGGAACTCAAACTGTTAAATGGATACAGTACGCTGTGACGTCATCAAGTTTGATTTCGAAACTTCCCTCCTCCTACCACTTCATCATTTAGTTTGTAGGCATGCATATTTTGATTTCAATTCACAAGATACATTGTGGCAATAATTCATTTCGGAAGCTCATAGTGGTTTGTATTTTAATTTCTCTCTCTTTCCACTGGATTAAAACCACTTAGTTGTTAAAAAACTTTTTTAACAACTAAGTGGTTTTAATCCAGTGGAAAGAGAGAGAAATTGTGGCAATGTTCCATTTTCTGGCTCTGAGCTTAAAAAATACGGTTGTCTTACCGATTTTTAAGTTATACACGCCAATATCATAAAAACGAAGTATCAATTCAAAAAAAAGTATGCTTGATGTTTTCTTGGTACATCTTTAGTCATGATAATGCTGCTCAAATCATAATTAAATAAAAAAAAGTTACATGATGTCACGAGGTTCCTAGCAGTTCTGGACAACGCGATTCATAAAGAGACCGATTGAACCTTTATACACCAACCAGTTCAGAATAGTCCACATAGAAGTGAAATTTAAACAGTATATTGTACTTTTCCCAAAAGTTAATCAGGCCAGTCGAAAATTACAGCTATGTGCTCATTGTACTGGATATAAGTAATACCTACCTTATTTTTATATTGTTATAAATTATTTTCTACTAATAAAGTCTCTCCAAATGTCTTTTTCCTCAGTAAAATAGGACTATACCTAATTTTATTTAAGTTGTTGGGTAGACTTATTGGCATATTAGGGACACCATTGACATAAATAAAATCTACTATAATCGATTTGACATTTTATTAAATTACAGTTTTATACGCTCTTCCCTTTTCATTTTAAAAATGTTTTTCTCAGTTCAATTCCCCTGCTAGCGGAGTGAAATTAGAATTTTATATGGATGTAAGAGCTAAGTCAATTTTTTTTAATTTTTTCGAATTTATACATAAAGAGAAGCTTGTAAAAAAATTGTCAATAAATGCCGATTTGGGCTGGACAAATACTTTTTTTCTTAGATATTTTTAAAAACAATATGTGGATTGGCGAAACTTTCCAACCTTCTGTCTGGAATTACACAGCGCCCGACAGATCAGCAAGCGTGTGTAATAATGCAATGTTGCCAATTTACACTGTAACTAGAAATAATCGTTTTAAATTGGTTGATTATTTTAAAAAACTTTGCTTAACAATTATTTATGTATTTGTGTATAGAAGACTGCTACAGAGAGAAAAAAAATATTTGATCAAAAACCACATTTTGAGGAATATTTATTTTTACTCTCTGTAGCAGTCTCAAGTATTAATTGTTGCACCTACTGGTGAAATATTATATCCATGCATGTACTATTAACGACATGAAAAGTAATCAAAATTTTTGGTGAAGGCGTATACGTCCAGTATGCTCTTAATCTAAATTATATTAACTACCTAAGGTTATGAAATAAATCACACTTGTTCCCAAGAACAAAGACATTAAATGTCCTACACTGCACCAGCGTCTGGACTTAAACAACTACTCCTTGGGCTATATACCCCCCCAGGTATTGAATTACGAAAGTCCAGACGTGGTTTGGCGCCCGACCAAGTCGGGGCTTTAAACCAAAAACTTCGATTTTATTATTAAAGGAGCTTACCATTCTTAGACCGGTTTCGGAATTATTGTTCCTCTTCAGTAAGAAGCAGGCTAGCTCGAATTTCTATCTCTAAAGAAATTCTGAAGATCGCTTTGAACCCACCAACTCTTAGTACAAACGGTTAAATCGAGAAAGAGGAGGTGAATTTATAATAATATCAAAGCTTGCAAAACTATAGAAAACTCTAACGACGGTGGAATTTTTTGTAACAATAAAAATACCAAAAAAGTACCATGGGTGTACCAAAACTACCTAAAGTTGTGAAATAAATCACACTTGTTCCCAAGAACAAAGACATTAAGTGTCCTACACTTATTGGTATTTTTATGGTTACAAAAAATTCCACCGTCGTTAGAGTTTTTTATAGTTTTGCAAGCTTTGATTTTATTATAAAAGTGAAGAGATGGCGTTGCACTCAGCTCCTCTTTTTCGACTTAACCGTTTGTACTAAGAGTTGGTGGGTTCAAAGCGATCTTCAGAATTTCTTAAGAGATAGAAATTCGAGCTAACCTGCTTCTTTAAGGGCGCGGTCTTCCTGTGTATAAAATCCTATGCTGCAGACCAAAAGTTAAATCGACTGATTTCCGAATGTAATGGGATTTAAAATATAATTTTCAGACAAATTAAAGATAAAGGTCTAACTTAGGTAGTCTTACTATTCTAAATTGATAAATTTATTATTTTCTATGAAAACGACAGCTTCAAAATCATCCAATTTTTTTAACCTTAAAAGTGGCATTTAACAATCTATATATCCTCGATTCTGAAAAAATAAGAAAAATAAACATTAACTTGACCTAAGTTAGACCTTTATCTACAATGTGGTTTAATCAGAATACATCAAAATACTTTAATTTATGAAATCAGTCGATTTGAAATTTTGAAGTCATTTCAAATTAATTTGAAAATTTGGTCAAACAATGGCGTCTAAAAATTCTTTACCCATAGGTATTCAGTATATATATATAATTATATATAGATCATATAGGTTTTAACACTGTAAGAAAGATGGTGCCCGAAGCAAATCAAATTTGCAATGGATGCCAACCCATCAGCTGAGATATTTAGCGGGGTGATACCATAATTAGCCCAGTTGTGAGAGACTTTGACCTCTCATAAAATGTGATATCGCTTTAAAAGGTGTAGAAAACGATAAAAAAATCTTTGTGGCTCTAAAGTGTATGCTAAATTCGAAAAACTAATAGCACAACCACGTGGAACAGCAAAAAATTTTACTATTATTTATATTTCAGATAACATTTGTTCACTTTAAATTTTATTTTAATGTAATATACTTAAATGTTTCTTTTCAAATTATATTGCCAATTTTATATTTTGTTTGTTAACTGTTTCATTTTATTCATTGAATTGTTTTCATTATTCTACAATAAATTATTGATATTTTGTAAACTATAAACGTCACTTATAGCAAATTTTATCTCAAACTATAAAAATGCCATTTTTGGTTTTACTGTACAACTCAAGAAAATCAATAAACCCTGTAGATTTTTTTTATCTCTAATTTTTTCCAAAAATTCAATTTTTTTCCCATTTCATCGTATTCCTATCTGTTATGGTTTAGAATATAGCAATGTTGGCACATAATAAAAGAAACATGCACTCAAAACACAAAAAGAACGCTGCAATTGTATTTATTGTCTTTGTAAATAAAGTAAAGTAAAGTTTTTGCTCTCCAAACATTTAAAAAACTTTAATCAGAAAGGAACATTCTAAGTACGCCGAATATAATAATATATCATGAATTTAAATTTTCGCAGGAACTCACAGCTGTTGTTGATAAGAGTTCATTTGGCAACGTCGAATCAGTGGTTAGGCAACGTTTTGTCTGAAAGTTGACGAGATTTTAGAGTATTTATAGATATATCTTTTATTACTCGAGGACGAGATGCTTTTTGCGCATGTCGTTTAACTGTCATAACGCGGGAATTTTTAAAAAGAATTCGAAATTATTTGTGTATGTTATGCATTAGAATAAAAATATAGAAAGTATTTTAGAAAAGAATTAGGGAATATTATAAAGTAAAAGATAAGAATATATTCAAAATAACTGATATGTTGTATGACTTTCATAATAAATTAATTTTTACTTTTTAATAGTTAGTATGTGTCGGAATCATGATTTTTCTTTTTTAATCAGTTATAATAACTATTAAATTGTCAATGTGTCAAATTATTACTTTCCATGGAACTCTAATTTATCAAATTAAAAAAAATGTAATAATTTTGTGCATAGGCATAGAACTGTAAATTTTCACTTCTGTTTTGTTTTCAAACATCAACTTCCTGTTGTCAAATTGGTTAAAAAAAAGTTCTGATTTTGGTAGATGTCGATCAATATGTAATCTTTCATATTTTATATTCAAATTCATTAATCTGAAAATTATAGAGATATATTTATTTTCAAATTGTTTGGGACTTCTAAATATCTTAGAAATGTTCACCTAAATCGTAATTCATCGTTCGCGCGGTTAATTTTTCTTTCGTTTCTCACACTTCATAACGAAGAACAAAATCACTTTATACGGGGTAATTCATTGAGAAATGCGCATACAGAAAAGGTAGATGGAGAACACCAAGGTGCTTCTAAATAACCTATGGGTCTATCGTTCTTTATAACCAAGATACAGGGTGATTTATTAATTTTCCCCATTTTTTCAATTCATCATAACTTATGAACGACCCTATACGTTTTTGTAATATTTGGTTCGTATGTTCTTTGTCTACAGTGGTGTCGATTAACATATTCCAAGTCCGGCCTTAAAAAGTTAATGAGTAGGTTTCGAATGGAAACAATACCCAGTATATTAATATTTTAAAATTTTATTTGGAAAGAGCAGAAAAAAATAAGTAAGACTAAATATATTTGGTGCTTCCGCTTACAACTTTTTTACTTATTAACTTGACTTAAATCTAGATGTTTCGATAATGAGGTGGCACAAAAATAAAAAAAAAATTCTTCCCCAAATGGTACTTTTCTAGCTTTAATCCATAAAATCATCAACTATTTCTTATTCTCCTAATTTCTGGATCCCAACCTTATTGAAAAATCAAAAAAAAATATTATAAAGTATATATTTATAAATTTATTTTAAAATTATTCATTTATCTGTTTAAGAATTTATTAATAAACAAATTCATTGATAAAACATATAATTTTTGTTTTCTTCTGTGTTTTTAGTACAATGCATTTTGTGATCATTGTAGGCCCTTTCACTATTTATTTTTTATTATCCGATCGCTGGATTATAGCGATTACTTAAACTATAATCGCGATATGCCGGTACGTTAGAAGTTTTTTTGGTAGCAACAAAGGCGCCGCTTTAAAACTGTTAAATTGGGGCAACTTTATGTATCACACGAACTATACGCGTATTGCATTTGCCTTAGCGACCCGAGTTAAATAACGCCGGCGCCGTCCGATTGTTCGCGAAATCTCTTTCGACATAACCTATTACCGTGATTTAATTGGAGATTTGGCATTTTTTAATTTTTTACAGTTTGTACTTTAATTCTTAGTTTTTATAGTTAAGCATTTTGATAAAACTAAAAATACAAATATAATTGCTATAATTTTAAAATTAATATTTCTTCAAAACACAAAAATATAAGTAGATCATCATAAAACGCACTTTTTATTATATAAAATCAAGGATCTCGGGTTTAAATAGTCTTCAAGAAAAGTTCGGTGAAAAAAAATTGCTAAAGCGGCTTACTCCTTTGATGCAATTGTCTAGGAGTCTAGGGCTACCGTGAGCTGAACCAAAGTTCAAACGATGCCTGCCCGCCTTGACTTAAAAAAGCGATTCTTTGATCTACAAAGAAGCGCCGACGCAACTTGACACGTGTCGATTCTGGAATAGTTGTCATAGCTATATACTAACTTTGAAATGAGCAATAACATCACTCTGTATACATTTGAAAGGGGCATTTTATTTCGAAAATTTAATACCAATTATACCCTAGTAAAAAATTGTTTCCTACTTTGACATGTTTACCTAAATCGTAATTCATCGTAATAAATAAATAAATAAATCGTTTGCGTGGTAAATTTTTCTTTCGTTTCTCATATACTTCATAACGAGGAACAAAATCACTTCATATAAATTACTGAAAAGAAAATGTTATTTTGATATTATCAACGCCCCAGTAACAAATTATTTTAATTTTAAGAATTAAAAGAAAGATTTTATGGATGAATAGTTTTCATTGAAAGGCTCTGTATAAATAATATATACCTACAAAGAAAATAAATAAATAATTATTTATCATTATGTTCTTTATTGTTAGCTAACCACTTACAAAGAGCTATCGACCGAGGTCCTTCTGCCCATAAATGAATAATAAAAAGTTAAGATTATACATTTTGGTAATACTAAATATTGTTGTCCCCTTGTATTAAATATAGCAGACAATGAATTTCTCGAACGGTTTCTGTAATGAGAAAATTTCAAAGGAAGGTTTCTGTAACTACTTTGTTTAATTTAAGCATTTATCACGAGATACCAGCACCTCCCGGACAGCACCTTATTTGACATAATTTCGCTGACATTTGACGTACAAGACCGCGCCCTTAATAATAAAATCAAAGTTTTTGGTGTAAAGCCCCGACTTGGTCGGGCGCCAAACCACGTCTGGACTTTCGTAATTCAATACCTGGGGGGACATATAGCCCAAGGAGTAGTTGTTGAAGTCCAGACGCTGGTGCAGTGTAGGACATTTAATGTCTTTGTTCTTGGGAACAAGTGTGATTTATTTCACAACCTTAGGTAGTTTTGGTACGCCCATGGTCCTTTTTTTGGTATTTTTATGGTTACAAAAAATTCCACCGTCGTTTTAAATTATATTACCTACATTAATCAAGAATCATAGTGAGAAACATATATAAAGTTATTCTTTTTTATTGCAAATATTTGTATTACTTATCATTTTCTAGAATTCTTTCAGCAAGAGCTATGGTGCTCATGTAAAACTTAATAAAACAAAAGTCGTGCATACATAAAATCGTCGGAAGTGACTTCCCAAAACTTTTTAGGGATCTAGAAGTCTTTGCAGCTTTTCACAGTAACGTTTTTAGTGCCTTTGTCGATGAAAATGATTTCATAATAAATTTTGTAACGGTGAAATACATAAAGTCGAGTAATTTCGACGTCACCATGAATTCATTTGAATTTCAAAACTCTTGCTTGGGAAGTCTATCAAAATAAATCGGTAGCGTCGTTTCGCGTGTACTTCATCAACAGATGGCGCTTACATTGCAAATATTTTCTTCGTCGGAATATAAGTTCCAAACGGAAATTTGCTCTCAACGACAAAATCTGATATTGGCAACAGTCGGAGAATGTTTGTGATATTTCGAATGGCGAGAGTTCGTTAAAAATTGTGTGGATGTCTTTTCCTTTTTGGAGTTAAAGTTTATATGTTTGTTTTCCTTGTTTTTCCTGATGGTTCGTTATATTTTAGGAGTTGTACAAAGTGTTTCCAAAAACATAACAATATAGCTATAAGGAACAGCATAAAATAAGTTTTCTCAATAACTCCTTTTACTTTTAGACGTCCCAAAACAATTCCGTCAGTTTCATAAGGATATTTGAAAAGATTTACACAAATTTTGGACATGGTTTAATTGATTTTGCGCCGCCATACAAAATTTAGGCTCCCCCTCCTAAGTGTTCGAAATCGGTCTAGTAACGTGATTACAAACGAGATATAATGTTTGCGTAGTATTTAGGCTCCACTCACCACTACCTAATTTTATACCTCTGCATCATCCATTTTAAAAACAAAAAATTGATTTACGTGATTTTCTATCTTCAAATTCAAACACATTTCTATTGGAACGTGTCTACTTGAATTATTTTATTCCTGTTAGTCCTGCGGTGTATGGGGATCTTAAAACATTCAATAAAATTCCGTGTAGCAGTCAGTATAACACACTTTATGCAATAAAAATAATGATAAATGTGTACCTACTGTAAAAAAATAATGAATAAACATTACACATATGTACACTAAACTCTCATGCTTTCATAATTTCGATTAAATTTTGTACAAACGCAACTAACAAACTTTTTTTATAACAAAAGATAAAGTGGTTTCGTTATCTTTATTTGTTGTTTTAAAACACACTAGACACGCCACTGCGGTAGGCAACACGATACTTTCTCGTTTTCAAAGTTTTATTATTTGAAATATTCAGAAAGATAAACTGTCATGCAATCGTGCTTGATGTTTGTTACTCTGGCCTTTTATTAAATATACAGGGTAGAGCAAACTTATTGTTAATATTAATACTTTATTTATAATGCAAGAATTCTGTAAACAAATATAAACAAATTCTAAATAAAACGGAACTAAGAGAAAAAATTAAATTGGAAACTTGGGCAGAAGTATATAATTTAAAAGACATTAACACAAGCACTTCCTTATTCACAAATAAATTAAAATATTATATTGAAAATTGTACTACACTTCTGGACTTGTAAAATCAATTAAAGAGAAAAACAGACTATATAAAATAATGAAAAATAACTACACGGAACAAAATAAACAAAAAAAAAATTAACACAAATAAAATCGTAAGCAAAAATCTCTGGAAATGTATTAAAGAAATGTCAAATGTTCAAGATAGCAAAGTAAAAATTGACCAAATTAAAACTATTCAAGGGACTGAGACTGACAATCTTAAATTTTTATCCAATACATTTTTTTTTTTTTTTTTTTTTTTTTTAATTAAGCTTCGACCGCTAAGGGTCATTAGCATTTTTTTAAATTAGTTTACATTATTATACTTTTACAAAAAAAAAATATTTAGAGTGGTGACTTGAAACTAATTGGGTAAAATGTTTAAATTTGGTTTAAAAAGTTTATATCATTTAGGAAATTCAGTGTCCTTTCAACTTGTTCGAGTTGTCCGAGTGATTCTTGTAAGTTTGATATATGGTGTTTTTCCCTTTCTTCTTGATACTTTGGACAGTCTTCTATTAAGTGTTTGATGGTTTGGATGGTGTTGCACGTTTCACAGATAGTGGGATCTTGTCTGGATATCAGGTAACTATTGGTTAGACGGGTGTGTCCTAGTCTTAATCTTGAGGTTTTTATTTGTTGTTGTCTGTTGGATGGTAGTGGCAACGGTGTATTCACGTCTGGTTTAATCATTTTGAGTTTCGATGTTCTGTTGTTCCACTCGGATTGCCATTTGTCTTTAATAGATTTTTTTAGGAAATTTTCTATATCAGATTGAATATATAATTGGGATATCGGGGTATCCTCGGATGAAGCTGCTTCATAGGCTGCCTTGTCTGCGGTCTCATTTCCTGCAATTCCTATATGTGAGGGAACGAAGGTCAAAACCAGTTTTACATTGAGTAAATAGAGTTGGTGTATTAACTGTTGGATTTGTTGCACTAGTGGTTGTCTTGCGTATAGTTGTTTGATAGATACGAGCGAGCTGAGTGAGTCCGAGCAGATTACATATTGGGGATGTGGGTTACTTAAGGCATATAGGAGTGCTTGATGAATAGCATATAGTTCTCCTGTATATATACTGGATTCTTCTGGAAGACGGAATTTTAATATACTTTGTGGTGTGACTACTGATGCTCCTACAGTGCGTTTTTCGTTATTAATCGAAGCATCGGTGTAGATACCAATACATTTTGTGAACAACAATTGGGAAAAAAATGGCTAATAAGATCTCTGTACCAACGAACTTAAATATTAAAAAAAAGCGAAATAATAAAAGTATATATTTATCAGAAACAAACAACAAGGAGGTCTCAAAAACAATAAACAGTCTTAAAAATAATAAAAAACCGGGTTTGGAGAATATAACTTAAAGAAATAAACAATGAAATATCTCCAGTTTTGACTTTCCTAAGAATTAAGTCCTTTAATGATGGAAAATTTCCTGATCCTCTAAAAGAATCTATGATAATTCCCATTTATAAAAAAGGAGACAAGCTCGATGTAATTAATTAGCAACCGATCTCCATAATTTCTAGTATAGAAAAAGTTTTCATATCAAATAAACAGTATGGGTTTCGGGAAAATACTTCAACTTCAGATGCTATTGCGAGATTGACAAAAATAATCAATAAATCTATAGACCTAAAACAGCCTTCCCTTCCCTGCATCTTTGTCGATCTCGCAAAAGCATTTGATACTGTTAACCATCAACAACTGTTACAAACACTAGAAAATATTGGATTCAGAGGCGTAATCTACAATATATTTAAGAGCTACCTTCAGAACAGAGCCCAATTAGTAAATATTAACGTCATTTTAAGTGATGCTAAAATTATAACAGGTGGTGTTCTTCAAGGAACAGTTCTCGGTCCACTACTCTGTAATATATATAAATGACTTATTTGAACATATAGTGAAGTGGTCAGCTTTGCCGACGATACCGCAATTTCCTACAAATCAAATAGCTGGGAGTCATTAAAGAATATCGTTGAGGCAGTTTTTCCAAAACTTATAAATTTTTTTCATTATAACATTTTGACATTAAACTATGATAAAACGTTTTACGTACCGTTTTCATCATATAGCAATAACTTACCACCCTACAAAAATCTAACAATTAAATTACATCAGAAATATTCAACAGAGATTCAATCTGTCAATAACATAAAGTAGCTAGGAGTTTACATTGATTGTCATTTAAAATGGGACGCGCATGTGAATTATGTTATAAAGAAACTGCGTTTTGTAGTATACAAATTTAAAAATTTGTCAACATTTTTACAAATTAACTATTTAAAAATATTATATTATGATCTTGTTGAATCACATTTATATTACTAACTCAATGCTTGGGGGTCTGCTGGAATAGTTCTTCTAGAAAATCTACAAAAAATACGAAAGTCCATTATAAAATATATGTATAATAAACCTCGATCTTACCCTTCTGAATCACTTTATCAAGAAACAAAAATGCTAAAATTTTATTGTTAAACCATTACAAAATCAGTAAGGAGTATAGAAATATCACTCACATTTATAATACCAGATATAAGGTCCACTCTATTGCTATACTCAGAGTAGAAAAAACAATTGGACAAAAATGTTTTACATATTTATGTCAAAAGATATATAACGATATTCCCTAGGATATAAAAAAAATTAATTCTCGCGCCTTATTTAAAAAAATGGATTTCTAAGATACCTTTAATAAAGATGAAACAATTTTTAAACTTGGATGTAGCTTGTTATAGTCTATAAATTTTTTAAAAATCCTTTACATTATATCTGTAAATTACTGTTTTTATCTTGTAATTCAGTTTTATTATTTGTTTGTTGTAAAGAAATGAAAGTCATGCCAACGCTCAGGCAATCCTTTCGTGGGTGTTTTCATTATTTTTATTTACATACAGGCATATTATACAATTATTTGTTTTTACTATAATTCACAGGTACTTGTAACTGTTGTGTTTGTGAATAAAAATTAATATTATTATATACGGTATCAAAAAGTAAATCTATGATCTTAGATAATGTTTAATTTGATTTGATAAGTAGCAAAATTTCATAATTGAAAACTTCACCCCGTATATAACATCATCCATCAACAGTTAGTTTAAATGTTGGCGTACTAATATACAGCCACAATTTTTTTGTTTCACGGAACATTATAAAGATAAAAAGAGATAGTATGGAATATACAACAGTACGTGCTGCTGATATGTACTATGTACGTTATCCATTCATAATTTTGTAATTTGTGGCTAAAATATTCTGGTATACACGAGAGGATAAAAGTGAAAATAAAAAGAAAGGTGACAGAGTTAACGCATCCGGAACTTTGAATAATTTACTTGGAATTTAAAAGGTTCGCAACTCGTTTGTAATAAAAGATTTTGTTTTATTAACTGTTTTCACTAGATTGAGTTTTTCCTCTGTTACATTGCAGGTGGAAATAATAACTGCGGTTTCTTTGTCAAGAAATAAAAAAAGAATCTTTTATTTCGGTGGCACAGAACCAACATAATTTGATTTATTCATAAAATCTTGGCATGTATACAGAAGGTTTATAGTACATGCTTTAGTCTTCTTTCTTTCATTTTCGTTTCTCCAGTTTTTCTATCTTTTACTGTTGCTTTGGCTGAGTTCCAGTGAGATTTCACTAGTAGAATATTTGGGCGTATACTGGAAGGAAGATTGCGTGAAGATTATAAAAAGAAAATGTTGAGTTTCGAGTAATTTCAAGAAGAAATTCCTTCCTAAAGCAAATAAAGTTTTTTGTCTTGAATATATTGTAACGGTTGACTAATGCGAAGAAGAGAATACAAAGCTTATATTAAGTATAAAGAGAAATAATGACACAAAATCAAAACCAATAAATAACTATTTATTTTAATTCAATTAATCATTAGACAGAATGTAATGTAGAAAATAAAGTGTGAAACTAATTTTAGAGTAGTAATTACATAATAAAATATAAAATTTTAGATATCGAATTTTAACACGGAAATCCCATAAGGGATGTTCATCGACAATTTTAGTATATTTACAAATAACTTAGCAAAGATCTAAATAGAAAAAGTTAAAGCAGAACAATCTCAGATAAGTCTGCGATCACTACAACAATGAGAACATTGTTATTTTAATTGTCATAAGAGAAATAAATTTTAAACTTATCCTAGAAAGGCAATGTCTTGATTTAAATTCAGGGGAAATACAATAAATAGGGAAAATTAAGTGTTGGGGCTTCTAAAATTAAAATATTACTGTAAAAAAGGCAGAAATAATAATGTTTAATACAATTTAAGAAATCGATAATGATGAAAGTAAAAGTTGTCATGTAACCTTAATGTAAGTAGAAATAGTAAATAAATTATATCAAAATCATTCTTTTTACCTAGAGAATCATGTTTTGATAGTTAAAAAGTGTATAAAAATCAATAATTTTTAATTTTATAATAATTTTAATGTAAAATTCTGTCAAATCTAAATCGAGTTGGCCTAGAGATGCTCTTTTATAAAAAGCAAATTTCGCTGTCAAGCGAGGCTTTTGCAAAAAGACTCTTGAGCTGTTCACATCAGAGCTCGTCGTAAAAACAAAAGAATCTTCAAATCACCGTTACAACGATTAATACAAAGAAGTTAAGAAAATTTTACCTGTCAAATTTAAATGAGGTTAGATTTGGTATAATCCAAGAATATAAAGAAGTTAATTAAGAAAAGAACTCCAATCATTGATTCCCGCTTTTGTTCCTGAAGGAGAATCCAGATCCTGTTTATATCCTGTTCGTTATCCATATACAACAGTATCCTGTAGTTTAATCCTGAGCTTCCTGATTGATTTTGAAGAATATCATATCCATTATTTTGAAGGTTAGAAAGAAAATAACCGGAGTAACTAAAAAATTGATGATTTGTTAATAAAGAAAAAAAGGTACCAATCATTTAATAATAAATATCGATATTTAAAAGATTAGAAACGTCTATAAAAATAAACAAGGCTAATAACATTTTATTCAATTAAGGTTAGGTTTCGCTTTAACAACTAAGTTTAGGTTAGAACAAGGTAAGAGTATAATTATCATAGCATTAGCATTATTATCAATTTCATAAACAATAAAAAACATACACTTACCTTCTTTCGCTCCAATAAATTCTCGCAATAACTATAACGTCAACCATATTTTTTCTAATTTATTTTTAATTGTTAATAAAAATTTCTGTATTTAACAACTGTTTCATTATTATCGATTTAAAAGGTTTCACAGTCAATTACTGAAACACGACTGAGGTTAAAGTCTCAAATTTTTCTACTAATTGGTAGATGGCGCTCAACAATACATTCTGACTAAGATTACGAAAGGAAATAAATAAATAAATAGCTATCTAATATAATTTTAAAACATACTTAATAATTAATTTGTGCTTACAAGAAATTAAATCTTAACTTAAGCAAACCAAAGCCAAAATAAAATTAAATATAAGTTAAGTATTTCTCTCGATTTGTTTTGCTATCCATACTTAAGTAACAGATCGTAACGTAAGTAACAATATAATATATTCATTAAATTAAGCAATTAAAGTTGACTATTAATCACCATAAAGATTCTCTTTAAAGTTTTATTTTAAAATCATCATAAAAAGAAGGAAGTTAATTATAATCTTCTTCTCTTATATATATTTCAGAGTTTAATCAATTCTACCTGAGATCCCCTCATATCTAATTACCTTTCATATCTTATAATTAGAAAAAAAAGGGACAAACTTGGCGAAAATTAAATTTTTATTTAATGAAATCTCGAGATACGCCTTAAACCTAATTAGAATCACCCCTATTGTGAAAAACTTTGATAGCAAGTAATTTATTTTTAGACACAAGATTTTTAAGATTAAAAACTTAACTTTAAGATGATTTTTTATTGCAACTCCATGTTCGAACCTCATAGTGAATTGTTCTAAGTCTATATCCCTTTTAAGCTATAGTAGATTCATAACATTTGTATTATTAAATTAACAGAAGGATCAGTTGAAGAGAAAGTAACAGAATCGTACTCACAATTATAGATTACGAAAGAAGACAAAATGGAAAACAAGAATAAATACATAGTAGATGTAGGAATTGAGAGCCAAAGTAATGAAGGGATTCAAAGAAAGTGGGAAATAAAGAGAGCAAATAAATGATTTGTACTGGTAATACCTGAAACAGGTTTTCTTCTCCTATCAGATCACATTTATTTACACGATATTTTGCACATATATACTTTGAATGTCACGTTGTATTGCTATTTTTCTTGTGAATAAATTATTTTTTTTATAATTATTATTATTAAAAAATGGGAACTCCACTCACAACAGTCAGACATCAACCAGCTATATAATATTCCCTTAGAAGACAGAAGACTTTAAAGAACTAACACTGGAAAGCTAACACTAACAGTAGACTGGAGAACTAGGGCGAAGAACCGACAAAACATTTACCCATTACTCAAAATGTACTAGAGACTAGAATAGATTGTAAATATACTAAGTATATCTAGACAATAAAAAAAACGTGATTTAACACAAAATTTTCTTTATATCTCTATCACTAACATGAAACATTATATTACGGTTACCCTTAATTTTGTTTGGAGTTTAATTACATTTCGTGCAAAACTTAAGTATTTATTACTGAAACTTTTATTACGATAAAGTTCTCAACAATTTTTTTGTAATTGCTAGATTTAGATGTAATGAAATACTTAGAAAAGTATGGCAAACTGAGATTAAAAGTTCTTAAAGAAATAATGAGTCTTCTAGTAATATTAGGCATAGCGTTAAAATTAGTTATTTCGTTCAGGCGTGCCTTAATAAGTTCTTTTTTTAATTAAAGACTAATAATATTAATATTTATTATTAAGTAAATTGCCTCTGCCTCTAAAATACCGTTTTTCTAAATTATAAATTAACGTTTGGTAGTTGGACTCATCTATTTCGCCTCCTAGATTCCAAATATCCTAAAATATAAAGGTTGCCCAATTAAAAAATCGAAATTCAGGAACATCTCCGACCAAACCCGAAGTTACTCGTTTGGAATTTATGACCCATTCAAATGTTAAAATGAAAAGACTTTCCAGACCAACGATGGTGAAGAGACCCATGACTGGAATGAACCAGAACAGGAAGATTTAGTCGTTAGACCTACTTCTCCAAAAGAAGTTTATGTGGAAATCGAAACAAATATAAATCCTAAAAAAGCCCCTGGATTTGATCTCATTACCGGGGAAATCTTGAAACAACTCCCACGTAAAGCTGTTGTCAAACTAACCAACCTTATCAATGCATCATTTAGGATGAGATACGTACCTCAGCTATGGAAAGTAGCAGAGGTTATAATGATACCTAAACCAGGTAAACCTCCCCAAGAAGTAACGTCATATCGACCCACCTCTTTGTTACCTGTTATTTCGAAAAATTGTTTCTTAAGATATTAAACCCTACAATAGAAGAAAAGGACCTGATTCCCTCCCATCAATTTGGTTTTAGAGAAAAACACTCAACGATCGACCAGGTGCATAGAATCACAGACATAATTGAAAAGTCTTTAGAGGAAAAGAAAGTC
Source organism: Crepidodera aurea (assembly GCA_949320105.2). NCBI lineage: Eukaryota > Metazoa > Arthropoda > Insecta > Coleoptera > Chrysomelidae > Crepidodera > Crepidodera aurea. The sequence continues at coordinate 105,891,213 of OX439472.1, forward strand.
TGCTTCACCGTCTTCCTAGACGTGGCCCAGGCTTTTGATAAAGTCTGGCATGAGGGCCTTAACCACAAGTTTAATTTGTTACTACCACGTCAGTATTCAGAATTCTTAAAATCCTATTTATCAAACAGATATTTCAGAATAAAACAGGAAGATGTATATTCTGATCTAAGAGAAATTAAGGCAGGAATACCCCAAGGTAGTGTACTAGGTCCAGTACTCTACTTACTGTATACCAGTGATATTCATAACTTTGAGCACGATACTATTGCAACATTTGCTGATGATACTGCCATTCTGGCTGTTGGAAAATACCATGAAGAAGCTAACCGAAAATTACAAACATCTGTAGACCAGATTAACACCTGGACTAAAAAATGGCGTTAAATGAAAATAAATTTGTTCATGTTAACTTTACTAATAAACGAAACCAACACATTCCCATAAGAATAAATAACGCTCAGATTCCCTATGCTAATACAGCAAAATATCTTGGAATGACACTCGATGCTAGACTTCGCTGGAAAGTCCACATTAAAAAGAAACGTTAAGTGCTTGGTTTAAAATATAAAAAGATATACTGGTTATTAGGAAGAAACTCCAAGTTGTCCACACATAACAAACTGCTCCTCTACAAACAGATATTGAAACCCGTTTGGACGTATGGTAGTCAGCTTTGGGGCTGCGCCAGAAAAAGTAACATTCAAGTTATCCAACGTTTTCAAAATAAAGTATTAAGGAACATCGTCGATGCACCCTGGTACTGAGGCAACAGTGATCTTCATAGGGACCTGGAAGTAGAAACTGTTGACAGGACTATATCTAAATCTGCCAGCAGCCATGAACAACGGCTGCTCCAACGTGAGAACGTTGAGGTCATCCAGCTCCTGGATAATACCAATTTAGTAAGAGGACTAAAGAGGACCAAACCTTTTGAACTAGTTCAGTGACAGTGCTAGTTAAGGTACACTAGTGAGTAGGACCTTAGTATTTAAGAATTCTAGTTAACTTAGGTTAGAACAAAATTGCTTATTGATCTTCATGATCAGATTGTAATTATAGAAAACATTCCCACAGTGTTTTGCTACGAAAAAAAAATATATATAATTATTTTAGAAAACATTTTCACAAATAAAATTTATTAAAATAAAGTAAAAATACGAATGGAAAGATTTCAATTTCATTTTGAAATCTGGTTCGACATCCAATCTATTTCTGTAAGTACTTGTTTTTTCAAACGTGTGGTTACGAATGACATTAAAAAATTAATTTTCCTTTTAACTTTTAATTTCTATACTTCCTTTGACAGCTTAACCAAAAATTAATTATAAAGAGTACATATACAATTTTTTTAAGAGCATTACCACATAAAAGCTCAATTAAATTTTTTTCATTAACTTGTAATTTCTTCTTTTTCTTTGTCAATGCACAAGGAGTCTCTAATCTACATTTTATGGGTAGCAAAACTCGGAAAATGTTCCTTACAATTTTTAGTAACTCCAAAAGATGTTTTTGAATGAAAGCTAAAAGTGTTCCAAGTTGAGAATCTTTTTCTATAAAATTAACAAATGATTTCATTTTTTTTGAGACTTGCTTGCTTATATTTTCTCAAAATATTGAGATTAAACCCTTTGGCCAGCAAGGTTACCAGACTTTTTAGATTTTTCCTTTGGGGAAAATAAAAAAGAATCTTCTATTTGTTCCACTTTGGGTAAACTAATTGAAATTTGCTCTACCACTCAATAATTTGAGTAATTCTGTTTCGATACCAATATTATATAAAATTTCTATTGTATTGTCAGATTTTTTAAGAATTTTGCTGCACATATTGTGGCTCTGCCACTGGTTAACTTAGTTTATATGACAATGACGATGTACGCATCATTGCAAAGAACTATATACTTTTAACTCAAGTAATGAAGTATTAAGCAAATGATAAAAACAATTTTATGTTTCACCTTAACTTTTACAAATGTGAAAAGTTCCTTTTACTTATTTAACGCGTATTGATTTTGTCGCGAAAGCTTGCTCTATTATTAGAAATGTCTGCACTGAAGTTGACATTAAAATTGTAAGCAAGGTAAAATGTAAAGAACAATTTCAATAAAATTAACCACAATTAAAATGAAAACAATAAATAACATGTTATCAGTTTAATTGGTTTCTTTCAGATAATGCAATGGTTTTTGTTTTTTATTCATAAACTAAGAATTAAAACTATCATGAACAGAAAAACCATTAATTTGTCTAAAACCTACTAATAAAAACTAAGATGATTAGTAACCAAAAACTTTTTATTTTATATACCTAAGCGTCTAATTTTCTCTCTATCCCAGAAAAAATTAAACTTTATAGGTAAAGAATCCAAATCAGAAACTATATACGTCCAAGCAACTACAAGTGTAGTAACAAATAATAAATCAAGAACATTTTTTTAAATTTTAATCACTGTATTTTATAATCTATTATGCAGTAGAATAACAAGTAGATATGACACTAAGGTAAATCAGATACCGTCCTCTAACGGTTGTCTGAGAAATGCAGTGTGAGATCTTCTGCCCATAAACTTTTTGGTCTTCTATCGACCATGGGCTAGTTAAACAGATGATTTATTAGGCCCAAGAAAAAAGTTTTAAAATGTTTCTTTGAATTTGATTTGCACGGAATATTCACTACTAAATCCAAATTGATATTGTGGTAAACCCTCATTGTTGTCCTTCCTTCATTGTGATAACATTTGTTCTGGGTTTGTACAGACACTCTGTATATTGGCAACCCAGACTTTGAAGAAGACACCCTATAGATGTCCCTGTTCTTGTTTAACTGTAGTTAAACGAGCAATTTGTTCAGTAGACTGTATATCTCTTTGAAGAAGACACCCTTTAGATGTCCCTGGTATTGATGAAGGAGGTTTAAAAAACACCAAACACTTTCTTGAACTATGTATTAAAATTTAACAAGAAATATTACAAATATAACAATTTACTTCTACTACTTTTGCATTGTTTTACAAAACACGAAAACTATAATGACGGTGGAATTTTTTGAACCATAAAAATACCAAAAAACGACCATGGGCGTAACAAAACTGCCTGAGGTTGTGAAATAAATCACACTTGTTCCCAAGAACAAAGACATTAAAATGTCCTACACTGCACCAGCGTCTGGACTTCAACAACTACTCCTTGGACTATATGCCCCCCCAGGTATTGAATTACGAAAGTCCAGACGTGGTTTGGTGCCCGACCAAGTCGGGGCTTTAAACCAAAAACTTCGATTTTATTATTAAAGGAGCTTGCCATTCTTAGGCCGGTTTCGGAATTATTGTTCCTCATCAGTAAGAAGCAGGCTAGCTCGACATCCTATCGTTAAAGGCTGTCTGAAAATGGATTCGACTCGCCTCGCTCTTGATAAAAGTGTTCACGTATATCAGGAACGAGGAGAGCCCAACGCCATCTTCACTTTCATAGTAAAAGCAAAGCTTGCAAAACTGTAGAAAACTATAATGACTATTTGACATATTTTGTTAAAAAGTATTAACAATGAGTAGATTCTGGAGTAAAAATCTTCAAGAAATTGATAATATAATTAAATTAAACGTACCTGCCAAGACAGTAAAGAGCAAAACTAGTATAATTTATACGTACGTACAGTATTTTTTTGACTCGGGAAATAATCTTATTAAATATAACGCGACCTTGACAAATTAGCTACTATTTTTATTGCTACTAAATTTCTCGTATATTTTACAATTTATCTCGACAATTTTGGCATTAATAATCTGAATAACTCCCGAGAGCTTTAGCTCGAGGGAGTTATTCTTTGATTGAATGCCAAAATTAAGTCTCGACGAATTGATCCTAAAATAAACTCGAAATTTAGATACAATAAAAATAGTCGGCTATTTGTCAAGGTCTTGGGATATTACTGTTGACTATATGCTTCCCCAGGTATTGAATTACGAAAGTCCAGACGTGGTTTGGCGCCAAACCACGTCTGGACTTTTGTAATTCAATACCTGGGGGGGTATATAGTCCAAGGAGTAGTTGTTGAAGTCCAGACGCTGGTGCAGTGTAGGACATTTTAATGTCTTTGTTCTTGGGAACAAGTGTGATTTATTTCACAACTTCAGGCAGTTTTGTTACGCCCATGGTCCTTTTTTGGTATTTTTATGGTTAAAAAAATTCCACCGTCATTATAGTTTTCTATAGTTTTGCAAGCTTTGATTTCATTATGAAAGTGAAGATGGCATTAGGCTCTCCTCGTTCTTGATATACGTGAACACTTTATCAAGAGCGAGGCGAGTCGAATCCACTTTCAGACAGCCTTTAACGATATGAGGTCGAGCTAGCCTGCATCTTACTGATGAGGAACAATAATTCCGAAACCGGTCTAAGAATGGCAAGCTCCTTTAATAATAAAATCAAAGTTGTTTGGTTTAAAGCCCCGACTTGGTCGGGCGCCAAACCACGTCTGGACTTTCGTAATTCAATACCTGGGGGGGCATATAGCCCCAGGAGTAGTTGTTAAAGTCCAGACGCTGGTGCAGTGTAGGACATTTTAATGTCTTTGTTCTTGGGAACAAGTGTGATTTATTTCACAACCTCAGGCAAAACACGAAAAGTTTAAAAGAACATATTTTACATCGGCTTGTGTCGAAGGCGCTTAATTGAGCGCTAATTTAAGACTAACATTAAAACTTTTAAGATGTATCATGTATGTTTTCTGCCTACGCCGCGAATATCACGTAGGCATGCTGCTGTGGTCTATCATGCGATTGTTTTAAACCAATCATATTGTTTGTGGAATTCTCTTGTTGCTAACTGTACATTTCTCTAACGTGTTTGTTTTCACGTACGTGCATATGAACCTTATTGTCTAACTGTATGTTTTCATACGGGTTAGTATGATATAATAAGGAAGTTTTTAGTGTGGCTGATTGACAGCGCTTTGATACAAGGCCAAGAACACATAGGCGTGTTATATTTATTTTACTTGAATATTTTTATTCCCTTTTTTATCAGGCAGCGTAGATGTTCGATTTCGAACAACATTTATGCGGTCATTCTCTTCAATTTTCTGTGTAGTTAATCTTCCAAATGTTTTCCATTGTAGGTTTACCAGATTTTAAAATCATAGCAACTTGTGGACTTATTTCCATTTTATTGAAAAACCACTAGGTCATATTAGGGAGATTTTTTGGAGGCGACAATCCACTTATTCGAATAAATACATTTTAAAATTGATTTTACAAGCTGAACGAAGCGTATTGTGATTTACATTCCCAACTGAATTTATTCGTTTTTATCTTTGATATGCACATATCAGCAGAAACAAAAATTGAACATTTTCAAAGCCCAGCTATTTTTCTCTATTTAGACGTTTGAACCTTTGCGAGTCTTTTTTCCGAAAATTTATGATAGTGGGCTCTGCCCTTACCCTGTTAATGTATTCCAGAGCGCGATTTGAATTCTTTTAGTTCTAGCCTGACCCTACTTCGCTGCTATAATTCTCTTTAGGATAATAAATTTTGCATCGATATCTCCGGGTAGAAGTCAACTGGGGAATTTTTATCTTCATTCATTCTAAAGAATGTTTACGATCGGTGCGTCATTAGCGTTTATCAGAAAGGCATTTACTTATGTTATTCCTTGCCAATACATATAAGACAAATTATAACTGAAAAAAGAAGAGCACGTGCTAAATGACAAAGAACAGATTGACACATCAACTTCGCACAGCATTACAACAAGTTTGTAACGAAAATTTTGAATTCTGCATTACCAACCTATCACGAGAAGATCAAACATTGTGGAGAGCGACTAAAAAATTTAAAAGACCCACGATATCAAAACTACCAATTAGAAAATCCGCTAGAAACTGGGAACAATCGGACAACGAAAACGCTAATGTGTTTGCAGAACACCTGGCAAACGTTTTCTCTTCTAACCACATTGTCAATGTAAATGATGAGGAAATCAATAATTTTCTCAATGCTGCTTGCCAACTATTACCTCCTTCTAAAGCATTCTCACCTACAGAAATTCGAAAGGAAATTAAAAATTTAAACCATTTTAAAGCTCCAGGCTACGATCTAATTACGGGTGAAATGTTAAAACACCTGCCTAGAAAAGTTGTTGTATTACTAACGATAATTTTCTACGTTTATGCCTTTACCCTATACAATGGAAGTATGCCCACATCATTATGATTGAGAAACCAGGTAAACCACTTACAGAGCCGAGCTCGTACCGACCTATCAGCCTACTACCTATCATGTCTAAGGTATTTGAAAGACTCCTCCTGAATAGAATTCAAGATCTTATAGATGTTGGTGAAATTTTACCACAACATGAATTTGGTTTTCGTCAGCACCACTCTACAATGCAGCAATGTCATCGCATTGTAAACAAGATAAAAAGTTGCTTAGAAGAGAAGAAAATATGTGCTTCCGTCTTCCTCGATGTAAAGCAAGTCTTCAATAAGGTTTGGCACTATGGTCTACTATATAAATTGAAAACGCGTATGCCTAGCCAAATATACCTTATCCTCAAATCCTACATCAACGATCAGCCGAAGTCAAAATTAATTCCTCAACTTCAAATTGTAATCCATTTTTATATCTCCTTTTCAATGCTGATATACCTACTAATAATGATATCCAAATGGCCACATTTGCTGATGATACAGCAATTTTAACATCAGATACAGATCCCAATAGAGTTACCATCAAACTCCAGAATTATTTACAACTGCTGCAAACCTGGCTCGAACGTTGGAAAATTACATGCCGACAAATCCACACAGGTTACATTTACAACAAGGAGACATGCATGCCCTCAAGTCCACATAAATAATAATCAAGTTCCACAAAAATCTGAAGTAAAGTACCTAGGACTTCATCTGGACCAAAAGCTTACTTGGAAAAACGACATAAAAGCCAAAAGAACACATCTAGCAAAATTGATGCTTAAAGGCTTTTCTTTAATGGAGTTAATGAAAGGATGTGTTTGTTATTGCCGATTACAGTGCTGATCAACAGCTTCTTGCTTTACCATGGAAGTAACTCGCACATATTTTTTAATTCTTTTTTAGAGACCGTATTAATTAGTTATAAACGTCTTCTTGAAATCGAAATAAATTAATTATGCAATTTCTAAATGCGATAAATATTGTGCCAAGATCAATTTTAATATCGGTATCGCGTATACGTTTCAATTACGAAATCGTAGAAGATCAGGTTCGGTAACCTTACTTTACGAATTAATATCAAATTTCAACAAAAGTTTCGATCTGATGTTTCATGTAATCGAAATAATTGAGATTGAGATAATTGAGTTTCAGGAGAACGACATAATCAAAAATAATTATAGGAAATTAAAGGTTTTTGTTTTAAAATATTCATAGTTGTGTTGATCACTTCAACTACAATCATTTGAAGAATGTTTCCTTAGTTTTGGTGATTAGAAGTTCAGTATAGTTTGTGTATATTGTGAATTTTTGATAATGGTTAACGGTCTTATCGTAAATAATATCATAAGGGCATCTAATTTTTCCGAAAAAAATCGAAAAAACACGTTGCTAAGTAATATTTTAACAAGAAGCATGAGTGCTGGTGGCAACAAAAGTCCGAGTCGAAGACGAGGATTTTTGCACCTGCACGAATGCATTTTGTTAAAAAAAATACTACTTTGCATTGTGTTTTTTCGATTTTTTTCACAGGAAAAATTAGATGCCCGAATGGTATTTGACAAGACTATTTCATGAGTAACAGATTATTCTGCATACACATAGCTTACAAAACCTACTTCCTATTATATATGCATACATAATAAATGTAGGTATTAATTTGAAAACTGAAAAACAGGTAATTTATTGAATCACAAAATACTACAAACTTGATTATTTATGGTACAATTAATATATAAATTGCAATTTTAGAACACAGTAGGAGTATTGTTTGAAATCTTTGTTAACTCATTGATAACGTTGGGTGTACGTGAATCATTAATGTTGTTGATGGGTCCAGCTGTAGAGTGAGAAGCTCGAGGAGTGGCTACAGGATCTTCTGTTTTCTGTTTTTTAGCTACAGTATCTGAGGCGTCACTTGTAAGGGTGTTTATGATGTTGGAATAATGCTCATTATCCATTTGCAGATAATGTTTAATTAATTGTTGGTCACCGACCCCTCCTTTAGCCAGGTTACTGACTCCTGTCAACCGCAAAGAGTGATTTGTTATTTTTATTTTTTTTCTATTTAATCCTGCCTTCTCTGCTGCTTCTTTAGTCCATTTTGAAAGTTCGCTTTTTCCCGCTGCAGTGTTTTTGTACGATCCACTTGACTGTTCTTTGTTCCATGATATGTTTACTGTTAAGAATAACCTATTATTGTTATTCTACATGAACGATTAACCATTAGAATTTTAAAAAGACGGATTGGACAAAAGGTAGGGTTCTTCGTGTTAGGGACCAGCAATTTACTATCAGCCATTTTTTTTCTCCACCCTGGGCCGTTTTATTGATGAGAGGATTATATTCTACTCTTCCTAACAAGTAGGATTTTTGAAAATCAGTTATTTTAAAACTATCTTATCTACCTGTTTTAATCCCAGAATTATCCACTTCCTATTTAAAATAATGAACTCTACAATTGACTGCTTCTCCACCTCTCCAGGCAAGTAGTTCCACTGAAGCGATATGGTAAAATTTTCGCTGAAGTCCCTGCCGGAGTGTCTTCGTCCCATAATGAAACCATTGCGTAGGTTTCTTCCAATTTTAATGAAGCAGAACTCCATTTCCATTTATTGGCGCACATCTGCAAATTCCTTCGTTTTCCACTTTATAAAATACATTTTTTTTGCAACGGTGTTCCACATTGTCTTCACAACTAGTTCTTTGTAATTTTCACCGTTTTCTTTCTTCAGATTCTACGCCCAATCTTTCAGGATCAGGTTCAGTTGTTCTAAACTTGTAGTTTCCAGTTTGTAGTCATAGAATCACTTCCAAGGCGACTCATTTTCACTACATAAGCTGACTAGCACTGTTTAAAAGCAATATTACAAAATATATTGACAATAAAATCAAAAAAATTGTTTAGCGTCGTTTTCTGGTGTCCTAGGAGACCATAATTACTTGTTATCAAAGGTATTATAATTTTTGGTGACAACAGCTGGCAAGTTTTGCCGCGGGTAAACTCGAAAAAACTACTGACAGGTGCTGTCATACAGTTTTTTCATCTAGAAACCATTTGTAATTCAAAATTGCGCGTTTGTGATTGGTGGAAATTAAGACGGGGGAAATAGTCTTATAAATTTGCTGCATAATTTAAAATCAGTAGACTCCAGTCCTTTAACCACACAAAAATTCACAAATTGACTTAAAATTTAAAGCTTTATTTTTTTTATCTATTTTTAACAAAAATGCTTTAGAAATCCTTCCAAATTTCGAAGAGTCATCTTATTTGAAGTAGGGAAAACTCAATTTTAAATAAATTTTTTCTTTGTCATTGCTATTTTCACTTTTTTCTCTTTCTTTATAATTTCATAACAGATTGACATTTTTTTCCTATAATTCTCAGTAATAATATAACATTTCCATTTGAAAATAGCCACTCGAGCCCTGCGGGCTCTCTTGCTTAGCAACAAGTTTTCAAAAAATCTGTCAAATTATTTTCTACCTTATCGAACTTGCGAGTTATATTTGACTGGATTATTTTTTGATTGATTCACAAATTTTTACAATAAAAGATCAATAAAACTATTGAAAAATTTAATTTAATTAATTATTACAATATACGAAAATATCATTGGAACATTTTGAGTACATTAAAAGACTTACCAACTTAAATTAGTACAGTGAAAAACGCAATCATTAAAAATATTTCGAGACTCACTTGTTATACAGCGTGTCTACTTAAGTTCGAACCATATGGAAAACTTTTTTATTATTGGTTTGTGAAAAAATTTATTCGTCATAAAAAGTTGTGCATGGTCCAAAACTTAAAATACAACTATCAGATGTCAAATTTTTGCAGTCGTATACGAGGTTTGTCAAAAAATATGAATTTTGCTCAAGAGTAACCTTTATTTTTGAAATATGAAAAAAAAGTTATTAAAAAAATTTGTTTCTAATGACATTCTACGTCAACATACCGATTTTGAACAGGATATTCCGACTTTATGAAAATTTGAATTTTTAATATTTTTTTATACGTAACTGACAATTTTAAATTTATTGAAAAAGTTTAAAAGGAACGAAAAGACAACAATTCCATACCAATTTTTGTTAATAATGTTTGACGGTGTGGTTAGTATGTATGAAAAACAAATAAAAAATTCCTTTATTGATTTTTCAAAAAAATTATTCTTCATAAAAAGTTCTGCATCACATTATAATCATTAAGCAGGAATCAAATTTGCAAAATATTTAGTGGTGTTCAGGAAAAATCAAAAGTTTTAATCCGGATTAATTTAACCCTTATAAAAGGGAGTCTAGTAGGGGTTTGTAGGTCTTAAATGTTTAAATGAAATCAAAATTGCTAGTTACGGGGGTGTCATAAAAATATTAAAAATTAAAATTTTCTTTTTTTTTTTTTTTTTTTCTTTTGGGTTTAGGTTTAGGACCATGCAGCCAGAAACAATTTAAGTATATTTTTCGAACTTTTTGAGCTAGCAGACAGATTTAATGCTGGCAGACAGATTTCATTAAACACCATCCTATTTTTATTTATTTATTTTTATATTTATTTATTTTTATATTTATTTTATTTTTTTATATATAAACATGATACAAAGGATTTAGACAGAGGACACTCTCTTCTCGCCCAGGGGTCGTTCAGGGCATTTTAAACAGAACAAACACATGGTAGACCTCGGAAAACATGGCTGGTATACATTTGGGAAAGATTAAAGGTATCAACACTGACCTAAGGTTCCTTTATAATTTTAGTTTAGTTTTGTATACGAATAGTAGCAAGCAGTCAAAGACACTTCTATTGTTTAAGGATAATAAGTGCATAATGTTATAGGGAGTCGCTATTTTAAGTTTTGATAAACCTTCTATTAGTTCCTTCGACTGATTCTCATATTTGAGACATCCAAAGAAAATGTGATCTAGGTCTGCGATTTCATGACATAAGTCGCAGAGGTTATTATCATAAATGTTTATTTTGTATAAATGAGCAGGGTAGCAAGCATGTCCAAACTTCATCCTAGTTATTGTTGTAATTTGTTTCCTATTGTAATTGTAGTCCTGATACCAGTGTTTTTTCTTTATAATTGGTTCTAGTTTGGTATAGCGAGTTGGATTTGTAAAACAGTACTGATTCCATCTATAAGACCAGTTATTCATTATATTGTTTTTAGTCATGTTAAATCTCTCTTCCCATGTCAAATGTATATCTAAATGTTCACCTGATAATATGCTTTGTTTTGCAAGTTGGTCAGCAGCTTCATTAAATGTGATACCTGTATGGGCTTTTACCCAAACCAAAATTATTTTTTTTGTTTCATTTGAATTGTATAACATAGTTTTTATTTTCATAATGTATGGGTTTATAAGATTTGAGTTTACCTCGGAATAAAATTTTAGACTGGTTAGAACAGAAAGGGAATCTGAGAATATTATGGCCTTTGAGATGTCAGTTTGGATAATATATTCTATTGATTTTAAAATGGCGATAGCTTCAGCGGTGTAAATGCAAGAATTGTTATTTAATTTATATAAGCCTTGATTTTTGTTTGGTACAATATAGGCACACGCAGTGCCTTGGTTATTTTTGGATGCATCTGTATAAACCGGAGTATAGTTTTGATAATTGCTCATAATCTGTCTAATGATAGCGTTATTTATGATGTTATTTTCTGTGTACTTTGGAACGATTACATTGATATCCAGGAGATATGCATTATACATTATCTCCTGTTGTAGGGGTATATATTCTGAGGTATTTCGAAATCCTTCACACAATGGCGGTGTTCTTTTGTGAAGCCAATATTTGCCTGTTAGATCTTGTACGTTTAATTTTTGTAGCTTTTCTAATATAGGTGAATTTTTAATTTTGCACTTAATTATCATTTTTTCGGATAATAATTGTCTTCTTAATTCTAAGGGTGCTTCAATGGCTTCCACTCGTAAAGGTTCTATTGGAGTTGATTTCATTGCACCGATGCATAGTCGTAACGCTTTGTTCTGCAGTATATCAAGTTTTCGGAGTTCTGTAGTGCTTGCAGCTCCATACAGGAAACAACCATAATCAATTTGGGATCTTATATTTTCAATGAAATCTGGATCAATGGAGAAACCATAGAAGAATGGAAAAAAGTCATCGTCGTACCTATCCTTAAGGCTAGTAAAAACCCAAATGATCACGAATCATATAGACCGATATCCCTCCTTCCTTGTATTTTTAAAGTATTCGAAAGAATCATAAAAAACAGATTAGAATGGTGGTTAAAGCACATAAACGCCCTCCCTCTCACTCAATACGGCTTCAAAAAAAATTTTGGTACGAGTTATGCTGTAGCACATTTAATTACAGATATACAATTATGCTTCTCTGACAACAATTATCAAGGGTCATTATTTTTAGATATAAAAGGAGCCTACGATAGTGTGGATTGGTTAATCTTATACGAAAAAATGATTAGTCTTCAAATACCCGTAGAAATTGTTAACACAATATGTAAATTATACATTAATAGATTTGTCACCGTCCGACAAACAAGTGGACCCACCTTAGGGTACCGGCTAGCTACGAAGGGATTACCTCAAGGCTCAGTTTTAGCTCCGCTATTATTTAATATATATACAATCGATTTACACACGCTAAACCCCGAAGTTAATACAATTCAGTATGCAGATGACTTTGTCTTTTATGTCCAAAATAAAAAATTCGACCAATGTACGACAAACCTAGACAGAAATCTAACTCCACTTATTAATGACATCTTTAAACTAGGCATTGACCTGTCTACTGAGAAATCAAAAGTGGTCATCTTTTCAAGGCACAACATCCCTAACATCTCATATGTATCAGTAGGAAACATTAATTTTCCCATGACAAACGAAATTACATATTTAGGCATCGCACTGGATAAAAAATTGACTTTTAGAACACATATTAACTCAGTCATTCAAAAATGTAGTAAGGGATTAAATTTCCTAAAGTCAATCATGCGTATTTGGTGGGGGGCAGACCCTCTAAAATTTTCTTAAAGTCGGAATATCTTTTCAAAATCGGTATGTTGACGTAAAATGTCATTAGAAACAAGTTTTTTTGATAACTTTTTTTTCAAATTCAAAAAAATAAAGGTACTTTACTTTTGAGTAAAATTCACATTTTTTGACAAACCTCGTATATGGATTTAAAAAAATGATATCGGATGGTTGCATTTTAAGTTTTGGACCATGCACAACTTTTTATGAAGAATAAATTTTTTCACAATACCAATAATAAAAAAGTTTTCCATATGGTTCCAACTTAAGTAGACACACTGTATTAACTGTTTCCTCCTTCTGCAAGATTATTTATTATATTTGAATGATGTTCTTGGTTCAATTGCAAGTATGGTTTATTCAAACTGGCCGAATTATGACCAGTGATCTTGATTAGTTCTTGTTCTTCTACACCAGCTTTTGAAAGGTTATTTACTGCACTTGATCTGGCAGAATGGTTAGTTATTTTTTTAGTAACTGTGTCTAGACCTACTTTTTCTGTTGATTCTTTCATCCATTTTGAAATGGAATTTATTCCCACAGGAACGTTTTTATACCAAGAACCACGAGTTTGCCAAGCCGGATTTGGAGTAAGAAACAAGCGTTCGGTTTTAATATTTTCTTCACGTTTACCCATTACTTTTTCAAAAAGACGAACAGGGCAAATATCTTGGTTATTTATGTTTGGAGTCAACTTTACTATTAGCGCACCTTTGCGCTCCACCCTGTGCAGTTTTTGTAAAGATGGGATTATATTCAATGCGGCCAGTATTTAATCCCATTATGTCGGTTTCTTTTTTAAAATAATGAACTAAGCATTTCGTAGCTTCTCCTCCCCTCCAAGCTAGTTCATACGATGCAACGTGAAAAAACTTTATTTGCAATCCACAAGGTGTATCTTCGCCCCAATAGTTAAAACTTTTCAACAGTTCTGTATTAGAAAGTGCCATAGAACTTTGTTTGTGCTTTTCAGGATGTTTTTGTAAAATTTTTCTTTTTGCATCTCTTGGATTTCGATCATTTTTGAATTCTATATCATGGAAAGGATCAAAGGACCTGTTATACTTATTAAATTAAAGTTCTTGAACTAATTTTGCCGTTTTATTCCACATTGTCTTTATTACTGGTTCTTTATAATCATTTCCGTTCTTTCTTTTCATGTTATAAGCCCAATCTTTTAAAATCAATGCCAGAGTAGCTCTTGTAGTAGATTGATCCAGAATGTAATTTCTTTCTATGGTGAAGTTCTTAAATTGTCTCCATATCGACTGATTTCTTATTAGAGTGTTTTTCGAAGTAGTTTCTAAAATATTTTTTGTTATTTCTGCATCAGAAAAGGTACTAAACCGATGATTTTCACTCATTTTGACATCTGACACTTGCTAAGCAAACAAAAGCTACTGTGATTATTCCCGAGAATATTCACAAGAGATTTATTCTCACTATAATAATGACATAATTGGTTGAAACTTACCCTTGTGACAAATAAAGAAGCATTTCATTAGTTTTAAGAAACGTCAAAAAATAATATTTGTGATTATGTACACTTTTTTGGCATTGTGTTTTTCTAGTTGCTTTTTTGCTTCTTCTACAATATTTTTTACATATTATAGTTTAACTTTAGTATCGTTTTTTGTATTTTTTCTATCCTTATAAATTTATTTCATACTTTTCGTCTGGTTTTATTAATTTTATTTTTAATTTTTCCTCTTTCTAAAGTTTTAGTTAAAAATCACCGATTTATTTTAAAAAGTTATATTAAAAACTCTATTTTCCCAGTAACCGTTTAACCTTTGCGATACGATCGATAGGCACTACAAAAATCTCGAAGCAAACATTTCCGGATTCAAACAAAAACTCCTTTTTTATTTAAAACGAGCAATAACAAAAGTTTTATCTCCGCGATATGCAAATAGCGGACCCTTAAATGCCGCATGTGACATCGGAACTCCATTCTGCATAATCATGTAATAACATTTCAGAGGAACAGTTCACTCAATGGTATTGGATTCGAAAATCAAAGCTTCTCTTTGATTTAACGCACCATGTTGGGAATTTCAGTTCCAACTTTTCGTTGCACACGCATGATAAGTTCTTTTGTTGGTCTATAATCAAATGAGGTTTTGTTCATAAACGGAATCGAAAATATGATTTTGACCTACGTTACACTCTCGGGCTATTGTAGTTTCTCTTTAAATTATTCGGTTTGAATTGAACAAATTACAGTAAAACTAATTGCAATACGAGTAAACCAGTAAGGAATTTTAATTTATTAGATTCGAATCTAATAAATTAAAATTCCTTACTGGTTTACTCACTTTGTATTAATCTCTGAAAGGGATAAAAAAGAAGAGAGTGACATCTTGACTAGATTCAGTCAAAATTTAATGTCAATACTCTCTTCTTACCATAGATGGTAGCACATCTATAATTGCAATACATTGTGACGATAAACTTGCTTAAGTTGTTTAATTTTTAATTTCTGGCACGCCACAATTAAGAATGAAATAGTGCCAGTTTTCAAGTTTCTTAGGCTAGCTAATGAAGAGCTTTCAGGGCGAGAATCGGTTATACTTTGAGTTAATTCTCTGAGGGCTCCATCACATTTGAAATTTTCTTTTATTTAAAAATAGAAACATATGTGAAAACAAAGATAAAAAATTATCTGTGCCGTTGAAAATAATTAACTTTAAATTAAGTATAATAATATTTGTCAATTTAGCTGAGAACAACCTTGAGTAAATCAAACACGAATAAAATTTAATGGGATTTATTAATAATAAAACAAAAATTACAAGAGCTGAAGGCTTTTAAGTAAATAAACAATAATATTGCTGAAGGCTAGAATTATTAGGACTATATTAAAAAAAATTAAATAGGATGTTTTAAGAGTATCTTTACAAAATTTATGACAATGAGCTTGTTTTCTGTGAGTTGGATGGATCTCACCGTTTATCCTGATGGAGGTTGGATTTTCAGATGGTTGACGAAATTGGTAGCACTCCTTGTTCAAAAGTTTGTCTACTACTTTGGCTCCACGGAGACTGGGGTAGCTGGATAGACGATAACACTGATTTCGAGTGTTCTAAACTGTATTCTGGCTACAGGACATCTAGTCTTTTAACCTCTGGATTGGTTTTTTCCTCCGGAACTCATGAAAATACGAGGTAAACAAGCGGTTATATTGCAATGAAATAATCACCTTGTATATAGAAGGTAACCAGGTAACGAAAGAAATAGTGACAGGTGATTTTGGGGAGATTGATTGACAAAAAAAAAGAAAAGGAATGTCAAAGGTTTTTTAGGAAATTTGAGAAATATTAAAGGAAAATATAAATCCACCAGGAGTTGCAGAAAGTTGCAATTGAGTAATAATTTATGTTAGTATTAATTTATATGGTATATGGAAGTTTGTAACTACATAAGAGTTTTGTCAATGTACGAGTTTTGAACGAGGAAGTTTAATTGAGAAGACTAATTTCATTTTGGAGGAGATGGAGTTAGAAGAACCTTGATTACTATAATACAGGTCAAAGGTATTTCAAAACTTTCAGTGTCTAGTGTTAGAGTATTTTGTTGTTTTAATAATAATTAGTTTGTAATTTTCAGCAACGTTTAATTTTATTTTTTTTGTGTTATCATCTGAAATTGTTATAAAAAAATTTATAACTTTTGACATTTCGTATCAAATGTCGCCCAACGTGTGAGACTCGGTGATTTCACTAGCTGAATTTTTTTAATAAAACAGGGTGATTATTTATTGTAACTGATTTGAAGATTTCACAACAAAATGTTTTAATATTTTTTGACATTGATTTTGAAAATTAAATAAAAATGGATGTGCAAATTATGAATATTTTACAAAGTATCAATAATAAATTAGAAACACGAAACAAAGAAAAAAACAATAAACTGGAAACACAACATAAAGACATGAAAACACTTTGAAAAACAAACTAAATTAATACAACAACTCCTCAATAACACTATGAAATCACAACAGGTAAAAAGAACAGAAATTGATGGTAGGTTGGAGAAAACTGATACAGTAGTAACTGATATGAACGTGAATTTTGATCAGAAAATGGAGATAAAACGGAAACGAAGGAAGAAAAAAATCAGAAGATAAAAACTGACGTTAGTAATACAGAAGAGAAGGGAAAAAAAGAATAAATTACTGCAGCTAAACAGGCGGAAAGTAAGAGTACAGAAACTCTGCCTGAAAAAACGGAAGAATCTGATAAAGTTGAGGAATCCAACAAACAAGCAGAAAAGAAGTTAAAACAAAATATTAGGAATATAGATTCTAACGAGAATATTGGGAAATATTATTTACCGGGCAATTTCATTAAGGAAACAGAAAAAAGATTCGAAGTATTAAATAGAGAAATTACAGACTGGAAGAAAAGAAAAAGAAATGGGAAATCATTTTAACAGGGAGATTTATTTCTAATCAAGATTTTTCTAATTTCAATTTTTTATTAGTTCGTTTGTAAAATAAGATCATATTGTTTTAGTCTATTTAATTAACTATACATTTAATATTTTGTTGTGACCGTAAAACATTGAAATAAGATTGATTTTATAAAATTTAAATCAACCTAAGAAATTTTATAAAATAAATCGGGGGAAGTTGCAATGAAATAATCACCTTGTATATAGAAGGTAACCAGGTAACGAAAGAAATAGTGACAGGTGATATTTTGGGGAGATTGATTGATAAAAAAAAGAAAAGGAATGTCAAAGGTTTTTTAGGAAATTTGAGAAATATTAAAAAAGGAGAATATAAATCCACCAGGAGTTGCAGAAAGTTGCATTTGAGTAATAATTTATGTTAGTATTAATTTATATGGTATATGGAAGTTTGTAACTACATAAGAGTTTTGTCAATGTACGAGTTTTGAACGAGGAAGTTTAATTGAGAAGGCTAATTTCATTTTGGAGGAGATGGAGTTAGAAGAACCTTGATTACTATAATACAGGTCAAAGGTATTTCAAAACTTTCAGTGTCTAGTGTTAGAGTATTTTGTTATTTTCTATTGTGTAATATTATTTAATTGTGAGAGAGTGAGTGTGAATGTTTTAATAATAATTAGTTTGTAATTTTCAGCAACGATTTAATTTTATTTTTTTTGTGTTATCATCTGAAATTGTTTTAATAAAAATAACTTTTGACATTTCGTTTAAATATATGTCTTAGATAAAAACTGGTTTTTAAAAGTTAAATGTTAAAGAAATATATTATAAATACGTTTCTTAACAGTTCTTGATAAAAAAGAAAAAGATTTGGAGACAAAATTAATAAATATGAAGAAAAAATTAGCTTCACTTAAGAAAATAATTATTCCATTAAATTTAGTTATTTTAAAATTAACGTAGTTAATAATTTACAGTTGTAATTAAATTTAAAACTAAATTACTAAAAACAAAATATAAATATTGTTTAACAATAATTCGTTATAAAATCTATCAAAAGTGAACCGATTGAAAAAATATTCTAAGATTAATTATAACGAATTATCAAAGCATGATATTTTTAAAACGTTTTCAAAATTATAAACACTTACCCTGTTGAATATTACACCAAGACTGAAAAAAACTAGTTCAATATGTATCAATCTGTACAAGAAAGAGGGCGCTAACGTCACTTCGAAATTTCATACGAGTTCGTTAATCGAGTTGTCAAAAACGTTATCGAGGTAACGCTGAGATTCCTAATATCCGATGATAACGTTACAACATCGTCTAACAGGCTCGAGAACTAGGCTCATAGAAAATCCGAATACTTTTGGCCAGAGTACAGATAATAAAGTCAATTTCTTGTGAAAACGGAATTATCGGTGAAGAAAACTATTTTAAAAATGTGTTTTTCGTTTTTGAAGAAGCCAATAAGCATACTCAGGTAGCCTTATTATGTACTTTTTGCAAGTGAAAGGGATACAGAAGTTGTTTCTTCACAATACAATGAACAAATAATTTTAAGACATAGTTTTATTATTACTTGCTTATAACATGTCTTGTTCTACTGCTGGAGTTCGTACAGTTCTTACTGGACCTTTTTTTGGTAAAAATGTCTTTAAATAAATCTCAAATTATAAAAAATTAAAAAGAATGTCTACTCATTTCTAACTCAGGTAACGGTCAATAATTTTTTTCTGTGTCAATACTCTGTTTGGAAAATGTTTAGCATGAACTCTTCTGGCATGTTTCGAGAAACTAATTTGTGCATGTCTTCTAATATTATGATCCTGACTTTTCGCTATATACTCTAATAAATTTTCAATTAGAAGTTTTAATTTTCAAAGATTTTATTTTTCACAATTCTGACTTTGACATGTATTAATCACTTCTTCCCTCATATCCTGTTTAGTGACTTAATTTTGATTCTTCCAATCTCTTTTCCACATTTTCTAGTTTTTCTTTCATTTTCTCTATCATTGTTTGTATAAAAGAGGAAATTAAACAAGAATGGAAACAAAATAATGAAACAATGATAGAGAAAATGGAAGAAAAACTAGGAAATGTGGAAAAAAGATTGGGAGAATCAAAATTATACATGGAAAATAAAATAGAAGTCACTAAACAGGAGATGAGGAAAGAAGTGATTAATAGATGTCAAAGTGAGAATTGGGAAAAATAAAATCTTTGAAAATTAAAACTTCTAATTGAAAATGTATTACAATACTTATGAAAAACCCTATATTTAATTGGAAGGACTGGTTTTGTAGATAGTAACAAATCTACAATAAATTATTTATTCATAAAGCAGTAAAAGTGTAAAATTTACAAGCATTTATGTATACGATTAGATATCAAAAATAGAGTAAGTTCAAGAAATGCATTCGAGGCAAATAACCCAAAGCAGTTGTATAGAAGATTCAAAACCAAACACTAGAATATTGCGATCTAGTTTTGTAGTGCCTTTCTTTCACGTTCAACAAATATCTCACCGCAAAACCATTTCTCGAAGTACAAACCCATTTCCAACAACACAATAACTATTCCAGACTGAGAAGGAGAGAAGCCATTTTAAAATACGTCTTTTCCAAGCAAACCCCAACAAAATAATAAAGGGATACTATCGAAATGTGTGACCACGAGCGTTGCAGGAGAAATACAATTTAACGAAAACTCAAAATATATACAGGGTGCGCCAATTATTTCCACTCGATCTCTAGCACCTAAACTAAAAGAAATATCAACAAGATTTTTTGTAGGGGTAGACAGTGTCACTCGGACTACAATTTTAAAATATTTTGATGTATACAGGGTGGCTAATTTTTGTGGAATTAAAATTAATTTGGTTTTTTTAAATTAGATTTACGGTAGTTTTTTGTATTTGTAAATACGACGCGGCGTTGACAAGTTATTCCTATTTTAAGCAAATTTAATGAAAAAACAGCACTTCAGAAATATTAGCACAAAAACCACATTTTTTAAAAAATTCCTCAAAAAAGCTACTATGATATAAATGAAACATGCACCTATCACAATAATCACACAACATCTTCACCTGTTGCACAGGGTGTTAGACGATGGCGTGCCAATAGTCTAGTTTTCAAATGGCAATAACTTAATTTTTTCAAATGGGACACTCTGTATATTTTTCTTCAGTTAGAAGCTCTCCCTAATACGAATTAAAAAAATATGTGGTTTTGCACATCTGACTTTACTATTTACTTTAATAATTGACGTTAAGTGACAAACAACATATTTTACACAATTTTAATAAGAAATCAAGTTACGTATGAAAATGACAGTAGGTATATTTTGTTATGGCATTAATTGTCAACATAAAATTTTGTATTCTATCACGTCTACTATATTTAATCGGTATTGTGTATAAAAAATGGATTTTATTAAGAATTATAGTGTTCAAGAAAATATTGATATGATATGGATACTGGGTGAATGTCAAAAAAATGCGTTTCTTGCTAGGGGTCTATCGTCAAAGATACCCATACAGACGTCATCCACAAAAGGATACTTTTGAGAATTTAAAGAATAGATTTGATAGAACAGGAACCGTCAAGTATGAAAAACATTCACGTGAAACTACAGCTGTTACTATTGACAACGAATATAAGGTAATGATCAGTATAGTTGAAGATCCCAATATAAGCACAAGGCAATTAAGCAATCAGTTAGATATTTCCAATACCACAATTAGACCCATAATAAAAAAGAATAAATATCACCCCTATCATATACAGCTTCACCAAGAATTGTTACCACGTGATTTCGCGCGTAGAGTGGAATACTGTAGATGGTTAATAAACAAGGTAAATACAGAGCGTAACTTTTTAAACAAAGTTTTATTCTCCGACGAAGCCACGTTTCATAAGAACGGTTGTGTAAATAGACACAACTTCCATTATTATTCGGACCACAATGAACATTTATTTAGAACCACATCACAGTATTGATAGTCTTTGAATGTGTGAGCGGGAATAATAGTTGATTATGTAATTGGTCCCTATTTCTTTGATGGGACTGTAAATGGAGCAACTTATTGCAAAATGTGCCTCAAAATTATCGCAACGGAATGTTGTATCAATTAGATGGTGCCACACCACATTACCTATTAGATGTTCGCAATTTCAGGATCTTGGATAGGAAGGGGAGGACCTATAAATTGGCCTACTAGATCGCCTTGCCTTACACATTGCGATTTTTTCTTGTGGGGTTTTATTAAAAATATTGTTTACAAAGAAGAGGTTACCACAAAAGAAAATATGAAAGAAAGAATTACTGCAGCATTTAGACAGGTGACCCCTGCAATGCTAAGAGATGTGCGTAAATCAATGAAAAAAAGGGCAAGAAAATGTATAAATGAAAATGGAAGACATTTTCAACACCTACTATAAATTTTAACTTTCACTATTGTAGTTTTCTTACGATTAAACTTTGTAAAATTTTGTACTTATTACAAATTGTGCAAAATATGTTGTTTGTCACTTAACGTCAATTATTAAAGTAAATAGTAAAGTTAGATGTGAAAAACCCTATATTTTTTTAATGCGTATTAGGGAGAGCTTCTAACTGAAGAAAAATATACAGGGTATCCCATTTGAAAAAATTAAGTTATTGCCATTTGAAAACTAGACTATTGGCACGCCATCGGCAAACACCCTGTGCAGCAGGTGAAGATGTTGTGCGATTATTGTGATAGGTGCATGTTTCATTTACATCATAGTAGCTTTTTTGAGGAAGTTTTTAAAAAATGCGGTTTTTATGCTAATATTTCTGAAGTGCTGTTTTTTCATTAAATCTGCTTAAAATAGGAATAACTTGTCAACGCCGCGTCGGATTTACAAATACAAAAAACTACCGTAAATCTAATATTAAGTAGAATCAGAATACATAATCGTATACAGGGTGTTCAATTTAAAAAATACAAAATTAATTTTCATTCCACAAAAATTAGCCACCCTGTATACATCAAAATATTTTAAAATTGTAGTCCGAGTGACACTGTCTACCCCTACAAAAAATCTTGTTGATATCTCTTTTAGTTTCGGTGCTAGAGATCGAGTGGAAATAATTGGTGCACCCTGTATATAAATGAGAAAAAATATTACTTATTATTATTACAATAAAAAACATGTTTTTGAAACTTTGAAAAAACTTTGATTATTTGGAAGTAGGTATGCAGAAATGATCCAGTTCACAAATTATCATAAAATTAAACGAGCAAGGTTTGTATGTGTGTGTGTGTGTGTGTGTGTGTGTGTGTGTGTGTGTGTGTGTGTGTCCAGAGGATCTCGAAATCCACTCGTCAGAATTCAATGAAACTTCCAGGGTAGACTAATTCCTATCTAAATCGGCAAAAAATGTAGGTCTCATGTCTGTGAAAATTCGATCTTCCGAGATATTTACAAGAAAAGTTAAGCTTTTAGTTTTATTTCCTAGCAACGGCACATAATAATAACTTGTTTCTATAGTAATAAATACTATAAAGGATAGATGAGTACAGTAAAAGTGGGGATATAACGTCACATTCCATAGGCGTACTTTGCAAAATAAGTTTCTATAATATAAATAAGGTCACAGCATATAAAATATATATATGCACTTCGTAGATTAAATTTTGAAGTTATATTATTTACAAAAAATAAAAATAAACTTTATGCATCTGACACTTTAACATTGAACGAATTAAATTTAACCAATAAATAACAAGGATTAAACTTTTTTTAATCTCTTGGCATTAAAAGTAACGCTTCAGTACTTACCTAAACTCAAAGATTAAAAAAAAAGTTAGTTCAAGACCTATCTTTAAAAGTCACTGTCTTCACTAAAACTACTGGTATCACTATAATTGTCTTTTCTGAGGTTTATTATTATCGGTTCTATTAAATTATCCATTGATAGTGGATATACTTTCCTAAATGAATTTTCCACATTTTTAACATGACCAATGCATTTTCCCCAATGTTCTCTATTTACATCTGAAACTGCCTTCAAAAACAAATTTCGCACATCAGGAAATTTAAATGTTTTATTGTTTAGAGAAACATAACCTTTTAATAATTGTGACCAGAACAGTTCAATGGAATTTAACTCTGCGTGGTTCGGAGGCAATCTGAGAATTTTAATTCTTTTTCTCTGGCCATCTCATCTATAATATATTTTTTGAATTTGTTTTTATGTTGCCTTGCTATTACTAATAATTCTGCCTTCAAGGATTTAGGAGGACTGATAATATTTTTAGAATGAAGCCATTTTGAAATATATATTAATACAAAATTCTGAATCAATTAAAATACATACGATACGGCTATGAATAAATAAAGTATGACTTATCTGTCAAAAGAACAGGTTTATCTATATTAGGCCGATCAGATGTATTAAAATTTAAATTTTAACTACAAATAAGCATTGAAGGATGAGGTAAAAATAAAATTTCTACCTCTTGAACCTGTACTACGTTCTGCAAATTAAATACTGCACTCCTTTCTTCTGTATAGTATAGTAGTAAAAAGGTTTGACTTTATTTAATTTCTGGCGTTTTAATCTGAAAGAATTCAATTTTAAATTTGCCGCTTTATATAAAAAAGGAAAGGTTCATTTGACGGACATAAATAATTTGCTTGTCAAATGACAGCCATCTCATAAATTCAACGTTGAGCGATCTTCTGTTGACGGGACGTGTGCCCTACACGTTGCTGTTGCCCGTCCCGGAAACGGGGCCTGTCCACAGTGACAATTCGCGAAGATCAAGCGTCAGTAGATGTTGCCCTAAAAGGGTGAAATCCCCAGAAACTAGGCAACTTTAATGCATTTAACTAACCTCTGTGACAAGCAGTTGATAAACGTCAACAACAGCTGCAGCCAATTGAAAATTAATACTGACTGCTTTTTTAATTTTCCAGCCTACTTTCAAGCCAATCGCCAATCAACTTTTTATTTATCTCCCTTTAATTAATAATTTGTCATGTTATAAATATACTTAAATTATATACTCATTGGACTGCTTAAAAATGTAGATTTGAATATTAAGAGCGAAGCTCGGTGACCAGATATTTATCATAAATAGCTTAAGTAGCTGTTCAAAATTACGTTCTGCTCAAATTATCTAACAATTTAAAAGTAAACTACTAAAAAAATTAAAAAAAATATTCATTTTCAAGCTTCGCCGTCGTTTAGGCTTTAGGCCTATATAAGGATTGTACCAGATAGCAACTTTTGTCAGGTGTATGGTAATTTGTTGAAGTGGGCATCTATTTCTTGAAGAAATAAAGTTGCCATTGGCCCCCCAGTTGAGACGCTACAGTATTTGACCAACGTGTACAAACCGATGCATTCGTAAAATAGAATGAGACTTTTCTATTTTACATGTCATAAAAGGTTGAGAACGTTTGTTTGGAAGTTTAAATATACGCTTAGTGAACATTTTATCGATATTGCAAAACGAAATATACATAAACATAGAGCAAAGATTAAATGTCTTCTACTGAATCGATCGAAAAACACTTGAACACGATAATAAAATACTATTACATATTCATTGACATAAAATACAAATTACTAGTCTCTCGTTTAAATTTAAGACATTCTAAAATATAATGTATCACTGAATTTGTTTTTTTTCTCGGCTGTTGATACTTTTTCTTAGTTTTGATGGAGTATACAAGAAATTTTTCTGTTTTGCTGCATTAAATGTGTATTTTTCATGAATAAAATTACTATTATATAGAAATGCAATATCCCAGCATTAAGTTATATAAGATCTAACGATACTGACACTGACACACACTGTTAAAAGGCTAGTCCTTCTCAGGTTCATACCTTTTAGCATTTAGCATTTAGCACTAAATCACTCGAATAGCGGAAATTTTGAAGTACCACAGATATCGAGATGCGGTTTTCTGCATAGTCCATGTAAATGGCTCCGAAATCGTTTCTCGGGGGTTTTCGGGGATGCTGAATTTAATTCTGGCATTGGAATATCCGCTCAGGGGTGGCTAGGAAATGGTAAAGCAGCAAGTGGAAAATTACAAATTATCAACATAACTCTTTATTCAAATAACAAATAGAAGTTTTTATTAATCTTGAATTATTCATTATAAACTCAAATTTTCAACTTAAGAC
The DNA here is from genome assembly GCA_949320105.2 of Crepidodera aurea. Classification (NCBI taxonomy): domain Eukaryota; kingdom Metazoa; phylum Arthropoda; class Insecta; order Coleoptera; family Chrysomelidae; genus Crepidodera; species Crepidodera aurea. Next base: position 105,917,019 of record OX439472.1, read on the forward strand.
CTAAACATCTTGTTCAAACTCTTCTTCTTCTTCCCGTTCTTCTCCTTCTTCCCCTTCGTCATTTTCTTCCCCTCCTTCATCTTCTTCCTCGTCACTACTCACGTCTTTTTGGTTTGAGCAATTGCCATCGCAATGCTTGCATGCAAGTGAGCACTCCACCCCATTTAGGCGGCACCCGCACCTCGGGCCACAATCCGTTTGACAAGAACAAGAAATTTTGCTCAAAATTTCCTCGGGACCGGCTTCCTGGGTCATGATGACAGGACTGAGCTCTCCACCCACCATTTCCCAGCCCCATTCTACCGGATTTAAGGTCTCGACTTGAGCTTGTGAACCATACCAAGCCTGTACTTGGAAATAGACCCGCTTGATATGCTCGGTTAACGCATTGGCAGTCGGAATTATGCGTGCAAGGTCGACTTTTTGAAGGTCGGCGGCTGCAGTATACGATTTTGCTCGATACTTTTGGACGAGCTGAATGGCAGGTTCGTCTTTGGGGCACAGATCTTTGGGTGCCCCGTAAAGAGCCAAAGCGAGACGAAGCCCGTGATCTATTAAAGTATCCATAGCTACATGTGTTTGCTTAAATATTTCTGCAAACCCATGCAAATCATCGGATTTCGCAAACAATTCGCAGAATTTTAGTTTCCCTCGAGAGAAAAATGCTGAAGTTGTGTCGCATCCTGTGAAAGCATGTAGAAATAATATATGAGACCTGATACACGCGCTCTCGGAGGCAAAAGCAATTGTTTTTATAATATTTGATTATTTAATATTTCAATGGAAATTTTCATTATTCATACCCCCGGGTAATTCCAATGTCAGAATTTAATTCGGAATGCTCGAAACCCTCTGAGTAACGAGTTTGGAGCGATTTTCACGCACGCTGCCATTCCTGTCCCAATTCGGCCCCCGCGCACCCCCACACGGCCACCCCTGAGCGCCCCGGATATTCCAATGCCAGAATTGAATTCAGCATCCCCGAAAACCCCCGAGTAAGGATTTTGGAGCCATTTACATGGACTATGCGATTTCCCCCCCAGAATGAACCCCCGGACACCCCTGAGCGCCCCCGGGTAATTCCAATGCCATAATTGAATTCAGCATCCCCAAAAACCCCCGAGTAACGAGTTTGGAGCGATTCTCATGCACGCTGCCATTCCTCCCCCAATTCACCCCCCGCGCACCCCCACAGATCCGCCCCCGTGCATTCGCGGGTAATTCTAATGCCAGAATCGAGTTCGGCAGCCCCGAAAACCCCCGAGTAACAATTTCCGAGCGATTTTTCCGCGTTTACAATCGCTCCCATAACGGCACAAATAATGATGCAATTGGAAAATGCATACCCACATTTTCACCAGTCTTTTCTGGGACCTTCCCCAACACAATGCAGAAAACCGCATCTCGATATCTGTGGTACTTCAAAATTTCCGCTATTCGAGTGATTTAGTGCTAAATGCCCTGGACTAATATCAATAGCGGAATAAATTTACTCTTGTAAATTTTTCAGCAAGCGTGGCTTGAGCTTGAGCTTGGCTGTGGTAATTTATATAAATTTAAAATTCTCTTTCTGTTTATTTTTATATTGACTAAAATATTTGCCAACAAATAACACGTATGTAACCAATCAGATCCTGTAATAGACACGAAGTCTGCCAACTTTTTATAAACACAAAAAGTCCGTTGCTAATTGGGAAGAAACGAGAATTACTCAAAGTTTTAGAGTAATTTAATTTCCTCTTGAAAAGTAGTAGTAGAGAAGTTTCCTCAGCTATCTAAATTAATTTTGTAAAATTAATTATTGACTGAAGTTAGGTGATTAGAGTGTAGTTACAAATTAATTGATATATTAGTAAACCATAATTTGCTACAAGAAAAACTTATAACATATTTATATTCGGGGTACAAATTAATTTGGTCTCTTGTTTTTGTGTATTTAAGGAGGAAGTTGTACTGAGGGGTAGACTTCAACTGAGCACCGTCCCTTGAAGGCAATAAAAGTAGATACATCAACTGAGCACTTTTACCTGGTTTAATAAATCTTTTTAATCCTTTAATCCTAATAAGAAAAGTACGATACGTTAGTTAAAATTAATATTATTTGTAAGAGTACATTGGCAACTAATGTTTTTTTATAAATATTTTGAAGGAAATTAAATAAAATAAAATTTTGATTCACATTACATTAAGTAAATACAAAAGAAATATCAATATAAAAATATAAACTTAAAATTCTGTAATTATTTAATTCTAATATTTTTTATTTGTGAGTTTTAATGCCACTCTAATTTTTTTTGTTATTATCATGACAGGAGTATTAATACAAAACATTCACTTACATTTTCGGGGTTAAGAAATGGTAATCCAAAAAGATGTTGAAGCCACTTTCCTTTCTCCGAATTAGTTTTATATTACTAAGCCAACATTTTGAATTTTTCGATAACAGCTTTGTTCCAAAAGTGGAATCGACAGCCAAAAATTTTTGTTTTCTGCCAAATAACGTTAACAGCGTTGTCTATGGCTTTTTCAAAATATATTACAACCTTTTGTGGATTTAAATAAATATTTAAGATGTTTGACAATATCAATAAATATCTAAAAAGAGGACATACATTTCAGCAATCTATCTGTCACCAAATCCATTTTATTTAGAGCATTATGTACTTCTTGCAAGCTTTTTGATAATGCTGTTGCATTCATCTTTAATCTGTTGCGGCTCATACAGGTTCGAATATACTTCAAATCTGTCTTTTATATTGTGCTGTCGAAATTTCCGTATGAAGAATTTTTGATGGCCGTTCGCAAATATCATTGACTGCTTTTCTTTTACAGGCATTACTTATAAATTCAAATTAACAAGAATTAAAGGGATAAGTATTAAGTCATTAAGTGCTGAATTGATATATCTACGACGGGTCCAATAGTTTACCGGAGGGTAATAAAGTGCTGAATTGATGCCTGTCCAAAGTGAGAAGCTCGAGGAGTGGCTGCAGGATCTTCTGTTTTCTGTTTTTTAGCTGGAGGTTCTGAGGCGTCACTTCTAAGGGTGTTTATATTGGAATAATGATCATTAACCATTTGCAGATAAGGCTTAATTGAGTTGGCTGAACTGTGCCAGGTTACTGACTGCTGTCGACCGCATAGAGTGGTTTGTTATTTTTATTTCTTTTGTATTTAATCCTGCCTTCTCTGCTGCTCCTTTAGTCCATTCCGAAAGTACGTTTTTTCCAATTGGAATGTTTCTGTACCATCCAGTTGCTTGTTCTTTGTTCCATGATGGGTTTACTGTTAAGAATAATCTATCAGTTGTTATTCTAGATGAATGTTTAACCATTAGAGTTTTAAAAAGACGGATTGGAAAAAAGGTAGGGTTCTTCGTGTTGGGGACCAGCCATTTACTATCGGCCATTTTTTTTCTCCACCCTGGGCCGTTTTATTGAAGATAAGATTATATTCTACTCTTCCTAAAAAAGAGGGTTTTTCAAAATCAGTTCTTTTAAAAATATGTAGCTACGTTATCTACCTGTTTTAGTCCCAGAATTATCCACTTCTTCTTTAAAATAACGAACTCTGCAATTGACTGCTTCTTCACCTCTCCAGGCAATTTCTACTGAATGGTAAATTTTCGCTGGAGTTCCGCCGGAGTGTCTTCGTCCCATAATAAAACCATTGCGTAGTATTCTTCCAATTTTAATGAAGCAGAGCTCGATTTCCTTTTATTGGTGCACATCTGCATATTCCTTCATTTCGCATTACGAGCTTCCCTACTAGACTTGAAGATAATATCTTTAAATGGATTATTTCCCACTTCATAAAATACATCTCTTGCATTTTTCCACATTGTCTTCACAACTAGTTCTTTGTAATTTTCTCCATTTTCTTTCTTCATATTCCACGCGTAATATTTCAGGATTAGGTTTAGTTGCTCTAAACTTGCAGTTTCCAAAAGCTCGTATTTCTTTGCCTTGCAGAATTCCGTAAACTGTTTTCATATTGACGTATGGGTTTTAACGGTATTGTACGGGACACTTTTCTCAATCGCCAGATCGATATTAGTCATAGAATCACTTTCAAAGCGACTCATTTTCACTACATAAGCTGACTAGAACTGTTTAAAATAGTATATTAAAGAACGAGTTTCATAAAACGATGTTTATGGTATGAGTTCGAAATTATAACGAACGAATACAATAAACGGATTATGAAACGAGTTCTTTACGCTATTTTTTAAAATTTTCGCCTATTTTTATTATATAATTAAAAATTCTTCGTACTTTTAATAGTAACGTAGCTCCTTAATTTTGTAGCAGTTGGTAACAATGATTTGACATTTATACTTGACAGTCATTTCAAGTTTGAATTTTCATTTTTTCATTACTTGTATTTTAAAGTTTGTAAACCCTATGTGACAATGAGTGATCAAATGTCGTGTACGCCACCAAAAATTCGAAAAATTGCGGAAAATAGTACCTATAGGTAATTTAATTCCCGACAAATCTCGGCATCTTTATGAGAAAGCATATAATAAGTTTCAGGATTGGTGTCGTGAAAACATCTCAGAAAATGTGTTACTTGCATATTTTGAAATCCAACGCCGAAAATTTAAATCATCTACCTTATGGACGACTTACTCAATGTTAAGATGTTGTCTAAATAATGTGTACAACAATTGTACTATTAACAGTAAGATGAATTAAGTTATTATTTTTATAAATATGTATAATTTATAATTATATATAATGTGTACTTTTATGTTTATTAAAAAATGATTCTTAATTTCTTTGTAGTTAGATTATGTATTTTTCAGCTTTATACTTTTGACATTTATACTTGACAGTCATTCAGAGGCACATTTAGAGTCAACGGATAGCTGATTTGACATGTAGGAAATTATGCTACCAACTGTGAAAAGGCGTGCTATAATATACGCGTTATGGCCTATTATAGCACTACTTTTAGTGTTATAATGGCTATATTATAAAAGAAAATTTTAAAAACAATATTACAAAATTAATGGACAGTAAAATCAGAAAAATTGTTTAGCGTCGTTTTCTGGTGTCCTAGGAGACCATAATTACTTGTTATCAAAGGTATGGTAATTTTTTTTGACAACAGCTGCCAAGTTTTGCCGCGGGAAAACTACTGACAGGAGCTGTCATACAGTTTTTTCATCTAGAAACCGTTTGTAATTCAAAATTGCGCGTTTGTGATTGGTGGAAATTAAGACGCAAAATTCCATGTTTTTTCCAATTTTTCTTAGTGTTCTACTTTAATTCTCCTAAATTTAATAGAGCTTCGTCAGGGGTTGGTGAATTAATAACTTGCATTGCAATTTTTGATATTTGATAACTTCGCGTATTCGATTAATACTATCAGTGGTTCCCTGGACTTCATCACTCTCGAAGAGTAAAACTAATAATAATTTAAAACTTTCTTTTAAGATTTATTACACTTGATTCTATTTTGGTTTATTTCGAACTGTTTGGTAAAAGAAAAAAAACTTATTTGACAATTTTGATTTTGTAACAAATAGGCGATGTGAAAAGTATACATTGATTGAAGAACACACTCGAACAATCATCGTAATGATCAATTTTACGTTATTAAAAATAATTACAAATTATTCACTCCAACGCTTTTACTCGGAACCTTTTAATTATTAACAATAATTGTCTTGCTTATTTTCTGTTATTTTTCTTAAATCCTAATTGGATTTTATTAGAATTAACTACTAAATGCGCATCTTAATTGGCCCTTCGAAAAGCGTCCAATTAATCTCTCTCCGGCAACTGGAATAAATGAATTAAATGTTTGCGTTTTTTCCCGTTCCTTAAACAATTCGCTAAAACGACCGCGCAAGCAGAAATTTTGCGTGTAGAGCTCCAGCAAACCTACTTACCCTATACAAATACTAGACCATTAGGGGTTACGGTATACTAAAAGTCAGTGTCGTTATAGTAGCTCGGATACGACATGTTTTAGCTTTTTAAATATTATTTAGGGCTAACGCATACAGATAGAGGTCATTGTATAAATAATATTTTTAGCAAAAATACTTGACATTTTTACACTCACCTCGTTGGGTAACTAACAGTTTTTTTTTCATAATTTAAAGTCTGTTCGTTTTAGAGAAGTTTATTTTAAATTCTGCAAAGTTCAAAGACAGTTTTACGAGATTAAAATAATTGGTTTGAGCTTAAAAGATCTAAAACCATCAACTGCATACAAAAGGCTTCAGCGTAACTTTAACTATGTATTTTAAGAGTACAATGAGTTCTTTATTATTAGATTTTATGTAGGTAATGTTATTAAATTTTCTAAGAATAAAGTATATTGAAAATATAAATTTTATTTATAAATAAAATGTATCAAAACATGCCATCTATGATTAGAAGAGAGTATTGACAATTTTTAAAGCAAATAATTCCCGATGTATTGGGGTTGCATACACAATTTGCATTGTGTGTTGCAAAGCTTTTATTTGACTGATTCTAGTCAAAATGTCACTCTCTTCTTTCGTATCCCTTTCAAAGATTAATACAAAGTTAGAAAACGAGTAAGGAATTTAATTTATCAGATTCGACATCCTAAGACCGGTTTCTGTCTTTCGACTTCATCAGTTAGTCGAAAGACAGAGACCGGTCTTAGGATGTCCAATCTGATAAATTAAATTCCTTACTCGTTTTCTAACTTTGTATCAAAACATGTTATTTTGTAGTAATTATAAATTGTAAATGCGCATATCTACATAACTTTAATCTTTTTTTTATAATTCCTCAACTACTTTTTCCTCTATATTTTCACAATTGCTCTGGCTGTTATCCAAATTAATTAACTCCCTTGTTTCAAAAAAATGTTTATAATCATTTAACTTGCTCTCCGAACTCGTTTTCAAAACTTAACAATTACATAGAAAATAATTAAAAAAGGACTATAATTTTAAAAAATATGATAACGTAATAATAGTAATAATAATAAAATGTCTTTATTAACAAATTCTTAATAATAATAACATTTGCACCTGACAGGCGAAGATTAGCTACAAGCTACTCTTTAACTATTAACCTGTCAGGTTTACTTAACATATTATACCTATACCTATACCTATTATACAATTATATTTGTCTTCTTATACTAGAAACCTATTGTTGTGACAAAAGAAAGTTTTTTAAATTGACCTGAAATCTATTGTGAGAACAATTCCAGTTCAAAAACTGAAAAGTATTAAACAGTCTTGCTGCATTATTATTTCTCGTTAGAAATGAAATTATCCACCGAAGAAATGATAAACATGATCTACATCAAATATTAGATTTAAACTATAAATTAATTCACATCGATAATAAAATGTCATATTTGTTGACAGTTCCTGTAACATTCAAATGTTCCAAGGGTGATTTGATATAATTGATAAAATGATCTACATTCCGGATAGATGTTACAGAAACTGCTTTTAGCCAGTAGAATGTATGGAGAGGTTTGTGGAAACAGAAAATGTGAATTACAAGAAGTGAGCAAACCCAAAACGCTGAAGGAAAAATAGAATTAGAGGATTTCTTCGCTCTACTACAAGATCAACTTTAACTGAAGTCGTAGATAGACTTAATTTATGCAAAGCTCAAAACGGGTGATTGTTTGAACATCTACTGTGAAATGACGGTTTTTTACATTTTTTTGAGATTATTTTGTTCCATGTTTGTCCATCATTGAATAAAAAATATCGTTATTGCTTTTGACATTTTTCATACTTTCCTTAAGAATTACCGGTGAAAACCAAGTAGGCAAACCCTAAATTTTCTGCAAGCTCATAGTGTGGACTATTCTGGTATGGCATTATATACAGGGTGTTCCAATTTAAAAAACTGAGAAAAAAATGATCCCGAGTTTTGGTTGCCCCTATATGGGGAAAGTGCCATTCAGTAAATTTATGAATATGAAATCAAAATACACCATTTTCGAGTGAAAAATTTTTGTTATTCCTAGTCATTGATTTTTAGATATTTGGTGTTGAATGAACCCATTTTGGGACATAAATGTCACCATAACTTCAGAACCACCTGGTATAAACCCAAACAACCCTATATTTTTGAGAAGCACTCTTCCGAAGGAATTCAATCGAGTAAAAATATATAGGGTATTTCATTTAAAAAAACCTAACTTTGATAAGTCACACATTTATGGGACATCCTGTATGTTGGTAGTGATTTTTGGAATATAGCTTTCATTGCTGTCTACAACTTTTATTTGAAACATTTTTTCCTATCTTAAAAAGGGAATCAGCTATCCTCCACGCACGTATTTTGAACAAGCTAAGCTGTTTTTGGGATACCTTATCTAAACAGGGAAAGTAAACAATATTACAATAATTTAGTAGTGAAAGAACTAAACATTCACATAACTTTTTACGAGTTTTGACATTCAAAATGTGCTTGTTTATATACAGAAGAATATAAATAATAAAATCTATTTTTAGTAACGTTCCCGATAACGATTTGTTCAAAGCTTGCGTATATGCTTACTGTCAAACAATGAAGGCATAAGACGACTCGATGGGTAAGTCAATGGGTTTACACTGGAAAGAGATAGATGGAGGCACCTTGACAATGTTAATTAAATGGACTTTCATTATTGTCGGGGTATAAAATTCAGAAAATTTTATAACTGATATAATAGATTCCTTCTTAATAAATGTATATAATATTCATATTAATTTTTAGATGTGCTGCCATCTATGATTAGAAGAGAGTATTGACAATTACTAAAAGCAAAAAATTCCCGGTGTATTGGGGTTGCATACACAATTTGCATTGTTTGTTGCAAAGCTTTTATTTGACTGATAAATTAAATTCCTTACTCGTTTTCTAACTTTGTATTAATCTCTGAAAGGGATACGAAAGAAGAGAGTGACATTTTGACTAGAATCAGTCAAATAAAAGCTTTGCAACAAACAATGCAAATTGTGTATGCAACCTCAATACACCGGGAATTTTTTGCTTTTAGTAATTGTCAATACTCTCTTCTAATCATAGATGGCAGCACATCTAAAAATTTTATCTTATAGCGGATATAGCTATTGACTTGTACGAGTTTGGAATTTTATTTATTGGATTCGAAAAGCCTAACTGACGAAGCCGAAAGGCAGAAACCGGTCTTAGGATGTCGAATCTGATAAATTAAATTCCTTACTCGTTTTCTATTCATATTAATGTTTTATCAAAATTTGGTTTGGTAAATGGAGAGGCATTTTGTAAAAGCCAATACATTAAAATAAATCATTATTGGTTTTTAGTTTCAATACTAGTTTCAATCGCAACAAATTTATGTAAACAAAATGAAACAAAGTACATTAAAAGTTTTATATTAAAGCTACACGCAATAAAGGAATACAAAGCTTTATATTAAACTCATAACACAAATTTAATAATAATTTAGTAGAAAACAACTGAAGACCTCCATAATAATCTATTACTTTATTTTAAAGCGTGATATTGTACAAATTAAATAAAGTTTTTGTGTTTTCCATTAAAACTAATATTATGTTATATAACAAACGTCGTAACCGCTGCTACTAAATCTCGCTGACGAACCAAAATTAATTTTTGTTTTTCCTAAATAATTAACCCGTTTTAATTGAGGTTGCTATTGTTTCGGTTATTACCCCGACGTTAAGGACATAAAGGAAAAAGGCAAAACATTGTGTCCAGTTAAATGAGTACTTTGGGGGATATAGCTAAAGATATACGCGGACATTCTGGAAAAGGGGAACGCAATGACATTCTTCTGGAAAGTTTCACTTAATAGTCAATATAAGAATTCCTTTGCTTCTGCTCTGTAATGAAATGTACAATAAAATTAGAGGAGGAAATGGGGTAAATAAAAAAAAAATTCTTGTACGTAAATAAAATATAATGTAAATTTTTTATTTAGCAATCAATACATTTCTATAAGCTAAAGTGCCGACGATCACTATAGTCTATTTTTATGTATGAGAGAGTAATAAAACAGCATTTCTAATGCAAAACTTAGTACGGTCATTTTAAATATTTTTACGGAATAATCTAAATATTTCCTAAAATTGTCATAAATGTACCTGAGCTAATACAAGTTTTGGGTATTTTATTGGTCTTTTATAACCATAAGCTGTACAGAACAATAGAAAAAGGTTTGGACAGGCCAAAAGCCCTGTGTATTAAAGATAACATAGCCGTATCTTAAGATTATTTTCAATAAGTACCTATTTGCCAATTTTGTTTTATTTTAATTCCAAGAATTTCTTACAGTAATCGAATTATAAGTAGATAAATCCCTTACCAACAAATTTCACCGAAAATGCGATTGTAGGTTTTTCATTTAGTAAGGAGGTCCAGTAGTGTATTCTTGACAGCTTGTCGTTTAGTTGCAACATGCAAGGTGCAGTGTGCAGTCTATTGTGAATTCTAGTGTGATCATGGAAAATTTGGAAGTACCGCGTAAACGACAAAAAATCGGTCCTTTAACAGTTAATGAAAAAACATTAATATTTAATTGTTTTAAATCATTTACAGACAAACATTTATGTAAAAGTGTTGATGACACAGTGGAATTAGTCAGTAGTACGCTTGGTGTTGGGAAATCTACGATTTACAGAGTTGTTAAAGAAGAGAAATGTGGCGAGTTTCAAACAGCACGTAAAGCTCCAGAAAAACCAAAATTTCAAATAGAAAATCATTTGAAAGAAAGACTTCGAAGGAAAGTGCATGCGTTCTTCTTTAGAAAAGAATTTCCGACAGTAGACAAAGTTCTTGCCACGGTTCGAGATGATAAGGATTACCCTGAAATGAGTCGAAGCACACTATGGAAAGTTTTAAAAGAAATAGGTTTTCTATGGAAAAAGCATTCCAGAAAGTCTATTTTAATAGAAAGAAGCGATATTGTAGTATGGAGAAGAAATTACCTAACTGTATAATAGTAATGGATAATGCAAGTTATCACTCGAGCCTTACAGAACCAAGTGGTTAAAAAAAGATTTACAGAATTGGCTAAATTCAAAGAATATTAAGTTCCATCCCGGTTCTGTGAGTAGAGAACTGTATCATTTGTGTTCCCTTCATAAAGAGAAATTAAAAAAATATGAAATTGATGAAATTGCAAAAAATCGTGGGATGACGGTGGTTAGATCACTACCATATCATTGCGAAGTAAACCCGATTGAACTGATATGGGCACAGATAAAGGGAGAAGTTTCAAGAAAAAATAATTCTTTTAAAATGAGTGATGTTAAACAGTTGTTTTTGGAGGCTGTAAATAATGTGAAGCCTGAAAACTGGGAAAAGGCAGTAAATCATACGATTAAAGAAGAAGAGAAAATGTGGAAGTTGGACAATATTACTGATGAAATGATCGAGCCACTCATTGTAAATATTGGTTGCGACAGTTCATCTTCTGATTTGGATTTGTAGGTAAGAAGTAGTTTTTATATTAAAATTATTATTTATGAACGTAACGTTGTTTAAAAGTCAAAGTTTAAACCCTTATACCTACATAACCCGTTTGACACAATGTTCTTAACATACCTTGTGGAAAAATAAAATATTTTAGAAAAAATTGCACTTTTTTACCTTCAGCTGTTTAGAAGTTATAAGCAGGTTAATTAGGTGAAAATATAAGTGTACACCCGATATATTTATTATATTTATACAAAGGTTATTTCATACGAAAATACTCGAGGTATAACTTGACAAAATATTTTAACTGTCTACTAAAAGAAGTGGTACGCCTATGGATTACGAACGCTTTATTATTTTAATATTCTCTCATACATAAAAATAGACTATAGTTGTACCCCTAGTGATTGAATATCATGATCAGGTTGACATCCATCGATTACAACTTAACTTACACTTAAATTACTATGTTTACCGGAGCAGTTTAAATTAGATCATTTGGCCACAACTTTTTGAGTCTTTTGTTGATTGCTGGTTCGAGGAGTTGTTCGATAAGGGGGTTTGGATGGACTTCTAAGGCATCCTGATGTTTCATGGCTTTTTTATGGATTTTTTCTTGTACTGTTGGCACGTGGAGGTCTGTATGCAGAGTAAGATTTGTTATGTACCAGGGAGCGTCTATGATTTGGCGTAGTATCTTGGATTGACATCTTTGGATCATCGCAGTGTTTGATTTCGAGGAGTTCCAGTCCATATGTCCAGATAGGTTTGATTACTGTTTTATATATTAGAATTTTAAGTAGATACACGTGATTTTCTTCCTATTATCCACTGAAGTTCTCTTGTCTTCATTTCTATTTGTTTTTTCTTTTTTAAGATGTGTTATTTCCACGTAAGTTTTTTGTCCAAATGTAGCCATAAATATTTTGCTGTTTCATGTTAAATTATGCTACATTTTATCGGGAAATATCGGTCGAATAAGAACACTACAAGTGCTTTTCAAAACTATTATCGTGCGTCAGAAACGTTATAATTATCCTTTGTTGAGGGTTCTGGAATAAACCCTATGTTGTGCCAGTTTCCCAGGACGGCCAACAATGTGTTACCGCCTTTTTAAACTGCATCGTAGTTCGAATTTCTAGTGGACTGTAATTTTAGATTGAAGATATGTGTCCTGTCGTAGGTTTGTCTTTCAACTTCATCCAACAAAAACAATGAACACTTTTATTTAACCATTTATTAAACTTGTTAAATAAATAAATGAACAAAAACAACAACGTAACAAAGATTACATTAAACTAGTAATCATGAACAAAGTATTATAATTAGTTAAAAGAGATGTGATCATTTCATTCAGAATTCAGAAAATATTATTTTTGCGTGCATTCTGCGTGAGTGATGAAAAGACACTGGAGGGTCCTAGCCTGATTGCAGCTAGAGACGCACTGATATGAACTGATTTGAGAAACGACATGTATTTACGTTGTGTTGGACAACGGAGGGTTCTAGCCTGATTCGCAGCTAGATACACACTGAGTTTAAATTTGAATATGAAATGAAAAATAAAGTGGACCGCCTGATACGCAGCTAAGTACCACTGTGTAAAACGAAATATTTTTACGTTGAGCTGGTGTCAACGGAGGGTCTAACCTGATTCGCAGTTAAGAACGCACTGAGTTTAAAATCGGCGAAGTTTATCGGTTTCAGATATATCCCTTCCCCGGCTGGCAATTGTTCTAGAAAGTTCGTTAGCGTGAACCGCGTAAACAAGCATGTAAAATTTTTTCTATTGTCTAGACGAGACGGTTAGATTTATGGCTTGATATAGAGTAAAAAAATTATCTTTTGACGATACCGCTTCCTGGTTTGAACGCCGTTTGCAAATGTATTTTGGTGCGGCGTTGCCGGTTGAACGAATATGAGTTTACATGTTTAATTATCTGAAAATTAAACATCCTTCTTTATCGATATGAGGACATATTTTATGTTTTGTCAACAGAAAAGCATTGGTTTCTTTCATGTTACATATGTCTGTTTTAAAAACTAGAACATTTTGTTAATATATGAAGCTTTTTCCAGAAAATACATTTAGTGTAATCTGTACGAGACAACCAAGATAAATATACATCTGCATATGAATTCAAAGCTGTTTAAATTTAATAAACGTATGTGCATACTTCCGTACTGCTTTGGAGCCGTTTATATTTTTAATGAAAGTCGTATCTTTTGACCAAATCGTCCCTTTTTACATCTCCATTATATGCTCAGTTGAACCTTTAAGCGGTTATTTTTTAGATTTACCTTTGTTAAGTAACCAAATAATATCCTTTGTTCCGACTAACCGGGAACTTAATGATTTATCCTCTATTAAAATTCCGGAATCGTTGGACATATTACACTATATGACTTTTTAATGCGGTTTTTGTATAACCCTTATGCGGTTCCCATTAATTCATCTTCTTTTGCACACAATGGAAATTTACCTTTTTTATCTCCACGTAGGCCCTTTGGGAATTACTAATAAGCCCTGTTATTAATAACGGCAATTACGACGAGTTAGAACTGGTTTATTTCAAGGAAATTAAGTTTTATACATTTATAACTCTTACTTTAAATTTCGTTCCTGAATTATAGCCTTGTATCGCGGAAGGATCGTTTTGTGGGCTTTAAATTAAAATATTAAACCAGAAAAGGAGCAAAAAATATATACGAGATAGTTTAAAGGTAGAGATTTTCGCTTTTAATAGTTTATAGGTACGTTTTTTCGTAATCTTACAAGGACGGTACAGGGGGTAATTGCCACCAATGATTATAATTTATAAAAAAATTTATAAAACATAATACACACAAAACTGTTTTACGCGATAAAGAAAAATGTATGCAGCTTCCTTATTTTACTATAATTACCTAATTATATGAATTTATTCATATATTTTTTACAGCTCAAAATTATTGGTCGGAAATTGGAAAAATTCAATTTTTGAAGGGTAATTTTTCAAAGAAGGAATAACTTCTCAGCCTTAATCTCTTACCCATAAAAAGATATGCATTTTTAAAAAACAACTTTTTGAATTTTTTCCAAAGTTTAACTTGCAATATTTTTGTTGAGGGATCAGATAAAAATCTGAAAAATGCACACATAATAGGTCTTTATGATATCAAACTTAAGTATAAATTTCAACTTTGAGATTCAACAACTAAAAATACGTTATTTTCGCATCCGCTATATTTGGGCTAATATATACTGAAGTTTGATATCATAAAGATTATGTGTGCATTTTTCATAACAAAAATTTTGCAGGTTAAACTTTAAAAAAAATTCAAAAAGTTGTTTTTTAAAAAATCATATTTTTTTATGGGTACGATTCTCACCATTACTACTTTATAAAAAGTAACTCTATATTATGTAGTGTAACAGCAAAAAAAATATTAAGGCTGAGAAGTTATTCCTTCTTTGAAAAATTACCCTTCAAAAATTGAATTTTGCCAATTTCCGACCAATAATTTTGAGCTGTAAAAAATATATGAATAAATTCATATAATTAGGTAATAGGTTATTTTGTAGGCCACAGTGTACTTAACTCAATGCAGTTTATTTGAGAAGTCTAGGACGATCCATTGCTGTAAAGAAAGCTCGTGCCGAAACGGTTAAATTTCGTTTACTCTGATTTACAACTTATCATTTAAGCATTTTATCTTCTTTCAACCCCTAGAGATTCACTGTGAATCAAAACAAATCAAATCAAACATACCCAACAGCGGCTTCAAGGGGGGGGCCAATAGGAGCAAGTTACCCCTTGCCAAAAGTCCAGCATTCTCATATCTGCGTAAACCAAATTTTAATTTTTTTTGTAGATTCTAGGTTCATTTATATCCAAAAAACTCACTTTTTTCCTCAAAAAAGGGCCAAACATTTTTTTTCGGTAATTTTGACATTGCCAATTGTTCCTTATACAAAATTCATTCTGCGTAAACCAAATTTTAATTTTTTTGAATTTTTTTTGTATATTCTAGGTCCATTTATATCCCAAGAAACTCACTTTTTTCCTCAAAAATGGGCCAAACATTTTTTTTCGGTAATTTTGACATTGCCAATCGTTTCTTATACAAAATTAATTCTGAGTAAACCAAATTTTAATTTTTTTGAATTTTTTTTGTAGATTCTAGGTCAATTTATATCCTAAGAACTCACTTTTTTCCTCAAATATGGGCCAAACATTTTTTTTCGGTAATTTTGACATTGCCAATCGTTTCTTAGACAAAATTCATTCTGCGTAAATCATATTTTAATTTTTTTGATTTTTTTTGTAAATTCTAGGTCCATTTATATCCTAAAAAACTAACTTTTTCGCTCAAAAATGGCCCAAACATTTTTTTGTTTTCGTTTTCAAATCATATAGTTCTGAATCGATTGATTCTGTTCCTCTTCCATAAATTGATTATAAAATGAAGTACCAAAATTTAAGAACTGACATTGATGAATGTACGTAAATGGGTACTTTATTTCATAAACATCTAATAGCAAGTGTACGAATCAACAAAACATTTATATAAACGTAAGATTAGTGTGATTATTTGTAACAGTAAATCAGCCAAACCAAATATATCATTATCATTAGAAATTGATTAATTGGTATGAATTGAATCAAAATCCAGTTCAGTAATCATAAACGTATGATGATGTATTACCTGAAAGATTGCTGAAAGCTATATATACGTTTTTATAGGTGTATGTTATTTACAAATATTTATCGTACATAAGGACAAATCAGCAGTTATTTATTTGTATTAAAAGACTTTTAATAGTAGCAGTCTAAAAGTGTTTTTTTTTTGTTTTAACCATTTTTAGTTCTAAGTACTTTCCTAGTGTCAGTGATTATAATTTAGTATTAATCAAATTTTGTTTTAAACATGTTGTCTTAAGTTCAAGAAATGAAGTAAAATCATTCAGCAGAAACAGATCGACTTGAAATTTTTTGCAAATTATTAGGAAGGGTATTTAGTTCAGAATCAGAAAACTTTCGACAGTGGCGTTTTTTTTCATCAAAAAGTGGGGGAAAAACTTGCTCAATCGATAAATTATCCTTTTTTATGAATTAATGTTAAATACATTTTTTCGTGAAAATAAATCGTATCTAGCTTTAATATTGAAATGACGACTTTTCCAAGAACTTCGAATAATTTCGCGACGCATTGATTTTTAACGGCGAAATGCTTTTATGGTGGTACATATATTTTTGTTTCATATTTATGTGGTACAAAATTTGAAAAGTTTGAGAACCGCTGTTCTAGCGTAAATATCTGAAAAAATATGACTTCCACAAAAAAATGTATATAACATCTTAATGATATAACAACATTGGGAACATTTTAAGACCATCCAGAACCGTTTAACATAAGCAGAAATAAATTTTTTTCAAATTTTTTTACGCCATTTTTTCTTTTGAAGAAAGTCGTAACATATGTTTTTACAATTGTCTAGTAATTTTTAGCCCTATGGGATAATTATTTTTTAAGTTTTGGTCTGTTAAAGTTGAGCTAATTTTTTGTTTTTTATAAGACATTTTCAATTTTTGGTCAATAGCGTGAAAAGTATTGATTTTTTAAAAAAATTTAAAGAGACAAGACTTTTAGCAAATGTTCTTCCGAATAATTAAATTTTCATTAAACGTCAGTGTGCAGTCAGGAATCAAGAGAACAAAACTGTAAAATAATAATACGTTCAGATTTTCAATAATTGGGTGTTTAACTAATTTTCAGATTCTATTTAAAACCTTATAAATAACAAGTACTATATGAATAATTAACAACACAATATGTTTTTTTAATTTTAGTTGCATACAAGCAATTTGTTAATTTTTATAATGTGCCTTTTGAATATTGCGCAATTGTTGAAATTACGTCACTGGTTGCGTAACTGAAGTTAGATATAAGCCGAATCGAAATTTCAACGAATTCACTCGACATCAAAGTTAAAATTGTTAAATGTCACTGTCAATAATGTCATTTCTTTGATTTTTGTTGAAGCGTGGGTTTTTGATTTTGCATTTATTTTTGATTTATTAATATTTTTTAGTTAGTATATAGTATTTTCTTTGTTTCTAAGTTAGTGTATTTGTGTTTTCCCGACTTTAAAATCATTATTCTATATTCTTCTTCTTCTTCTTCTTCTTCTTCTTCTTCTTCTTCTTCTTCTTCTTCTTCTTCTTCTTCTTCTTCTTCTTCTTCTTCTTCTTCTTCTTCTTCTTCTTCTTCTTCTTCTTCTTCTTCTTCTTCTTCTTCTTCTTCTTCTTCGTCTTCGTTTTTCGAAACTAGTGATGGTCTTGATCTGTTATGTTTCTTCTTTTTTAATCGTTTACCGTAAAGCAAATCAGTACCGTACCAGTGACGTATCTGTATTAAAAGTTGCATAAAATCTCAAATCTTTTCTTATTAGTTTTTATCTATTTTAAGCAAAAAAACATAAAAAAACATGCAATTATGTAGAAAGTAATTAAGTATGAGTAATTAGAAATACAAAACAAATGAGGTTAGATTTGGAGTTAAACACCTAATTGTGATTGTGTGAATTAATGAAAATCCACCGTTTTTCGATAGATGGCTTTAGGGTAGCAGTTGTCGAAATATATTGTAGTGTGTAACAATTTGAAGTTATGTTCATCGAGGAGATGACATTACTTGTTATTCTGTGATCTGGGATGTATTCAAAGGCCGATATCCAATACAAGATTTTTAGTGAAGGTAACATAAGAAAAAAAAAAGAATTTTGACAGTTGGTTGTCAATTGATTTCCAAATAATTGTAGAATTTTGCCAAGAATCCACAATTAAACCCTGAGATTTATATATTTGGTGCTCAAAATATAAATAAAAAGGCCATATTATCTAAACAAATGTCACCAAGCAACGAGGGACCTTTCTTATAATATAAAATCAAGTTTTGGGATAAATTTGGTTCAATGATAACACATAATGTATTATTAAAGAAGTGGACATAAAACAATGCAGAAAACTGGAAAAGAAGCAATTCAAGCAGGGAGTAGGGAGATATGGTAGAAATTTAAAAAAAATCTTTTGTCAATGTCATTTTTTCTGGTCAAATATTGAAAAAAACAGTTATTCCAATGAAAAAGTTTGTCATTACTTGATATTTCGGTGATATCCTAAGCTTTGTACATCTCGATATTATCAGCCAACGATATTTATGGTGAAAATCGTAATTTTCTACGCCATTGTTATAAACTCTACAACACAACGAATTTATTTAGATAATTTATACTAAGGTAAAGTTAAAAGTTGCTTACACTTTAGCCCCCAATCGAAACGCCACTAACGAAAATCGATCTGATCAGTTATTAGTTTCTGCTCGATATTATAAAAAAATGGACTACCTTTCTTGCACAACCTGGTAAGTTTTACCCCCCCCCCCCCCCCATAAAAAAAGCTAAATCCGCCATTGTATTCTTCCTGTCTTGTTCTTACTATAAATTTATACCATTATTAGTGATAATAATTTATTTGAACTTAATTTGTTTGTTTCAGTTTCTGGAAAGGAGTTGATCCTACATAGGTTAAGTGCTGATGAAGGCTTCATTAAAGTGCAATGTTTGGCAGAAGGAGTTTACCCTATGCCTCTAATTCTTCTTCATTCACATAAGCGGTAAGTTTATCAATATTAGTTTATTATTTATAGTATGTCTGAAAAATGGGAAATAATTTTACAAAAAAAGATTATTCTTCATAAAAACATCTGCATCAAATCAATAACCAAGAATACAATTTTTTAAAATATTTAGTGGTATACAGGAAAATGAAAAATATTGAGATTTATTCTTGTGCTTCTAAATTTAAATACTCAAACAATATTTATGGTTTTCTAATAATTAATTCATTAATTTAAAGTAATAAAAACTAAATAATTTAGCATTTGTTGGATTATATATCGCATAAGATAAATCAAAAATTTCATTAAAAATAATAAAATATATTTTTGTGATATCAGTTTTGCCCCACTTTAATGGGAGCCATTTATTGTGTTCTGAGTTTTAGTGAAATTTCTTCAATTTATTACTGTTATTAGTTCTCAGTTTTATCTCATATGTTATTTTAATTTTATCAAAGCATTTCTTGTCAAAATTGAGCTAAATGTGTCAAATTTGTATAAAAAAAGAGCTCTTATGGCACACCATGTTAAATCTTTAGAGTTTCAAGGCTTTAAAAAGGTTTAAATTTCTCCATTTATATCAGTGGCGTAGCCAGGAATTTTTTTCGGAGGGGGCCCACTATTTCTCGTAGATAATACTTACTATAAATACTTTTTTCAGCAGGGATGGGGTAAATATACAGGGTGACCCAGGGTTAAACCGTCAAACGTTCAGGATCGGTTTTTCAGGAAAAAATAAGATTTTTTATTCGCATAATCCTGGGCTCTAACTTGTTTTGATTTTAGAACAAAAGAGTTTTTTATGAATTGCTCAAAAAACTAACAATGTGGTTGATTTTGATAAAACTTGGCACGCTTATTTGCGGCAATAATTTAAATATTATTATAATTAAATTATTAATTCCAGTGACGTTCCCCAAGGTAATTTAATTGATATTGGGACAAATCATTGTACGCCACTGTTTTTTTTGTATGTTCGTTACTTTTCTTGGATTAAACAGTTGAACACACAAATTTTTTGCTTCTTCAATTTTATTCGTATCTCGCTTAGTTTTTGAGAAAAAAATTAAAATCTTATTTTTTTCCTGAAAGCCCGATCCTGAACGTTTAACGTTTATCATTTAACTCTGGGTTACCCTATATATAATGTAGGCTATTTAAATACATTATTTTATTTAACAATAATTTGTTAATTATTAAGATAAGTTGAAGGTATGGAAGAAAAAGTCCTTTTTATCTCAGCTAATTTTTAAAAATGTCTCTTTGTTAGTTTTAAAAAAGTTTTAAAATTTTATAACAATATTTTAAATTCTTATAAATTACATTTATAATATATTGGGACCTGAAAAATTCGTTTCCTTATTTTCTAAAAATAGAACTGTAATTTGATTTATGTGTTGGTGTTTTTCCTGTGGTAATTCCTGCGTGGAAAAGATATGGGCCTGATGATGGCGATTTGATTGCCGAAACCGGTCGCACCCTCAATAAATAACTTTTGAGATAAAAAGGACTTTTTCTTCCATACCTTCAATAATTATTACTCACATATGGCTAACCCTACTTTAAATAAAAATATTAAGATAAGATTAAAAGACAACCAATTATTAATATAAGATTGAACTTTGAATGATCATTTTTCAAAGGCAATTTTGCGAGTTTGTCTGACGTCATGGCTAGGCCTGTTAATCAATTGGTAGATGTATTATTCCGAAAATATGATTTCAGTCTTTTCATCGTTGAGAAACTTCGTTCAGTTCGTTCTACAGAGGCAGTGGTAACGGGTAAAACGGCTAAAATTTGGAATAGCGTAAAAATGTTCGGAAACAAATAAGGATCTGCTACATTTAAAGTATCGACTGCACTTTGAGGAAGACAGAAATCTAGTTTTTGGCATTTCACTGTCCAAATACCCCATTCACTGCGTAGAATAACCGTGTATATTGTTTATAAATCATCTGAATATAACTTAATCGCTGGCTCAAAAACGTAAAATAATTATGATTTATACAGGTACTAATTGGAAATATTTTAACTGTAGAATCCTGGGCTTAAAATATGAAGATTTCTCCCAAATCACCTCAATAAAATGTGTCTCCTGTCTGAGTTACAGGGTGTTTTATTTAAAGATTTGAAAATGATTTTCGACCATTACTTTAATCATTTTTTCCATATCATTGACATTACATGCTGTCGTGGTATTAAAGTGCGTACGACATATTGAAAATAAGCTTAGATTTTGTATAGTTGGCTCTGGTCTGACTCAATTGTTTCGATCTAGTAGGTTGCTGTCATTGCTGTTAATTATTGTTACTGTCGCTTTAAGATTGTGATTATTGTAAAATTTAAAAAGTCGATTAAGTGGAAATGCCGCGGCACAATAATTTTTCTAATCTTGAAATGCGAGACATGCTCTCTGTTTATGCCTTGCTGCTGCTCGAAGATATCAAGAAATGTATCCAAACAGAGTTCAACCCAATCGCCAGACTTTCAGTAATGTTTTTAGTCGATTAGGAGAAACTGGACAATTTAGGCGTAACAGTGGTATGGGACGAGCGAAAATATTAACTGTGGATCAGGAGGATGATATTTTAGTGCGAATTGCTGATAATCCCGAACTAAGCACTCGGCGTTTAGCAGCAATGACTGGATTAAGCCACACTTCAGTTTTTAGAATACTGAAAAAAGAAAATTTACGACCTTACCACTTTACACCGGCACAGAATTTATTGCCTAGAGATTATCATGTACGAATTAATTTTGCTCATTGGATCATAAATAAAAAAAATGAAAATCGTAATTTTATTGAAAAAATAATCAAATACTATTAAACGAGCAAGGTTTGTATGTGTGTGTGTATGTGTGTCCAGAGGATCTCGAAATCCACTCGTCAGAATTTAATGAAACTTTCAGGGTAGACTAATTCCTATCTAAATCGACAGAAAATGTAGGTCTCATGTCTGTGAAAATTCGATCTTCCGAGATATTTACAAGAAAAGTTAAGCTTTTAGTTTTATTTCCTAGCAACGGCACATAATAATTACTTGTTTCTATAGTAATATATACTATAAAGGATAGATGAGTACAGTAAAAGTGGGGATATAACGTCACATTCCATAGGCGTACTTTGCAAAATAAGTTTCTATAATATAAATAAGGTCACAGCACATAAAATATATATACGCACTTCGTAGATTAAATTTTGAAGTTATATTATTTACAAAAAATAAAAATAAACTTTATGCATCCGACACTTTAACATTGAACGAATTAAATTTAACCAATAAATAACAAGGAAGATTATATGTTGGGATTAAACTTTTTTTAATCTCTTGGCATTAAAAGTAACGCTTCTGTACTTACCTAAACTCAAAGATTAAAAAAAAGTTAGTTTAAGAACTATCTTTAAAAGTCACTGTCTTCACTAAAACTACTGGTATCACTATAATTGTCTTTTCTGAGGTTTATTATTATCGGTTCTATTAAATTATCCATTGATATATCCACTTTCCTAAATGAATTTTCCACATTTTTAACATGACCAATGCATTTTCCCCAATGTTCTCTATTTATATCTGAAACTGCCTTCAAAAACAAATTTCGCAGATCAGGAAATTTAAATGTTTTATTGTTTTAAGAAACATAACCTTTTAATAATTGAGACCACAGATGTATTAAAATTTAAATTTTAACTACAAATAAGCATTGAAGGATGAGGTAAAAATAAAATTTCTACCTCTTGAACCTGTACTACGTTCTGCAAATTAAATACTGCACTCCTTTCTTCTGTATAGTATAGTAGTAAAAAGGTTTGACTTTATTTAATTTCTGGCGTTTTAATCAGAAAGAATTCAATTTTAAATTTGTCGCTTTATATAAAAAAGGAAAGGTTCATTTGACGGACATAAATAATTTGCTTGTCAAATGACAGCCATCTCATAAATTCAAAGTTGAAAATACAACGTTGCCAATTCAATTTCAGAAATCATGGGTTTAGGTAAATATTTATAGGAACGTTGAGTAACACTGTTAAAATGGACACTTGTCAAAATGTGACACCTGTAAAAACGTGACAACTGTTAAAATGTGATACGTGTCAGAATGTAACAACTGTCAAAAGAGAGAGAGAGAGAGAGAGAAGAGAGAGAGAGAGAGAAAAAAAGAATGAATGCTTGTACACGTGTACTATTAACATAGATTTCAATTTTTTTTTTACAAGAAACTTTAAAGAGACATTTAAAATTCTCTATTTTCATAGTACATTTTAAGGTTGATTGTGACTTTGTATTTTCCAAGAACAAATTGTAATCTAATGTACGAATGAATATCAGACCTATAATTTTCCTTCACTGCAGATCAATAAATTGTAAAATCAATTGAACATAAAGTTTTTCTTATATAGTGATAAATAGAGTGAGCTGAGCGATCTTCTGTTGACGGGACGTGTGCCCTACACGCTGCTGTTGCCCGTCCCGGAAACGGGGCCTGTCCACCGTGACCATTCGCGAAGATCAAGCGTCAGTAGATGTTGCCCTAAAAGGGTGAAATCCCCAGAAACTAGGCAACTTTAATGCATTTAACTAACCTCTGTGACAATCAGTTGATAAATGTCAACAACAGCTGCAGCCAATTAAAAATTAACACTGACAGCTTTTTTAATTTTCCCGCCTACTTTCAAGCCAATCGCCAATCAACCTTTTATTTATCTTCCTATCAGTAGTTCAAGTAGATGTCGCCCACTCCGTGATTTTCGCGAATTAATTAATAATTTGTCATGTTATAAATATATTTAAATTATATACTCATTGGGCTGCTTAAAAATGTAGATTTGAATATTAAGAGCGAAGCTCGGTGACCAGATATTGTTTTCTGATGAGGCCACATTTACACGTAGAGGAGTTTTCAACTGGAGAAACAGTCACTATTGGGATATTGAAAATCCCCATCTATTCCGAGAATCACATTTTCAACACGAATTTAAGATTAATGTATGGTGCGGTATATTTCGAGATAATTTGTTGGGTCCTTATGAATTACCAGCAAATTTGAATGGTATTTACAATTTTTATAAACTACACTGTTCGATTATCTAGAGGAACTGCTACTTAATCGAAGGAGAGATATGTGGTTCATGCAGGATGGAGCACCACCTCATTATCGTCTAATAGTGCGGAACTATCTCGATCATCTATTTCCTCATCGTTGGATTGGCAGAGGTAGTGAATTTCCGTGGCCGCCTAGAACTCCCGACGGTAATCCCTTAGATTTCTATTTCTGGGGACATATGAAATCACTAGTATACTCCCAAGCAATAAATACTCGTGAGGAACTTTGGCAGCAAATTGTAAATTCCGCTAATTTTATTACCAATCAGCCAAACATATTTTTTAAAGTTAGAAGATCGTTCAGCGAAAGAATGGATAAACTTATTGAGGTCAACGGGGGTCATATTGAACATTTGTTATAAAAGCTTTTTAAGTTTTGTTCATATGCATTTTGATATTTTCTTGTTATTAACATTGTTCTTTTATTTAGATTATAACATTTTCAGAACCACAATTTGTTTTTAATAATTTAATGTGTTTATTCGTTTCAAGAAATATCGACAAATAAGATTGTTTTCTTTTTGTTAATACGGATTAAAGGTTCATTTGTGTAATAAATGCAATCCAATGACCCAAAACACCGACATAATTAATACATATTAAAATCAAAATAATTGTGCAGCTTCATGTTTAACTTAAGATATCTCGAAAAATAATGACTTTATCGTTATGAAGAAAGAGTACAATATTTACGTAGAAAGTATTGGAGAAACCAAAAATCGTGATAAAATTGCAATTCCCCCAGTGACGTAGAATTTGGGAAGGATCAATCAGTCACTTGCCCCTGTCGTACGCCTTTGGTAGTAGCCAGAAACGTTTATTTAACATAATTTAGCAGGGTGTATAGTACCTAGACTTACCGCCAAGTATGACAATAATGCGTTAAATAGTTTTAAAGTAATGGTCGAAAATCATTTTCAAATCTTTAAATAAAACACCCTGTAACTCAGACAGGAGATACATTTTATTTAAGTGATTTGGGAGAAATCTTCATATTTTAAGCTCAGGATTCTACAGTTAAAATATTTCCAATTAGTAATGAAACACCCTGTATAGTTACCACATTTTCTTATAAACTTATGGAAGTTTCGGGGTGGGGGGGGGCTTGGCTTCGCCACTGATTTATATTGTATTCTGTCCTGTCATCATATTGCAGAGCATAGCAATGTCCAAAATCTATTTCTTTCCCTTATTTCTTTGATACCTTATAAAATCATCTTTGCAAACTACTGATTTGCGATTTTATTTGAGTGAAATTCGGTATTTTTACAATATATTATATAATTATAAAAAGTATTTCGTACAATTTAAAAAATAACTAAAATACCGTTATATATTTCCACTAATTTACTTAAAGCGCTAATTAATTGCCCCTTTTTGTTATTTATTTTTAATATATTTATTTACTGGATTATCTCTGTAGGGTTGCCTTCTTTCAGTATAAATTCATCAATACGGATAATCATGAAATTCAAGTACGTCTTAACAGTTGTTTATATGTAACGAGTAAATACCCCCAATAACACATTACAGCGTAAAATATCGTGAGAAGAGAATCTAAGGAACATCCCTCTAAGAGAAAATGAGCCATAATTTCTACATCACATAACTCTTGCTGTCCTCCTTCATGGGCTTTTCGGATTTTTCTGCGAAAACACTATGTATTATTGCGTGGCTTTTATGACTCGATGAATTCTGAATTGCGAGAAGGAAAAGAAAAAGAGCATGTTATATCTGTATACATATAGAACGGCTGAACAATAGCCTTCCGCCCTAACTGAAATTTATTTATCTTTTTGTTGATATATTGACCACAACCGAATACTTTTGTGGAAGAATGCACCTTTTAGTGCTGCTCAGGAAGCGCTCTTGAGATCTAGCGACAGGAAATAGTTTTTATATGTCATAAAGAACGCTCTCATTCGCTGATTTCGATGTAGAAAATTCGCCTTTGCATCATGGTTCACGGTTTCTTCGAGTTTCTATGCCAACACCTCTATTTAATGAAAATTCAAGGCAATTTTGTAGATTGTACAAATGTATACCAGTTTGCGTAATGATATTAATATCTATATCTACAATTATAAATAAACAAGATCCAAAAAACATGTCATAAATCCTAATATACTTTTAAATTCGGATATAATTTATCTAAATGCTCAGAGCGCTGTAAAAAATCGAGATCAGATTCAAGAAATAATAACTTCTTATAATCCTAAAGTGATTCTACTTAGTGAAACTAGAACAACGGATGACATCGAAGATATTGAAATAAACCTTAAAAATTACAAACATGTACGATGTGATTCAACAAGTAGGCATACGGGTGGTGTAATAATTTATGTAAAAAATAATTATAATTTTACAGTTTTTAAAACATTCTATCTACGTGAAAATTATTGGTGTAAAGTGTTGAAAATTAATTTTATTAATATGTTCTGTCTTGTTGGATGTCTCTACCATTCACCATCAAGTTCAGGTTCAAAATTTATTGAAGAATTCGAATCAATTTGTGATGTTTTATTTTCCACTAACTATCATTGTATATTAGTTGGTGTTTAATTTTCAGATAATTAAACATGTAAACTCATATTCGTTTATTTGTACAACCGGCAACGCCGCACCAAAATACGTTGGCGAGCGGCATCAAACCAGGAAGCGGGTTCATCAAAGAGAATTTTTTGCTCTATTTTAAGGATGGGACCAAGTCGTAAATATAACCGTCGCGTCTAGACAATAGAAAAAATCTTACACTTGTGTACGCGGCTCACGTTAAAGAATCTTTCGAGAACGGTTGCCAGCCGGGGAAGGGATATATCTGAAACCGATGAACTTCGCCGATTTTAAAATCAGTTTGCATCGAGCCTTCATTATGAACGCATACTCCGGGGTTACAGAAAACCTCGTCAATAAATTCATTTTTTCATAATGCCTCTTAGTACGGCAAGTTAGTGGGACTTAGCTGCGTATCAAGCAGTCCAATTCAATTTAAACTCAGTTTGTATCGAGCCCTCATTATGAGCACATACTCCGGGGTTACAGAAAACCTCGTCAATAAATTCATTTTTCATAATGCCTCTTAGTACGGCAAGTTAGTGGGACTTATCTGCGTATCAAGCAGTCCAATTCAATTTACACTCAGTTTTGCATCGAGCCCTCATCATGAGCGCATACTCCGGGGTTACAGAAAACCTCGTCAATAAATTCATTTTTCATAATGCTTCGTAGTACAGCACAATTAATATTTTCTGAATGATGTGGTCATTTCTTTAAATTAACTATAATACTTTGTTCACGATTACTAGTTTAATGTAATCTTTGTTACGTTGTTGTTTTTGTTCATTTATTTATTTAACAAGTCTAATAAATGGTTAAATAAAAGTGTCCATTGTTTTTGTTGGATGAAGTTGAGAAGGAAACCCTACTACAGCACATTTCTTCAATCTAAAAGTACAGTCCACGAAATTCGAAATACGATGCAGTTTAAAAAGGCGGTAACACATTGTTGGCCGTCCTGGGAAACTGGCACAACATAGGGCTTATTCCAGAGCCCTCAACAGTTGGAGATTTTAATATAGACTGGTTAGTTCCTTCTTTTTACGGTGATAAGTTGAAAAATCTTATTGAAACATATGGTATAATACAATGTGCAAAAAAACCTACTCGGGTTACTGATACGAGTAGCACACTAGTTGATTATGTCCTGTCTAATTATGATAATACTGTGACCAATGTACATGATCGTCCAAAAATAACGGACCATTCTATAATTTCTGTTAATGTTTGCAATGGTGCTGAAATTTATACGAAAGTAAAACATTTTAGAAAATTAAATATTCCTAATCCAAAAACCAGTCTTATTGTGCGCGAGTTTAATTTGAACTCTACTGATGTTGATTTTATTTATAATGAGATTTTTGAAACTTGTGAAACTGTAATTAATAATATTGCTCCTATAGAAACATGTCATTATAAATTGCCTTTGTTTGACTGTGAGGTACACAATAAAATTAAAAATAGAGATATAGCATACAAGATATTTAAATCATGTCCTGAGAATGAAAAACAAAATAATTGGCAAATTTTTAAACAACATAGAAATGGGGTAATTATTCTTTTAAAAATAAAAAAGGAGCAGTATTATTTTGACAAAGTAGTATTTAGAAATAATCCAAAAGAAATGTGGAGAACCTTAAAACAACTCATTAATAATAACAGAGATAAAGATTTTCCAAACAGTATAATTTTTGAAATAGGAGATTAGAGAAAAATAGTAAATGATAGCTTAGAAATAGCACAAAGTTTTAATAAATATTTTGTTGAAAGTATTGGAAATATTGTTAATAGTATCAATAGCACTGAAACATGGTGCAATTTAAACAGTAACTTATACATACAATTTGAGAATTTTGAAATGAATGATTTGCGAAAAATAATTAACAATTTGGATAATAAATTGTCGTTACACGAAATTTTAAACTGTAGAATGTTAAAAGTAGTTTTCGAAACTATTGGTCATGTCATATTAAATCTAGTAAATACGTCACTTGATACTGGCAGAATTCCTAATTCATTAAAAATCAGTACAGTTATACCTATCCCAAAAATAAACAATACCAATAATGCTGATGAATTTAGACCAATTAATACCTTGCCTCCACTAGAAAAAATTATAGAAATTGCTGTTTATGATCAATTAATGAATCATGTTTCTGAAAATTCGATCCTAATATGTAACCAATCTGGTTTTAGAAAAAAATTTTCATGTGAATCAGCGCTACAACTTACACTTTGTAACATTCAAACTAAATTAGACGAAAATAAATATGTTAAAAAGGGCTTTCGAGACAATTGACAGACAAATTATGTTATCAAAATTGAAACAATATGGTATTGGGGGTAGAGTATTGCAGTGGGTTAGTAACTATTTAAATAATCGCAAGCAGAGAGTCCGTTTTGCTGACCAAACATCCTGTGACATTAATAATGATATAGGGATTCCTCAAGGGAGTGTATTGGGTCCTCTTCTTTTTATTTTATATATTAATGATATTGAACTCTTTGTTGATTGTGAATTCATTAATCTTTTTGCTGATGATACTTTAATAACATGTAGTGATGCTAATCTGGATAAAGCCATAGAGAAAATGAATGCCTCATTATCATCGGTAAATAAATACTTGAACATAAATAAGCTAAAATTAAATGTAAGAAAAACTAAAGCAATGGTCTTCACAACGAAATTCAAATATAGTAGTATCGACGTTAAAAACATAAATTTGAACATTAATAATGAACACATTGAAGATGTTTCTAATATAAAATATTTGGGATTTCAACTAGACAATTACTTAAATTTCGATAGCCACTTTAACTATATTTATAAAAAAATATCTAAAAAACTTTATTTCTTTAGTAGAATTTCGCAAAACTTATCAACTGAAACCATAATTCAGCCTCATTTTGATTATTGCGCATCTATATTATACTTATTCAACTTAAATAAATTAAATATGCTACAAAAACTTCAAAATCGAGGAATGAGAGTAATACTGAAAACACTCCTATTACGTCAATTTTAAATACTCTAAATAGGTTTCCAGTAGAGAAAGGAATGTACTATTTTACAATGATTTTAGTATTTAAAATAGTAAATCATATGGCACCAGAATACTTCCAACAATATATTACGTTCAACAATAATATCCATAATTATAATACAAGATGTACAAATAGCATCTACATTGCAAGAACTACATATCAAAAAACTATGAATTCTTTATTCTTTAAAGGTTTCAAAAAATTCAATGATCTCCCTTTATCTATACGCGAATCAACCACAATAAACTGTTTTAAAATTAAACTTAAGGACTTTATTAAAAATTCAATTTAATTAAGATTTTACTAATTCCATTACTTGATGTTTTTAATGTATATTATTTTTGTCTATATATTTTAAACTTATATTTTATATTTGAAATGTGTATATGTACTGTAAGGGTTTTTATTTATTTATGCTACTTTTAGATTTATATGTAATTTTTAGTCTAGTTTTATATGTATATTAGGTTTCCTAATTAATAAAGATCTATCTATCTATATCATCATAAAATCTTTTGAATAAAGTCCAAATAAGTATTGACGGTAAATGGATGTGGTAAAATAAACGTTTGTTCATGACACCTCATCAAATATTGATAGAAAACGTGGGAAGTTCTGAAAGTATAAAAACTGTCCCTTGTCAAATGTGCCACTTCAGTGTTAATTTGAGGTAATACATATTTTTTACTAAACTTGGCCGAGACAACAAATTTTGTTTATACATTATTCATTCATTCAATCGATACAGAAAACGTCTACAAAATATTAAAAAAACCATAAAGTGTTCTTCAAAATTTATGATGAATTAAAGAAATGGGTGAAATAGATATAACATTCAGCATAAATAGCCCAGTTGTCGGAAACTTTGGCCTCTCATAAAATGTGAAACTAGGTTGTTAGGTATTTTTTTGTGTTAGAAAATGATAAAAAAAAGTATGTGAACTTTTGAGCATACACTTTAGAGCAGCAAAAATTTTTTCGAACCACCCTAACAAACATTTAGGGAACCAGTTACTATGATATATTTAGAAACATCAGAATGGCATCTACTTATCCATACGTACGCACATTTCCCAATAATAACAATGTAATAAAGGCTTTTGTTGTATTATTATTTAATATTTAGAACTTAAGATAGCAAATTAAAAA
Organism: Crepidodera aurea; assembly: GCA_949320105.2. Lineage (NCBI taxonomy): Eukaryota > Metazoa > Arthropoda > Insecta > Coleoptera > Chrysomelidae > Crepidodera > Crepidodera aurea. The sequence continues at coordinate 105,947,956 of OX439472.1, forward strand.
TATCGCTTCCCTTCTGTGCTGCGCCAAATGAAAGCAACCACTAATGAGTTTAAGTTGCTTTTTACTGAAACGTACAAGATCCATTTCATATTTCATCGTCGCGACTTTCGCAACAAAATAAAAATTAAAAGAACTAAATCTTTAGAAGATAAAATGCATCTTCCAACAAAATACGATGCGTTTGAAAAAACAGCATAAAACTAAGCACCTCCTTCATTTCTATGTCTCGGCAGAGAAAAGTCTAGCGTCACGTACTCGACTGGCCACTGCAATATCAAAACAAATTAAATTTTAAGGAGCTCTGTCACGTTTAAGTGTACCAATAAAGCATTTCTTTGTCATCCTCCAAAGTATTTTCTATTTGTTCCATATGTCCGAGTACGATATGAAAAGGGATTTGGGTCTGTACTGGGAAATCAAAAGGAGTGGATATAAAACAAGTAGATGTCTATAGTTGAGAAAATAAATAGCTCTAAAACATCCTTTCGAAATGTTATTGGCTTGGTCGAGTGAACTTTAAAAGATATATGATGTTTGTATTTATTTAAGGCCAAAAGTAGGGATTGTCCATAAGATTTTATCTTCAAAAAAATATGTCCAAAGGTTGAAAGTAGCGTTTGACCGTTTTAAAATTAATTTGTGACATCCGAAAACTACTGAACTGTACTACTGTTACTGCCATTTTTAGTCCAATAAATGACGGGGCCAACCTTAAGATTATTAGTTTCCATTTTCATTTTCTGGTTGAAAGTGGCTTTTGGTAACTCATTAAAGATGAGACAAAGTTTCCGTGAAAAGCTCGTGCGACGGCCGAGAAAATGGCCCCAAAAGACCAGGAAAATCGGTTTTCCGCGAATATCTCCCAAAATATGGCAGTTAGAGATTTTCAGTTCAGATAACAATTGAAGATCAGTTAATTTTCTACAAATATGGTCCTCATGATTTTTTTCGCAACATCAATATTTTCTTCAAGTCGGGTTGAAAAATCGGAAATTTTGAGATTCATGAAATATGCAAGTTTTTTACAAAATTTGAGATTTGGGGTGTTTGAAATCCATTATTTTCAATGTTTTGGACTCTGGAAACCAATTGTAGATTCTATCCATTGCCAAAATCCTCGGTGCCATAAATGAGAAACCAAAGACTTTTGAAGGATATTTATGTTTCCGAGGGTCTTGTTTTTCTCGCAGATGAGGCCTCAAGCTATGCTTATTAGGAAAACAGGCTATAAGATTAATTACAGCGACAATCAGCTTTGCATATGTGGCAAAATATTGAAGCTCATTAGGTTTTTGGTAAGGAAAACTGAAAAGAGTGAAGAATATTTACCCATAATACTCAACAACAATTTCTTGCAGATTTTCCGCAACCATCCTAATCGGGGTTTTTGGAATAAAGATTTATAAACTTTCTTCAAGTTTCATTTATTATAGAAAAATATTTATTTATTTATTTATTTATTTATTTATTTATTTATTTATTTATTTATTTATTTATTTATTTATTTATTTATTTATTTATTTATTTATTTATTTATTTATTTATTTATTTATTTATTTATTTATTTATTTATTTATTTATTTATTTATTTATTTATTTATTTATTTATTTATTTATTTATTTATTTATTTATTTATTTATTTATTTATTTATTTATTTATTTATTTATCAACGTGAGAACCCAATATAATGATACAAGAATAATATAGTAAACCAGTAAGGAATTTTAATTTATTAGATTCGACATCCTAAGACCGGTTTCTGTCTTTCGACTTCATCAGTTAGGCTTTTCGAATCCAATAAATAAAAATTCCAAACTCGTACAAGTCAATAGCTATATCCGCTATAAGATAACATTTGTAGATGCGCTACCATCTATGGTAAGAAGAGAGTATTGACATTAAATAAATAAACAATTGTTTTTTGTTTATTATTATTTCAGTGCATCATCATTATTATTTCTTCATCGCCGCATTTTGAAATTAAATTTTAGTATCATGTCTCAAGCAAACAACGTAGATGATTTGTACAGAGAGTTAAAATCAGAATGGAATACAGAAGATCCTGATTTAAGTAAATGTGAGAAGCTCCTTTCGCAATTAAAGAAATTAAAACAATTCTAATGTTTCTGTCAACTTCTACAGCTGCGGCAACCAAACAAGAACTTATCTTAGCCCCAGATGTGTTGGAAATAGGAGTACAATGGAGTATAGCAGCAAATAATATAACTGCCTTTGAAAGATATATGGCTCAATTAAAATGTTATTATTTTGATTATAATAATCAACTTCCAGAATCAGCATTTAAATATCAACTGCTGGGTTTAAATTTATTTTTATTGTTACAAAATAGAGTGGCTGAATTTCTTCCAAAAGGGAATGTGCCTGCTGCTAACTACAACTTTTTCATTGACATTCTGCTTGACACAATAAGGGTTGAAATTGCCGATAGCTTGTCAGTAGGTTACGAGAAAATATCAGTTAGGGATATTCCAAGGATGCTGTACCTGCGCAAAGAAGAGGCAGCCAAAAAAGCTTTCCAAAATAAGGCATGGAAGTTAAACAATGAATGTTTTCAATTTATTCCTGAAGAAGACTCGTGAACCAATTCCTTCAAAAGAATTGGCCCAGCAAGCAGTAGAATATGCTAAGGAACTTGAAATGATTGTTTGACAGTTTCATTTATATATTTGTTTGGAGAATTACATTTTTTTAAGTAGGAAAAAAAAAAAAAAAAAAAAAAACAGTCAAAATTTAATGTCAATACTCTCTTCTTACCATATATGGTAGCACATCTAAAAATGTTATCTTATAGCGGATATAGCTATTGACTTGTACGAGTTTGGAATTTTTATTTATTGGATTCGAAAAGCCTAACTGATGAAGTCGAAAGACAGAAACCGGTCTTAGGATGTCGAATCTAATAAATTAAAATTCCTTACTGGTTTACTCACTTTGTATTAATCTCTGAAAGGGATAAAAAAGAAGAGAGTGACATCTTGACTAGATTCAGTCAAAATTTAATGTCAATACTCTCTTCTTACCATAGATGGTAGCACATCTAAAAAGAATAATATAGTATAGACTACAATATTATATAGAAAATTTTTAACGAAAGTACGAGAGATTCACGGGTTAGTTGTCCGTGAATTGATGAAAAAAGTATATAAAAATACATTGCAATTATGACATAAATCTGTTTGTCACCAGTCCCCATCTAATTCTTGGTCATCAACGTCACCCTCGCCAAAAACTTCTTCTGGGTCTAGAGTTTCTTCTAGCTCTACCTCTTCGGATAACGTATCTTGGCTGTCTTTATAATTCGAACACTGGCGTGACTCACATGAACCACAGCCCTGCTTTCTTGCATGAACATGTTCGCTTACATTCTTTCTTACATTGACAAAATATCATCTTTAAGAGTTCCGGAAACGCTGGGTCTTTAATGGTTTGGATCTGCATGAGTATATCCCCTACACGTTTCCATCCCCATTTTTCTGTTGGCAGTTCGTTTCCGAGCCACTGCTGGACTTGCAGATGCGGGGGGGCAAGGTTGCTATAATTTTACAAAATAATGAAAGAAAACAAACACACTTATATCTCCAAGCGTGGCCGCATTGACTGTAGCAGACGACACGAGCGCCGCATAGAGCGCACACGCGACGAACGAAACGAAAGCAACGAAAGTAAGAAATTATAGCGTGTGCATTAATACTCGGTTTTTTTTCCCACAGATCAAATGATATAACTTTATATACATTGATGGAAAGGTGAAGGTGTAGTGAAGGTGTTAAAATGTTAGAAATAAAGAGCAGGGAGAAAAAAGCCACCAAAAAAAGTGCGTTTTTTCCTTGAGCACGCGTTTTCCAATTTTCTTGAAAAATTGACAACTTCGTGAAAAAAATTAATTGCACTGCCGAAAAGTAGACGTTGTTAGCTTTCAAATGATGTGTCATAGAGACCAATCCGATCATGTATGAATTTTTAATTGGTGGTTGTTTGCAAAATTTACCCGCGCTCCAAAAACAGCAATAAAATGGGATTCACCAAACAAGGATTTAATCAAAATGCAAAAAAATCAGACACATTTCACAATTGACAAAGGACCTTCTGAGGACCCATAATCAAGAAAATTTGGAGTAAATTAGTGCAATACAAAAAATAGGAACAAATTCCTGGCGAGGTCAAAATTGCCCGGGAGCAGAAAGTTTGACCCGTGTTCCGATATGGCCAAAGGAGTCAAACCGTGACTCAATTCACAGGGTATGATAGCGGCAGATTTCCTCTTTCACGTGACCTTTGAATTATGAGAAAATATGCATGTGACTGTTAGTCCAGTAACTGAAGGGTCAAACCTGGGAATAAGTCTGGCATGAGTTCCCACATAGCGCATTTTGTAGGTCATCGCAGGTGTTTTAACATGAGAAAATCCTTAACGCGTTGTGGATAAGGGGAGGGGCTGAAAATGGGCCCCAAAACCTGGAAAATGGGTTTCCCGCTAATATCTGGCTAAATATGCCAACTAGAGAATTTTTGTTCAGACAAAAAATGGAGATCAGCTCATTCTCTACAAAAATGGCCCTTATCATTTTCTTCGAAAATTCAATAGTTTTCGAGATAATGGCACTCAAAAGTCCCCTCATTTCAGCTGCTGCTCTACCTTCAGGAATTCCGCTTTCTATGAATTAACACGTAACCGGGCGGACGAATTGTTCAATATCTCGGAAAAAATTAATATTTTTCGATGATTCAAAGTTCATCGGAATGGGAAAACCCGTAGCTACAATTCCATGTGACTTGAAGTCAGTTCGTATTTACCAAAAATATTTAAAAAAGCGGCCAAAGTTTTTTTCAACAATATTTAGGGGCTGCTTCATTAATTTATTCATATTTTCTTTAAAAATAGTCATTTATTCTAATTTTGCCTTAATAATGGGACCTTAGGGGGTCTTGAATGACCTCAGAAATTTTTTTGCAATACTTTTCTGGCGTTCTAATTACAATTGATTTGTTTATTTGCATATTTTAGCCGATTTCGGAGTTCCAGAGAATTATAATCTTATGATCCGTTATATTGATTTCCAAGGCATATCATTTCAAAGCTTAGATGGTCTACTTTTCAAATATATTTTATTTTTAATAGATTCTAATAATTTTCGAGAAATGGGGAAAATTGGTCACACGAGTCAAAACCGGCCTTTTTTTGTTTATCCATTTCTTGTTCCCCGCTCTTTATTTCTTGAGGATTAATAATTAGATGAAAGTAAATTTCTGAGGTCATTCAAGACCCCCTAAGGTTCCATTATCAATGCAAAATTAGAATAAAGGACTATTTTTAAAGAAAATATGAAGAAATTAATGAAGCAGCCTCTCAATATTTTTGAAAAAAAATTTGACCGCTTTTTTTAAATATTTTTGGTAAATACGAACTGACTTCAAGTCACATGGAATTGTAGCTACGGGTTTTCCCATTCCGATGAACTTTGAATCATCGAAAAATATTAATTTTTTCCCGAGATATTGAACAATTCGTCCGCCCGGTTACGCGTTAATTCATTGAAAGCGGAATTCCTGAAGGTAGAGCAGCAGCTGAAATGAGGGGACTTTTGAGTGCCATTATCTCGAAAACTATTGAAGTTTCGAAGAAAATGATAAGGGCCATTTTTGTAGAGAATGAGCTGATCTCTATTTTTTGTCTGAACAAAAATTCTCTAATTGGCATATTTAGCCAGATATTAGCGGCAAACCCATTTTCCAGGTTTTGGGGCCCATTTTCAGCCCCTCCCCTTGACCACAACGCGTTAAGGATTTTCTCATGTTAAAACACCTGCGATGACCTACAAATTGCGCTATGTGGGAACTCATGCCCGACTTATTCCCAGCTTTCGATCTTTTCTGTCCTTCATTTACTGGATTATGTGCTCTCCGGCTTACAACACAGAAGCTTATTATTCGAGGTGCGCTTGGCTCCGTTTCTCTCGGAAACGTGCAAATTTTCGAGAAAAATCATAAGGACTATTTTTGTAGAAAATTAACTGATCTTCAATTTTTATTTGAACCGAAAATCTCTAACTGCCATATTTTGGGAGATATTCGCGGGAAACCGATTTTCTTGGTATTTTGGGGCCATTTTCTCGGCCGTCGCACGAGCTTTTCACGCAAACTTTGTCTCATCTTTAATGAGGTACCAAAAGCCACTTTCAACCAGAAAATGAAAATAGAAACTAATAATCTTAAGGTTGGCCTCTTCATTTACTGGACTATTTCTTAATAATGGAAAATTAACCGAGTCTTGGTACTTTTGCGTCAAGCTCAAAATATATTGATTTTCATTACTTTCTAAAGCATAAAACATATTGAACGATCGTAATAAAATCAACAAAAATAATGTAAACCGGTTAATAGAAATTTCACGTTCACACCTTTTCCATCGGAAACAGATCATAACTTTTCGCAAATACGAAAGGATGAAGTTATCAAAAACACTTCGTTCGAAATCAATCACTACAAGGCACGCCCTTCGGCATAAAATACCCTGAACAACTTCCTGATGTGCGTATTGTTTCGGAAGGAATTAAAAGTTCCTCGGACGCGCTCTAAGTAGGAGGTGAAAATGTTCAAGTCATAAATTAGTCGATCACGTGACCGTCGGAGCGGCCGAAGGGCCATTCGAACAGTTTCGCGACCTCTATCTTCGCCTCTATTTTCCTCAATTAACTCGGAGAATGACCAGAGGCGTCGCTGACTTCTCTAATATGTGGTCTAGTGGCGAGTTAAGATTTTCCTCGAAAAACATAGAAATGAGAAAATGTCCGATTGTGTTTGTCAAGGAAGGAAAAAGGAGGTTTTTCATTTGCTGATTGCGAAGGAATTAAATAGTACGAAGCCAAAATCTAGGGATAAAGTTTATCCTAACCTAAAAAATACAAATAATTCAAGTAGATTTACACCTAGTTCTTAAAAGTAAGGAAAGTAAAACATTAAAAATTATAGAAGAAAAAATAAAATAGGTAAAAGATGAGATATGATTTGTATCAGATGTAATAACTCTCTTAACCAGAAATAAAAAATTGAGACTCTCTAACAGCTGAACAAAGCACCTAAAATAGAGATCAAGCCTTTGGTCCTTGAAACTATCTATCTATCTATCTGTGATGGGGGTGTCGATACACTGCGATATATAAGATCTATTGTATCCCCTACTGCTGTCCAGTCGTTAAGGATGTCTCAACGATTAGAGCAGTTCCTCCAGTCCTATTGCTTTCCAAAAGTTCAGGATGTCGGTAGGCTTCAGGTTAGGTAGATCTCCGAGGTATAATACCCTTGGATTTTGCAGGATAATGCATTCTGAGAGAATGTGGATAGAGGTTTCCTCCTCTTCCTCGCAGAATCTGCTAATCCGAGTTTCTTTAGGTAGCCTCTCAGCCAGAAGTGACCTGTTAGGATACCCGTTAGTATTCCGAGCTTATTTTTACTTTTACTGACGCAGTCATCAGATCTCTTCTGGTTATAGATTCCCAGGAGTGTCTTAGCCTGCCTCATTCCTTGTAATCCTATCCAGTATTGGGATCTTTTGTAATTACATCTGTTCTAAGTTAAACAAGTATTGTACTGGTGCTTATTCCGCAGAAGGGTTCAGGTCCCAGAAATGGTGTTTGAGCCCCTTTTTTTGCGTGTACGTGAAGTAGGAAGTCATTACCCTCCACTCCAGTGTGTCCCGGAACTTATAGGAGGGTAACAGTGCTATTCTTCCCTAGTTCGTTTAGGTTGTTGTCTCGGCACTCCCAAACCATCTTGGAGATGATTACGTGGGAGTTCAAGGCATTAATGGCTGCTTGGTTGTCTGACATGATGATGATCTCTTGTCTGCGAAAATTTTTTTCTATGTCGAACTGGACACATTTTCCGAAGGCGTATATTTCAGCTTGGAAAATGCTCGGAGATTTGCCTAAACTGTCGGAATATTTGGTTCCAGGCCCATATATTCCTAATCCTGTTCCTTCTGTTGTTCTAGAACCATCTGTTTACCATTTAATGGCACTTCTCTTGAGTTTTGGGATGGTATCTTTGTCCCATTCGCTTTGTGTTGAATTCTTTCACAAATCTAAACTTTTTGTCATCTCATCTTGGGGCATGTCCCAGGTTTGGTGATTTCCAGGAAGGAGTTGAAACTTGCGTTTGGTTGATCCTTCTCTGGTCATTCTGTAGGTTGTCCTTATCGCTATGCTCTCCACTACTATATGTAGGGGTGTAAGGGTAAGGGTACGTTCTCATTGCACCTGTTATGCATACGCAGGCTAGTCTTTGGATTTTCGTTAGATTTGCCTTTGTACTGGCCAACTTGTCCTTGAAACTAAATCCTCCCTGAATAAATGGATTTCCTCTAGTTTACAAAATTAACTGTGAATATTGAGAGGCCACTTAACAAAACAAACAAACTGCAACTATAGAAATTGCAAGATATTATGAATAGCCACAAATTTTGAATGGTCGTGTCTTTCTCCGTCTTTAACCATCGGCTTCGTATACTTCCATGCAAAACATCCCCGAGGTGCTTATTAACTATTCCATAATAAAAATTCCGAAAATGTTATCTCATATTTTTGTATGCCAATATCTAAATTCTGTGTATAGTCTCTTATTAAATTCCACACCACTGTAAGAACGTGTTCTGTTTACTGCAGTTGATGCATAAATCTACCGCTAGTATGGCGAACGCGAATGTTCTCTCTCGGTTCCGATTTAGCGCTCAGATTTTATCTGAGGAATGCTAAAGGCATAAAATTGTACGAAACATGGCCTCCATTATCACTGTAAATGATTGTTTACTGGCAAATTTATTTCCATCCGATATGAATCGGAGGTGCCTACGTATCGTGCCTGATGTGTTGTTTTGGAAGAAAGTAGGTACTCGTTTCGTGGATGAGGTAAAAAGAAATTTTTTATTATTTGTTCTTTATTGTAAATTGAGTAGAATGACAAGATCGCGTAAGTTAAATCTTTACAAATTAATAATTAAAATTGGGAAAGGAAAAGGAGAAACTAATCTAATAAATTTCTCTCTCTTTCCATTGGATTAAAACCACTTAGTAGTTAAAAAAATTTTTTTATTGACGTTTCGGCTTTTCAGATCGAAAGCCGTTATCAAAATGACATAAAATAAATAAATTTACTAGAAATCTTGCAAAAATATGACATCAACATAGTATACATAGAATAAGATTTTGAGATTGAAGATGTCAAAATCTGTTTCAATCATATTTTTGTGACGTTTCTGGGAACGAATTTTTGAAAGGATAGCGCATTTGCATATTATAAGAGAATTTATACTTCGTCATAAATGAAGTTTTCTTATTAATATTATCATAAGAAAAAACCAGATAAAAACTTATGATACTATCCCGATATAGAGGGTATCCTTTTTGCAATTAATTCTTTTTGTAAAATAGGTATCCAAATTTTTGAAATATCAACCGAACAATTAGAAACACATTCGTTATTATTTAAGCCTATCAATGCTGCTTCTTTAACTTTGCGGTTATAATTATTCGGTTCTTTTAATAATCTAGTTGAAAAATTCCATTGTATTTTATGACCAGAATCCCATGCGTGTTCACATATTTTGGATTTTTCGAATTGTTTATTTTTAATGTACGATTGGTGTTCATTAAGTCTAATATGAAAAGGTCTAGATGTTTCTCCTATATAAAATTTATTACATTCGCATGGAATTTTGTAAATACAATTTTTTGTGTTTTGAATTTCATTAAAAGGTTTTGTATTTACTATTAAAGATTTTGATGTATTATTAGTTTGAAAAACTGTTTTTAAATTAAATTTATTGCCAATCCTTCTAATTTTTTCGGATAATTTTGGAATATAAGGGATTTTTACTATATTTGAAAGAATTATTGGGGAGTTTAAATTTTGATCTTTAGTTTTGATGTCTCGGTAAAGTTCACGATTTATAAATTTACTTGGGTAGTTGTTCTTAATCAAGACAGATTTAACAAGTGATAATTCATTATTTAAGATATTGTCATTTGAACAAATTGTTTTTGCTCTATCGGAAAGAGATTTGACAATACCTCGTTTAACACAAATTGAGTGGTTTGAATTAAAATTTAGATATCTATTTGTATGTGTTTCTTTTCTAAAAACTGATGTATCAAAACAATTGTTGTTATTGTGTATTAGTACATCAAGAAACGGTAATTTTTTATTATTTTCAATTTCAATTGTAAATTTAATAGTAGGTTCCGAATTATTAATAGTATATAAAAATGTATCAATATTTTCCCTATCGTGTTGCCAAATTGCAAAGATATCATCTACATATCTAAACCAGACAGAAGGTCTTAAATTTTGTTTGTTTACAATTTCCATTTCAAAATTCTCCATGAAAATATCACACAATTTTGGTGATAAAGGAGAACCCATTGCCATGCCAAAATTTTGCTGATAAAAATCACTATTTAATTGAAAATATGTAGTTTTAATACATAGTTCCAATAATTCTAGAATTGCTGAGACGCTTAATTTAGTTCTATTTATTAATGTATTATCACTTGTCAACTTTTTTCTCACAAGATTAAGAGTTTTATCGACAGGAACATTTGGAAATAAACTGACTACATCAAAACTAACCATTATATCTGAATTTGTAATTTTGATTTTTGATAATTTTTCTAAAAAATGTTTTGAATTTTTGATAAAGGAATTAGTATTTCCTGATAACGGATCTATTATTTTAAGTAGAAATCTTGCTAAATTTTGACAAGGTGAATTTATAGAACTTATTATTGGTCTTAATGGTATTTGTTGTTTATGAATTTTGGGTAAACTATAAAAATGTGCAGGTTTACTATAATGAGAAGTAAGAGATCTTCGTTCTTTATCACTTAGGAATTTTTTATTTTTATATAAAGTTTTGTAAATTTTGTTTTCAATACTAGTAGTTGGATCTTTATTTAATTTTGAATAGCTACCGTTTTCAATAATTTCGTTACTTTTGTTATCATAATCTGTTTTGTTCATGACAACCGTCGCGTTACCTTTATCTGCCGGTAAAATCTTAATTGTATTGTCATTTTTTAAATTTTTAATTGATTTAAATTCTGCGGAGGTTAAATTTTGATTAATTTTGTAAAATTTTTCTAATTCAATTTTGCAATGTACCTTGTATTCGTTGCTTAAGTCAGTTGGTAAATTTTGAGAAGCGTTTTCTATAGAACTAATAATATCAAATTTTGGTACATATTTTGGAGTTACCGAATAATTTAAACCTTTGGCCAATAATACATTTTCTGTGTGATTAAGATCTCTACTTGAAATATTTATTACCGTATTTAAATTTTGTTCTGAATTTCTAAGGTTGTAAAAACTTTTTTCTTCAATTAGATTATTAAATTTTCTTAATTGTCTATTTTTGGTACAATTGAATTCTTTCTCATAACTATTTAAAACAAATTGGATTATTTTATGGAAATCAAATCTGGATACCTGATTATACAAATATGATTTAATATCCTCGATATTTTTTTCTAAATTAAATTTATTAAACCTATGGAACTGAATCCTCTCTCTTACTATGGCGTGCTCTGCTCTAATAAAGTTCAGTAATTAAGAAATACTAATATGAGATTGGGTACAGGATTAATTATAGTTATTATAGTTATTATGTAGGCAACCCCAATACATCGGGAATTATTTGCTTTAAAAATACTCTCTTCTAATCATAGATGGTAGCACATCTAAAGACAATATTATAGGTTAGAAAATACTTGTAGAATCTAAGAAAAGGAAAAGAAATTTAAACCAAGTCTGAAAGGAACAGGTAATTGTCTTTAGGGTAAAGTTGTTCGTTTAAACAGTTGAAATTGTCATTGTGAAGACATGAGTTAAATTCAAACATTTCCAAAAGGTAAAGTCTAAAACTCTTCGGGCATTTATGTAGAAATTTTACATATGGTTGGCGATCGAAGAAGTATTGACAATGTCTGTGCCTTGATATTTCTCAATCATCTTCAAGTGTTATTTGATTCGAGTATCAATCCTTCTTACTGATTGGCCAATATAAACAGAATTGCAATCTGAACAACTAATTTCATAGACACCAGTACGGTATCTTTAAAGTTTAAAGTTTACAAGAAAGAAATATAGACTATTGTTAGTTTAAAGGGCCAAATTAATATCATATTTATTAAAAAATTTTAAGATTTTATAAGAAAAATTATCAATAAAATGTATCGAACCTGAAAAAGTGGATTTAGATTGAGAAATAGACAGATTGTTGGTGAAATAAAGTTTTGTGCACCCCAGGGTAAGTTGTCAAGGTTCATTATATGATTGTTGTTACTTTCTTGTTATATTTTTAGGAGTTTTATTTATTACACTTTGGCCACATTTGAGCTACTGATAACCTGTTTGCTTTAATTTAAAAAAAATAAACAGATATTCATCGGTATTCTGATTCGATTTTTACTGGCTATTTTCAGAAAATTATATCGAAATTCTATTACAGAAAAGGTTGTTTTTAGAAAAAATTGTGAAGACGTGGATGCATAGATCCATGCATGATAAATCATATAGAACAGCAACAATTTCATAGAAAACATCTGTGAATATTTCCCCACAGAAATTTAAAACAATTATTATATTAAAGCAAACAGGTTATCCATAGCTCAAATTATTAAATTTATGAAATTTACGAAAATTACAAAAAATTATTATTAAAGAAACATTTTAATAGTTAAAGAACTTCGACATCTTCCTAAACATTGAGGTCAAAAATGCACTTCCAAGATTGTAGACTGAAAATAATAATTAGACATTGATTTCTAGAATTTATATTATATATATACAGGGTGCGCCAATTATTTCCACTCGATCTCTAGCACCGAAACTAAAAGAGATATCAACAAGATTTTTTGTAGGGGTAGACAGTGTCACTCGGACTACAATTTTAAAATATTTTTATGTATACAGGGTGGCTAATTTTTGTGGAATCAAAATTAATTTGGTTTTTTTAAATCAAACACCCTGTATACGATTATGTCTTCTGATTCTACTTAATATTAGATTTACGGTAGTTTTTTGTATTTGTAAATCCGACGCGACGTTGACAAGTTATTCCTATTTTAAGCAGATTTAATGAAAAAACAGCACTTCAGAAATATTAGCACAAAAACCACATTGTTTAAAAAATTCCTCAAAAAACCTACTATGATGTAAATGAAACATGCACCTATCACAATAATCACACAACATCTTCACCTGTTGCACAGAGTGTTTGCCGATGGCGTGCCAATAGTCTAGTTTTCAAATGGCAATAACTTAATTTTTTCAAATGAGACACCCTGTATATTTTTCTTCAGTTAGAAGCTCTCCCTAATACGCATAAAAAAAGTATAGGGTTTTGCACATCTAACTTTACTATTTACTTTAATAATTGACGTTAAGTGACAAACAACATATTTTACACAATTTTTAATAAAAAATCAAGTTACCTATGAAAATGACAGTAGGTATATTTTGTTATGGCATTAATTGTCAACATAAAATTTTGTATTGTATCACGTCTACTATATTTAATCGGTATTGTGTATAAAAAATGGATTTTAATAAGAATTATAGTGTTCAAGAAAATATTGATATGATATGGATACTGGGTGAATGTTAAAAAAATGCGTTTCTTGCTAGTAGGGTCTATCGTCAAAGATACCCAGAATTTAAAGAATAGATTTGATAGAACAGGAACCGTCAAGTATAAAAAACATTCACGTGAAACTACAGCTGTTGCTATTGACAACGAATATAAGGTAATGATCAGTATAGTTGAAGATCCCAATATAAGCACAAGGCAATTAAGCAATCAGTTAGATATTTCCAATATCACAATTAGACGCATAATAAAAAAGAATAAATATCACCCCTATCATATCCAGCTTCACCAAGAATTGTTACCACGTCATTTCGCGCGTAGAGTGGAATACACTGTAGATGGTTAATAAACAAGATAAATACAGAGCGTAACTTTTTAAACAAAGTTTTATTCTCAGACGAAGCCACGTTTCATAAGAACGGTTGTGTAAATAGACACAACTTCCATTATTATTCGGACCACAATGAACATTTATTTAGAACCACATCACAGTATCGATGGTCGTTGAATGTGTGGGCGGGAATAATAGGTGATTATGTAATTGGTCCCTATTTCTTTGATGGGACTGCAAATGGAGCTATATTTTTAGATTTTTTAGAACATAATTTTCGTAACTTATTGTAAAATGTGCCTCAAAATTATCGCAACGGAATGTGGTTTCAATTAGATTGTGCCACACCACATTACCTATTAGATGTTCGCAATTGGTTAAATAGGGAATTTCAGGATCGTTGGATAGGAAGGGGAGGACCTATAAATTGGCCTACTAGATCGCCTTGCCTTACACCTTGCGATTTTTTCTTGTGGGGTTTTATTAAAAATATTGTTTACAAAGAAGAGGTTACCACAAAAGAAAATATGAAAGAATTACTGCAGCATTTTGACAGGTGACCCCTGCAATGCTAAGAGATGTGCGTAAATCAATGAAAAAAAGGGCAAGAAAATGTATAAATGAAAATGTAAGACATTTTGAACACCTACTATAAATTTTAACTTTCACTATTGTAGTTTTCTTACGATTAAACTTTGTAAAATTTTGTACTTATTACAAATTGTGCAAAATATGTTGTTTGTCACTTAACGTCAATTATTAAAGTAAATAGTAAAGTTAGATGTGCAAAACCCTATATTTTTTTAATGCGTATTAGGAAGAGCTTCTAACTGAAGAAAAATATACAGGGTGTCCTATTTGAAAAAATTAAGTTATTGCCATTTGAAAACTAGACTATTGGCACGCCATCGGCAAACACCCTGTGCAACAGGTGAAGATCTTATGTGATTATTATGATAGGTGCATGTTTCATTTACATCATAGTAGCTTTTTTGAGGAATTTTTTAAAAAATGTGGTTTTTGGCTAATATTTCTGAAGTGCTGTTTTTTCATTAAATCTGCTTAAAATAGGAATAACTTGTATACATCAAAATATTTTAAAATTGTAGTCCGAGTGACACTGTCTACCCCTACAAAAAAATCTTGTTGATATCTCTTTTAGTTTCGGTGCTAGAGATCGAGTGGAAATAATTGGCGCATCCTGTATATATTTTTATAAGATTCAGTAACCTTAAAATGTAGATTCAACAAACGTATTTACACAACTGAACCTCTTAAATGTTGTATTTCATCCTTAACCTTCCAAGTAATGAATACTTCAGAAAACAAACGAATCTCTTGGCACACCATCCTCTACGGAAATAGATTTGGTGAATCCGGGGTGTTTTCACAATTCCCATTCCCGGGGCCCTTTCTCTAAATTACGTGACGCATACACCGGAGCACTTTCGATGACCAACAGCAACCCCTTATCTTTTCACACACCACCGATTCGAACTTTCATAAAACGAGCGAGAATCTCACTCAAGAAAAATATTGCCACTGACGAAGGAAGAATTTCACAATTTACTGACTTTATAGAATGGAAAAAATTAAATAACTTTCGGAGGTTACGGACTTGGTAGAGCGCTTTGTTCGGGCTCCCTTTTTATGAGTACTTTCCTAACTGAAATTCTCGACAAAAAATTTCCTACAGATATTGCGTTTTATGGGATGTGTTCCTGCAAAAGATTTACAGAAATTCATCAGCGAAGGACAATTTCATGTAGAAGCTATAGAATTTTCTGCTTATTTTGTTTCTTTGTTGAAATATATAGACTGGCAAGGCCGTAGTCACAAAAATATTTTTTGGGGATTTGCAACCAACACATTTTAAATTCTATTGAAAAATGTTTTTCTCAAATTGTGGAGCTAGCTGGATTGATGAATAAATATTATTATTTCTGGGTATCACATAATATTAGTCGTTATGGTTAATTTAGGAGAAAACATCAAGTGCAAACCATGCACCTAAGGTGCATCTCTTTTTTCTATATTTAATAGCACTTTACGTACTATGTGAGCGGTACTCAACACTACTGCCTTCTGCATCAGGCTGCCAGGGATTTCTTTTATTGCTTCACACGTTGCATTAGATGTTAGTCCTGTAGCTCCAATGACGATAGTTATAACTTTGGTTTTCATATTCCACATTTTTTGTATTTCTATTTGTAGTCTCTTTTCAGCCTCCTTTTGTGTTATGTTTTAATCTGACGGAACAGCTACGTCTATAAGGACGCACAAGTTGTTTTTCTTATTCTTTACGGATGATGTCTGGCCTATTTGCTATTATTTGTCGGTCGGTTTGTACTTTGGTGTCCCATATTATTGTGACGTCTGGAGTGTCAATGAGAGGATCTTACCATTTTTCATCTGCATCTATATTATGTTCCTTGCATATATTCCAGTGCAGTAGAGAAACTATTTTATTGTAGCGGTCTAAGTAGGCCTTTTTTGCTAAGATTGGGCATACATGATGTATGGTTTCATTTTGAATCCGACAAAGTCTACATTTTGGGTCTTTAGCCTTCGTGTAGTTCGTAATTGTTCGAAATCGAACATTTTAATCTACGCCCATGGCGACAAAAGAAATAAAAATAACCAAACCGCACGCTTAGGTGCCTAGCATAGCAACAGTATAACACGCGTCGTGAATCAAGACCATCGCGCAGATACAAATCAACGCGGAAGTAACTCACCGACGAACAAGGATATAAAACTTCAATGCTAAAGCCGCCCTTGTCAGCAAGCGCCTTTTACATACCGAGACACACTGACGAGACTACAAGCTGCCAGAGAGAAAAAAAAAGACACATCAATAAAGCCGAAAACGCGTATCGGTGGTTGGCCGAAAGGATCTCGCCCAACGGCTAACGGCAAGCGTTTCAAATAGATCAAAATTAAACCAGTAGAACTTCTATCTCCGTATGAACAGGTCGTAATCGTTGGACAGTTCATACGTAATCAATTCAGCAATTTAACTTATACAAATTGCGTGATATTACATACATACCCGTATTTACATTCACCTATTTCTTGAGCAATTGTAACTCAGTTTTGAATTATTGTTAAATTCTACGTTGGTTAAAAGTGTTTTGTTTTGTTTCTTTTTACGAAAGTTATCGTTAAAATATAAAAATTCAAGTAACCAGTGTATAATTTCTCTACAACCTACAATACAGTCCACAATTTTCTCTGCCAACTTAATCTAAAATAAGTTGGGACAGGCCCATCTGCAGGGTGTAGCCTAATAAGTTTGGGTCTCCAAATTTGGTATCATTTGGAACTTCCCAAAACAGTAATGATTGCCTGTTCCTGTCAAGCTGTTATTAGTGCTTCTGTTTCGGATTTAAGATTTGCAGTGGTAAGCCATTTCCATGATTGCTTTTTGTTTATAGTTTCTTTCTCTACTTCCTTTACGATTTGACCATGCATCGTTTTTTTCTCCATTTGTTCAGTTGTTGATGTTTCTTTCTCTCTTTAGTTGTTTCTTTGATAAACTTTACTATTTTTGTTTCAGGATCATGCGGGTTGCTGTCTTCTATTCTTTCTTTCTGCTTTGTTTCAGTGCTTTGCTTTTCAATATGTTCTTCTTGTTGTCTATAAACTATACCACTATATTCAAGGTTTAGCAATCCTATTCCTCCATCTTTCCTGGGTACGTAGAGTCTGTCAACATCTGACTTGACGTGTAAGGCTCCATACGTAGTTAGTAGTTTACGAGATTGGCGATCTAACTTTCTGATTTCACTAAGAGTCCATTTTATTACACCATAGCTATATTGGATTACTGGTGCTGCAAGAGTTGTGAGGGCGGTTACTTTATTCTTAGCGCTTAATTCAGTTTTTAAGATTTCTCTAGTTCTTAGGTAATATTCTTTGGTCAGTTTTGTTTTCATCTTTCTGTATTGTACTCCTTCATGTTACTCCTTATTATTATTTTTTTTTTTTTTTTTACTTCTGTGTCAACGGCATCGACTACTATGGCCATTAGCCTCGTGTTCTGTGTAGGCTTTGTTACTGTTTCCTAGCGCCACTTTAGGAACAGCACTGTTAATTAGAACCCAACAGTGAATGGTCGAGTGAGGAATCACACCTGGTATATGAAAATCAATTTCTAAATTTTTAATTAATTAAAAATCAGAAAAAGATTTCTGCCTTTGGTGTGATTCGAACCCACAACCCTTGGATTATGAGTCCAGTGCTCTACCGCTGAGCCACCCACCCCCCTCCTTATTATTATTATTACTATTATTATTATTATTTATAATTGAAGAGGCAAAGTACTTTGTATAATCACGACCTTCTCTAAAAAGTGGAGTAGCAGGGATATAGGCAAAATTGAATTTTACTTATTCCTTTTATACACCCTTGTCCTTTTTTAATTAATCTTTTATAGAGTGACCGAAATAAGAAGTTCGGAATTTTTTATGTTTAAATATTTACTTCATTATTCAGCAAACACGCAGTTTCTCTCGGCGAACACCATCTTGATATACAAATCCGCAAATAAACCGAGATATTAGTCTCCATGGATAACCCTTGTGAGTAGTTTGTGTTTGTGGAAGATTTGATATTCATGAATGTAGTAAAATAACACTATTCTGATGGTTTGGGCTACTGTTAGCCGGATCGTTAGAAAAAATATAATGTATTAAAACATATATAAGTCAAATAAGAGGTAATAATAATAATAATAATTATTCATTCATTTCATTCAATACAGCGACATATAAATACAGCATATTTTGAGAATAAATATCAGTATTTCAAAATGGCCGATTTTTTTACTAAGGTTGCGTCATGTTTAGGTTCACTTTAGCCAAAGCTAAACTGTGTTCCTAAACATGATACTACTAGTTTAAAATTCGCCTATGCAGATGATCTGGCCCTTGCCGTAAGCCGCAATACAGTGGAGGATACAGAAAGAATCCTAACAAACAATCTGGCTATATTGGGAGCATATTACAGAAAATGGAGACTGACACCAAATCCAAACAAGACAGAGTGCATATGTTTCCATCTCAACAACAAGGAAGCCGCACGCCAACTGAACATCCAGTTTGATGGACACCCTGTGAAACATAACCCAACCCCGAAGTACCTTGGTATCACTCTTGATAGGTCCCTCACATACAACTCTCACTTGCAAAAAACAGCAGCTAAAGCCCGCACAAGAAACAACATCATCCAGAAGTTATGCGGTACAACGTGGGGATCTACAGCCTCAACCCTGCGAAGTGCAGCTCTTGGACTTGTGTATAGCTCGGCCGAGTATGGCGCTCCCATATGGCTTAATAGTAGTCATACTGGCAAACTAGACGTTCAACTAAACTCTACTATGAGAACAATCACTGGCTGCATAAAGAGTACCCCGACCCATTGGCTCCCCACTCTCAGCCATATCCCACCACCCCAATTAAGAAGACAAGGAGCTCTAATCCGAGAATATAGAAAAATACTGCATAACGAACAACTCTCAATCCATAACTACATCCCGGCAGCCACATCCACTAGGCTTAAATCCAGATGCCCCGTAATAAAAACAGCTAAAAACCTGCTCGACGAGAATTTGTCCATCGAGCAGAGATGGGAATCATCATGGAATCGAGCTGTCCCTCCTGAAGTAAGTCAGCACTTGAACACGCATGATAAGCCAGCCGGTTTCGACCTACCACGACGCATCTGGAAAATCGCTAACCGAATTCGGACAAATCACGGTCTTTGTAGGGACTCACTACATAAATGGGATAAAATTCGGGACCCACTGTGTGACTGCGGAAGGGAAAACCAGACCATTCAGCATATTGTGGAGAACTGCGAGACCACGGCCTACCCTGGTGTAATGTCTGATTTCCTCACACTCCCACATACGGCGATTCAATGGATTGAAAATTTATCGATAGAGATATAAATGTGTTATTTCTTTTATGTTTCTACGTTTATGTTTGTGTATGTGTTTTACATATACACCTTTACATTTTTGTATTTTATACATTCTGTTTTGTTTACTGTTTTTAAATCATGTGTTGCCATACGCTAAATAAATAAATAAATAAATAAATAAATAAATAAATAAATAAATAAATAAATAAATAAATAAATAAATAAATAAATAAATAAATAAATAAATAAATAAATAAATAAATAAATAAATAAATAAATAAATAAATAAATAAATAAATAAATAAATAAATAAATAAATAAATAAATAAATAAATAAATAAATAAATAAATAAATAAATAAATAAATAAATAAATAAATAAATAAATAAATAAATAAATAAATAAACATGAAAAGACTTTGGTCATTTTGAAATAATTAGAAAATTATAAAAAAAATAAATTGATTTAAATGAAAATATAAAGTTACGTAGGTATTAATAATATAAATATAAAGTTAACAATTAAAAACTAACTAATTAAAAACAGTAGTAGGGGATTATAATATATTAACAACTTCTACAAGAAAATTTAAAAGAAATTTTGAATAAAATTGCTTAAAATATGTAAAATTATTCTATATGGTGTATATATTAATATAATAGCGTGTTCAAACCAAGATATGATAGGTCTTTAATAATATTTTGTCAAGTGATGTTAGAAGCCAATATGTTAAGGCCGCCGTTCAGTGTTGTGTGTTTTTAATGCAAGGTATACTCAGGAACGGTATGACTTAAAGAGCTCAAATTTGGTAGGTTGAATTATACAGGGTGCGCCAATTATTTCCACTCAATCTCTAGCACCGAAACTAAAAGAGATATCAACAAGATTTTTTGTAGGGGTAGACATTGTCACTCGGACTACAATTTTAAAATATTTTGATGTATACAGGGTGGCTAATTTTTGTGGAATGAAAATTAATTTGGTTTCTTTAAATTGAACACCCTGTATACGATTATGTCTTCTGATTCTACTTAATATTAGATTTACGGTAGCTTTTTGTATTTGTAAATCCGACGCGGCGTTGACAAGTTATTCCTATTTTAAGCAGATTTAATGAAAAAACAGCACTTCAGAAATATTAGCACAAAAATCACATTTTTTAAAAAATTCCTTAAAAAAGCTACTATGATGTAAATGAAACATGCACCTATCACAATAATCACACAACATCTTCACCTGTTGCACAGGGTGTTTCCCGATGGCGTGCCAATAGTCTAGTTTTCAAATGGCAATAACTTAATTTTTTTCAAATGGGACACCCTATATATTTTGCTTCAGTTAAAAGCTCTCCCTAATACGCATTAAAAAAATATAGGGTTTTGCACATCTACCTTTACTATTTACTTTAATAATTGACGTTATGTGACAAACAACATATTTTCACAATTTTTAATACGTACAAAATTTTACAAAGTTTAATCGTAAGAAAACTACAATAGTGAAAGTTAAAATTTATAATAGGTGTTCAAAATGTCTTCCATTTTCATTTATACATTTTCTTGCCCTTTTTTTCATTGATTTACGTACACCTCTTAGCATTGCAGGGGTCACCTGTCTAAATGCTGCAGTAATTCTTTCTTTCATATTTTCTTTTGTAAACAATGCTTTTAATAAAACCCCACAAGAAAAAATCGCAAGGTGGAAGGCAAGGCGATCTAGTAGGCCAATTTATAGGTCCTCCCCTTCCTATCCAACGATCCTGAAATTCCCTATTTAACCAATTGCGAACATCTAATATGTAATGTGGTGTGGCACCATCTAATTGAAACCACATTCCGTTGCGATAATTTTGAGGCACATTTTGGAATAAGTTGCGAAAATCATGTTCTAAAAAATCTAAAAATATAGCTCCATTTACAGTCCCATCAAAGAAATAGGGACCAATTACATAATCACCTATTATTCCCGCCCACACATTCAAAGACCATCGATACTGTGATGTTGTTCTAAATAAATGTTCATTGTGGTCCGAATAATAATGGAAGTTGTGTCTATTTACACAACCGTTCTTATGAAACATGGCTTCGTCGGAGAATAAAACTTTGTTTAAAAAGTTACGCTCTGTATTTATCTTGTTTATTAACCATCTACAGTATTCCACTCTACGCGCGAAATCACGTGGTAACAATTCTTGGTGAAGCTGGATATGATAGGGGTGATATTTATTCTTTTTTATTATGCGTCTAATTGTGGTATTGGAAATATCTAACTGATTGCTTAATTGCCTTGTGCTTATATTGGGATCTTCAACTATACTGATCATTACCTTATATTCGTTGTCAATAGTAACAGCTGTAGTTTCACGTGAATGTTTTTCATACTTGACGGTTCCTGTTCTATTAAATCTATTCTTTAAATTCTCAAAAGTATCCTTTTGTGGATGACGTCTTTCTGGGTATCTTTGACGATAGACCCTACTAGCAAGAAACGTATCTTTTTGACATTCACCCAGTATCCATATCATATTAATATTTTCTTGAACACCATAATTCTTATTAAAATCCATTTTTTATACACAATACCGATTAAATATAGTAGACGTGATACAATACAAAATTTTATGTTGACAATTAATGCCATAACAAAATATACCTACTGTCATTTTCATAGGTAACTTGATTTCTTATTAAAAATTGTGTAAAATATGTTGTTTGTCACTTAACATCAATTATTAAAGTAAATAGTAAAGTTAGATGTGCAAAACCCTATATTTTTTTAATGCGTATTAGGGAGAGCTTCTAACTGAAGAAAAATATACAGGGTGTCCCATTTGACAAAATTAAGTTATTGCCATTTGAAAACTAGACTATTGGCACGCCATCGGCAAACACCCTGTGCAACAGGTGAAGATGTTGTGTGATTATTGTGATAGGTGCATGTTTCATTTACATCATAGTAGCTTTTTTGAGAAATTTTTTAAAAAATGTGGTTTTTGTGCTAATATTTCTGAAGTGCTGTTTTTTCATTAAATCTGCTTAAAATAGGAATAACTTGTCAACGCCGCGTCAGATTTACAAATACAAAAAACTACCGTAAATCTAATATTAAGTAGAATCAGAGGTTATAATCGTATACAGGGTGTTCAATTTAAAAAAACCAAATTAATTTTCATTCCACAAAAATTAGCCACCCTGTATACATCAAAATATTTTAAAATTGTAGCCCGAGTGACACTGTCTATCCCTACAAAAAATCTTGTTGATATCTCTTTTAGTTTCGGTGCTAGAGATCGAGTGGAAATAATTGGCTTGATTTTATTCTGAAAATTGAATTTTTTTTTTTAAGAATTGAAAATAAGGGAATACTATTATTTGACAAAGGAGGGTATCGTTTTAAATGGGTGTTTTGGGTTTCTCATGAAAAAAATTTTTATGTTTCATAAACTTGAAAATCTAAGAAATGAAAACGAACATTTGTTTTTATATTGAAACTATAAGCTTAAAATGCGTGAAATTCTAAATTACCTGATATTTAGGGCGTATACGGACTACTAAAATTATTAATAAATAAAACATATTTAATGCAAGAAATCTCTTTGAAATTAAAAAAAAAAATACGTAAAATAAATCACTATTATTTTTAAAACTATTCAATCCGACTGAAAAGGCCCGAATATTTAATAATTTTTAACTGAAAAATCTAAGAACTGGATAAGTTTGACATTTATTATTAAAATCTAAGTTGTTAAACTAAATATTAAATATGGCAACAACGCAACTTTATCACAGAACCAAAGTACATATCCATTAAAGCGTTATATTGTGACAGAACTACGACTTATATGTTTCTCGCCCTTAATTCGTGTAAAACATAGGCAACACATTTTACAAAGTCAAAATATTCTTAGAGCCCAATTTAAAAGATAATGAAAGTATTAAAATGCCAAAAACAAAATTAATAATGTATAAAAACTAAAAAAATGTTTTATTTATTTATTTATAATTTGTCTACTATCCTAGGTTTTTATAAGTATATCGCCGATTATGCAAGGCTTTTGAAATCCCAATTTTGTTTGAAAACGGTACAAGCTATCAGTCTGAAATTAAAAGAGGCATGAATGAAAATGTATAAATTACACGTTTATAGGAATACAATTTTAAATTATGGCTTCTATTTTTTTATAAAACGAAAATAAATAAATAGGCAACCTATTATATTCTTATAATGCGTTGCCTATTTATATCGACAATAATGACGGCTTAGTACGAAAATTGAAATGATTTGGGGCCATTTGTCTAGGAATAATCAATCTTGGAGTACCTACTCAGCTCTCATGTTTTACAGTAGCAAAGTAACTTATTATTTTGATTAACAAAAAACTTTCGTTATTGCTCATCTGAAAACGACTTTTTTAATATCATCGTGTATAACTTCCTAAAAAAGAAAGATAAAAAGAGTCACTAGTAGTTATTAAGTTAATGAAAATGTTTTGATGATTTCTCTAGTTGTTTTCACTATATAAATTATAACTTGCAAGCTTGCTAACAAATGTCAAATTAAAAAAAAGATGTATTCATTACTCACCTCAAGACAGTGTTAAGTATCTAAGTACTTAATTAAAAATAACTGTAGAACTATATAAAATACTGATACATTTGTATCTCAATACTGGCAGGACCTGCTGAAGCTTTTATTTAACGTTAATTTGAACACTAGATTTAGGACGAATAGTATTTATTTTTTTGTTAATAAGTTTACATTTCTCTGTTGCTTACATGTACAAATTGTGAAAATCATTTGATAAATACATGCCTCCTATCAAGACTCAACCCGAACTCACAAAACACACAAAAACAAGGTTATGTCAAATGACAGCCGGCCGCCATGTTGCCAAATCTTCCTTGTCATTTTGTCGAAAAAGAGATTTCAAAATTAAAAAAAAGTATGTTCCGGGACGTTTTAAAAAAAAAAATTTTGGGAAATACATTTTTTTTCTAATATCTTTTAGTGAGATAAATTTCGTACGGGGTCGCAAAAAACCCAAAAAACGATACCCTCCTTTGAACATAAAGCGGTAAATAATGTCTACTGAATGAATGAAACGAAGTCCTGTTGTTTTTATGATTTGGAGATTGTTTATTGGCATCACAAATATATAAATGATATGAAAAGCTTGTTTCACACTGATTTTTATGAAACTGAATATATACAGGGTGAGTCACGGTAGACGCGACGGTCCAATGTGGCTAAACGGTAAAAATATTTTGAAAATTTTGTTTATTCATGGATATGTGGGTTGATAAAGGCTACATTTTAAAATTAATTAATTAAAATCGGCGGCCTTAATTTGTATGTTAATAAAAGCGTGTAAAATTTGTCCAAAGAATATTTTGAAAATTAAAAAACAAATATTTTATAAAATCACAAAACCCAAATAAAATTTTCAAAATAAATAAACCGCAGTATAAAAAATATGTGAGATTGCCCAACTTGTTCCCCCATGTCTATAGTTCATAGTGGCTTGGTACTTCAAATATTCTTCTCTCTAGATATTAAAACCACTTATTTATATCAAATTAAAACCTTTTTTGATATAAATAAGTGGTTTTAACCCTAGAACCGCACGGTGATGATTGGGACATATCATGTTGATTTTCCGCTATTTGTTATCGAAAAGTTACTTTAATGTACAAAACAGACAACTGAAAGTTAAGTAAACAAACTCATAGTAGATATTGTTGAATATTTCTTCTTACCCTTTGCTCCTGGAAGGTGAGAAATAATACTTCTCGAAAGAGTTCGACTGAATATACTACTCAATGGAGTATCAGTCCAAATTGTTTCATTGTTTTCATTGTCTTTACCCAAAAAAAAGTTTCTCTCATCTAGTGGTTTGTTTCCTAAAGGCACATCCATACCATCGTCGCTTTCCTCAGAGTCAGAGGGTACATACTCTATATAAATAGCGTCCTTAATTTCACTTACACTATCATCTATGGATTCGCTATCGCTTTCTCCATTTTCTATTTTAGAAATTTCTTCCAAAATCTCCAAGAGAACGACTACCTAGGAGGGTACTAGACGGCAGTAGACGCTAACCCCACCCCACTACCTTCTATGCAAAAAATGGCAGACCCTATGTCGGATCCGACGTTCTAGGGTTAATATCCAGAAAGAAGAGTGTTTACTATGTTTCCTATTTATACATAGTTTAAATTTTTCCAAATATTCTTTCTGACTCGCGGTTTTACACCACTTTTTCTCCACAGTTTCTTGTCTGGATCCTGTCAAATATTTTCTGCAAGTAGGTGGATAATATTACTTCTTCCTTCTACCTTGAGAAAGATGGTTTATTTAATATCGTTATTTCCTAAATAATATTAAAAATATAATTGCAAAAATTAGTGTAATAAAAATAAGAATTTACCGCACATGTAGCCAAGCAACTATGAATGTAATTTTATTAAAAATATTTTCATTGCCATCTACGGCCACATCTAATTTTCCCAAAGCTCATTCGAGTTTCTACATTTGTTTTGTGTCCGATATGAGAGCAATAAAAATAAACCATCCGGCGTTTTCTCTTCGTTCCTCTTCCACGAAAATACACAACAGAGTCAACTCTTGTGTCGTCGCTATTGTGCGCTTTTTGGAATTTAACTTTTATTACTTTTTCGTTATGTCATGATGAAGGGCCTAACAAAAGAAAGAAAATAACAACTGACGATTTGCTTTATTGCTTGCCAGTTCGTTTATTCTCAATTTCTATTCCTGATGAGTTCATCAAGTTTTTTTGGTATTAAGGTAATGAGAGTTAAATAAAGATACGCTTTATGCGTAAAACAGTAAAGCAATAAATACAAAGAGTTTGTACAGGGTGTCCCAAATTGGTGCGTTTTGCAGGGTATCTCGTAAACTAGAAGAGATAGAAGAAAAGCAGTTAAGATGTTATGACTTCTTTTTTTTGTTAAAGTAACGATAGCCTAATTAAATCTTTAGTAACTCCCTGCAGATGGAAGATACAGGGCGATTATTGAAAACTGTCGAAAACTACAAGGTACCATAACTTCTTAATTAAGAAAAATATAAAAAAACGTTATAAAAACTTTTGATAGATATAATATTAAAGAGTTCAGTGGCGCACAGATTATTTTTTTTAGGGGGCTCACTAAAGAAATATAATGCAAATTTATGTTTTTTTAAATGAGACACCCTGTATATTTTAACGTTTTTCGTTTCCTTTTTTAATTCTCATTCACCTGATATGACATATTATATATCTATTTTCAATGGTTGGAGCTACATATCATAATAAATTATGATTTAAAAAAGCAGGATGATTTTATAATATGTCGTCCTATGACGAAAACTGCAATTTCTAATTTTAAAAGTGCTGTTGATGCAATGGATTTTGAAAGTTATAATAATTTAAATCCAAACTTATGGGCCACTAATATTGTTAATACGATTTCTAATTCTTACTATAATAACTTCCCAGAAAGAAAAATCATAATGTCTGAAAAATCTTTTAAGGGCGCGGTCTTGTACGTCAAATGTCAGCGAAATTATGTCAAATAAGGTGCTGTCCGGGAGGTGCTGGTATCTCGTGATAAATGCTTAAATTAAACAAAGTAGTTACAGAAACCTTCCTTTGAAATTTTCTCATTACAGAAACCATTCGAGAAATTCATTGTCTGCTATATTTAATACAAGGGGAGAACAATATTTAGTATTACCAAAATGTATAATCTTAACTTTTTATTATTCATTTATGGTCTTTGTAATTGGTTAGCTAACAATAAAGAACATAATGATAAATAATTATTCATTTATTTTCTTTGTAGGTATATATTATTTATACAGAGCCTTTCAATGAAAACTATTCATCCATAAAATCTTTCTTTTAATTCTTAAAATTAAAATAATTTGTTACTGGGGCATTGATAATATCAAAATAGCATTTTCTTTTCAGTTATTTATATGAAGTGATTTTGTTCCTCGTTATGAAGTATATGAGAAACGAAAGAAAAATTTACCACGCAAACGATTTATTTATTTATTTAATACGATGAATTACGATTTAGGTAAACATGTCAAAGATATTTACAAGTAGGAAACAATTTTTTACTAGGGTATTATAATTGGTATTAAATTTTCGAAATAAAATGCCCCTTTCAAATGTATATAGAGTGATGTTATTGCTCATTTCAAAGTTAGTATATAGCTATGACAACTATTCCAGAATCGACACGTGTCAAGTTGCGTCGGCGCTTCTTTGTAGATCAAAGAATCGCTTTTTTAAGTCAAGGCGGGCAGGCATCGTTTGAACTTTGGTTCAGCTCACGGTGGCCCTAGACTCCTAGACAATTGCATCAAAGGAGTAAGCCGCTTTAGCAATTTTTTTTCACCGAACTTTTCTTGAAGACTATTTAAAGCCGAGATCCTTGATTTTATATAATAAAAAGTGCGTTTTATGATCTACTTATATTTTTGTGTTTTGAAGAAATTTTAATTTTAAAAGTATAGCAATTCTATTTGTATTTTTAGTTTTATCAAAATGCTTAACTATAAAAACCAAGAATTAAAGTACAAACTGTAAAAAATTAAAAAATGCCAAATCTCCAATTAAATCACGGTAATAGGTTATGTCGAAAGAGATTTCGCGAACGATCGGACGGCGCCGGCGTTATTTAACTCGGGTTAATTTGAATAATGAATAATTTTAAAATAAATTTATACTTTATAATATTTTTTCTTGATTTTTCAATAAGGTTGGGATCCAGAAATTAGGAGAATAAGAAATAGTTGATGATTTTATGGATTAAAGCTAGAAAAGTACCATTTGGGGAAGAATTTTTTTTTTATTTTTGTGCCACCTCATTATCGAAACATCTAGATTTAAGTCAAGTTAATAAGTTAAAAAGTTGTAAGCGGAAGCACCAAATATATTTAGTCTTACTTATTTTTTTCTGCTCTTTCCAAATAAAATTTTAAAATATTAATATACTGGGTATTGTTTCGATTCGAAACCTACTCATTAACTTTTTAATGCCGGACTAGGAATATGTTAATCGACATCACTGTAGACAAAGAACATACGAACCAAATATTACAAAAACGTATAGGGTCGTTCATAAGTTATGATTAATTGAAAAAATCTTGGTTATAAAGAACGATAGACCCATAGGTTATTTAGAAGCACCTCGATGTTCTCCATCTACCCTTTCTGTATGCGCATTTCTCAATGAATTACCCCGTATAAAGTGATTTTGTTCTTCGTTATGAAGTGTGAGAAACGAAAGAAAAATTAACCGCGCGAACGATGAATTACGATTTAGGTGAACATTTCAAAGATATTTAGAAGTCCCAAACAATTTGAAAATAAATATATCTCTATAATTTTCAGATTAATGAATTTGAATATAAAATATGAAAGATTACATATTGATCGACATCTACCAAAATCAGAACTTTTTTTTAACCAATTTGACAACAGGAAGTTGATGTTTGAAAACAAAACAGAAGTGAAAATTTACATTTCTATGCCTATGCACAAAATTATTACATTTTTTTTAATTTGATAAATTAGAGTTCCATGGAAAGTAATAATTTGACACATTGACAATTTAATAGTTATTATAACCGATTAAAAAAGAAAAATCATGATTCCGACACATACTAACTATTAAAAAGTAAAAATTAATTTATTATGAAAGTCATACAACATATCAGTTATTTTGAATATATTCTTATCTTCTACTTTATAATATTCCCTAATTCTTTTCTAAAATACTTTCTATATTTTTATTCTAATGCATAACATATCTACACAAATAATTTTGAATTCTTTTTAAAAATTCCCGCGTTATGACAGTTAAACGACATGCGCAAAAAGCATCTCGTCCTCAAGTAATAAAAAATATATCTATAAATACTCTAAAATCTCGTCAACTTTGAGACAAAACGTTGCCTAACCACTGATTCGACGTTGCCAAATGAACTTATCAACAACAGCTGTGAGTTCCTGCGAAAATTTAAATTCATGATATATTATTATATTCGGCGTACTTAGAATGTTCCTTTCTGATTAAAGTTTTTTTAAATGTTTGGAGAGCAAAAACTTTACTTTACTTTATTTACAAAGACAATAAATACAATTGCAGCGTTCTTTTTGTGTTTTGAGTGCATGTTTCTTTTATTATGTGCCAACGTTGCTATATTCTAAACCATAACAGATAGGAATACGATGAAATGGGAAAAAAATTGAAGTTTTGGAAAAAATTAGAGATAAAAAAAATCTACATAGTTTATTGATTTTCTTGAGTTGTACAGTAAAACCAAAAATGGCATTTTTATAGTTTGAGATAAAATTTGCTATAAGTGACGTTTATAGTTTACAAAATATCAATAATTTATTGTAGAATAATGAAAACAATTCAATGAATAAAATGAAACAGTTAACAAACAAAATATAAAATTAGCAATATAATTTGAAAAGAAACATTTAAGTATATTACATTAAAATAAAATTTAAAGTGAACAAATGTTATCTGAAATATAAATAATAGTAAAATTTTTTGCTGTTTCACGTGGTTGTGCTATTAGTTTTTCGAATTTAGCATACACTTTAGAGCCGCAAAGATTTTTTTATCGTTTTCTACACCTTTTAAAGCGATATCACATTTTATGAGAGGTCAAAGTCTCTCACAACTGGGCTAATTATGGTATCACCCCTCTAAATATCTCAGCTGATGGGTTGGCATCCATTGCAAATTTGATTTGCTTCGGGCACCATCTTTCTTACAGTGTTAAAACCTATATGATCTATATATAATTATATATATATATATATATATATATATATATATATATATATATATATATATATATATATATATATATACTGAATACCTATGGGTAAAGAATTTTTAGACGCCATTGTTTGACCAAACTTTCAAATTAATTTGAAATGACTTCAAAATTTCAAATCGACTGATTTCATAAATTAAAGTATTTTGATGTATTCTGATTAAACCACATTGTAGATAAAGGTCTAACTTAGGTCAAGTTAATGTTTATTTTTCTTATTTTTTCAGAATCGAGGATATATAGATTGTTAAATGCCACTTTTAAGGTTAAAAAAATTGGATGATTTTAAAGCTGTCGTTTTCATAGAAAATAATAAATTTATCGATTTAAAATAGTAAGACTACCTAAGTTAGACCTTTATCTTTAATTTGTCTGAAAATTATATTTTAAATCCCATTACATTCGGAAATCAGTCGATTTAACTTTTGGTCTGCAGCATAGGATTTTATACTCAGGAAGACCGCGCCCTTAATAAACATATTGAAAACTGTAGTGAGGTTCAAAACATAAAAGCGAAACTAGATGCTATTTAAACTATTGCTGAGGTGACAA
This sequence comes from Crepidodera aurea, assembly GCA_949320105.2. NCBI lineage: Eukaryota > Metazoa > Arthropoda > Insecta > Coleoptera > Chrysomelidae > Crepidodera > Crepidodera aurea. The sequence continues at coordinate 105,979,295 of OX439472.1, forward strand.
GAACACCCGAAAATTTTAAACTGCTTAATGAATTGAAAAAAGAACACAGAACCGTAATTAACAGGGAAATGATAAAGTTTAATAACTCAATAATAGCTGATTCTAGTAATAAACAGAGAACGGCATGGCAAATAGTAAACAATAATCTAGGGAAAACAAAAAACAGCAAATGTTCTGTATCACCTGACGTTTTCGCAGATTTTTTTGAAGATGTTATAAACAATTTAATAAATAATGGTTCAAAATTTAATGATGATGATCTTAATCTACTTCTAAAAAAAATCCCTTTAAATCACAACACTTTTTTTCTATATCCTACTGACAAAACAGAAGTTCTAAATACTATTATTAATTTAAAAAATTCCAGAGCAGCTGATATGTACGGCTTACATGCAGCTGCGTTAAAGATTATTGGAGAAAATATATCAGAGCCCTTAGCTAAACTTTTCAATAGCTTAATGGCTTCTGGTATATTTCCAGATATTTTTAAAGCTTCCAAGGTAACACCAATTTATAAAAAAGGCTGTGTAGATGATCCTGCAAGTTACCGTCCGATATCAATTATTCCATTAGTTGGAAAAATATTTGAAATTATTCTCAAAGAAAGGTTACTGAGTTTTTTTGAATCTAATAACCTATTGTGTGACAGCCAGTTTGGATACAGGAAGGGAAAATCAACTACCTCTGCACTGTGTAATTTCTATGAAGACGTAACAGATGCCTTAGAGGAACGTGAATTTTGCCATGCAAGATTCTATGATCTCACAAGAGCATTTGATACGGTAAATCATAACATTTTAATCTTAAAACTAGAGAGATATGGCATTAGGGGGGTGGCTTTAGATCTTTTTAGGTCATACTTGCAAAACCGTAGCCAAATTATTAATAGTCAAGGTAAAATTTCAGATAGCCATGTGGTGAGTCACGGCGTCCCTCAGGGGTCGGTTTTAGGTCCATCAATGTTTATTATTTATATGAACGATTTATCTTTTGACCTAAATGAAGCAATTATACGTATTTTTTATGCACACACATATATCAATGGGCTCTAATGAACTTGAAGCTATTACTAATCTTAATGATGCGGAAAAGCTCTCAAAAGAGTGGTTTAATCATAATTTCTTATCTCTGAATGAATCAAAAACCCAAGACCTTTCTTTGGGAACCACAGTAACTTCAAATGGCTCTATAAAATTTTTGGGGTTATCTTTGGATTCTAAATTAAATTTTAATGAGCATATTGATAATTTAGGAACGCGTCTAGCAAAGGCAACCTTTGCTATACGACAGTTACAATTGAAATTAGATTCACATTACTTAAGAATGACATACTTCTCTCTGTTCCATAGCATAATGACTTATGGCGTTATAACTTGGGGTAATACTAGTCATAGCGAAAAAATATTTATTGCTCAAAAGAAAGTCATTCGCATAATGGCATCAAGTAAGTATAATGAACATTGTCAACCGCTTTTTAAAAAACTTAAAATTTTACCACTACCGTGTTGTTTTATTCTTGAAAGTCTTGTTTATACAAAAAAACAACTTTTAGATGGTGCTATTCAACACAATAATGTTATACATGACGATGTACACACATCTCCACACTGTATACCTAAATAAATTCTATTTCTATTTCTATATACAGTGCAAATAAACCATTTATGGATGTTATCAGGTGAAACACCCTTAAAAAATTGAACACTCAGTAACTAAATTTAACATTTTATTGTAAGGATACTGATGTGTGACAATTTTATTTATCAAAATTATAATTGATTAAAAAATAAAAACAATAAACTTATGAAACAACAAGAAACATTGTAACAACTAATCTACCTATAACTAATTTTATTAGAATGTAAAAATTACATTAAATGTTCAAAATGGTCTCCGTTTTCATCGATGAAAAAGTTTTTCGTTTAAATAATCTCCAACCAATTCAGCATTACCAAAAATAAAATCATAAAATAATATTTACAAGACTAACTTCGAGAGTAGGGAAGATTTATTACAAAATATTCATGCCGCATTTAGAAAAATAAAGCCAGTGCACATACTCAATTGTGTAAGATCAGTAAGAAAAAGGTGTCAATTATTACTACAACAAAATGGAGGACATTTTGAACATTTGATATAATTTTCACATTCTAATAAAATTAGTTATAGGTAGATTAGTTGTTACAATGTTTCTTGTTGTTTCATAAGTTTATTGTTTTTATTTTTTTAATCTGGTTTTATTTTTTATTAATTACAATTTTGATAAATAAAATTGTCACACATCAGTATCCTTATAATAAAATGTTAAATTTCGTTACTGAGTGTTCAATTTTTTAAGGGTGTTTCACCTGATAACATCCATAAATGGTTTATTTGCACTGTAGCTGCAACCATTGAAAATAGATATATAATATGTCATATCAGGTGAATGAGAATTAAAAAAGGAAACGAAAAACGTCAAAATATACAGGGTGTCCCATTTAAAAAAACAAGTTTGCATTATATTTCCTTAGTGAGCCCCCTAAAAATAATCTGTGCGCCACTGAACTCTTTAATATTATATCTACCAAAAGTTTTTATAACGTTTTTTTATATTTTTCTTAATTAAGAAGACCATGAAACGATGGTTTAGAGGAAGTCTACATGCTGAAAAGAAGAGTTGAGGGAATTGAAGGGGCTTCTTGAGAAGTCTGAAGGTAACTTACGAGAAATCTGAATACTAGAAGTCATTAAAGTGACCTCTGGAGCCACGATTCGAGTCATAATCAAACCCAAATGTCAAGGAAGTGTCTGACTTCTATACTTTATATACGAAATTGTGATTAAATTTCTTCCAAGTTATCTGTTCTTTATTTTCAGCTTTATTCATTGATGGTAAAATTGATTCTATTCTAAATTTTTTTTTCAGAAATATCACCGAAACAGACATAATATCTCGGAGACGGGGCCAATTGTTCGAGGTATCGGCAACGGTGACGTTACCGGCCCTTGAGGACCCAGAAGTATTTTCCTGCAAGCTTCACATACCCCAGGCGAACTACACAACCCGGAGGGAGACCGTTTTTTATCCAGGTAATTAACCTTTTTACTCTCCGACTTTTGACCTAATTCCAGAATTGGCAGAATTTTAATTAATAGTCACATTGATTTTAGTTGGATTGAGAGTGAATTCGGACGGAAAAAATTCTCAGACAAAAAGCGGTTTTTTATCAATTTGTTGATTAAGGGCGGAAAGGGTACAGAAAGAAGAATAGTCTGGTAATATGGAAGTGTATTAATCTTGTAATAAAATCATTTTTACGGTTTTTATACTATATACTCACTGGTAGAGATTCACGAGATTGATTTGGTTTTCAGAATTTGATTTTCTCATAATCTTCTGTTTTGCAAAATGACCCGTAATCACTATAAAGGATAGATGAGTACAGTAAAAGTGGGGATATAACGTCACATTCCATAGGCGTACTTTGCAAAATAAGTTTCTATAATATAAATAAGGTCACAGCATATAAAATATATATCCGCACTTCGTAGATTAAATTTTGAAGTTATATTATTTACAAAAAATAAAAATAAACTTTATGCATCTGACACTTTAACATTGAACGAATTAAATTTAACCAATAAATAACAAGGAGGATTATATGTTGGGATTAAACTTTTTTTAATCTCTTGGCATTAAAAGTAACGCTTCAGTACTTACCTAAACTCAAAGATTAAAAAAAAAAGTTAGTTCAAGAACTATCTTTAAAAGTCACTGTCTTCACTAAAACTACAGGTATCACTATAATTGTCTTTTCTGAGGTTTATTATTATCGGTTCTATTAAATTATCCATTGATATATCCACTTTTCTAAATGAATTTTCCACATTTTTAACATGACCAATGCATTTTCCCCAATGTTCTCTATTTACATCTGAAACTGCCTTCAAAAACAAATTTCGCATATCAGGAAATTTAAATAATAATAATAATAATAATATTTATTCATTCATTCAATCAATACAATAAGATATAATTACAACATATTTTGAGAATAAATATCTATATTTCAAAATGGCCGATTTTTTTTTTTTTATTACCGTTGCGTCATGTTTAGGGTCACTTTAGCTAAAGCTAGACTGTGTTCCTAAACATGAATAGACTTTGGTCATTTTGAAATAATTGTAAAATTATAAATATAAAATAAAATGATTTAAATGAAGATATAAAGTTACGTATTAATAATATAAATATAAAGTTATTATAATTAATAATATAAAGTTAAGAATTAAAAACTAACTAATTTAAAATTTAAAACAAGTTTTGATTAAAATTGATTAAAATATTTAAAATTATTCGATATTATATACCATATAATATAATAGCGTGTTCAAACCAAGATATAACAGGTCTATAATAGTATTTTGTCAATTGATGTTAGAAGCCAATATTTTAATTTGTTTTTGAAATTTTTAATGTAAATTTCCATTTTTAATTCTTTTGGTAAGTGATTGTATAGATTTTGTCCCACATATATGAAACATCGCTGTCCAATAGACTTGTGAGACTTAGGAAGAATTACGTTTGCATTTATTGTTTTGAGAAACATAACCTTTTAATAATTGAGACCAGATCAGTTCAATGGAATTTAACTCTGCGTGGTTCGGAGGCAATCTGAGAATTTTAATTCCTTTTTCTCTGGCCATCTCATCTATAATATATTTTTTGAATTTGTTTTTATGTTGCCTTGCTATTACTAATAATTCTGCCTTCAAGGATTTAGGAGGACTGATAATATTTTTAGAATGAAGCCATTTTGAAATATATATTAATACAAAATTCTGAATCAATTAAAATACATACGATACGGCTATGAATAAATAAAGTCTGACTTATCTGTCAAAAGAAGAGGTTTATCTAGACAAAAACTATATTAGGCCGATTAATCTATTAAAATTTAAATTTTAACTACAAATAAGCATTGAAGGATGAGGTAAAAATAAAATTTCTACCTCTTGAATTCAATTTTAAATTTGCCGCTTTATATAAAAAAGGAAAGGTTCATTTGACGGACATAAATAATTTGCTTGTCAAATGACAGCCATCTCATAAATTCAAAGTTGAAAATACAACGTTGCCAATTCAATTTCAGAAATCATGGGTTTAGGTAAATATTTATAGGAACGTTGAGTAACACTGTTAAAATGGACACTTGTCAAAATGTGACACATGTAAAAACGTGACAACTGCTAAAATGTGATACGTGTCAGAATGTAACAAATCTCAAAATGAACAAATGTCAAAATATGACATCTGTCAGAATGTCAAAATGTCACACGTATCGTACTTTTCTCTATTTATTACAAAGATCTAACCTAACCTAAAGCTAATACACATGATTCTTTCCAAACGTTTAATTTGAGTGCAAATGAGAGCGATCTGGAAATGGTTTTGGATACATGATTTAAAAAAACAAAATACAATGTACTCAGGCGCTACCTATTATAATCCCCGGTAACCGCTTGGCTACTTTAATCGTTTAAACTCATCATGTTGAGTTAGGCTAGGAACATTTAAAAATAAAAATTCTTATTTGTAAACAATGTTTATTTCATAAAGGTTCAAATACATAATGCGTGTCATCGAATCTGAGGCGAAAATGTAGCATTTTCCACAACATAGTTATCTACTAAATAGTCGCAAAATTCAATTACTTTTTGGATATCTACTACATCTTTGTTTTCAAACAAATCAAATGCAAAACAGTCACCAACTTCTTCTGGATGTGCTACCATCTATATGGTAAGAAGAGAGTATTGACATTAAATTTTGACTGAATCTAGTTGTTTAATTTTCAGACAATTAAACATGTAAACTCATACTCATTCAACCGGCAACGCCGCACTAGGATGCATTTGCAAAACAGCGCTCAAACACGAGGCATCGACAAATAGTTGTTTTAGTCTTTTTTCCCATTACGCTACGATTGACACGTAGGCCAATATTTACCGCGTAGAATCTATAACGAATTTTTTAAGTTTACGCTACCATAGTCACGTCCGCCCTGAAATTCATAATGACGTAATTTGAGTTAATCCTTGTCTTCTCAAGCGGGAGAGAGAGACAGCAGAAAAAACTTACAATCTTTCTAGAAGTAATCGTGCGACCCGGGAAGGGATAAATTTGAAACCGACAAACTTCGCCGATCTAAAATCAGTGTGTCTCTAGCTGCGAATCAGGCTAGGACCCTCCAGTGTCTATTCATCACTCACGCAGAACACACGCAAAAATAATATTTTCTGAATGATGTGATCATTTTTTAATTCGTTTCATTAATATGTGTTAGTGCTTGTTAAACACATGTTAATTATAATACTTTGTTCTTAATTACTTATTAAAGTAATTCATTGTTAAGCTGTTATGATGTTTATATTTATTTAACATTTTAATAAATAGTTAAATAAAAGTGTTCATTGTTTTTGTCGAATGGAGTTGAGAAGATAAACATACTACAGTACACACATAACCAATATAAAAACTACAGTCCATTTAGAACTACGATGCAGTTTAAAAAGGCGATAACACATTGTTGGTCGTCCTGGGAAACTGGCACAACATAGGGTTTATTCCAGAACCCTCAACACTAGTCAAGATGTCACTCTCTTCTTTTTTATCCCGTTCAGAGATGAATACAAAGTGAGTAAACCGGTCTTAGGATGTCGAATCTAATAAATTAAAATTCCTTACTGGTTTACTAACTTTGTATTAATCTCTGAAAGGTATAAAAAAGAAGAGAGTGACATCTTGACTAGATTCAGTCAAAATTTAATGTCAATACTCTCTTCTTACCATAGATGGTAGCACATCTAAAAATGTTATAGCAGATATAGCTATTGACTTGTACGAGTTTAGAATTTTATTTATTGGATTCGAAAAGCCTAACTGATGAAGACGAAAGGCAGAAACCGGTCTTAGGATATCGAATCTAATAAATTAAAATTCCTTACTGGTTTACCCAACTTCTTCTGGTTTTAGAAATGGAAGACCAAAGAAATATCTGAGTTTGATTTTTTATATAACAACTTAAATAATTTAAGTTACACAGACTGTGATTTTGATGGCAATAAGCAAAAAACTAAAGGTACATAGTGTCCAGTTTTGTAACCGTGAATTGTAAAAAACTGTACAAAACATTTGGTCGAATATTGAAATAATTGACAAGGGATTAAAGAAGGTCACTGATGGCCTAACTCAACCACCTAGACTCAGCTTCCCCTACTCAGATAATAGCTGTCAAATTAATAAATAACTAATTTATTTCATATGTAAAAACAGCCATTTTAAATAAAACAAAAAATCGCATTTTAACTGAAACATAAATCAATGATTAAATAAGTTAAATTCCAAATCAGTACCACAAAATTCTTTCGCAAAAATCAAAGGAAACACATGCACCGAGTGTAAAAATGAAAGTACTCCTAAGCCCACATAGGTATTATACGATTCATAATGACTACCGCTTATAGTTCTTATCATGGTTGCTAAAGATTTGCATAAATTATTATTAGGTCAAGTCAAAGTCAAAGTTGCTTTATTGTTGAAGAATAATTACATTCTTATAAACAAAGCTGTAAAATAGGTATCTAACAAAAAACAACAAAGTTTAAAAGTCATAAAAGTTATAAAAAAATAATTTAAAATAAAAGGTCAAATACAGTCAAAGAAAATATTGAAAATATAAAAACAATATAAAGACAATATACAGAACATTAAATAAGGAAGGACAAAAAGAAAATAGACAGAAAATAGACACAAAGTTAGAAACTAATATTAAATATTTAACTTAATTGATCACAGAAATATTCATCCAATTTGTAGTCAGCTTTTTCAAGTAATAGTTTTTTAACTTTTTTTTAAACATTTTTAAAGAATCCACCTTTCTTATACCAATTGGCAGGTGATTAAACATTTTCTTCTATAGCATATCGCAGAACGAAAAGTATACACTCCTTGCAATCGATACATCTAAATTGTATGTAACACTTCTTATTGCAAAACATCCAGAGGAAAGCTTATTGCACAAGCTATTAACATGTACTTCGAATTGTTATTTTTGTTCAATAAATAAACCTAAGAATTTATTTTCTGGTTTTTTACAAATTTGTTGTTGTCCAACTGAAATTATACCCATGTCACCACTGAACTATACAATATTTGTTTTTGATATATTAAGGGACACAAAATTTGAATTGCACCATTCTTTAATCTTAATAATATCGTTGTTAATCAAATTATACAACTCTTCTTTAGTATCACTCTCCCAAAGTATCGTTGTATCATCTGCAAATATGGCGAAGAATCCATTAATATTGACCTTAATAATATCATTAATACAAGTGAAAAGCTAGCGGAAAATCTTCCTAGAAAATGGAATTAAAATTCCAAGGGAGCATACAGGGGTGAAAACTACTAAAGAAAGAAACCGAAAAATTTCTGCTTCAGGCAGGAATCGAACCCACGTCTCCAGCATTCCGTGCTGATGCCCTAACCGCTGAACCACCGAGGCATGTAATCCGGCGATGATCTAGCTGGTTAAGAAGAGATATATTAGGGATGTCCTTCCTAATTCAGATCTTTCACGGTTTCTTTCTTTAGCCACTTTTCAGGATGTCAAGGTTTTCCCCAAACTTTGTTCAGATTAAACCCCTGCACCTGGGAGTGGTGTTTTCTAATACGACGTGGTGGTCGCAATGTGAAAGTACAAGTGAAAAGCTAGCGGAAAATCTTCCTAGAAAATGGAATTAAAATTCCAAGGGAGCATACAGAAATAAATTCCTGTACACCAGCGGTGAAAACTACTGAAGAAAGAAACCGAAAAATTTCTGCTTCAGGCGGGAATCGAACCCACGTCTCCAGCATTCCGTGCTGATGCCCTAACCGCTAGACCACCGAGGCATGTAATCCGGCGATGATCTAGCTGGTTAAGAGGAGATATATTAGGGATGTCCTTCCTAATTCAGATCTTTCACGGTTTCTTTCTTTAGCCACTTTTCAGGATGTCAAGGTTTTCCCCAAACTTTGTTCAGATTAAACCCCTGCACCTGGGAGAGGTGTTTTCTAATACGACGTGGTGGTCGCAATGTGAAAGTACAAGTGAAAAGCTAGCGGAAAATCTTCCTAGAAAATGGAATTAAAATTCCACGGGAGCATACAGAAATAAATTCCCGTACACCAGGGGTGAAAACTACTGAAGAAAGAAACCGAAAAATTTCTGCCTATCATTAATATAGATTAAAAATAAAACCGGTCCCAGAACGGATTCTTGTGGAACTCCACAGTGGACAGTAGCTTATTGAAAGAAACTCTTTGTACTCTGTTCCCCAAGCAAGACTGAAACCACTTTAAGGCTGTTCCTCGGAATCCATATCTTTCTAGCTTGCTCAACAATATTCTGTTATTCACATAGTCAAAGGCTTTGGAAAAATCACAAAATACTGCACCAGCTACCCTATTATCATTTATATCTAAATATAACTTTTATAGAACAGAAAACATAGCATCAGTAGTATTTTTTCCAGATTGAAACCCAAACACTTCGTGGTTTTTAAGGAACTCTAGCATCCTCTTCTTAACCAATTTTTCGATAATTTTTGCCAAAATAGGTAATAAAGAAATTGGGTGATAATTAGTTTTCATAGTTGAAATGTGTAGTTAATATTTCTACTTTCGTTGTATATAATAATTTAAAAACCCTTTAAGCATTTTCAATCCTTTTACATAGAAGCTTTTTACCCAGTGTGCGCTTGTATCAAACCGTTTCTTTCTTGTTCTATGAACTTCCGTCAGCCAAACTAAATGAAAAATTCCATTTCTTTCTGCAAAAACTTCGTTAACCCTAATGAATAACGGGGAACATTAACTTATATGCACGATTTCCTGTTTATATAAATTTTCTTTCCGCCAGGAAATGATTTACCTTGAAAGGAAATGAAACGAAATTTTAAAGGTGATTTAATTCTCGTTAATCCAACCGACCTAATGACAGAAGACCCGGCGTGTACTAAAAATGTATTATAAGGGAAATAAGGGCACCTGTTTGTAACAGATAAGTGGAAACACTGCTGGGGGCTCTTCGGTCTGAGTTGGAGCAAAGTTAGATTAGAACTTCCTTTCCTTTCGACTCTACATGCAGGTAATTTTAAGAGAGAATGGCTCTTTTTGCCATTAGTTTAATCGTTTCATACAAGGACAAAAAAGTAAAATGAAAGAGAAGAGATAATAGTCACTTTTTAGAGCGTGCGGAATTTCGATTGAAAGCTCTAGTCAAGGTTAGCACTTCCATTTAGTTATACAGGATGTTACAAATATAACATCCTTAATTTTTCCAAAAGCGTTCTTTATATATTATATATACATTACACTCAAAGAAATTTACAGGAATTCGGCGAATTCCACAGGAAATTCCCCCTATATAAGCGACAGCAGGAATATTTGTTAATTTTACGTGACGATTCCGGTCTTTTAATTCCTCTAGAAACAACTGGAATATGCTTTACTATTTACGGAATCGTTATATTGATTTAACTGCAATATTCCAGTTATTTTAACGAACTACCTTACTTTTACCGGAACTTCCTGTTTAATAAGCAAACTAGATTGTTGTATTCGAAGTTTCGAACTTTAGTTTTTACAGGAATGTCCAGTAATTAAACGGAACTGTAGTATCGATTTAACAGGAATTTTCAGATGAATTAAATTCATAAATTACAGTACAAGTTAGTTGTATTCGAAGCTCATAACCTGAGGTTTAACAGGAATTTCATGTAGTTGCCTAGTATTTAACTGGAATTTCTTGTAGTTCCTATTGTAGAAAGTATATTTATTTCAATACACTAATCCAAAAGTATCTAATTCGTAACAAATAACAATAAAAATTCATTAGAATTCAGAATCAGAATTAGAGAATATCGTATGCTTCTTGTCAGTTGTCGCTATGCCTTTGCGAAACGTCATAGTGGAATGCAATAACATGGCGACACCTTACCCTCGCTTGTGGAACTGCAGACTGCAGGGGCCGCGTTCTGCTCAGAGTAAAGGATTGAATTGTGGGATTTACAGGATATTCCTGTAACATTCACGGTGGTTTATTCCGGTTTCATCTATACACACAGGAAATATTCCTGATCAATTAACAGTTCCTTATTACTGCTATACTTACCGGTTTTTTCTGTTCATACAACTCAAGTCACTTTAACTGGAATCAACAATAGTTGCGTTTAAACAACAGGAATTTATTTAACCGGAAATTCCTGGGATTCGTTGTTTTTAGTGTATGCATAGTCTTCCTGAAATCATTATCACCACAGTTTTTAAAGCTACTGTTAGGTAGGTGGTATAGTAGAACCCACTTGTTTATGAGAATGAAAAAACGTTATAAAAACACAAAGGATACCGCCAATAGAAGGAATGTTGATGAATCTGGACATTTTTGAGCAGTTTAATGTCGAAAACACCATACACTGTCCATATACATAAAAATAAAATAATATTTTGGCTATTAGGACCACTGTGTAAAGATTCAATAACCAACTTAGCTGGATATCGTTATAGGGGAGAATGGCGTATAATTATTTAATATGAATTTACATTTTAATTTCTATAACGCATATTAGATTTGAATAGAGGTTGATATATTCATTTTTTGATCTCTTGTGAGATTAACAAACGTTACTAATTAAAATTTTGTCTCAAATTTTAATTCTAAAATTAAAAACACAGCAAATAAAGTCATAAATATTATAAATTAATTAAGCTTACCTACCCTATCTCAATCCTCACATTTCCACTCATTTCTTTGGTAAGATTCATAAATAATACTACCAATTAATTTTGATATTGAATGATCTAAAGTTTTAACACATACTTTATCACACCTCTCTTTACGATTTTTTGGACCATTCTTTATAATTCTATAAAGAGTGCTAATGGGAACATTTGCTAAAAAAGATGTTTTTTCAATGGCACTCCTTTCACCTTCGGAAGTTACAATATTCTTATAAACATTTATACATATGGTTTGGGCATCTTTACAAAGATATTGTTTTTTCGATGTGGATATTTCTTGATACTCTGAAGTTCTTTCACCAAAAACGTTCTCTTCCTCATCTGAGCTACAGGAATCTTTGGGATTACAACCTGATACCACATAATCCATTGGAATATCATTTAATGATTGTTTAGATCCACTTAAAGAAACTGTATTTTCCCAAGGACGAAACATATTGAAATTGACACCGAATAAATAAATAAGAAGTACACTGTAACAATGTTTCAAAATAAGAAAAGTATGTATATACACGGAAGCCAAGAATAATATTAACTGAAATAAACTAACGCCACGAATCACCTACCACCTACTATTCACTAAATCAAAAATCAAGTGCGAACACAAGCACAGTGTATCACTGTATGAATATTTTCCTAGCCTCCACTACTGAAGACAATATTTGTCTAACTTCTACTTCCTACTTTAATTGCAGAACAAAATGATCCCGCTTTATACAAGTCGTTAATACCGACAAATCCACTTGTCGGCACATCTACATGCCGCTAATACCGACAAAACTACTTGTCGGCACATCTACATGCCGCTAATACCGACAAAGCCACTTGTCGGCACATCTACAAGTCGCCAATGCAACCTGTCTGCACATCTGAGAATTTTGTTTCTGCAATTGAAAATGTAAAAACTATAACCACACTTCCATTGTCGCCTCTTATGAGTGTAACCTCATACCCCACAGTTTAGTTAAATTAATTTAAGACAAAATTTTAATTTCTCTCTCTTTCCACTGGATTAAAACCACTTAGTTGTTAAAAAAGTTTTTTTATTGACGTTTCGGCTTTCCAGATCGAAAGCCGTTATCAAAATGACATAAAATAAATAAATTTACTAGAAACAGAACACTTGATAATCTTGCAAAAATATGACATCAACATAGTATACATAGAATAAGATTTTGAGATTGAAGATGTCAAAATCTGTTTCAATCATATTTTTGTGACGTTTCTGGGAACGAAATCTTGTGAGAAAAAAGTTGACAAGTGATAATACATTAATAAATAGAACTAAATTAAGCGTCTCAGCAATTGTAGAATTATTGGAACTATGTATTAAAACTACATATTTTCAATTAAATAGTGATTTTTATCAGCAAAATTTTGGCATGGCAATGGGTTCTCCTTTATCACCAAAATTGTGTGATATTTTCATGGAGAATTTTGAAATGGAAATTGTAAACAAACAAAATTTAAGACCTTCTGTCTGGTTTAGATATGTAGATGATATCTTTGCAATTTGGCAACACGATAGGGAAAATATTGATACATTTTTATATACTATTAATAATTCGGAACCTACTATTAAATTTACAATTGAAATTGAAAATAATAAAAAATTACCGTTTCTTGATGTACTAATACACAATAACAACAATTGTTTTGATACATCAGTTTTTAGAAAAGAAACACATACAAATAGATATCTAAATTTTAATTCAAACCACTCAATTTGTGTTAAACGAGGTATTGTCAAATCTCTTTCCGATAGAGCAAAAACAATTTGTTCAAATGACAATATCTTAAATAATGAATTATCACTTGTTAAATCTGTCTTGATTAAGAACAACTACCCAAGTAAATTTATAAATCGTGAACTTTACCGAGACATCAAAACTAAAGATCAAAATTTAAACCCCCCAATAATTCTTTCAAATATAGTAAAAATCCCTTATATTCCAAAATTATCCGAAAAAATTAGAAGGATTGGCAATAAATTTAATTTAAAAACAGTTTTTCAAACAAATAATACATTAAAATCTTTAATAGTAAATACAAAACCTTTTAATGAAATTCAAAACACAAAAAATTGTATTTACAAAATTCCATGCGAATGTAATAAATTTTATATAGGAGAAACATCTAGACCTTTTCATATTAGACTTAATGAACACCAATCGTACATTAAAAATAAACAATTCGAAAAATCCAAAATATGTGAACACGCATGGGATTCTGGTCATAAAATACAATGGAATTTTTCAACTAGATTATTAAAAGAACCGAATAATTATAACCGCAAAGTTAAAGAAGCAGCATTGATATGCTTAAATAATAACGAATGTGTTTCTAATTGTTCGGTTGATATTTCAAAAATTTGGATACCTATTTTACAAAAAGAGTTAATTGCAAAAAGGATACCCTCTATATCGGGATAGTATCATAAGTTTTTATCTGGTTTTTTTCTTATGATAATATTAATAAGAAAACTTCATTTATGACGAAGTATAAATTCTCTTATAATATGCAAATGCGCTATCCTTTCAAAAATTCGTTCCCAGAACCGTCACAAAAATATGATTGAAACAGATTTTGACATCTTCAATCTCAAAATCTTATTCTATGTATACTATGTTGATGTCATATTTTTGCAAGATTATCAAGTGTTCTGTTTCTAGTAAATTTATTTATTTTATGTCATTTTGATAACGGCTTTCGATCTGGAAAGCCGAAACGTCAATAAAAAAACTTTTTTAACAACTAAGTGGTTTTAATCCAGTGGAAAGAGAGAGAAATTAAAATACAAACCACAATGAGCTTCCGAAATGAATTACAAAATTTTAATTAGTAACGTTTGTTAATCTCACAAGAGATCAAAAAATGAAGATATCAACCTGTATTCAAATCTAATAGGCGTTATAGAAATTAAAATGTAAATTCATATTAAATAATTATACGCCATTCTCCCCTATAACGATATTCAGCTAAGTTGGTTATTGAATCTTTACACAGTGGTCCTAATAGACAAAATATTATTTTATTTTTATGTATATGGACAGTGTATGGTGTTTTCGACATTAAACTGCTCAAAAATGTCCAGATTCATCAGTATTCCTTCTATTGGCGGTATCCTTTGTGTTTTTATAACGTTTTTTCATTCTCATAAACAACTATAATTTAATTTTGAGCTTTAATCCTTTTTGAGCAGTTATATGGCTGTTAAAAATTCATTGTACTTAAAAACTTACGTCTTTAAATTTTATTACGGTTCTGCGTCTTAGTTTCCTCCATATGATGAGTTTAAACAAAAAATAATATCAGATCTGTTACCTTTAATCGAAAAAGGCTTTATCGCACAAATGCACACATTCATATTTTTAAAAATAAATTAATTTAGTTCCTATTGCCTAATGATTTCAAAATGCACATAATTATATATCAAGACGAATGTGTACTGACAAGATTAACTTTTTGTGGAAAGGTCTAATTCTCTCGATTGCGTTTTTTTAGGATCTTGATATGATAGCTCATAACCAAGTTTTAAAAATATCATGGCAAGTATCGAAGAGAAACGTTTATCTTAAAACTATTTTATAATTATCTATCTAATAGTATAGATAGAGGTACTTATGTTGTCATTAATGTTCTCCTATGGAATACGATTTGTCAAGATATGCATATGTATCTCATTGTGCATACAGCATTCCATTATGGGTCAAATGTTGATTTGGTCATTAATATAATTGGCGATACATGCCCTTAATTATCTCTCCAAAGCAAATTCGCATAAGCAGCATATCAATCCCCTCGAGTATAAATCAGTCCAGAAACTGTTCGCTAGGTTTAATGAATATTACTATAAATAATGAATATGTATTTCGCTTAAGGCCAGCCTTGAGCCTACAAGGAGTATTCAGTGGAAATGAAAGTCTGCCTTTTTTCTTGTAGACGGAAATAATTTTCTTATATATTAATAATATTCCTTTATTAAAAAAAGTAGATACACATATAAATACTTTTCAGATTAAAGGCCCTGAGCTAAAGATATGCGGACCATACAGGTACAAGTTTATAAAACCACAGAAGAAGAAAAATTTAACGTTTAAAGCCAATAAAGATAAAATATATAGAAAAGATATACAAAAAATTCAAAAATACAAGTGCTAATAAGGTAAAACAATGTAAATGAAATTTGGAATACCTTCCTATCCATCAATAATAGATAGAATAGATAGAACAAGGACATTAAAAATGTCCTACACTGCACCAGCGTCTGGACTTCAACAACTACTCCTTGGGCTATATGCCCCACCAGGTATTGAATTACGAAAGTCCAGACGTGGTTTGGTGCCCGGCCAAGTCGGGGCTTTAAACCAAAAACTTTGATTTTGTTATTAAAGGAGCTTGCCACTCTTAGACCGGTTTCGGCATTACTGTGCCTCATCAGTAAGAAGCAGGCTAGCTCGACATCATATCGCTAAAGGATATCTGAAAATGAATTCGACTCGCCTCGTTCTTGATAAAAGTGTTTGCGTTAGAGCACGTGTGATTTTATTTCACATCCTTTGTGCAATTTTGACACTCCCATGGTCATTTTTTGGAATTTTTATGGTTCAAAAAATTCCACCTTCGTGTAGTGTATTACATAACAAGTGTAGAAAGCGACTTATTTCGGACCTAGTATGAAAATCACGTTCTAACACGTTATGTACAATATTTTTCCTACGGCTTAATAAGAAACAACAATTAAATGAACTTAATATGTTAGTACTTACTGTTAAACTTTGTGTCATTGATTTGACAGTTCCTGCCTTCTAGATAGAAATGCAAAATTCAAAACTGATATAAACTATTTCATATTGTATCAGTTTTAAGTTCATATCATCACTGTTTTAAATTTGACAGATATTGTCATCTTTCTGACGTATTTATTTATGCGATATAACCATATAGTCCTAGAAAAAAAATTACTGAAATTAGGCGGTTCAATGAACACCTTATTTCTAGATCTAGTTTAATTGTTAGATCCTAATGAGTGCTAATGAGTAGGTTATTAGTTTCAAAACCGTAAAATTGACTTAGATTAAATTTATTCACTGATCTAATTTTTTCGGTTCAGAATGTAACAGTAAAATATTTTGTATTAATCTCTTAAAGGGATACGAAAGAATAGAGTGACATTTTGACTAGAATCAGTCAAATAAAAGCTTTGCAACACACAATGCAAATTGTGTATGCAACCCCAATACACCGGGAATTTTTTGCTTTTAATAATTGTCAATACTCTCTTCTAATCATAGATGGCAGCACAAGTAAAATATTTAATTAATATAAATAATTCAGAATGTTGTTAAGTATCAAAAGTTTAATAAAAAAAATTAAAAAAACTTGGGCTCGTCCGGGATTTGAACCCGGGACCTCCCGCACCCTAAGCGGAAATCATACCCCTAGACCAACGAGCCGGTTAAAAATTTTTATAAAAATTTCGATATACCTACTCGCAGTTCTTAATGTTCATACTTTAAATCTTTAAGAGGGTTCTATACCCTCCGCCATATTGGAAATGCTAATGTTAAAATTGCGGGTTTAATACTCAAACTTAAACAAAAAAATATTTTTCGTATCCGAGCTTATTATTCATCGAATATTGGTGGATGATCACTTTTTTTATATACATAAGAGAAATAACACGAAAAAAATATAAAAAAAGTCATATACGTATATAAGTTATCATCAGCCGTTCTTCATCTGTCACTGAACAAGTTTTTTATTTACCATTTTTGAAAAAAGTAAGTAGTTTTTATGTGATATTTATTTTTCAGTTTACCTTGAACCTTCTCAAGATTTATTATATAGGTACAGTAGTCATTGTACCATCTTACATAAGTTTCTAAAGGCGCCCATATTACATCCAAGTTTAGTTGAGAAATGGTCTTCTCATTTGTGTAGTAAAAAATTTTATCTCATCCAGTTTTATGGATCAAATTTCAAATGGTATACTTTATTTTGGTACTAATTGTAGTTGGAAATTTTCAGACGTGCATTTCACTTAATTTGGACGAACAATAGCACGAATTTTTAGCAGTACATATCGAGTTATTTATTTTTCAGCTTAATGAGTACTCCTATACAAACAGCTGTCGAAATGAATATCCAGTAAAATTAAACTAACATCCTAATACATAAAACGGCTACACTATCATGAGGTTGAGCAGTGGAGTCGAATAAAATATCCTGATAATGTGCCTAGGACATGACAGGAATGAATTCGATATTCTCATGCGCTATTTTAAATATTTTATCTTGATATACACATTATTCTTTACATTAATACCTAACTGATACGATCTACATTTTTCCCTTATTTCATATTGTCACGGACTAAAAAGTGTATAGTTTACGATGTGAGATTCTAAACGCGATTGTGACTTTTAAAAGTGCAATGTGATTTTTCTCTCATCCTAGGGCTGAAATAATATGTATTTTTTACATGCAATATGAAAAACAGAAAATGTGCTTAAAGTATTTTAATAAACTTTGTGAGGGCTAAGAATAAAGTGGAAAAGAAATATTTCAGCATGTACACTGTGCGAAGTTTTTGTAATGTAATGTATACACTGGGAAAACTGCTCACTCATCCTTAACTGGATTTATCCTTGTTCAAACGGGTGCTGCCGGCATGGATCAATGATGATAAACTAGAGATAAGGATGGGCCACTTAAGTCAAGCTGTCAGACTGTAAATGACATCATGAAATACTGTACATAACATCAAACCTACGTAAAAAAGTAAACGAAACAAAAATGGACTTGTGGTGTATTTGCAGTTACCTATGTATTAACTATTTTTTGTAGTTACCCACACAGCACAGTTTAATTTCTGAAATATTGCAGGAACATGTTTCGGAAATATTTGAAATATTTTTGTTATATTGCAATAGATGTATGAAATATTTCAGGAATATTGCAGAAACATCCAAATGTCCGCACCATAACCCGACGTAACAATATGGCAGAAATATTTTTTAATATATTCCTGCAATATTGTAGAATTATTTTGTAATATTTATAGAATTTCTCTGTTATATTGCAAAAGTTAACGTCACAATATTGCAGAAACAGTTCTGTAATATTGTAAGATGTTGCTTATAAGTTCAACTTACATTAAGGGCGCGGTCTTGTACGTCAAATGTCAGCGAAATTATGTCAAATAAGGTGCTGTCCGGGAGGTGCTGGTATCTCGTGATAAATGCTTAAATTAAACAAAGTAGTTACAGAAACCTTCCTTTGAAATTTTCTCATTACAGAAACCATTCGAGAAATTCATTGTCTGCTATATTTAATACAAGGGGAGAACAATATTTAGTATTACCAAAATGTATAATCTTAACTTTTTATTATTCATTTATGGGCAGAAGGAAACGTATAGGGTCGTTCATAAATTATGATTAATTGAAAAAATGGGGAAAATTAATAAATCACCCTGTATCTTGGTTATAAAGAACGATAGACCCATAGGTTATTTAGAAGCACCTCAGTGTTCTCCATCTACCCTTTCTGTATGCGCATTTCTCAATGAATTACCCCGTATAAAGTGATTTTGTTCTTCGTTATGAAGTGTGAGAAACGAAAGAAAAATTAACCGCGCGAACGATGAATTACGATTTAGGTGAACATTTCAAAGATATTTAGAAGTCCCAAACAATTTGAAAATGAATATATCTCTATAATTTTCAGATTAATGAATTTGAATATAAAATATGAAAGATTACATATTGATCGACATCTACCAAAATCAGAACTTTTTTTAACCAATTTGACAACAGGAAGTTGATGTTTGAAAACAAAACAGAAGTAAAAATTTACATTTCTATGCCTATACACAAAATTAAATTATTACTTTTTTTTTAATTTGATAAATTAGAGTTCCATGGAAAGTAATAATTTGACACATTGACAATTTAATAGTTATTATAACTGATTAAAAGAGAAAAATCATGGTTCCGACACATACTAACTATTAAAAAGTAAAAATTAATTTATTTTGAAAGTCATACAACATATCAGTTATTTTGAATATATTCTTATCTTTTACTTTATAATATTCCCTAATTCTTTTCTAAAATACTTTCTATATTTTTATTCTAATGTATAACATATCTACACAAACAATTTTGAATTCTTTTTAAAAATTCCCGCGTTATGACAGTTAAACGACATGCGCAAAAAGCATCTCGTCCTCGAGTAATAAAAAATATATCTATAAATACTCTAAAATCTCGTCAACTTTCAGACAAAACGTTGCCTAACCACTGATTCGACGTTGCCAAATGAACTGTTATCAACAACAGCTGTGAGTTCCTGCGAAAATTTAAATTCATGATATATTATTATATTCGGCGTACTTAGAATGTTCCTTTCTGATTAAAGTTTTTTAAATGTTTGGAGAGCAAAAACTTTACTTTACTTTATTTACAAAGACAATAAATACAATTGCAGCGTTCTTTTTGTGTTTTGAGTGCATGTTTCTTTTATTATGTGCCAACATTGCTATATTCTAAACCATAACAGATAGGAATACGATCAAATGGGAAAAAAATTGAATTTTTGGAAAAAATTAGAGATAAAAAAAATCTACAGAGTTTATTGATTTTCTTGAGTTGTACAGTAAAACCAAAAATGGCATTGTTATAGTTTGAGATTAAATTTGCTATAAGTGACGTTTATAGTTTACAAAATATCAATAATTTATTGTAGAATAATGAAAACAATTCAATGAATAAAATGAAACAGTTAACAAACAAAATATAAAATTAGCAATGTAATTTGAAAAGAAACATTAAAATAAAATTTAAAGTGAACAAATGTTATCTGAAATATAAATAATAGCAAAATTTTTTGCTCTTTCACGTGGTTGTGCTATTAGTTTTTCGAATTTAGCATACACTTTAGAGCCGCAAAGATTTTTTTATAGATTTCTACACCTTTTAAAGCGATATCACATTTTATGAGAGGTCAAAGTCTCTCACAACTGGGCTAATTATGGTATCACCCCGCTAAATATCTCAGCTGATGGGTTGGCATTCATTGCAAATTTGATTTGCTTCAGGCACCATCTTTCTTACAGTGTTAAAACCTATATGATCTATATATAATTATATATATATATATACTGAATACCTATGGGTAAAGAATTTTTAGACGCCATTGTTTGAACTAACTTTCAAATTAATTTGAAATGACTTCAAAATTTCAAATCGACTGATTTCATAAATTAAAGTATTTTGATGTATTCTGATTAAACCACATTGTAGATAAAGGTCTAACTTAGGTCAAGTTAATGTTTATTTTTCTTATTTTTTTAGAATCGAGGATATATAGATTGTTAAATGCCACTTTTAAGGTTAAAAAAATTGGATGATTTTAAAGCTGTCGTTTTCATAGAAAATAATAAATTTAGCGATTTAAAATAGTAAGACTACCTAAGTTAGACCTTTATCTTTAATTTGTCTGAAAATTATATTTTAAATCCCATTACATTCGGAAATCAGTCGATTTAACTTTTGGTCTGCAGCATAGGATTTTATACACAGGAAGACCGCGCCCTTAAAAAATAGTAGACACAAAATTTTTTTATTCACTTTCTACAGAGCAGTTTTCAGTTCTGTTTTTCTTCATTTCCACTTCCCTTCCCATTTGTTGCCATCAGTGTCAACATTTGAGGTCTCTTCATCTGCCTGCAGTTTTCTCATGCCATTTTCATACGAGCCTAGAAATGAAATTTATAGTAAATAAGTATTTGCTGTATTGAGTAACAAAAAACTCACCCGATGTTCCTTATATCCTAATTAGATTGTGTACTGCCATTTTTCTCCCTCAGATGGTATTTGTTGCTCCAAAATTGGCATATTTAGGCGATTTTGGCATTTTATGTGGGCTGGATAAATGCATTTATTATTTTTCAACCAAACTGAAGGCACCAACGCCAATTCATCAGAAAACTCAACTATTGAATATTTTTTCATATTTGCTCTCAAGCGTCAAAAACTGTTGGTAATAATGTCTGAATTTTCCCGGTTAAGATGTATAATCTAAAAATTCAAATAAAATGTTCTACCAATGATATCTATAAACTTTATCGGATAATCAAATCTGCTAATCACTGCCTTTTTATTATTTATGGCCATTAAACGCACAAACTCACACATCTCTGAGAGGCTTGGCGTCATTTTGTAGCGTGGTCATGTCAATTGTCAAAAATTCGAGGTTGGTTCTTTCGTTAGTTTCCGTAATCCTCTCGTTTGTAATATAAACAAGTTATCTTGGTTCAACTTGAGTATGATTGATACACTTATTTCTCTCTAATTAGATTCTATAATAACAATTCATCATCGGTAAATCTGATTTTGCGATAAAATCGAATAAAAGGAGATGATAACTGATTATAGCCTCTCTTTCTATCTCATGCGAGATGAGAGTACCAATATGAAATTAAACAGAGACTGACATATGTGGACGAACGCAAAATTTCTTAAATTGAATGAATACATTCAAAATTGCTGCAATATTACTGAGAGGTTGCATGTGATATTGAATTATTTTTGTTGTGATTTATATTATATACCTATATATATTAATAGGAATATACACAAAAATATAAAATTGAACTTTGTCGAAAACTGTCAATATTTGTAACAATTCAGTAATATTTCTGATTATTGCAACTGTAATATGCAAATACAATATTCCTGCAATATTTCTCCAACTGCAATTGCAATATTGTGTGCTGTGTGGGTAATGTGAAATGACACACCAATTTCTGCCTTCTTATAAACAGAGTCCTCTACATTACAGCCAGAAACAACACAATTAGCACCCGGCATAACTAATAAGTATTTCGTGACGTCATAAAATACATTTACATTGCTTCTTATGGAAGTGGTCTATCCCTCTCTCTAGTTTATCATCCTTTGGCATGGATGCCTACTGAAGAAGATAATATAAATTTTTGTTCTGATATGGTAAGCAACAGGATGATGGTTCCGTCCGTTGGGATAAGGTGGGTTCCAGGAGGAACAGTTGTCCTGTTACGTAAAGGGATTATTTTTCTTTTCTTATTTTATTATATGTAAATTACATATGGAAAAACTAGGATTTTTAAACGATACTAAAATCCTTTTAGTAATTTGTAATAATTATTTTTGGTTTATAGTAGAATCACCCTAAATATTTAAGGGTTTAAAAAACCTGTTAAAATGGTACTTTCAAGTCTTAGTCTTACCGTGAAATCTCCTAATCAATGGATAGGGCTAGCAGGTCCATTCCTTGTGCCTGCTGTATCACCGTATTTAAACCTATTAGATATTTTTTGTATCCATATCTAAAAAAATTCATTTATTGGAACTTCTAATGTTATTTTTACCCATACTGCATGATCCCAAGTTTTTTTATACTTAGGGGTCACCCTGTATGTCTATAAGTAACGTAATATAAGTAACATCATTTTACGATGCATTCTAAAATACTTACCGACATTGTACCTGGATATTTTAAAACTTAATGTTATATTTTACTCAGTTTTCTTATACGTAATGAATTTTTACAGCAAATTTTATGCACCTACTCATATTTCAAGGATTTTTATTACATCTTCGATCTCAGGTATGGACCAGTGGTGGCTTTATAGTCTTGGTGTAGCTAGTAAGCATAAAACTAAAAGATTAAAGAAACACAGTGCAACTCTTGTACAAATAATGATATTTTTTATAATAATAAAAGTAAAAAGAAGTTAAAGATAAATTTTAATAGAGAATTTAATAATAATAATTAAATTACAGAATTACAGAATTTAATAATAATAATTAAATTACAGAAATTACAGACAATCAGATTTTTACATTTTTTTTTGTACTTGCTGTATTATATAGTTATACAATATTATACAACAACAAAGAAATACAAAGAATGATAATGATAATGATGTTTTTTAACAAAGAAATACAAAGAATTTTTTTTTTTTTTATTATTAAACACCCATAAAGGCATTTAGTATATTACAATCTGGTCATCAGTGACCAATGAGCAATTTAATTCTAACTTAATCTAATAGAGTTTGAAATTTAAAACTAAGGTATACTCATCAGCGTTCCTTAGGTTCTGTAGAAAGGATTGCACTAAACTTTAACGTGCACACATAAGCTCTGCTTTTGCACTAAAAACACTAAACTAACTCAAAGGGCTTGATCCTCTTAAGTCTTCTTTCTAACCCAGTATTGTCAAGGAGCTGGATAGCCTCGACATTGACATGATGATGAAGTCTTTCTTCATGACTCTTGGCTAATTTCTTGATGGTCTGGTCAACAGTGTCCATTTCCAGATCCCTGTGGAGGTCACTATTGCGAATGTACCAAGGGGCATTTACTATGTTCCTCAGTGCTTTGTTTTGAAATCTTTGGATGATTGCTAAGTTGCTTGCTTTGGTGCATCCCCATAGTTGGATACCATAGGTCCATAGAGGCTTAAGTATCTGCTTATAAAGCATAAGCTTATTATGTAGAGACAGAGTGGAGTTTCTTCCAATTAGCCAGTACATTTTTCTATATTTCAGTCCAAGTTCTTCTCTTTTCTTTTTAACATGCACTTTCCATCGGAGTTTGGCATCTAATGTAATACCTAAGTATTTTGCTGTGTTTGAATATGGAATCAGGTTATTGTTTATTCTGACTGGAATATGATCTATCCTTTTGTTTGTAAAGTTAATATGGAGTGATTTAGTTTCATTAAGTTTAATTTTCCATCTCTTCGTCCAGTCATAGATAAGGTGGACGGCTGTTTGCAGCTTGTGGGTTGCTTCTTCATTGCTCTTTCCTACCGCTAAAATGGCAGTGTCGTCGGCGAAGGTGGCTATGGTATTGTTTTCTAACTCTGGAATATCACATGTGTACAGTAAGTATAGGACAGGTCCTAGGACACTTCCTTGTGGTACTCCAGCCTTAATTTCTTTAAGATCGGAATAGGCTTCTTCTTGCCTAATTCTAAAGTATCTTTCCGATATATATGAATTGAGGATATCTGTATATTGTTTTGGAAGGAAAAGCTTGAGCTTATGTATTAAGCCTTCATGCCAAACCTTATCAAACGCTTGTGCTACATCAAGAAAGATAGTAGCACAAATGTTTTTTTCTTCTAATGATTTCTCTATAATGTTGGTTATTCTATGAACTTGGTCGGTCGTAGAGTGCTTATTTCTAAATCCAAATTGGTGATCAGGGATAATTTCTCTTTCTTCGATAAGTGGTTTTAGTCTTTTGAGTAGGAGTTTCTCAAATAGTTTCGACATAACAGGCAGTAATGAGATCGGTCTGTATGACGATGCCTCATGTGGTGGTTTCCCTGGCTTGGGTATCATTATGACTTCCGCAATTTTCCAAAGGCTGGGTACATATTTCAATCTGAAGGCAGCATTTATTAGGTTAGTTATTTTAAGTATTGCTTTTTTGGGTAATTGTTTTAAAATTTCTCCAGTAATTAAGTCAAAACCTGGAGCTTTTTTCGGATTGATATTTTCTTTTATTTCGGTCATTACTTCTTTGGGAGAGGTAAATTCTATTTCTTGACCAATCTGTGGCTGATCTTCCATAGTAGGTTCTTCATCTTGATCTTCATGAGGCTGAAAGATTTTTTCTAGATGATTTGCAAATCTTGTTGCCTTTTGCTCATTATTTCTAGCCCATTTACCATCTTCCAATCTGACAGGTGGTATTCGCATTATGGGTCTTTTCAATCTCTTAGTAGCTTTCCAGAGTGAATAATCAGTACTACTGTCGTCTGTCAATTCTCTTAGGTAAATACTAATCGATTCTTCTTTAATTTGTTGTATTTCTCTTTTGAGTCTTTGGGTAGCATTGTTGAGTATAGTTTTATCTTGTGGGGCTCTAGTTTGCTGCCATTTTCTTCTAAGCTTTCTTTTTTCAGAGATTAGTTCCCTTATTTCTCTAGGATAGTTGTTTCCTACCGTCCTTCTATTAATAGCAGGTGTAGTTTCCCAAGCTGCTTGTTGAATATTATCATTAAGCAATTTCACTTCGTCGTCTAGTTGTTGTTTATTTCTTAAAGGAACAGATAGATTAATTTTTTCTTCAAGAATGATTTTGAAGCTTTTCCAATCTGTTAATTTGTTAGTCAATGTAGGGTTATTTTCTTTTTTAATAATGTTTTCACTAAGTGTTAAGATGATAGGGGAATGATCAGAATTCATGTCCCATCCTTCTTCTATTTCTAAAAAGTTGACCGATATGTTTTTGATTATAAAGAAATCAATAAGGTCTGGAATCTTGTTGGGATCGGTTGGCCAATAGGTAGGCTTTCCAGTGGATAAAGCTTCACACTTATATTCTTTCATTGCTTCTAAAAGTTCTTTACCTTTAGTGGTCGTTAATCTAGATCCCCAGTGGGTATTTTTGGCATTAAAGTCACCGCCAATAATAAATGTGTTTCCCTGATTAGATAGGAAATCTATATATTGGTTTTTCTTCAAAGAATATCTTGGTGGGCAATAGGTAGCAACTAGAGTAATCTGAGAGTGTCTAATGCTCACACTTACTGCAGTAGCCTGGATTTCTCTGGTCTTATATTCTATTTCTTCATGATGTACGATATTATCCTTAATTATTATGGCACTTCCACCTCTCGCTGCATTGTCAGGATGGTTAGTATGATAAATTTTGTAATTTTTAAATTTAATATGTGACTGATTAGTAAAATGCGTTTCAGAAATGAGACACACATCTAGTTTATTTACATCTAGGATTACTTGCAATTCTTGTTGGTGTTGCAAGAGACCATTAGCGTTCCATTCCATTATTTTAAAATTAGCCATTTCTCTGCTTTGGAATAGCTCCTTTGGCACTATGTTCTAAACGAGTTAATCGTTCATCAAATTTTTGGAATAACTGCTCCTGTTTCTTAAGTTGTTCTAAGATCAATTGTAAAGTCGGGTCAGTAGTTGCTTTAATTTGTGTTCTAACATTATTGTTTTTACTGGCATTTGATGGTCCTGCAACAGCTTGGTTGTAGGAAGATGGCCTATTTTCACTTTTTTGAACTTGATTTCCGTTATTCGTTCTTTGTACTGAATAGTCAGTTCTTACCTGTTGTACTTGTCGAACTGGTTGTCTAGGTAAAGATGGTTTCTTCATAGTATCAGCTCTAATTTTTTTTATTTGTTTAGCAACGATACACCCTCGATAATTAGCAGGGTGGTTACCGCCGCAATGAATGCATTTTGGCTGTACATTTTCTGGCTTTGTACAATCTTTGGTATAATGTTTTCCAGTACATTTGACACATCTTGGTTCTTTACCACAGAAACCTTGTGTGTGCCCATAGCCCTGGCATCTCTTACATTGGGGAACTAATTTTGTTTTTTTAATTGGTTTAATTTCAACCCTGATTCCCAGTATATCCGTAATACTATAGATTTTATTTACATCTTCATCATGTTTAAATGTCAACATAAACATGTTTAGCGGTTGCTTAGTTTTAAACTTAAGTTTTTTAGTGGCTTCTAATATCTTATATCCCCTTCTTCGAAGGTCATCTACAATTGCCTTTGGGTCACATTCATTATGTAATTTATTAGCAATAACTCTGATTGGTCTCTTCTGTTTGTTCTCATAGGTATACCAAGAATACCCATTATCTCCAAGCATTTTTGAGACAAGAAATACAAAGAATGATAATAATGTTTTAAGTACCTATATAAAATATAAAGTTTAAGTAGAAAAAATTCGTGGGAATCAGTCAATGTAAAATAAATTAGTTTGATTTCTTCGTTTTGGTCAAGCTTTCGAAAACGTTTATTTTCTTTTTCAAGACTAATAACATGAAATACGGAAAAAATTAAATACAAAAAGAAACATCGGTGTTAAAATATTTTAAAATGACAAAATGACAGTTTCCAAAAACTTCAGAATACAATTGTAACATACAGAGTGTGATTATAAAAAGTATAAGAATGTGTAAATATATATATATAAAAAAAAAAAATAATAATAAATATCAATTCAAGGAGGACGAGTTGAGAAATTTTCTTTATGTTTTTTTAATAGAAATGTGTATATTGTACTCAGGTCATTGATGTCTGTTCTTTTATTCATTGAATTTTGATTGTTATTTATATGAACCATTTCAAGAAAGAGACGCTTATTGAGATTTCGTTCATTATCGATAATTTTGACATTATTATAGTCAATCACATGATCTTTATCTATTACATGTTCAGCAAGGCGACAAGATCTCACATTCCTTCTGCAGTCACTTTTGTGAGAAGTTATTCTATCTTTAAGCATCCTACTTGTTTGACCAATGTATACTTCATCACAGCTGCTGCATGGGATTTCATAAATTATATTTGATTTATTTTTGACTGGTATGGGTGTTTTCAATTTAGAATGTATTTGTGAAATAGTTTTCAAATTGGTTTTAGCTATTTTAATATTGTCTTCATTTTTAAACAAATGTATGAGTTTTGATGTCAAACCATCTATATGCGGTAAAGATTTAAAAATAGAAATTTGGTCAGTTGTTGTTGGATGGTTTGAATTTGAAACAGAAATAGAGGTACTAAAAAGAATTTTATTCACTAAAGATTTAGGATATGAGTTTTCTAAAAGAATGTTCTGAAGCTCTTTTAGACACTCATCTCTCAAAGATGGATGAGTGACTTTAACCACTCTGTTTTTGAGGTTATTAATTAAATTTATTTTGATTTTCATAGAATGGTTTGAATGAAAATTTAGGAACCGATTACTATTAATTGGTTTTCTGTACCATCTAGTAATGATTTTATTGTCATTCGTTCTTATTAGTTTCTTTCTTTCTTCTTATTAGTGAAAAAGAAAATAAACGTTTTCGAAAGCTTGACCAAAACGAAGAAATCAAACTAATTTATTTTATATTGACTGATTCCCACGAATTTTTTCTACTTAAACTATTATTGAACAGTCACGAAAATATCCTCTTATAAAATATAAAGTATGTAGAAAGGTAAGACACCTAATTGAGCAATTTACCTAGGCATATCTGCCTATTTTGTTACACCACTCAATTAGGTAGTCTTTGCTCAATCTTAATAAAATACAAAAAAAAATATGAAAACTAAGTTAATGTGAAAATGAAGTTGAGAGACGAAGAAACTTAGACAATTATTGAAAATAAATAATGAGTAGAAGACAATACTTACGCAAGGAGTAGTAGAGACGAAGAAACTTAGACAATTATTGAAAATAAATAATGAGTAGAAGACAATACTTACGCAAGGAGTAGTAGACAAAAACGATGATGAACCAGTAGTTTGTAGGTTATTGTGCCCTTATATCAAAGATTTTGTTTTGGTTATTTATTAAATAATTTCTTAGCTCTATTTGGAATTTTTTTAATTTTTTTATTTGTCTGAAGTGTATTTGGATTGTATTGAAAAATTTTGGACCGAAGAAAGATGATGATGACCTTTGACTGACTGATTTTTTAAAAAATTGTAGAGAAATCTCCATATTAGTAACCGATCGAGTTAAACGGGTTTTTTTGTGGTTAAATTTTTCGGCATTTTTGTATATTCTTAGGTATTATACATTGATAAGTAAAGAGTAGTTTAATGTTTAATACCTTCGATTCATCATACAACTTTTTCGTTGAAAGTAGCCTTTCTTTTTTTAGGATTATTTTTAAAATAGTGTTTTGTGTTGTCTCTAAAATTTTAATAGTGGTATGAAATGCTCCACCCCAAGCTACTATACAGTATCTTAATAAAGACTCCACTGGAGAATTATGAAGCATTAGTAAATTTTTCTTTGAAGAATTTCCCTAAGAACATAAAATTTATGCGTTAAAGCTCTTAGTCTATTACTTACTTGGACAATATGTTGTGACCAATGTATGTGGTATGTTGTGTTTATTACAGCTAAATATTTAATTTGGGAAACTTTATGTATTAAGGGGCGGTTACAATCGATATTTTGACAGTCATTAGTTTGCAGTTTTAATTCAAAGTTGTCAGGTTGTTTAACGATGGTTGAACTGAATGTGATACATTTTGTTTAAGGTTAATAGATTATTATTTAACCATAAACTTATTTTCTCCAAGGCAGTTTCTGCGGTGAGTTTAACCTCCTGCCATTCTTTACCTGTGAAAATAATTGCAGTATCATCCGCGTAGCATATAAAATATCCAGAGAAGTTATCAATTTGCGTAAGGTTATTCATATAAATAAGGAAGAGAAGAGGTCCCAATACTGTCCCTTGTGGAGCACCCACCTTTACTAAGAGAAAACAAGTTTCTATTTTATTTCTATTTAATATTTTTTATATCTGAAGAGTCACTTTTTCTTCTACAAAAGGTAGGTGTCAGTATACTTAAATTGTGAAATTAAAAATAGGAACATAAATACAATGCTCAAGTTCTGAAGATCAAAGATAGATGTTCGAAATCGAACATTTTTACCTACGCCCATGGCAACAAGGGAAATAAAATAACCAAACCTCACGCATAGCAACAGTACAATACACATCGTGAATCAAGGCCATCGCGCAGATAATCAACGCGGAAGTAACTCCGGCGATATGGACTTCAATGTGAAAAGCCGCCTTTATCGGCACCCGCCTTTACATGCTCCGCGACACATTGGCGAGTCTGCAAGTTGCCAAAGAGATAAAATAAAGCACAATAATTAAGCCGAAAATACGTACCCGTGATTGGCCACTGAAGGATCTCGTCTGTCGACACGCGTCTCAAATAAATCAAATCAAACGAGTAGAACATCAGACTCCGTGTGGATCAGGTCGTAATCTTTGGACTGTCCACACGTAATAAATTAAACTAGTAGAACTTCTATCTCCGTAGAAACAGGTCGCATCATTAGACTGTTTCTTACGTAATAAATTCATCAATTTTAACTTGTATGAATTGCATACTATTACATACGCACTCGTATTCACAGTTAGTTATTTTTTGAGCAATTGCAAGCACAGTTTTGAATTTTGTTATATTCTATGTTTGTTGTAAAGTGTTTGTTTTACGAAGTTATCGTTAATATATAAAATCCAAGTACTCAGAGTATAATTTCGCTATAACCTATATATACAGTCCACATCAATCTCTCTCTGCCAACTTAAATCTACAATAAGTTGGGACAGGCACATCTAAAGGGTGTGGCCTAATAAGTTTGGGTCTCCAAATTTGACATTATTTGGAACTTCCCAAAACAATAGATATACTAATGCCCAAATTGTCGGGGGCATATAGATTTGGAATATAAGTAATATTTATTTTTGCTGCAGCTAAAATAACATGATTTTCTTCACAGATATATATATAAAGCGCGCTGAAGAACGCTGTTAGTACAATAATTTTACGTTTTCGTTTTCGGTGATATGATAAACCGTTGTGGTTAAAAATCGATATTGAGATTGTTAATTTTGCGAGATGATTTTTAAATTTATTTATTTACTTTTCTACGAAACATATTTTTTGCATGCAAATATAGTTTCGTGTACCAAAAAAAAATCAGAGTTAATTAATTTACCTCTTCTTCTTTGAGCTGTCTGTCACTGGAAAATACGGGGCTCTTCAGTGAATAATTCATTTAGGGCAGCTGTATACATTTTCAATATAGGCAAGATGACATGACGTGATATACTCGGGGGACGGATATTGAAACGTATGCAAGAATACGACTTCCACATCAAAATTGGTTGCACTGAATGGATTTTTGTATAGCTCATCTCGGTAAGTCACGTTTTTCCGGACAAGGTTGTATAGATTATCGATTTGACTCTCGAATTTGTTGCTACTAGATTGCGTTTTTTGTTAATAAATAGAATGTTGATATTTCATATTCCAGCCTCTAGTACTAGGTACAGCATCCTGCAACAGTGGCGCCGTGTTCCATATCTCTATTCAGGAAATTAGGAACGAGATAGGAATACAATTTTCTATAAAAAAAATTCAGTCACACAGGGTGTTCAATTTTTCCTGGGCAAGTCCCAACTTTGTTTTTTTAAATGGCAATCTGTATTTTTTTATCACTTTTTCGGTTTCTACATGAAAAATAAAAGATATTTTATCCATGTTTATATTTATAAAATATTAACGGTTTTCGAGATTTTTAGCATGACAAGTTTTTTTTCCAATATTCGTCACAATTATGAAGTTATGCCAAGTCCCATTGAAATTTATTTTTGGTCAAATTTTGTACATTGGTGACTCACTCAAACGATGTATCTGAAATCGACCTGTGATATACAGGATATGAAAAATAACTTACCACACATTGTCAATAAAAATTTTCAGAATCTTCCTTATTCCAAATAGAACACCCTGTATATTATCGATTCATAAGAAGCGCCAACAATGGCGCTACAAATTTTATCAAGTATTCCCTATGGCTAAATTCACTAGTTTTTATTAAAACAGCTCTTTTTTAGAAAAATGGCAAATTTTTACGCTATAATCTCAATGAACAACTTTTTTGACGACTGATAAGAATATACAACCGACTGACGAGAATATACAAACGATCGATAAGAATATACAAAGATTTCATGTATTGCGTATATTCATAAATTAAATTAAATTCTGAGCTTAAGTTTAATTAAAGTTGATAATGAATCTTTTATAAAATATGTTCAACATGTCTTCCATTTTCTTGAATGCAGAGCTGAAGTCTATGTTTGAAAGAATGTTACACCCTATGCAGTGGCGGCGCCACGGGGGGGCAAAGGGGGGCAGTATGCCCCCCGCCCTTTACAAAATGTCGCTTTTATAACTAGTGATGTAATTGCTGAATACCAGGCTTTTAGTTTATTATTTAGAGAACTTAAAGATAATGAAATTAATGTAACAACTAAAGAAATATTACCATATATCATTTCAAATGATCTTGAAAATGCATTTCCGAATCTAGCCAAATTGTACCATATATTGGAGTGAAATTAGACGAAAATATTCTGAAAATGGATGTAAATTTTTTTTAATTTTTTCGATTTTATATACAAGAGAAGCTTCTAAAAAAGTTTTCAATAAATATGGGCTGGAGCTTCGCGAGATATGTGCCAAAAACGGCATTTTTGGTATTTTTCGAGTGGATTGCTTCACTATTTTTTAAACATGTACGGCTCGTGGAAAAATAAAAAAAAATTAAAATGACCGTGATTAAGTAGAGTATCGATCCGTATAGTAGGGTTTTTTAAAAATATATCCTAACCTCAAAAACTTAAAATTGGAGAAAATATGTATTTTTATGACGGGAAGACATGGTAAAAATTTTTAAAAAAATTTATTTGTCCAACCAAAATCGGCATTTTTCGAAAAAAATTGAATTGGCCGCCATTTTTGGAAAAACAATAGTAGAGA
Organism: Crepidodera aurea; assembly: GCA_949320105.2. Classification (NCBI taxonomy): domain Eukaryota; kingdom Metazoa; phylum Arthropoda; class Insecta; order Coleoptera; family Chrysomelidae; genus Crepidodera; species Crepidodera aurea. The sequence goes on from OX439472.1 coordinate 106,012,525, forward strand.
AAATTTTTATCTTAAAAAGAAGGATTTTGTGTGTACTTTTGTCTAAGAAAATCCAACATTTTATTTCTTTATTTAAAGTGGCCAATTTGGGGACTAATAAAAAATAAAAATTCGATTTTCATTTTTTTCCAATTTTTTTATCGCGATATTTATGCTTGATTCTCTGAAAAACTGTATTTCAGTCCAAAAAATGTTCAAAATAATAAAAAATATATTTCAGGTTCTAAAGTAAGATTTTTGTGAGGAAACGAATCAATAGAAATCAATATAAAAATGAAAATCGAATTTCTTTATTATTTCCTAAATTGGGCACTTTACATAAAGAAATAAAATGTTGAATTTTCTTAGACAAAAATACACACAAAATCCTTCTTTTTAAGATAAAAAATTTTTCTCTTCTATTGTTTTTTCAAAAAATTGCGACCAATTCATTTTTTTTTTCGAAAAATGCCGATTTTTTTCTGGATAAATACATTTTTCTTTTTTTAATTTTTACCATGCCTTCCCGACATAAAAATACATATTTTCTCCAATTTTTAAGAAAATTCGTGGATTCTTTGGTTATTTATTGCCAATTCAGTAAAAAAAATAAAGTGCGCGAATTGGTTTTTTGTGGTTAGGATGCATTTTTAAAAACCTACTATACGGATCGATATTCTACTCCATCACGGTCATTTTAATTTTTTTTTTATTTTTCCACGACTCTTATACTGTATTTCAAAATCAAGAGAGAGTAAATTCCCAGAATAAAAAGTAATTCGGTATGCAAAACTATAATACAGTACGTGCGGTAAAACTTCAATATTTGTAATGCATTCTAAATTGTTTTTGTTAATTTCAATACAAAATTTATTAAATTTCTTGGACTATCACATTATTTTATGATCTTTCATTGTTACTACAGTAGGCCTAAGAGGATTAACGTGCGTCATAGGCGTAACCAGAATAGAAAGGGATAATTGTTATTTAACGACCTCCGAATGGCAACAGCTTCTAATGACAGATATTTTGACTTAAATAGTTTCTAGAAATGCAGTTATTTGATTTTCGATAAACGTGACAAATAGTAGTGACTAAAAATGGAAGCAGTTTGTGAGTATACGCCAGTGAAAAAATTAAAACTAGACCATTTATCGCTCAATGAAAAGAGTGCTGTAGTGAATGTGTACCACTATTTTAAACATCAAAATCCCTCAAACACTATTGACAGTGTAGTTGAAACAACATCTAAGGCAATGGGATATGGAAAATCTACAATATATAGAGTTCTAAAGGAGGAAAAATCAGGTGGAGTAACCTCACCAAAGCCGAAACCAGGTAGACCAAAACTATTAAAAGTCAACGTGGACGAGTTTTTTAAAAATGCTATTCGTAAGCTTGTTCACTCATTTTTTATAAACAAGCAAATACCAACTTTAGATAAAGTTTTGCAAGCCATTACGAATGATGTTGATTTACCCACAATAAGCCGGGATAAACTATGGAAAGTGTTACATGAGTTAAACTTTAAATTTGAAAAAATGGGCAGACACTCAATGCTAATTGATTCTGAAGAAATTGTATGTTGGAGAAGACAGTACATCAGAAGAATACAACAAGTTAAAGCTCAAAATAAAAACATTTATTATTTAGATGAAACATGGGTTAATGAAGGACATTGTGTAGGAAGAGTTTGGAAAGACAAAAATATAAAATCATCCCATCAAGCTTTTCTAGAAGGATATACTACTGGTTTTAAGGAACCTATAGGAAAAGGTAAAAGATTAATTATTTGTCATATAGGCAGTACAAACGGTTTTTTTGAGAATGGTTTACTCTTATTTGAATCAAAAAAAACCGTTGATTATCACGAAGAAATGAATGGAGACGTGTTTGAGGAATATTTTGAACAGATGATTCAATTTATACCAAAAGGATCGGTTATTGTAATGGACAATGCAAGTTACCACTCCAGATTACTTGAACCTTTACCAACCACTAAATGGAAAAAGGGTGAAATTGCAAAATGGTTATCTTCTAAAAATTTAGCCTTTGACAATACAATGCTGAGGGCAGAATTGTTAACTATTGCTAAAAAAAATATAATATTGAGGAGATAGCCAAAAAACGAGAAATTGAAATCCTTCGTTTACCACCCTACCATTGTGAGCTGAATCCGATAGAATTAATATGGGCTCAAGTTAAAGGTTATGTTGCCAGAAATAACACTACTTTTAAATTATCAGATGTTAAAAATCTCTTCAATAAGGCAATATCTGAAGTAACAAGTGAAAATTGGCAAAAATGTATTAGACACGTTACAGAAATAGAAAAAAAAATGTGGGAGCTAGATAACATAATTGATATTACTATAGAGCCCATTGTAATTTCTCTAGAATCAGATGGTGAATCTTCTGACACAGAGTGCGAGGAACCATAACTTTAAAATTATTAATTTATGTACTTTAATTTTATTTTTAGATTTTTATTTTTTAAGATTTAATATTGTCGTATTTTTTGCATGTTGCTCGTCAAATTTTATCCTTGCGGTTGGTTTTTTTTTTTCTCATATACCTACTTAATTGTTTTTTTAGCTCCTCATATTAATTTATAAATAATTGTAATTATCTGTACATATTATATACATATTTTGTAAATAAACATATGCCTAAAACAAAATGCCTAAAATAATATTGACTTTTTCTTCATTTTACCCAAATTAAATTACTACTTACGAATTATGTTTATCTATCTAAAATTGGTAATCTAGGTATAAATAACTAAAACAAATTAAATATTTCTATTTCCATATTAATTTAATTTTGAAAACGCACGTCTATGGTTTACTGCCTTTAACACTGATAACTGCAAAACATTTCTGGGAATTTACTCTCTCTTGATTTTCAAATACAGTATAGAGCCGGAGATATTTAAAAAATAGTGAAGCAATCCACTCGAAAAATACTAAAAATGCCGTTATTGGCACAAATCTCGCGAAGCTCCAGCCCAAATTTATTGGAAACTTTTTTACAAGCTTCTCTTTATGTATAAAATCGAAAAAATTAAAAAAATTTGACTTAGTTCTTACACCCATATAAAATTCTAATTTCACTCCACTAATAGTGTAACTGCTGAACGCACTTTTAGTAGATTAGTAGTAGATTAGAATCAGATCATTAAAAAAACTTGTATGTGCCCCCCCCCCCCGCCCTTAATTTCTAGAACCGCCACTGACCCTATGCAAGACAGCTGGGCCCCGATGTTTGAAATGTGTGAGTACAACTCGTCTGCGAGAATGTACCACGTGACCATCTCGAAATCGGTCAACGTTGCCAAATTTAAATTTAGACAGTTCAACAAAAAGTAGAGCAAAACATATATTTTAGTTCACTTGAAACCTTCGTACAAGAAGAAATAGAAGAAGTGTTTAAGACAGACAGCCAAATTATTGGATTCAGACCAATTATAAGCTCTTTAGATCCGTTATGGAAATATTCATTCTTTTATTAAAAATACAAAACATTTTTTAGAAAAATTATCAAAAATTAAAATGACAATTTTTCAAAGGAAAACATTTATTGTTTAGTTATACGAATTTAAATTAAGAAAAAGCTTAATTTTCAATCGAAAAAATTAGTTTATACATTTTCAATTTATAATTTTATCCAGAGCTCATTTGTTAATTATCTAATGGTATATGTCTACGTAACTGCCTATCCTTAAAAATCAAAACTCACTTATTTTTCATCTAAACTTCAACATTATACATTTTCGTAAAGGGAAAGAGTTCACCTTTCAGATAGTATAAAAATATATAGGGTTTGTCGTTAAAAAAATCGACGTTGTTTGCATTTTAAAAAGACCGCTTTTTTAAAACACCCTATATAAGATTTTACTAAATAAACATTTATACTGAAAAAAACTTTATATAAAAAAAGAAACTGTTCAGTGAAAACCGCACTTTCCTATCGTTTCTGAGTTCCGAGATATTTGCAGTTAAAATGGATCAGAAACTTCTTCAAAAATAAAGGTACTTTATTCCTGAGTAAATTTCATATTTTTTGGCAAATCTCGTATACGACTGAAAAAATTTGATATGAGATAGTTGCATTTTAGGTTTTTAAATAAAAAACTGTTATAAAAGTCTTTTTAATATAATAATGATAGAGATTATTTTTTTCTATGAACTTTCGGTTACCTGTTTTGATATCTGAAATTTCATCAGAATTGATCATAAAAGTATATTACAGGAAATCTTTAAATATGTTGGCAATAAAGTACATTCAAATCTGTTTAGGATTATAATAAATAGGACCTTTTGAAATTTGTTTTAGGGTTAATCGGCATTAGTCTAGGCTTAATATGGCTTACATGGCAAAACACGGAAATTAGTATAATAAAAATAGTCCTGGTTTCCCCTACTCTAAGGGAAAGAAATCTGTAAATTCTCTTTTCCAATAAATATTTTATTTATTCCTAAAACAAATAGTGTTTAGTGAAGTTCGCAGCCAATATAAATATATTTTTTTGTGTTTACCAATATTTTTCCAGTTTTGTAGATTCAGTCTGGTAAGTTTTAATATATTTTTTATTTGGTGTTTGTTTTTCAAATAGAACTTTTTCATTTTATAGATTTTATTAATTTCAAATATTAATTAATATTTTCAAACAACAATAAGCAAATCAGCAAAATAAACAGCTAATGATTGAAACGAGTCCTAACGAAATATACACAAACACTCTAAACAGAAAACTATAAATCACATACCAAACTATTAATATCAAAGATATAGGTTATAATTAAATTAAATTTGACTTGACAGTCTCGACACTTAACCAGCGTTGCCAAACTGCGGGGAATCTCAAGATGATTGGGGATTTATTGGGGATTGGCATTATGTGGGGAAAATGCGGGGATTTTGAAATCTCATCGTTAAACAATATAATAAATAATCAGCAGGAATTAAAATAAAAAAACAGTTCAGATTGGGCATAGAACTCAAGACCATTTGCATAGCAGCAAATCATTTGTCCATTGTACCTACTTTTGTTTATCTCTGCGCGGTGCGAACGCGAACACATAGAGAAACCCTTTCTGTGATTCCCTTAGTTTTAGACGCTTCTAATTTGCTTTAGATAAGTTAATTTTGTATTCTGTCGCGAAATAACGATACGATTTTGTGCAAATATGGATAAATGGTTAATAAAAGGTCAAAACAAAGAAGATAATCCTAAGGTAAGGTACTTAACCTATTGAGGGGAATTTTTGGGAAATCAGCAGATTTTTGTCCCCAAATTTTGGGAATTTGACTTGGGATATTGGGGAATATAATAAATTGGCATCGGCAACACTGCACTTAACGCCTTCACGGCACTATTGCGCATGTTTCCTCTCTTACTAAACTCAACTCTACTGGTACAACCCAGTAGAGCACTTCTATGCGAACTTGTAGATGATTTCTCTTGGTTTCAAACATACCGATTTTGTGACGCTGAGAGAGTGAGGAGTGATCACGTGGTACATTCTCGCACACGAATTGAAAATTTATAAACTAACTTTTTCGATTGAAAGTTAGGCTTGTTCTTAATTTAAATTCGTATAAATTTGAAAATTAAATATTTTGCTTTGAAAAAATTACTACTTTAATACACAAAAAAGAACGTTTTCACCAGAGGTTTCATAAAAAAATTATTTTTGCAAGAGATAAAAATTAAAAACGAAAAACATGGTTTTATCGTATTTGTATTTTATCTTCTAAAGGCTGATGTTTTAAAACAAATTGTTATTGATGTTTATTAGTACATCAAGAAACGGTAATTTTTTTATATTTTCAATTTCAATTATAATTTTAATGTTATAACTTGTCTACTTTTTTCTCATAAGATTAAGAGACTTATTTATCGACAGCAACATTTGGAAATTTCTTTTTTGTGTTTTAAATAACCTGTAATTTTGCTAAGACTAAACATTGAATTTTCGATTTTATATTAAAAAAAATATAATTATTATATTTTTTTTAAACAATATATATTGTTAATTATTAATTATTATTTAATTAAATTATTAATTATTATAAACTAACTTTTTTTCGATTGAAAATTAGTCTTTTTCTTCGTATAACTGAAAAATAGATATTTTGCTTTGAAAAATTGTCATTTTAATTTTTGATAATTTTTCTAAAAAATGTTTTGTATTTTTAATAAAAGAATTAATATTTCCATAACGGATCTAAAGAGCTTATAATTGGTCTGAATCCAATAATTTGGCTGTCTGTCTTAATCACTTCTTCTATTTCTTCTTGTACGAAGGTTTCAAGTGAACTAAAATATGTGTTTTGCTCTACTTTTTGTTGAACTGTCTAAATTTAAATTTGGCAACGTTGACCGATTTCGAGATGGTCACGTGGTACATTCTCGCAGACGAGTTGTACTCACATATTTCAAACATCGGGGCCCTGGTGTAATATTGCGAAAAGCATTCGTTATTCTAAGTCGCATATTTTCGGAAGTAGTTGGTGACTCGACGAAAACCATATTCTTTACGTATTTATGGATAAATAGAGATATGGAACACGGCGCCACTGTAGCAGGACCCTGTATATTTATTTATAGTACAAGGAGGCATCAATCCTTGTTAAAATCCCGGACAAGGTGTCAATCTGTTTTTGCCCATAACAAGTCGCATGTAAAAATACATAATGGTTTTTACTATGTAGCTAAAAGTTCAACAACAACAATGCATTTTCTGAATGTTTTTATTGTATATAACAGTTCGCGAATTATGAATACCATTCAACATGTTGACAAAGTGAGAACCTTGCCTATGGTCACAAGAGGTGTAGTAAAGAATCTGAATAGATAGGAATCAGGCAATGAATGAATAAATATAAAGAACAAAAAGAACGTAGAATTTAGAAACTTTTTCCAAGCTGCGCTACTCCTTCGGGAGTTTTAAGCCACTATATATATATTTATTGTTTGGGAATTTTCAACAAATAATTTTACGATAATGACTATAAATCAAATTTATACTAATACATAACGGCCTAAACGGTATTTTCTACACTGACCACATATAACAAACAATCTCTACGTCCGGCTTTTGTACTTTGTACTGATGATCCTCATTATGTAGAGTATCATTTTTCAGATTTGCTGCGTAATTATAAATCGTTGCTGGTTCACGTCCGTTATACAATAGAACATGTTCTATTTTTAGCCGTGTAATTCGAGCATATTAATCAAACTTCAATTTATATTCGTTTACCTTTTAGGTGACTAATAACCGACATGCAATGAACAGAAAATACGATTTCCAATTCATTAATTTAATGAATTAGTATTAGGTAAATGTCAACTCACAAATCCAATTTGTGTTAATGACCTACGAGTAGAAGAAAGTATATTTTACCTTAACAAGCTGCAAAAAGGATTTTCGTTGTGATAGGTGGGTTCTAAAAACTGCTCAAGAGATTTAGGTACAACAAGCTGCACCTTTTTTATAGGCTTCTTACAACTGCAGGTGCAGATTACACTTGTTTTAAATAGTACCCAGTGAGTGCTCGGAAATGTTTTCTTTTGTGGCTTATGGGGGGCAGGATAACACTATAATGTATCACCCTCTGCAGTAAAAAGCTCCATTACTTTCATGTCAAAATAATTTCTCCTTTTACCAGAATTTAATATTAATCATATAGTTTGAAACATTCTGTATTAGCATGAAGTTATTATTATAATTATTACAATTTTTCCAATGAGACAAATAAAAATCTATATCGTGCACAATTCACCAATATCATCACAAACTTTTCTCATATGAATAATAATCGCATAGATCAATTTACTATTATGTTCAATAAGTGCTAGATATATCTAAAACAACATCCTGAAGTTTGCATTATCAATAGTGATAAAGGTAACTGTTGCAATGTATAAAGACGAATACATTAATAAAAACCAAATATTTCTAAATGATACTACAAACCACTTAGAGCGGATCCGTCTTGCACTCTACAACAGAAATCTAATAAAATTGTTTCTGAAGTAAAAAAAAAACAATGATTGATGCAATAACGGCTAAAACGTTAACTATCTATAAATAAATTATACCACGTTTTTATACTTTACCAAAAATTCATAAGTGCATTTTATCAATGAGACCAATTGTTTCCTCTATAGACTCCCCAAATAGTAAAATAACGAAATTTATTACTGAAATATTGACCAACTCATATGACAACGATAACAGATATCATGTTAGTGACTCTTTCTCCTTTAGTGAATTCATTAACGATTTTCAATTAGCACCAAATTATGTTCTTATAAATGTGCTACCATCTATGGTAAGAAGAGAGTATTGACATTAAATTTTGACTGAATCTAGTCAAGATGTCACTCTCTTCTTTTTTATCCCTTTCAGAGATTAATACAAAGTGAGTAAACCAGTAAGGAATTTTAATTTATTAGATTCGACATCCTAAGACCGGTTTCTGTCTTTCGACTTCATCAGTTAGGCTTTTCGAATCCAATAAATAAAAATTCCAAACTCGTACAAGTCAATAGCTATATCCGCTATAAGATAACATTTTTAGATGTGCTACCATCTATGGTAAGAAGAGAGTATTGACATTAAATTTTGACTGAATCTAGTCAAGATGTCAGATTAATACAAATCTCTGAAAGGGATAAAAAAGAAGAGAGTGACATCTTGACTAGATTCAGTCAAAATTTAATGTCAATACTCTCTTCTTACCATAGATGGTAGCACATCTAAAAATGTTATCTTATAGCGGATATAGCTATTGACTTGTACGAGTTTGGAATTTTTATTTATTGGATTCGAAAAGCCTAACTGATGAAGTCGAAAGACAGAAACCGGTCTTAGGATGTCGAATCTAATAAATTAAAATTCCTTACTGGTTTACTCACTTTGTATTAATCTCTGAAAGGGATAAAAAAGAAGAGAGTGACATCTTGACTAGATTCAGTCAAAATTTAATGTCAATACTCTCTTCTTACCATAGATGGTAGCACATCTAAAAATGTTATCTTATAGCGGATATAGCTATTGACTTGTACGAGTTTGGAATTTTTATTTATTGGATTCGAAAAGCCTAACTGATGAAGTCGAAAGACAGAAACCGGTCTTAGGATGTCGAATCTAATAAATTAAAATTCCTTACTGGTTTACTCACTTTGTATTAATCTCTGAAAGGGATAAAAAAGAAGAGAGTGACATCTTGACTAGATTCAGTCAAAATTTAATGTCAATACTCTCTTCTTACCATAGATGGTAGCACATCTAAAAATGTTATCTTATAGCGGATATAGCTATTGACTTGTACGAGTTTGGAATTTTTATTTATTGGATTCGAAAAGCCTAACTGATGAAGTCGAAAGACAGAAACCGGTCTTAGGATGTCGAATCTAATAAATTAAAATTCCTTACTGGTTTACTCACTATGTTCTTATAAGTTTAGATGTAGTCTCTTTTCACTAACTTACCTTTAGAGTTAGTTAAACTCTGCATCGACAAAACTGGAAAAAAATTAACAACCTCTGCAATATTAAAAACAAACGTTTATGAATATAATTGATTTTTGACTCTACAATCTCTTCAATCAAAAATTCTACAAACAAATTTTCTTTCATGGGTTCTAATATCTCTCTAATAATATCAAGTTACGTTTTAGATGAACTCCTAGAATATTGCACAAATAAAATAACATTCGAAATTCCTTTCCTCAAGAGATGTGTAGATGATCTTATCCTCTCTGTACCAGGAAACTGTATCGGTGAAACTTTAAATATTTTTAACAGTTTCGATCCAAATATTCAGTTGACTGTTGAAAAAAAAACTGATAATTCAGTTCCATTCCTGGGTTTAAAACTAATAAGAACTAACGACAATAAAATCATTATTAGATGGTACAGAAAACCGATTAATAGTTGTTGAGGGCTCTGGAATAAGCCCTATGTTGTGCCAGTTTCCCAGGACGGCCAACAATGTGTTACCGCCTTTTTAAACTGCATCGTATTTCGAATTTCGTGGACTGTACTTTTAGATTGAAGAAATGTGCTGTAGCAGGGTTTCCTTCTCAACTTCATCCAACAAAAACAATGGACACTTTTATTTAACCATTTATTAGACTTGTTAAATAAATAAATGAACAAAAACAACAACGTAACAAAGATTACATTAAACTAGTAATCGTGAACAAAGTATTATAGTTAATTTAAAGAAATGACCACATCATTCAGAAAATATTAATTTGCTGTACTACGAAGCATTATGAAAAATGAATTTATTGACGAGGTTTTCTGTAACCCCGGAGTATGCGCTCATGATGAGGGCTCGATGCAAAACTGAGTTTAAATTGAATTGGACTGCTTGATACGCAGCTAAGGCCCACTAACTTGCCGTACTAAGAGGCATTATGAAAAATGAATTTATTGACGAGGTTTTCTGTAACCCCGGAGTATGCGCTCATAATGAAGGCTCGATACAAACTGATTTTAAAATCGGCGAAGTTCATCGGTTTCAGATATATCCCTTCCCCGGCTGGCAACCGTTCTAGAAAGATTCTTTAGCGTGTACCGCGTAAACAAGTGTAAGATTTTTTCTATTGTCTAGACGCGACCGTTAGATTTACGACTTGATACCATCCTTAAAATAGAGCAAAAAATTCTTTGATGAACCGCTTCCTGGTTCGACGCCGCTCGCCAACGTATTTTGGTGCGGCGTTGCCGGTTGTACAAATAAACGAATATGAGTTTACATGTTTAATTATCTGAAAATTAAACAATAGTAATCGGTTCCTAAATTTCCATTCCAGCCATTCCATGAAAATCAAAATAAATTTAATTAATAACCTCAAAAACAGAGTGGTTAAGGTCATTCATCTATCTTTGAGAGATGAGTGTCTAAAATAACTCCAAAACATTCTTTTAGAAAACTCATATCCCAAATTTTTAGTGAATAAAATTCTATTGAGTACCTCTATTTTGCAGCCGTATATGAGGTTTTTTTAAAAAATATGAATTTTGCTCAAGAGTAAAGTACCTTTATTTTTGAAATATGAAAAGAAGTTATTAAAAAAATTTGTTTCTAATGACATTCTACGTCAACATACCGATTTTGAACAAGATATTCCGACTTTATGAAATTTTAAATTTTTAATATTTTTTTATACACCCCCGTAATTGACAATTTTAAATTTATTGAAAAAGTTTCAAAGGAACGAAAAGACAACAATTTCATACCAATTTTTGTTAATAATGTTTGACGGTGTGGTTAGTAAGTATGAAAAACAAATAAAAAATTCCTTTATTGATTTTTCAAAAAAATTATTCTTCATAAAAAGTTCTGCATCACATTATAATCATTAAACAGGAATCAAATTTGCAAAATATTTAGTGGTGTACAGGGAAAAATCAAAATTTTTAATCCGGATTAATTTAATCCTTATAAAAGGGAGTCTAGTAGGGGTTTGTAGGTCTTAAATGTTTAAATGAAATCAAAATTGTCAGTTACTTAAAGTCGCAATATCTTTTCAAAATCGGTATGTTGACGTAAAATGTCATTAGAAACAAGTTTTTTTGATAACTTTTTTTTTCAAATTCAAAAAAATAAAGGTACTTTACTTTTGAGTAAAATTCACATTTTTTGACAAACCTCGTATATGGATTTAAAAAAATGATTTTAAGTTTTGGACCATGCACAACTTTTTATGAAGAATAAACTTTTTCACAAAACTAATAATAAAAAAGTTTTCCATATGGTTCCAACTTAAGTAGACACACACTGTAGATGGTTTGACATCAAAACTCATACATTTGTTCAAAAATGAAGACAATATTAAAATAACTAATTAAAATATCAATGAATAAAAGAACAGATATCAATGATATGAGGCGCCGTTTGGGACAAAATACAACTTCTTACAATATATATAATAATACACCATATATATAAAAATATTGCACAATATATAGAAGAATTCCATATATATATATATATATATAATGTCTTCATATAGAGTTCTAATTCCACTAATTACCGCAATAGAATGAGGGCGCCAGCTATCCCCACGTGTAAATTAGAATCATAAATGCAGGGTTGCCGATCTGTGGGAAATTATACATCATTGAATGATTATTGAGGGATAACTTTTTTTGGGTAATTCATGGCCATTTTCAATACCATATTATGTATATTGTTAACTTTATCTGCTGTTTCACTTTCTACATTTCTCATTAATACATTTAATTATAAAACAATGCTTGTCAAGTATTAATAAACATTTTTCCAACAGCCTTACATCCGTATCAATTTGTCTTTGATAACATAAATTATAATCAGTAATTAATTCTTCAAAGCATTCGGTAATATCCATATATATATATATATATTATTCTCAGATATTTCGGATTCTGATATTATTATATTATAGATTATAGGTTAGGATGTATAGTTGAGAAACTTTATCTCGGGGATGGGATGTACAGTATAGTGGGTGAATGATTTATGAACGAATCATTTTTAAGAATGGACTCAAAATATTCGATTTGCTAAAAAGAAATAAAAATATGAAAACATCAGTATATTTCTTGATATGAAAATTGTACATATACACAAAAGACTTTAAGTTTATTGAAAATGGCCATGAATTACCCAAAAAATGTTATCCCTCAATATTTATTCAATGATGTGCAAAAATATCCAAAAATGGATAATTTCCCACGGATCGGCAACACTTCATTTATGATTCTAATTTACACGTGCGTATAGCTGGCGCCCTCATTCTATTGCGGTAGTTAGTGGAATTAGAACTCTATATGAAAACATTATATATATGGAATTCTTCTATATATTGTGCAATAATATTATATATGTTTTTTTTATATATATATGGCGTAATATAATTATATATATATATGGATTTTTTTTATATATATGGTGTATTATTATATATATTGTAAGAGTTGTATTTTGTCCCAAACGGCGCCTCATACAATGACCTCACTACAATATACACATATCTATTAAAAACAGAGAAAATTTCTCAACTCGTCCTCCTTGAATTGATTTTTTATATATTTATACATATTTATACATTTTATAACCTCACTCTGTATTTTTTAATTGTATACTGATTTTTTAGAAATTATCATTTTCTCATTTTAAATTTTAACACTGATGTTTCTTTTTTATGTAATTTTTTCTGAATTTGTCTTTCATAAACTCCTGATGATGCCAACATAGTTGGCGAAACGCGTGTAGAGTGTTAAAATTTGTGTTTTGGTTAGTGATCGACGATAGTGTTTCAACTTATTTATCTTGATAAAGAAAATAAACATTTCGGAAGCTCATAGTGGTTTGTATTTTAATTTCTCTCTCTTTCCACTGGATTAAAACCACTTAGTTGTTAAAAAAGTTTTTTTATTGACATTTCGGCTTTCCAGATCGAAAGCCGTTATCAAAATGACATAAAATAAATAAATTTACTAGAAACAGAACACTTGATAATCTTGCAAAAATATGACATCAACATAGTATACATAGAATAAGATTTTGAGATTGAAGATGTCAAAATCTGTTTCAATCATATTTTTGTGACGTTTCTGGGAACGAATTTTTTGAAAGGATAGCGCATTTGCATATTATAAGAGAATTTATACTTCGTCATAAATGAAGTTTTCTTATTAATATTATCATAAGAAAAAAACCAGATAAAAACTTATGATACTATCCCGATATAGAGGGTATCCTTTTTGCAATTAACTCTTTTTGTAAAATAGGTATCCAAATTTTTGAAATATCAACCGAACAATTAGAAACACATTCGTTATTATTTAAGCATATCAATGCTGCTTCTTTAACTTTGCGGTTATAATTATTCGGTTCTTTTAATAATCTAGTTGAAAAATTCCATTGTATTTTATGACCAGAATCCCATGCGTGTCCACATATTTTGGGTTTTTCGAATTGTTTATTTTTAATGTACGATTGGTGTTCATTAAGTCTAATATGAAAAGGTCTAGATGTTTCTCCTATATAAAATTTATTACATTCGCATGGAATTTTATAAATACAATTTTTTGTGTTTTGAATTTCATTAAAAGGTTTTGTATTTACTATTATAGATTTTAATGTATTATTAGTTTGAAAAATTGAATTAGAAAAATCTTACAAAATTAATCAAAATTTAACCTCCGCAGAATTTAAATCAATTAAAAATTTTAAAAAATGACAATACAATTAAGATTTTACCGGCAGATAAAGGTAACGCGACGGTTGTCATGAACAAAACAGATTATGATAACAAAATTAACGAAATTATTGAAAACGGTAACTATTCAAAATTAAATAAAGATCCAACTACTAGTATTGAAAACAAAATTTACAAAACTTTATATAAAAATAAAAAATTCCTAAGTGATAAAGAACGAAGATCTCTTACTTCTCATTATAGTAAACCTCCACATTTTTATGGTTTACCCAAAATTCATAAACAACAAATACCATTAAGACCAATAATAAGTTCTATAAATTCACCTTGTCAAAATTTAGCAAGATTTCTACTTAAAATAATAGATCCGTTATCAGGAAATAATAATTCCTTTATCAAAAATTCAAAACATTTTTTAGAAAAATTATCAAAAATCAAAATTACAAATTCAGATATAATGGTTAGTTTTGATGTAGTCAGTTTATTTCCAAATGTTCCTGTCGATAAAACTCTTAATCTTGTGAGAAAAAAGTTGACAAGTGATAATACATTAATAAATAGAACTAAATTAAGCGTCTCAGCAATTCTAGAATTATTGGAACTATGTATTAAAACTACATATTTTCAATTAAATAGTAATTTTTATCAGCAAAATTTTGGCATGGCAATGGGTTCTCCTTTATCACCAAAATTGTGTGATATTTTCATGGAGAATTTTGAAATGGAAATTGTAAACAAACAAAATTTAAGACCTTCTGTCTGGTTTAGATATGTAGATGATATCTTTGCAATTTGGCAACACGATAGGGAAAATATTGATACATTTTTATATACTATTAATAATTCGGAACCTACTATTAAATTTACAATTGAAATTGAAAATAATAAAAAATTACCGTTTCTTGATGTACTAATACACAATAACAACAATTGTTTTGATACATCAGTTTTTAGAAAAGAAACACATACAAATAGATATCTAAATTTTAATTCAAACCACTCAATTTGTGTTAAACGAGGTATTGTCAAATCTCTTTCCGATAGAGCAAAAACAATTTGTTCAAATGACAATATCTTAAATAATGAATTATCACTTGTTAAATCTGTCTTGATTAAGAACAACTACCCAAGTAAATTTATAAATCGTGAACTTTACCGAGACATCAAAAATTTAAACCCCCCAATAATTCTTTCAAATATAGTAAAAATCCCTTATATTCCAAAATTATCCGAAAAAATTAGAAGGATTGGCAATAAATTTAATTTAAAAACAGTTTTTCAAACTAATAATACATTAAAATCTTTAATAGTAAATACAAAACCTTTTAATGAAATTCAAAACACAAAAAATTGTATTTACAAAATTCCATGCGAATGTAATAAATTTTATATAGGAGAAACATCTAGACCTTTTCATATTAGACTTAATGAACACCAATCGTACATTAAAAATAAACAATTCGAAAAATCCAAAATATGTGAACACGCATGGGATTCTGGTCATAAAATACAATGGAATTTTTCAACTAGATTATTAAAAGAACCGAATAATTATAACCGCAAAGTTAAAGAAGCAGCATTGATATGCTTAAATAATAACGAATGTGTTTCTAATTGTTCGGTTGATATTTCAAAAATTTGGATACCTATTTTACAAAAAGAGTTAATTACAAAAAGGATACCCTCTATATCGGGATAGTATCATAAGTTTTTATCTGGTTTTTTCTTATGATAATATTAATAAGAAAACTTCATTTATGACGAAGTATAAATTCTCTTATAATATGCAAATGCGCTATCCTTTCAAAAATTCGTTCCCAGAAACGTCACAAAAATATGATTGAAACAGATTTTGACATCTTCAATCTTAAAATCTTATTCTATGTATACTATGTTGATGTCATATTTTTGCAAGATTATCAAGTGTTCTGATTCTAGTAAATTTATTTATTTTATGTCATTTTGATAACGGCTTTCGATCTGGAAAGCCGAAACGTCAATAAAAAAACTTTTTTAACAACTAAGTGGTTTTAATCCAGTGGAAAGAGAGAGAAAAGAAAATAAACATTTTCGAAAGCTCGACTTAAAACGAAGAAATTTATTTACTATTGACTGCTTCCCACTAATTTATCTACATAAGTAAATATAGTTACTTAGTTTACAAAATTTTATTACAAGAAAAAAATTATAGTGCTCTAAAACAAAAGAGTTTTAAGTGCATTAAGTGTCAGTTCAAAATATGTTGGTTTACAAAATATTTTCACAGAACGTGTTACTAAAAATTCATTAAAAAAACATATTCTAAAAATATGGTATAAAAAAACTTCGATTTATTGTTTGAATTTTTTATTTCATACTTCATATATTCAAAACGTAATGATTCAATAAACATTAATTTTGAATTCGCCAAGTAAAAAATAATGTAGATGGTTTCGTAGGTGGGCACATTTATGAATAAATTTCGTATAGTTATGCAAGTTATGAAATCACGGCCAACCGCATTTTCGTTGCACTCATTAAGAACATTTTGTATCCTATTTGAATAGCAGGAAAATAAGTTTCTATCAAATTTTCCGGATAAATCTCATTCAGCAAAAAAACAATAAACGCTGATGAGAGAATCATTTATTAGTTCCATCAGAATTCATAAAAACAAACTTCGTTCTTCGAAAGTTTCAGATGAAATCCTTCAACAATTTACATGAGAACAAATTTCAAATCAACTGGGAATTTTCCACATCAAGTATTTTCCTTTCATAAAAGTTTAACGTCCAACGTAATTATTTTCGGTGCCTTACGTTTTTGCGGCCAAAAAATAAATTAAATTTGACAAATGACTTGTCAACTTTTCCACGCGTTTTGGGACCAAACAATTCCTAATTGTGAGATCTCTTTAGCTAAGTTTGAATGTTTTTCTGCTAACGAGCAGTGGCGTAAGATATCTGCAGTATGAAATGGGGCAGGTATTTTTGCCTTGGTACCGCAGTAGATAGGCCGGGGTTTAAAATTAAAATGCCCAGTGCAGGATTCACATTTAAGCTGCACAAACTATAGCTTAGAGCCCCCACTTTCTTGGGGACCAATTGTCATATACATCTCAAATGACCATTAAAAGTGTCTGACCCCATTGTTTAATACTATACAGAGGAGGTTGTCTGATAAATTCAAGCTAGAAAAAAATCCCCATCGTGCATAAAGTACATACCTCGGATGGCTATACTAGCTAGTACATTTGGTCAAATATTTTGTAAAAAATCTAAGTACACAGCACCTATCACCTCCAATCCAAGATTCGCGAATCGCAAGAGGATTTTCGTCTGCCTGAATGTGAGTTGCGCGAGTCATTTATTCCATTTCCATACTCTAAGTATTTATTTTTTATTTATCAAATGCTGCAAGTGGCTACTAACCGTGGCAGTGGTTTAAAACTGGGGATAATCAAAATTTAATTTTTTTCCTGCTTTTAATAAACATATTGTTGAGGGTTCTGGAATAAACCCTATGCTAAAGATATTTGATGATCTGGCACCGCTTAGGGATTTTAAAACAAAAAAACCTAAACCTCCTTGGCTTACCGACAATATTAAACTTATGATTAAATTACGCAATAAAGCATTTAAAAAATTCAAAAAAACAAAAAACCCTCATCATTGGGATTACTATAAAAATCTAAGGAATTTTACTAACACTGCAATCAGTAATGAAAAAAAGGGATATCTTCAATTTCTTGCCACTAATAGTAGAGGAAATAATTTGTGGAAAAAATTAAACGATCTCAATATTTATAGCAAACCTAAAAACAATACCCTTCCTGATAATCTGAACAAACCGAATGATATTAATGATCATTTTTTATTGCCCTCTGCAAATGTACAGTTACCAGATAATGAATTATTACATTTATATCATACAAATATTAAAGCTAATATTACGGATTTATTTGAATTTGAATTAATAGATGAAAATATTGTATATAAATATTTGCTGGATATTAAGTCTAATGCTGTGGGTCCTGATCATGTGCAACTAAAAATGTTATTATTATGTTGTCCTTATATACTGCCTTACATGACACATATTATAAATTTTTGTTTAGAGAACAGTACCTTTCCAAAACAATGGAAATCTTCTAAAGTTATACCTGTACCTAAAAAGAAAAATATAAGCAGTTTCAATGAATTAAGACCCATTGCCATCCTACCTGTATTATCAAAAACTATTGAAAAAATTATTAAGTTTCAAATTAATCTACATATAAATAAATATAAAATTTTACCATCACATCAGTCAGGATTCCGCCAAGGTTACAGCTGCAACACAGCTTTGCTAGATATTACTGACGATATATTTAGAGATATAGATCATGGAAAGACAATAGTTTTGACTTTAATAGACTACTCGAAAGCATTTGATACTATCAATCACCACATTTTGTTAGCTATTTTAAAGTACATAGGTTTTTCTAACAATGTCACAAATTTTTTTAGAAGTTATCTATGTGGTAGGTGTCAGTTTGTCGAGACTAGTGTAGGTAGGTCGGATAATAAATCTATTTCCTGTGGAGTGCCACAAGGGTCAATTTTGGAACCAATACTGTTTTCACTGTACACTTGTAGCATTCATAATGTCCTAAGTCATTGCAAGTCTTACATGTATGCAGATGACACACAGTTGAAATACTCTTTTTTGAGTTCAGAGATACAGCATGCCAATCTAATGATTAATAGTGACCTTACCAAACTGTCCATTGAATCAAAAAGACATTTTCTCTCAATTAATCCATCTAAATCTATAGTTTTAGTATTTGGCAAACATAAAAATAAAGTAAAAAATGAACTGCAAATAAAAATAGAAGATACAATTTTGCCGTTTGCTAAAGTTGCTAGAAACTTAGGTATCGAACTAGATAGTGAGCTTAGATTCAAACAGCATGTTACAAAGTGTATACAAAGATCGTATGCTAATTTAAAGATGTTATTTCCACATAGACGCAGTTTAACAATTTCAGTTAAAATCCTGCTTTGTGATACACTTATACTGAGTCATTTTAATTATTGCGACAGCGTGTATGGTCCTTGTATAGATAATATTGACTTTAATCGTATTCAAAGAGTACAGAAATCGTGCTTAAGGTTTATTTACGGTATCAAAAAATTTGATAGAGTAACTCATAAACTACGTGATGCTAAATGGCTGAATATGTCCTCTAGAAGAAAATTACACATGGCAACCTTATTTCATAAAATTATTATGTTCAAGTCTCCACCATATCTGTTTAACAAAATTGTTTATAGGTCGCATGTTCACAACATCAATATTCGTTCTCGTGGTTACATATCTCCCCCACCACACCGTACCTGTATGTTTCAAAGGTCGTTTTCATATAATATTTACAAGCTATACAATGGTATTCCCCAGTCTATTAAACAATTTGGAATCAGCCATTTTTCAAAAGAATATAAAAGAATTTTATATAACTCTCCAGCATAACATTTTTTTCTCTCTAAAACTCTCTATAGTGCAATGTGCTTTTAGATAAATTATTGTTTATCTTAAATCTTGTTTATTTTTGTTTTGTTTGCTAGGTCCGACACTTTGTATCAGTTTTTACTGTTTGTCGGCTCTATTTTGTAGTTACTGTGGGTACGATATTTATATATTTTTATTTTTTGTTGTTTTTATTATATGTAGCTGCAAATAAAGATTATTATTATTATTATTATTATTATGTTGTGCCAGTTTCCCAGGACGGCCAACAATGTGTTACCGCCTTTTTAAACTGCATCGTTGTATTCTAAGTGGACTGTAACATTTTGCCTCCTCAACTCCATTTGACAAAAAACAACTAACACCTTTATTTAACGATTTATTTTAAGTTAAATAAATAAATAAATAAACAACAACGTAACAAGTGATTACATTAACTGGTAATCAATGAACAAAGTATTATAAGTACCATATGTGCTTAACAAACACTAGCACATAGGTAAAAAACTAAAGGACCGCATCAGTCAGAAAATATTTTGTGTGTTCTGGATGAGTGATGAAATAACACTGGAGGGTCCTAGCCTGATTCGCAGCTAGAGACACACTGTTTAAATTCTCGAAGCACTGAGTTTTGATTTTGAAAATATAAAGTGAACAATAAAGTGTACCGCCTGATTGCAGCTAAGTACCACTATGATAAACAAAATATTTTTACGTTGAGCTGGTGTCAACGGAGGGTCTAACTTGATTCGCAGTTAGAGACGCACTGTTTAAACTCTACGAAGTTTTGTCGGTTTCAGATTTATCCCTTCCGGATTGCGCAATTGTTCTAGAAAGTTCGTTAGCGTGGGTTTTTTATATTGTCTAGACGAAACGGTTAGAATTGCGTTTATAGATTATGGCGTGATATTTTATTGTGAAATAGAGTAAAAAAAATATCTTTTGATGATACCGCTTCCTGGTTTAAACGCCGTTCGCAAATGTATTTTGGTGCGGCGTTGCCGGTTGAACGAATATGAGTTTACATGTTTAATTATCTGAAAATTAAACACATATTTACAATATAATAAGGATCAACTGAAATTTGAGTTTCTCTTCGTAGCGGACAAATTAAACCAATCACGGTTTAATTAGAGTCGTACAATTCGAAAACTTTCATTCAATGGAATTTTATTAGAGGCAGAAACATTTTTGTATAAAAATTTAATCATGCTAGCCACATGATTCGGTTGCAACTACGGATCAGAGTTTGTTTTTATCAACTTAAAAAGTCTGTAATTTGATTTTTGTTTTTGAAATGAACGAAGAGTCGTGTACACAATGAATCAAGTAAATAAATCTGGCTTTGTTACTGATTTTAGATTAAATTTCAGGACTTGATTAAATTAACCTCGAATTTCATTTGATTTCAGTTCTACGTATATCTACATGATGAAACTACAACATATATTGTCGATTTTTGTATTTTTATAATTTTATAATTGGATTGAAATTCATTAACAATATGTTTAATTAAATTTTAAATACAAAATCAAAATCAATGTACGCGTTTTTAAATATTCTTTCTTCAACAAATAATGTAACAATTGGCGACGTTTTTATTAAAATATTTTGTAAATTTTATCTGGAAAGGCCACGAATCTACAATTATTCATAAATTTTTGGTACTTAGTAGCGATTTCAATGAACATTTTGCTCTTCATTACAATTTGAACGTATATTCACTCCAAATCATCATTTTTTATTTTCCCTGTCATACAGCAAATGTTTTAAAATTTTTATCTATGACCATTAAATAACTATCCTCTTTTTAATTGAAAAAGTACAGCATTTTACGATTTACTTTTTCCACTAGTTGAAAAAGTAATCACTTTTGCAACTGCTCTTAGTAACAAATTTAGTGACTTTTAGAATGTCAAAAGTTTATATTGGCAGAATCTAGTAACTTCTAGGGAGTTTGATCTTTTAAGGTTGGAAACACTTTTAGGCAATTGACATATTTTGTTGATTTTAATTTCATTGTTCATGTTGTGGTTCATGTTCATCAATTCATCAGCATCAGTCATATTTCCCATAATTTCTTAAGTGTTCATTGTAAATTGTAATAAAAATAAAAGAAATCGACTTGCCGCATACATCAACATCATCAACTGTCGATGTAGCTTCGTCTTCTAGAACACCTTTAGTTTCTAATAGTTTTGAAGAAAGCAATAATTTTCAATTCGATAATAACCTTTCCATAAACAAAAATGTTTCAATTCCAGGCCTATAAATAGAAAATTGTCAAAACTTTACCATCAACTTTTATAAATCTTGAACTATTCATGCGTGATTGTTTTGCTTAATTTTCTTTAGTAAAATTTGTATTTGAATATGTTCGTTTCATTTTTAAAACAAACCTGCCATCATGGTAACTGTCATAGTCGATGGTCATAGATAAAGTATAGTACTCAACTTGTGCAAAAGAGCCATTAAACACTCGAATGATTGCAGCACTTGCCTACGGCTCGTGCTGCAAACTTCATTCTCGTGTGTAATGGACTTCTTTTGCACTCATTGAATAATGTACTAATATACTTTATTATGGATTTACAAGTCATGCAAAACTTTTTATCAAGAATAAAACTTTTTGGGACACACTTTATATATATATATAATTTTGAGTTTGGTAGATTAATCTCGTTCCTATTTAAATGTTTTGAACTATGTAATAATATTCATAAAATATTATATCTGGCCTAGTTCCTTAACAAAATCTAACTTTTAGTAAGTGTTATATTGTTTGTGAGTTTTGCCCAGTCGGCAGGCTGGAGTGGATACTTATGTCTGTAATCTAGAATCTCGCGAGAACTTATTTAAACTTGGACTAATACCAACACAAAGTAAAATACAAAGTTTTGTGTAAGTACTGAAAAGAGGATGCCAAAATAGCATTAAGGTGATATTGTCAGTTCTTAAAGTTTTTTGTCGAAAATGAAGACATTTCAAAAGTTGCGTAAAATATGTCTGCACCGCCAAGATAACAAACTTTCTGAAATACACTCCGAAAGTTTTGAAATAAGAGCACCGTTTATTATTTCATTGTCTTTTTGTTGGGGAGTTTTGTGAAAGTTGCACGAACAACATTGTCGCTAAATTAGTTAATTCAATTTAAGTTTCAGTTGCTCGGAGAAAATATGATTTATACTGATCGACTTCGAGTCTTTTCACTGTGAAAGTTGGCTACCTGTGTGAGGTGAGCCTAATGGCTTGTTTCAAACTTTTATAGTCTCTGAAGTGTAAGTCGGAAAATGCGAAAAAGTTTTCATAACTTCTTAATACCCGTAAAGGCGAATTATGTGCAATTTAAGAAATAATAAGTGATAGCTATGAATTTCCTAAATGCTTACCCAAGAAAGTGTTAACAATATTTTAATTTAACAAAACTCTCATTTCAAATACATTGCAAGATAAAAAAACTTAAAAATAACTCCGAAACAAACACCTCTAGCATATCTTTATGGTTTATGGACAACTTTAAGTGATTTCATGGCGTTCCACAGGTCTTTTTTGTTTAGTAAATTAGATCGATAACATAAATACCCACGCTTCTCCATACGGACTGCATTCGTAACTGAGTTACGGAGATCTTTATAATGCCTATAATCCAGAACATTTTTAGATTTTTTATATTTGGCTAAAGCAGCATCTCGAGTTTTCATCATATCCCGAATTGTAGGCGTGAGCCAAGGTGCATGTGGCTTTGTAATACGTGATTCTACGTACGGAGCATGTTTATCAAACAAACAAACTAACATATTATTAAAAAGCCGTATTTTATTGTCCATAAAATGTTCATACAGTATGTTATCCCATGAGATTTTGTTGAGATCTGTATTAAAGTTACTAAGCGAGAAATTCTTGTAATTTCTGTAAAACGTCAAAAATTTTGTTTTGTATTTAATGTCTAAATCCAACTCACAGTAAACTGCTCTATGATCAGACAATTCATGGTCTAAAACAGAGGAGTGCCTAACAAGTTCATTTTTATTTGTATATATAACATCAAGCAATGTTTGTGAAGTGTTAGTTATGCGGGTAGGTTCCGATACCAACTGAACAAAATCGTAAGATTCAAAACAAGTATTTATTGGATTATCTACTAGTTGATCAACATTAATATCTCCAGTTACAACAATATGATCAAATGTGCGAAAGAGTATTATCACAATACTCTACGAAATTATACATTGTGCAAGCGTCAGTTCTATATATAACACCGACTAATAGCGTTGTTTTGTGAATTTTCATAGAAATCCATATTTGCTCGATCCCTAATGGATAATTAAGGTCAGCAAATTCCACCTTTAAATTTAACGAATCCCTTACATAAAAACCAACCCCTCCGCCTCTCGAACCACGATCCTTACGAATTATCTTGAAGCCCGGATTGTACACTGCCTGATCTGTGATATCCATAGTCAACCAAGTTTCAGATAAGCAAACAATATCAAAGTGATGGAAATTTATTAGATCTACAAATGCATCGAATTTGGGAAACAACGAACGAAGATTGAAATGAGCTAATTTTAATTTTTTGTTAGACGTATTGAATTTTAGCTTTAAGTTGATCAATTTGGTTTAATAAATAACCACACTCTGAACTGTTTGCGATATGATCAATAATAAACATTTGTAACATACAAAAAATATAAAAAAATTGAGTTACCTACTTTTTGCACGGATGATTTTTTTTTCAAATAAAAGTAGGTAATGTAGACATAGAAGAAAAAAAAGCTTAATTTTCCTTCTATTCTACTTCTATCTCATCTTCTTCTGTCCCTCCGTGAGGAAGGTTTGAATAGAAGTCAAAGTAATCGCGGCTTAAGGCTGCCGGTGTCATCGAGAATAAAGACATCAGGTCTTTGTATTTCGGCTCGGAGTATGGATGACCCTCAGGTTAACATGGTGAAAGACTTTTCAGCGATGTATTGCTCAAAGCATTTTTTCAGCAGTCAACACGGTTAAAATGTGCATCGAATATTAAGTGGTAATCGTATTCATAAGGCGTCTTCTTGTTGAACTGGAAATAAAAGGCCTTCTGGAAGTGCACTTGCTTTTTCTCAGTATTTACTTTTCACATGGTTAGGTAACCCTTCACGAAAGCCTTCCAGTCTTGGATGTTTTCTGTAGAAACATCGTGAACAATGTACAGTTGGTCTCGTTTCTTCCGCGCAGCCCGCGCAATAGTTTTCCAGTCACCAGGCCATAATGGTTTACCAACGCGCTTAAATTCTGTACCAATCGCAGAATGCATAGAATCGCATTCCATTTCAGTATGGCCTGGCGTTAAAAATTTAAGTTCAATCTTTTTGAGATGGCTTATTGCTTGTACCGCATGCATACACATGGCATCAACAAATTGATTTAAGTTTTGTCTCTGGTGACTTATGGACGTTCTTCCATTCCTTCCAGTTGGTTACTTATAGTTGATGTTTCAGAGTCTGATGAATTACTACTTGTACTAGGAAGATATTCAGATTCATCTGGAGAAAAATCGTTATATTCCATTACTGGCTCGTTTGCAACAATATTTTGAATTGGTTCCTCTTCAAAAGTAGTAGAATCTGCAATTAAGTGGTACCGAATTAATATAAGTCGGATTCCACAGATGTCATAACCAAAGAGCAGATATATAATTTGCCGTACAGATTTATCAAAAAATATGAATTCTGTAGAATTATTATTCTCACTAAATTATTGTGTTTTCGGAAAACTTCGACCCTTGGGTCCTGTTGAACATGGCCATTTTTTTTGTTATCAGACCTGCAGATCCTTTTAAACACTACAACGTACAAATCTTTGTTACATACACCTTTTTTATAAACTGATACTAAGGCCATTTTCAATAGGTGAAAATAATGAGCAATAGAAAATATTTCATCATCAACAAAAAACGTTATATAAACGCACAGGTTTACAGTTTGCTTACGTCTTATAAAGCCAGGATCCGTATTACGAACCATAATGTTAGCTGCCCTCGACATTATTATCAACTTTATTCACAGCACTTACAACACAATAAAACACTGAATAGGTTAGAAATAGACACTTTTAGTTACCTAGTTTTGACACACACATTTCAAGCCATACTGTTGTTCTAGACAAAGCTATAATTAGGTACCTATTTCTTACAGAAATAGAAATCGCTTGGCCGGTATGATCTACTTTAGACACTGATTACTTGATGTTGCTAAAGAACCTTGATGAGTTAGCCACTTATTGCATTCATTTTTGCTTCAAATAGAATATAAAACTAATAGATAACTCATTTTACCAAAATTTTGAGTTACCTAGTTCTTACATTCAGGCGACGATATGTACATCGCGAAAAAAATAAAGTTTTTATTTGATATTTTGGTGCCTCTCTGGCTTGTAAATACATCCTGAATTTTTCATTCCTTAATTTTGAACCTAACCTAAAAAAAAAAATTTTTTTAACTAAAAAATTGCAACCCGTAGCGTTCAAACGCTTGTTCCGATTGAGCTGAAATTTGTTATGTGGGTATCGGATCATCGCGGAATGAATCCGTTTGTTTTTAGTTGAAATCGCCCCACCAGGAGGCGCATTAGCCCCTTTTTTTCTCAATGTAAACCTAACTTAATTAATCAATCAATCACATTTGTCAAATTTGTCAAAATGCGCTGGCATTGTGGATATGCGCACAATGCCAGCGCATTTAAGTAAGTTTGATCAAATCCGAATAATTTCCAAAATAGCTTGGCAGAAGATGAATATTTAATAGTAATGGAGCTATGACATTAATTATTGAATTGAAATTTTTAATTTCTCCATCTCCTTTTATTGCTGTAAAAAATTTAATTTTATCGTTACATCTACTAAAATTTTTGTTGACCTGGCATCACTGCCCTAGAAATTATTAACATAAAAACTAGTTTAGTATTGACACTTTTTGAAAGGTGCATTTGCACACCTAGAAAAACACTATTTTCGATTATAAGAGTTGTACCAGTTTTATATGACGCGCAGTATACATTCCAAAAAAATAAAAGAACTAATGTTTTTATTTGGTATTATTGGCTTGTAAATACATCCTCAAATTTTCATTCCTTAATTTTACAACTAAGCAATGGAAAAAAATTTTAAAATTTAAAATCCAAATGACATTTGACATGTCAAAGAAAAAGTAAGCAAAATTCCGAACCTAAAAAATTGTTTTACTTTTTTTTGATATGTGAAATGTTTTTCCTTTTTATATTTCAAATGTCATTTTTACTTTAAAACGAATTTTTTTTGGGACTTTTAAAATTTTAACACCAAATTAATTATTTAATTTTTATTTTATAACTGCCGGGAAAGTCTTGTGGCGACACAACAGATTTTTTCCTCTACTATTATTTTAATTTCTTTGTTTCTCTATCTACATCTTTTTCTATTCTAATTTTCCTTATTTGACACATTTCTTTTCCTGCTAAATCTATTGTGTCTACTATGCTCTTAAGCCTTCCATCCACCAATTTAAATGTATATTGTGATTCCTTTCCATGATTTCATGATCGTATCAGCACGTGATTAAATTGAATTATTCTATTTCTGTTCTGGTTTAAAGTTTCTTCCAGACCCAATTTGCCGATGTGTGTCCTTTTCAATTATTTCCTTCCAGGCCTCTATTACTATTACTTTATTTTTTCAAATTAATCTATTTTGTTTTTATCTCCTGATGTTTCTCTTTTAAGAAATGCGAAAAGAAAGAGTCTCTTTTTAATTACTATTTTATAGTCTTTTGTAATTTAAATTCTATCATCTGCAGATATTTTTTCCATCTATCTTTTATTTTCTACTGCGCTTTTTATTCTATTTGGTTAACAATATCTGGTCACCGAGCTTCGCTCTTAATATTCAAATCTACATTTTTAAGCAGTCCAATGAGTATATAATTTAAGTATATTTATAACATGACAAATTATTAATTAATTCGCGAAAATCACGGAGTGGGCGACATCTACTTGAACTACTGATAGGGAGATAAATAAAAAGTTGATTGGCGATTGGCTTGAAAGTAGGCGGGAAAATTAAAAAAGCTATCAGTGTTAATTTTCAATTGGCTGCAGCTGTTGTTGACGTTTATCAACTGCTTGTCACAGAGGTTAGTTAAATGCATTAAAGTTGCCTAGTTTCTGGGGATTTCACCCTTTTAGGGCAACTTCTACTGACGCTTGATCTTCGCGAATTGTCACGGTGGACAGGCCCCGTTTCCGGGACGTGCAACAGCAGCGTGTAGGGCACACGTCCCGTCAACAGAAGATCGCTCAGCTCACTCTATTTATCACTATATAAGAAAAACTCTATGTTCAATTGATTTTATTATTTTTTGATCTGCAGTGAAGGAAAATTATAGGTCTGATATTCATACTTGGGTAAAAACCACCACAAAAACCTGTGACCAGACTCTCGAGGTGTGGCAGATATTGATATCATATTTTTTCAAAAATTCTTTCTCTCTCTCTCTCTCTCTGATCATGAAAACTTAAATATTAAAACTGTCCGCATAATAAAATAGTAGCCGTAAGGGGTAGTCTCACACTATCGGGGAAGGGAAGACAGGTGTCCATTTTAACAGTGTTACTCAACGTTCCTATAAATATTTACTTAAACCCATGATTTCTGAAATTGAATTGGCAACGTTGTATTTTCAACTTTGAATTAATAAGATGGCTGTCATTTGACAAGCAAATTATTTATGTCCGTCAAATGAACCTTTCCTTTTTTATATAAAGCGACAAATTTAAAATTGAATTCTTTCTGATTAAAACGCCAGAAATTAAATAAAGTCAAACCTTTTTACTACTATACTATACAGAAGAAAGGAGTGCAGTATTTAATTTGCAGAACGTAGTACAGGTTCAAGAGGTAGAAATTTTATTTTTACCTCATCCTTCAATGCTTATTTGTAGTTAAAATTTAAATTTTAATACATCTGATCGGCCTAATATAGTTTTTGTCTAGATTTAATCTTGTTTCCATGGTTTTTACTGTAATAAATTTGTTCTTTTGACAGATAAGTCAGACTTTATTTATTCATAGCCGTATCGTATATATTTTAATTGATTAGGAATTTTGTATTAATATATATTTCAAAATGGCTTCATTCTAAAAATATTATCAGTCCTCCTAAATCCTTGAAGGCAGAATTATTAGTAATAGCAAGGCAACATAAAAACAAATTCAAAAAATATATTATGGATGAGATGGCCAGAGAAAAAGGAATTAAAATTCTCAGATTTCCTCCGAACCACGCAGAGTTAAATTCCATTGAACTGATCTGGTCTCAATTATTAAAAGGTTATGTTTCTCAAAACAATAAAACATTTAAATTTCCTGATGTGCGAAATTTGTTTTTGAAGGCAGTTTCAGATGTAAATAGAGAACATTGGGGAAAATGCATTGATCATGTTTAAAAATGTGGAAAATTCATTTAGGAAAGTGGATATATCAATGGATAATTTAATAGAACCGATAATAATAAACATCAGAAAAGACAATTATAGTGATGCCAGTAGTTTTAGTGAAGACAGTGACTTTTAAAGATAGTTCTTGAACTAACTTTTTTTTTAATCTTTGAGTTTAGGTAAGTACTGAAGCGTTACTTTTAATGCCAAGAGATTTAATTTAATCCCAACATATAATCCTCCTTGTTATTTATTGGTTAAATTTAATTCGTTCAATGTTAAAGTGTCGGATGCATAAAGTTTATTTTTATTTTTTGTAAATAATATAACTTCAAAATTTAATCTACGAAGTGCGTATATATATTTTATATGCTGTGACCTTATTTATATTATAGAAACTTATTTTGCAAAGTACGCCTATGGAATGTGACGTTATATCCCCACTTTGACTGTACTCATCTATCCTTTATAGTATATATTACTATAGAAACAAGTTATTATTATGTGCCGTTGCTAGGAAATAAAACTAAAAGCTTAACTTTTCTTGTAAATATCTCGGAAGATCGAATTTTCACAGACATGAGACCTACATTTTTCGCCGATTTAGGTAGGAATTAGTCTACCCTGAAAGTTTCATTGAATTCTGACGAGTGGATTTCGAGATCCTCTAGACACACACACATACACACACACACATACAAACCTTGCTCGTTTAATAGTATTTGATACTATTGATAAATCTTTATAGAATGGTTCCGGATTTGGACATAAAATGCATAGATGAAATCACGAATAGATAATTTTATTTAGATGGAAACTTTCTAGTCTAATTATATCCCATTTTTGGAAGACTAAATACAATGCCGTTTTCAAGAATACTCAACCCGTGATAGATATAACCTAAAAGTAAATGATTATCGTCACGTTATCTAACGTCAACTTATTCAGAATGAAATATCTAATAAGATTCAGTTTCGTGTCTCATAGATATTAAAATGAATTTACGGAATGATATTAATCCGTTTTATTGAATCGTTTCGACAATCTAATTTGTAAAATCTCGTCGTAACCTAATGGATAATCTAATTCTGTCTACCGAGAATGTCGTAATTTAAAACTACCCATTTCGGTTATTGTTTTATTAATCGCTCTGAAAATTGTTACATTTCCTTGGTTATTACAACGAGGGCAAAGGAAATCTTTTAAATGGTAGATTATAGAGTAGGGAGATTAAGTGTATGAAATTATTTAGATTTAGGTTATTTGGGATGAACAATGTCATCAGATCTAACCCTCATATACTTGAATAAGGTAAAGGACGAAAGAACTCGAGGGAGGAAAGATGGAGGAAAAGTGGAAAGAGTCTTGTTGCCCAGCTCCAATGTTTTTCGGGTATATACGCGATTTTCATGAGTAATAGTATATTACGTAATAAATAGAATAGAGAATAGAGAATAAAACCCCCTTTCAAATGAGCTATCACTCACCACCCCATGCTATTTAAATTTTTCGAAAACGTTGCTCCCCTCTAGTAAGGGATGAAATTAGGGGTAAACTATTCATACAAAAATGTACATTGTAGAAATCAAAAGTCGACCTGTCTCGGCGATTTTCCTAACAAGAGGGGGAACACTTATGATCCGCACTGTATAATTCCGTTGAAAAATGTTTCGAAACAGGCACTTTTGAACACCATTTGACTAGGCTACAATATAATATTTATTAGTGCGTTTCACAAAAGTTCGAATAAACATTTTCCAGTTGTATTGGTCTCCAATGGGGAACAAAATAAATTATCTTCTTGAATGTCATTATTTTTATCATATTTTACAAACGTAATAAATCGTAATAAATTGGACACAATTAGATATCTGTGAATTCGTCCATTTATTAAGATTTTCTTCTGCTATATCACTGTTGAGGGTTCTGGAATAAGCCCTATGTTGTGCCAGTTTCCCAGGACGGCCAACAATGTGTTACCGCCTTTTTAAACTGCATCGTAGTTCGAATTTAGAGTGGACTGTACTTTTAGATTGAAGAAATGTGCTGTAGTAGGTTTGCCTTCTCAACTTCATCCAACAAAAACAATGGACACTTTTATTTAACCATTTATTAGACTTGTTAAATAAATAAATGAACAAAAACAACAACGTAACAAAGATTACATTAAACTAGTAATCGTGAACAAAGTATTATAGTTAATTTAAAGAAATGACCACATCATTCAGAAAATATTAATTTGCGTGTGTTTTGCAAGAGTGATAATTAGACACTGGAGGGTCCTAGCCTGGTTCGCAGCTAGCAACACACTCATTCGCCGTACTAGGAGGCATTATGAATAATTTGTCAGAGAATTTTGGATATGTAATATCCCTAACAAGCCCTTATGCGAAGGAACTTGCATTACGTCGCACTTGACGGAGTAGTGAATCGGTTGACGATCAAACACACACTGAATTCAAATTCGACGAACCTCCGTCGCTTCAAGATCTTTCTTTCCGGATTGCGCAACACCTTCTCGAAAGATTCTTTAGCGAGAGCCGCGTAAACAAGTGTAAGATTTTTTCTATTGTCTAGACGCGACGGTTAAATTTACGGCTTGATACCATCATTATGAAATAGAGCAAAAAATTATCTTTGTCGACACCGCTTCCTGGTTTGACGCCGCTCGCCAACGTATTTTGGTGCGGCGTTGCCGGTTGAACGAATAAACGAATATGAGTTTACATGTTTAATTATCTGAAAATTAAACAATCACTAATTCTTCTTTTTCACCAAATATTATATGTACCATTTCAATAGCTGCTGGCAGATTTTCAGCCATTGTGTGCGGGTTACTAGTTTTGTCAACGCGATAAGCAACTTTATAACTTGCTAATAATGCTTTTTTCTACTTTTCCGCACTCATTCATAATAAATAGCATTTTACGCACGAATGGAAAAATTGCGTAATTCCATGAGTGCGTAATTGCTTTACAACACGCATTACGTACTATACTTTACCTACGACCATATACAGTGTGCCAAAAGCCTGGACTTAGGTATTGCATCTTTAGATTTTTTTAACAATTTTACAAAATTATAGAGGATATATTATCATATAGGATCATTCGTTTTATTTATTAACATTGAAACTCTATTGAAACTTACCAAACAACTGTTTGGTACATTAACAAATTGTTACATACCTATTAAAAATTGTTACATATACTTAAGTACAGGTTGGTAATAGAAATTACAATTTAAAATTAAACAAAGATACTAGTAAAAAAAAAATACTATATCCCAGCAATTTATACAACAAATACAATTTTATTAAAATTTTAAATACATTCAATAATTAAAAGTAAATTTATTGAAAATTTATTAAATATTTATAAATATGCTCCGATAATAGCAATCTGTAAGAATGTAAGAATTTTTATAAACAAACAATTTACCATTATGAACATTATAATTGTTTATGGTTACTGAACAATTATTAAATATATTGGATGTATTTCGATTTGTTGAGTCATAAGTCATTGTAAAATTTTCATGTGTTGTGGTTGTTGAGGTTGTATCAAATACTATTAAATGAGCAAGGTTTATATGTGTGTGTGTGTGTGTGTGTGTGTGTGTGTGTGTGTGTGTGTGTGTGTGTGTGTGTGTGTGTGTGTGTGTGTGTGTGTATCCAGAGGATCTCGAAATCCACTCGTCAGAATTCAATGAAACTTTCAGGGTAGACTAATTCCTATCTAAATCGGCGAAAAATGTAGGTCTCATGTCTGTGAAAATTAGATCTTCCGAGATATTTACAAGAAAAGTTAAGCTTTTAGTTTTATTTCCTAGCAACGGCACATAATAATAACTTGTTTCTATAGTAATATATACTATAAAGGATAGATGAGTACAGTCAAAGTGGGGATATAACGTCACATTTCATAGGCGTACTTTGCAAAATAAGTTTCTATAATATAAATAAGGTCACAGCATATAAAATATATATACGCACTTCGTAGATTAAATTTTGAAGTTATATTATTTATAAAAAATAAAAATAAACTTTATGCATCCGACACTTTAACATTGAACGAATTAAATTTAACCAATAAATAACAAGGAGCATTATATGTTGGGATTAAATTAAATCTTTTGGCATTAAAAGTAACGCTTCAGTACTTACCTAAACTCAAAGATTAAAAAAAAGTTAGTTCAAGAACTATCTTTAAAAGTCACTGTCTTCACTAAAACTACTGGCATCACTATAATTGTCTTTTCTGATGTTTATTATTATCGGTTCTATTAAATTATCCATTGATATATCCACTTTCCTAAATGAATTTTCCACATTTTTAAACATGATCAATGCATTTTCCCCAATGTTCTCTATTTACATCTGAAACTGCCTTCAAAAACAAATTTCGCACATCAGGAAATTTAAATGTTTTATTGTTTTAAGAAACATAACCTTTTAATAATTGAGACCAGATCAGTTCAATGGAATTTAACTCTGCGTGGTTCGGAGGAAATCTGAGAATTTTAATTCCTTTTTCTCTGGCCATCTCATCCATAATATATTTTTTGAATTTGTTTTTATGTTGCCTTGCTATTACTAATAATTCTGCCTTCAAGGATTTAGGAGGACTGATAATATTTTTAGAATGAAGCCATTTTGAAATATATATTAATACAAAATTCTGAATCAATTAAAATACATACGATACGGCTATGAATAAATAAAGTCTGACTTATCTGTCAAAAGAACAAATTTATTACAGTAAAAACCATGGAAACAAGAATCTAGACAAAAACTATATTAGGCCGATCAGATGTATTAAAATTTAAATTTTAACTACAAATAAGCATTGAAGGATGAGGTAAAAATAAAATGTCTACCTCTTGAACCTGTACTACGTTCTGCAAATTAAATACTGCACTCCTTTCTTCTGTATAGTATAGTAGTAAAAAGGTTTGACTTTATTTAATTTCTGGCGTTTTAATCAGAAAGAATTCAATTTTAAATTTGTCGCTTTATATAAAAAAGGAAAGGTTCATTTGACGGACATAAATAATTTGCTTGTCAAATGACAGCCATCTTATTAATTCAAAGTTGAAAATACAACGTTGCCAATTTAATTTCAGAAATCATGGGTTTAGGTAAATATTTATAGGACGTTGAGTAACACTGTTAAAATGGACACCTGTCTTCCCTTCCCCGATAGTGTGAGACTACTCCTTACGGCTACTATTTTATTATGCGGACAGTTTTAATATTTAAGTTTTCATGATCAGAGAGAGAGAGAGAGAGAGAGAAAGAATTTTTGAAAAAATATGATATCAATATCTGCCACACCTCGAGAGTCTGGTCACAGGTTTTTGTGGAGGTTTTTACCCAAGTATGAATATCAGACCTATAATTTTCCTTGACTGCAGATCAAAAAATAATAAAATCAATTGAACATAGAGTTTTTCTTATATAGTGATAAATAGAGTGAGCTTAGCGATCTTCTGTTGACGGGACGTGTGCCCTACACGCTGCTGTTGCACGTCCCGGAAACGGGGCCTGTCCACCGTGACAATTTGCGAAGATCAAGCGTCAGTAGAAGTTGCCCTAAAAGGGTGAAATCCCCAGAAACTAGGCAACTTTAATGCATTTAACTAACCTCTGTGACAAGCAGTTGATAAACGTCAACAACAGCTGCACCAATTGAAAATTAACACTGACAGCTTTTTTAATTTTTCCGCCTACTTTCAAGCCAATCAGTAGTTTAAGTAGATGTCGCCCACTCCGTGATTTTCGCGAATTAATTAATGATTTGTCATGTTATAAATATACTTAAATTATATACTCATTGGGCTGCTTAAAAATGTAGATTTGAATATTAAGAGCGAAGCTCGGTGACCAGATATTATATTTGTAAATGTGTAGTATATGTAAAAACAAACATCTTCAAGTTTACCCTTAACTCGGATAACCATAACTATAGTACTCGAAGTGGCAATATGTTGCGTATACCGCTTCATGTCACAAGTATGTTCGAAAAAAGTGCTTACTACTCTGGAATAAGGTTATATAATCATTTACCAACCGATATTAAACAAATAAATAGTCTGGGATTATTTAAATCTAAATTGAAAAGCTATCTATCCCAAAAATGCCCCTACAGCATTGATGAATTTTTTCAGTAGTCTTTTATTCTTTTTTAATAGAGCATATGGGGTTTTCTAGCATGTCAGTCCCATTTCATTTTAATTGTTAATTTTACGAATTGTCAATTTCTATATTTTAATGTAGTAGTTATAAGATTTTATATGTGTTTTGTTAATATACACTACATACTATTGTATACTATGACCTATCCTATATCATGTATTTGATCTTAAAGGATGAATAAAGTATTATTATTATTATTATTATAAATCGGATGGCTTTAGAAGCATAAAATCTAAAATTTTGACGGCCAGAATATTCAAGATTTCCTCGAAACGGCTCCTGACAATCAGTACTTTGAACTGAGTTGGACATTCTCCTTTACTGAACATAAGGTTTATTAAGTGACATAACGGTTTCGCAATAAATTCAGTTATTTCTTTTAGGGCTAAAGTTGTAATATTGTCAAAACCCGGTGTCGAGTTATTTTTCAAAGAATGAATAATATTTTTTATTTCAGTTTCAGAGACGGGCTGTAGAAATATCGAGTTCAATGTAGTGCGGGTTGTTTTTTTAGGATGTATTGTTTGCGTGTTTATGAGCTTAATATCGTTTGCCATTTTCTCTCCTACAGTCGCATAATGTTTGTTGAATATTTCGACGATATTAGTAAGTTTATTTTCGATTTCATTCTGATCATTCAGAATTTCAGTTATTTCGTTATCTACTTTTTTTACATTTCTGTTACTACATTCATTGACTGTTTGCCAAATTTTTTTGCTGTTGTTACTGTTTTCAATTATTATATTTTTATAGTAATTTTGTTTCAGTTCTGTTATCAATTTAACTATTTTATTCCTATGGTTTTTATATTCATTGTATGAATGTGCGTCTTTGTTTTTCTTAAATATTTTGAATAGTTTATCCCTTTCTTTCATTGATGTAATTAGACCTTTTGTTATCCAAGGTTTTTTTTTGTGTACGTCTACTATTGTTTTGGTAATTGTGCTTTTGTCTATACTTTTTGTTATAAGTTTGGATATATGATCTGCGATCTGTTGAATGTTATTATTAGTGTAGGTGTCTTCAAAAGGTTCTTGTTGTATTATTAATTTTAGTTTTTTGTAGTCTATATATTTATTTTTAATTGTACGATTTCGTTTTCGAGTTAAAACATTATATTTAAGAATAATTGGAAAATGGTCTGTTATCTTTGAATGCAGGATTATTGGACTAAGGGAATTTTTGTCGATATATTTACTTTTGAAAAAAATGTGATCTATACAAGATGATGAATTTTGCTCTATTCTAGTGGGTTTATTTATCAATGATTTGAATCCGTTTTCATATAATGTATTTAAGTAGTTCATTTCGGAAGCTCATAGTGGTTTTTATTTTAATTTCTCTCTCTTTCCACTGGATTAAAACCACTTAGTTGTTAAAAAAGTTTTTTTAATTGACGTTTCGGCTTTCCAGATCGAAAGCCGTTATCAAAATGACATAAAATAAATAAATTTACTAGAAACAGAACACTTGATAATCTTGCAAAAATATGACATCAACATAGTATACATAGAATAAGATTTTGAGATTGAAGATGTCAAAATCTGTTTCAATCATATTTTTGTGACGTTTCTGGGAACGAATTTTTGAAAGGATAGCGCATTTGCATATTATAAGAGAATTTATACTTCGTCATAAATGAAGTTTTCTTATTAATATTATCATAAGAAAAAACCAGATAAAAACTTATGATACTATCCCGATATAGAGGGTATCCTTTTTGCAATTAACTCTTTTTGTAAAATAGGTATCCAAATTTTTGAAATATCAACCGAACAATTAGAAACACATTCGTTATTATTTAAGCATATCAATGCTGCTTCTTTAACTTTGCGGTTATAATTATTCGGTTCTTTTAATAATCTAGTTTGAAGAATTCCATTGTATTTTATGACCAAAATCCCATGCATGTTCACATATTTTAGATTTTTCGAATTGTTTATTTTTAATGTACGATTGGTGTTCATTAAGTCTAATATGAAAAGGTCTAGATGTTTCTCCTATATAAAATTTATTACATTCGCATGGAATTTTGTAAATACAATTTTTTGTGTTTTGAATTTCATTAAAAGGTTTTGTATTTACTATTAAAGATTTTAATGTATTATTAGTTTGAAAAACTGTTTTTAAATTAAATTTATTGCCAATCCTTCTAATTTTTTCGGATAATTTTGGAATATAAGGGATTTTTACTATATTTGAAAGAATTATTGGGGGGTTTAAATTTTGATCTTTAGTTTTGATGTCTCGGTAAAGTTCACGATTTATAAATTTACTTGGGTAGTTGTTCTTAATCAAGACAGATTTAACAAGTGATAATTCATTATTTAAGATATTGTCATTTGAACAAATTGTTTTTGCTCTATCGGAAAGAGATTTGACAATACCTCGTTTAACACAAATTGAGTGGTTTGAATTAAAATTTAGATATCTATTTGTATGTGTTTCTTTTCTAAAAACTGATGTATCAAAACAATTGTTGTTATTGTGTATTAGTACATCAAGAAACGGTAATTTTTTATTATTTTCAATTTCAATTGTAAATTTAATAGTAGGTTCCGAATTATTAATAGTATATAAAAATGTATCAATATTTTCCCTATCGTGTTGCCAAATTGCAAAGATATCATCTACATATCTAAACCAGACAGAAGGTCTTAAATTTTGTTTGTTTACAATTTCCATTTCAAAATTCTCCATGAAAATATCACACAATTTTGGTGATAAAGGAGAACCCATTGCCATGCCAAAATTTTGCTGATAAAAATCACTATTTAATTGAAAATATGTAGTTTTAATACATAGTTCCAATAATTCTAGAATTGCTGAGACGCTTAATTTAGTTCTATTTATTAATGTATTATCATTTGTGAACTTTTTTCTCACAAGATTAAGAGTTTTTATCGACAGGAACATTTGGAAATAAACTGACTACATCAAAACTAACCATTATATCTGAATTTGTAATTTTGATTTTTGATAATTTTTCTAAAAAATGTTTTGAATTTTTGATAAAGGAATTAGTATTTCCTGATAACGGATCTATTATTTTAAGTAGAAATCTTGCTAAATTTTGACAAGGTGAATTTATAGAACTTATTATTGGTCTTAATGGTATTTAAGTAGTCATGTATTTCAATAGATTCAGTAAGCAGGTCTATATTTATGTCGTTTGTTGTAGTTGTCTTAACATAGTTTGATAATTCATCTAAAAAGACGCCCATGTCGATCGGGTGAGGTCTGTATACAGCATTTATGGAGGTTTTTTTGTTATCTAGTTTCAATGTCAATCTTATCATCTTTATTCCTGCTACTGTGTGTATTGTGAAATCTATTTGAAAATTATTTTTCACATAGACAAGAATTCCATCATTTTGGTTTATTTCTCCTCTATTATAAATCTTTCTATAATTTTTAAGGTTAAATAAGTCGGGGTTGTTTATTTTCCATGTTTCCGTGAGGATGATCACATCGAATTGGTCTTTAACTTCATCCAACAAAATTTCGAGTCGATTGAAGTTTTTTTGGACACTCCGTATGTTAGTATGGAAAATCGTGAATGTGTTTTGGTTATTATCATAGTTCAAGTTTTGGTTCAAATGTTCTATATCTGGGACTTCTTTCGTATCTATTTCAAAAATATCAAAATCTCTGATGTAATCATCCATAGTTTTCACAAAATTACTAATTAAATATTAAAGTACCTACTTATATATACACATCTACCTTTTAATAATTCTAGTAAGATTAAAATAGAGCTTGTTGGACTAAAATTTATAATGTAGTTATACGCAATTTAGATTAAAATAAGTTTGAAATTTAGAACAAAAAAATAAAATTTAAAATTTTTTGGTAACTCTTAATTTACATAAATAGTGAGGTATTGAATTTTTGTTTGTCCTTACTTGTTTGAACGCTGGCTTCGTGTTCTTTCTTTCAAGGGTGGTCCACCAGCTATCTGTTTAATATTCTTCTTGTTTCCAATGGTTTTAGGTGAGTTGGTATCAACTACAGCTTTCTTGTTTTCTGCTTCTTAATAAATGATAAAATCAAAGCACGTTCTCTTATGTAAATAAGGACGACTACTGACTTTTTATAGTTCCAATTCAGTCCATCAGGTGTCGTATCGCTTATCTTGCATTGCCAATTATCTAAAACTTACTTGTCTTTCAAAAAGTTTGTTTCTATTATTTTGATTTTGACAGTCGCTATGGCAACGCTGATGACGGGCGGTTACGCGATTACTACTTACTTATAGTTGCCCTTCTAAATAAGTTGGACAAATTGTTTTGACCATTTTACCTCTTTATTTCTAAAGAAATGCCATTCATATATATTTTTTTATACATTATTTTTCAACAGATAAGATAACGATTTATAAAAACACTTTTTTTTTCAAGGAATAGGCTAGTAAGTTAAAACGATCAAAACAATTTGTCCAACTTATTTTGAAGGCAACTGTATGTATAAACTGTGCGTTTTGTTTACCAAAACCGTGCGTTTTGTTTACGGTAAACAAATCGCACGGTTTTGTGTTTACCGTGCGTCATGAGGTATTTACTGAGGCTGTATGTCGTGTGTTTTTACCTGTTTTCTATAGTGGCCGTAGGTAAAATGGCTTAACTTCTGCAATATACTGATAACTTCAACTTAAAAACTAGCCATAGTATTACTTTGATCAGAATGATAACACAACACATCAAAGTTTCAGTTCAATCCACGGTTATTCCCTTTAAGAATCTGCTTTGTCATTTATTCTTTCAAAATCTTTTTAGCTTCAACGGGTTGGCCGGAGCGTTGATACGTAAATATTAGATGAAGGAATGCATATTACATATACCTAGTTGCACTTATTAAATCTCTTGACACAACAATTAACAAAATCAACAAAAACCATCAACATATTTATAATAAAAAAACCCAACAAACAATCATAATTGTAGCATCAGACAAGTTTGCAGTAATAATTCCCGGAAGAAACCTGTAAAACAAACAAAAGTAATTTCGCCCGGTTTCCCGTAATATAAGATCAACAAGACCAAGGTATTAATTAGCAATGTATAAACACAGAATGTGAATTATAAAGAGAGAACTATTTGTTTTAACAAACTAAGGCCGTAAATACATTTAAACTGAAATTTGGATGAATAATAGGAAACTGAAAGATGCAAATTAGAAGTTAAGTAATAGTAATTAATGCAAAGTGGCATTCAAATTAGTTGAGGCTTTAATTATACATGTCTTAAAGCAATGTTTGTGATGGCAATGTTTCTCTTCACTGATAATGATGACTACTTGGCACAGTAAATGAAATATTTGGATACAGCTACAAAGGATGTTGAGCAATTAATTTCACAGGGTGTTACTTTGCTCAGAAGGTTCACTAACAAAGATTACTTTGCTAATATGACTAGAGCAAATCCACGTTATTCTTATTCTATTTTACTGTACTTTTTAAGAAAGATGGAGATTCTATTATCATCAATTTTATTGAATACAAGACTATTGAAAAATGTATTTTTTTCTTCAGATTCTGACCAGCAAATGTCATCAGCATACGTATAATCAAACCTAATAAACGCACAGAGAGCAAATTCTTTCTATAGAGTTTATTTCATTTAATAAAGGTGAAAGTTTCGAGGGATAAGAACCTTTGAATACTTCGTTCGAGTAGCTTTTCAGTTTTTTATACATCCGGCTACCACTTCTTTTCATTCTGCTCCTATTTTGGTGGGATATATGATTTTTTTTCTCTAAGAAACTACGATCCCTCTCAACGTAATCTGTTTGCTACTGAAATACCAGAGTCTCTCAATTTCTCCGGTCTCCTTTCCAATCTTTGTATTTCGTGTACATGTAGGTCGATATGCAATAAACATTCCCATGCAAAGACCACCGGAATCTCTCAGAAAAATATTGACGTTGTCAAAGTAAATAGTCTTTCTCTTTGGAAGCAGAAAAATTCGCCTGAATGGGGAATCGAACCAAAATATATTTTAGGGTGGTCCTAAAGAAACATTGAGTTTTTGTTAAATATTGTAACTTTGTGGGTAGAATACAAATGACAAATTCCACACGAACGTTGAAATTTTATATATTTTTACAGGTTTTTAATTTAACAAACAATATACAGGGTGATGTGGTGCTCGTGTCTCATTTTTACGAGCACACAATATCTTTACATGTTTACATTATTCAACAAAACTACAGTGTTTTTGACAAAAAACTTTGTGCTATCTATGAGTCTATTAAACATTTTCGTTACATGTTGGAATGCGTAGATTTCCAAGTATTTACAGACCACAAACCTATAGAAAAAGCAATTTTTTCGAAATCAGAAAAATCACCACGTCAATTTAGATATTTTGAATATATTCTACAATTTACTAATAAAATTAAATACGTTGGCAGCGAAAACGTCGAAGTTGCAGATTTCCTGAGCCGAATTGAACACGATCAAATCGATAATATAAATTTCACTTTACAAGATGTTTTTAACGAACAAAACTCAGACATAGAATTAACTAATCTTTTACAAAAACAAAATTCTTCAAATCAAAGGAACAAAGTATTCCTCAAACAAATCAAAGTTGAAACACATAATTTCGAAATTTGGTATGAAACTTCTACTAATAAGCAACGTGTATATATTCCTCGAAGTTTACGTTACAGTTCTTTTCTTAAAGTACATAGAGTAGCTCATTTAGGCATTAAAGCCACAACCAAAGCAATTAAAAATGTATACTTCTGGCCTCATATGAACAAAAACATCTTTGGACGAAATCATGTATTCAGTGTCAAAAATCAAAAACTTTCAAACACACCAAATCTAGTCTAGGGCATTTTAACGTCCCCGAAGGTAGATTTCAACATATTCACATTGACCTAGTAGGTCCATTGAGACCGTCAAAAGGATGCACTTACGTACTCACAGTAATTGATAGAGTTACTAGATGGGTAGAAGTTTATCCACTTCGGAACATTGAATCAGAAAATATTATCAGAACTTTAATAAATCAATATATTCCACGTTTCGGAATACCTCATAAAGTTACACACGATCAAGGTGCTCAATTCGAATCAAGCATGTTCAAAGAATTTAGTAAACAATTAGGTTTTCAAAGTTTACACACTACACCTTACCATCCACAAGGAAACGGCATGATTGAAAGATTTCATCGTACTCTTAAATCAGCCCTTAGAGCAAAACTTACTTCAAATAATTGGAAAGATGAATTGCCTTTGATCCTTCTAGGTTTGCGATCTGTAATTAAAGAGGTCTTACAATGTTCACCCGCAGAACTTGTTTATGGAAAAACACTACGCATTCCTGGCGAATTCTTTAGTAGTTCTAAGGAAAATGTGGATATTCACCCTATTTTAATTAAACTTCGTGAAATTTTTAATAGCATTAAACCATATCAAGTACAAAGACATGGTTCACCAAAAACTTTTGTTCATCCAGAGTTAAAAAATACAGAATTCGTTTTCTTAAAAGTTCCGGGTATCAAATCAAGCCTCACATCACCATACGACGGCCCTTTCAAAGTTGTTTCTAGAAGCGAAAAAGTTTTTAAAATTTTGAAAGGTAATCGCGAAATATCTGTCAACGTTGACATGACTAAACCAGCTTTTCTATTAAATGAGCAAATTGACAGCACCCAACTGCCAACCCAACAGGCAAAGAAAGTCACTTTTTCTATTAATAGTTTAGTTCATTTTTAGTTGTTTCTTTTTTTGTTAGTCATAAATTTCAATTTCATTTTTTTTCTTTTAAGAGGGAGAGTATTTGTGGTGCTCGTGTCTCATTTTTACGAGCACACAATATCTTTACATGTTTACATTATTTTCTAAGTTTGACAGTTTATGTCATTATTTTTATTTTTTGGTTATATGCAATTCTTTTTAAGTAGCGATCATTTGGTCTCTTCTTTTTCAGTGATATTAATATCATTGATCAAGATTCTCTTCTTTTTGGAAAGCTCCATAAGACTATACGTATGGAGAAGAAGATCGTCGTCGTGGAATCGGGTTGCTAAGAAGAGTTGTTATTAGTTTTAGATTTTTTTTTGTGATTACATTTTTGGTATGCATTCAGAAAGACGTATTAAAAAATATACAATTTTAATTTATATTTTTATTTTATTTAGTGTAATGATCCAAGCATTACACTAAAGGTGATTCATTCGGAAATGATCATAGAGTAAGGGTATATGGAGGTGCTTATAAATAACCTATATTTTATGGGTCTTTCGTTCTTTATAACCAAGATACAGGGTGATTTATTAATTTTCCCCATTTTATCAATTAATCATAACTTATGAACCACCCTATACATTTTTATAATGTTTGGTTCGTATGGTCTTTGTCCACAGTGGCGTCAATTAACATAATAAAAAAAAGTCTTATTACAGGTCC
The DNA here is from genome assembly GCA_949320105.2 of Crepidodera aurea. Taxonomy (NCBI): domain Eukaryota; kingdom Metazoa; phylum Arthropoda; class Insecta; order Coleoptera; family Chrysomelidae; genus Crepidodera; species Crepidodera aurea. The sequence goes on from OX439472.1 coordinate 106,056,286, forward strand.
GGCCTTAAAAAAACTAATAAGTAGATTTCGAGTCGAAACAACACCCTGTATCTCAATATTTTAAAATTTTATTTACAAATTTGGAAAGAGCAGAAAAAAATAAGTAAGACTAAATAAATTTGGTGTTTCCCCATACAATTTTTTTACTTATTAGCATGAGTCAAATCTAGATGTTTCGATAATGAGGTGAAACAAAATTTAAAAAAAAATAATTTTCTATCCCAAATGGTCCTTTTCAAGCTTTAATCCATAAAATCATCAACTATTTCTTTTTCTCCTAATTTCTGGATCCCAACCTTATTCAAAAACAAGAGGACAGGTCCGTATTTGGGACAAATTATTATTATCAATGACACCCTGTCTGCGTAAAAAAATTATCAAAAAATTATAAAAATGAGGAAAAATGTCCATTCCGAAAAAAACATAACTTTATTTTAAACAAAAATAAAAACTAAAACATAACCTCAGAAGGCTTTATTCAATTTGTATTTCCAATTGTTAAATTCTGTTTTATTGGAACTCAGAAACGTTGAACGTAAATATACAGTTTGCCTCACAGTTTTTTTTTCTCGATTCTGACCTGGTCTGCCTTGGAGGCGCAATAAACTTTTTAATGAATTCTATAAGTTTAATAGGATTTAATATTTGTTAATAAATATTAGCAGCCTTTAATACAAACGTCTGTAAGTTACCAAGTTTAATAAGAACATAAGTCCAATAAAGCCGCGGGAAATTTGTAAGTAATTAATGATTTATAATTAATCCTGCTTTATAATATAGACGGCTGTCTCAAAATTTATGTGAAAGAAAAAATACGAATACCAGATAATACTGGAAAAACGTAATATTTTATTTAAATACTTAGATATAAATGTTAAATTTTTCATTGACAGTTTAATTCATGTTTAAAAAATCGCATAAACCGCGTGACTTTGTCATTATGACAGCGAAAAAAGTTTGTCCTAACTTTTCCAGCTACAATATAACGGAACCGAACTTTTGAAAGTATGACAACCTGCATTGTAAACAAATTTTTGATGACGTTATGTCAATTTTTCTCAAACTTGCGTTGTCAGAAAAGTTTTCATTTGTGGAAATGTCGCGATTTGGAGAGTTTTCGAGTGGAGAAATTGAAAAAGCCATCAATGATAATGTGCCTCGTAATACTGTGAATTCAACTACATCAATTTGGCGACAATTTGCGATGTTTTGTTTGCAGAAACTTTCACTGAAGAGTTCTATTTTATGTGACTGGGCATTCAACATGAAGAAGAATAATGGAGAAGATTATAAAGAGAGTGCAGTCCAGACGATTTGGAACACTTCAGCAAAAATGTTACAAGAGAAGTGCTTTAAAGATTAGAAAGAAATTTTAATCCGTTCACGGACATACAGTTTAAGAAAGCGAGAAATGTACGCGACACAAAACGCAAAATTTTACAAGCAATCCCAGAAAAATGGAAGGTGAGTTCTAATGCTCTCACAAAACGAGAAATTTTTGAAATGGCACTGTCCTGGAGTGAAGAAGAACCTGTAGGCCTCCAAAGAAAAGTTTATCACATTGCTGCGTATGAATTGGCTTGGAGAGGTGGAGAAGCAGCAAATTGTAAGGTATTCTAATTTAAAATCAAGACAGACAACCGTGAAAGAGAGACCGGAAGAGTTGAATATAACCCAGTGTTTTCGAAGACAGCACAAGGGGGAAATCAGAAGTTGGCCAACAGTAAATGGTTGGTAGCAAACACTGCAGAAGATTGCGTTTGTCCAGTAAGATTGTTTAAACAAATTATGGGAAGACGGGGAAACCATATCACATGTGAAAAGTTTTTTTTAACTCCAAATCCTTTCTGGCCAAAAATAAATTCCAAAGGATGGTATAAGAATTCTCCTATTGGGATAAACGAAATATCTAAATGGACCAAATCTTCGGCGAAAAATATTGGACTTGATATCAAGCGGGTGAAAATTACGAACCATTCTAATCGAGCTTCCGCCGTAACTGAATTGTCCAGGAGTGGTATAGGTGAACAAAAACTTGTGAAAATTACGGGACATAGCAACCCATCGTCATTAAAACCGTACCTTCAGTTATATGAAGAACATCATAGAGAAATCATTGTTTCCATTCGTACTACCATTCAGGAAACAGTTACTACCACCGCTCAAAATACTAGCATGCAGCAAAATATTAACAAAAGACACGAAAGTTCTGAAAATCAAGCTATTTTTAATCATTGTCTTTTTAACAATTGTACTTTTCCGTTAAATTAAATAAACTAATTTACATCTCATTTTTTAATTTATTGATTTACATATTCATTAAATTGTCTTACCGAATTACACTCTAGCTTTTTTTTGAGTCGAAGTAAACTTGACATTTATAATTCGAATTTTGTTGCCATTAGGTAATTCAACTGAAAGAACTGCCAGAAAAAATTACTCGTCCTACGGACTCGTAATTTTTTCGACGGTTTTTCTCGTTAAATTGCCAAGCAACAAAATTCTTATTGATACATGTCAAGTTTACTTCGACAAAGTGTAATTATAAGTGATATAGTATATTACATAACAAGTGTAGAAAGTGGCTTATTTCACACGAGTGAAAGTTTAGCACGGGCCGCGTAACGGAGAGTGCGGAAACTGAACGAATGTGAAAATCACTTTTTAACGCGTTATGTACAATATTTTTCCTACGACTAATAATTAAAACAAATTCAAAAGATAAAATTTATTTAATAAGAAACAACAATTAAATTAACTTAATATGTTAGTACCTACTTTTAAACTTTGTGTCATTGATTTGACAGTTCCTGCATTCTAGATAAAAATGCAAAATTCAAAACTGATATGAAATATTCATATCGTATCAGTTTTAAGTTCATATCATCACTGTTTTAAATGTGACAGATACTGTCAACTTTCTGACGTATTTATTTATGCGATATAAGCTACTTTCGCACATAGTCGTAGGAAAAGATATATAAAATATTCATGACTTTTGATTTAAATATGAGTAAAGGATGAACATTTTCCCTTCAAAATCATTGGAACAATCCATAATATTAATTGAATGACAGACGGCAGATTGAAAATATTTTACCAATAGTCAAACAAAGAAGTTTCTAGATTTATTAAAAGTTTATTAGTTTTTAGATTTACCAAGTTTGATTAATTTTAGTTGAAAAAACCTGATTCTATTATTTTTTTGAATCTTTTATTCTTTTTTGATTTAATTATGGTTTTTTTTATTTTGTGACACAATATTTTTGTTTTCAAGTGCAAACTATAATACAGTTGGACATGTGTTATATTTTATCTAAAAGTAATCTTATTTAGAGCCGATTTTAATTAGTTAGGAGTCTTAAATTTTAACCTATAAAATTAGAAAAAAATTAAAATTCCTCAATTTCTATATATATTTACTGATTGAATTTGACTTATTATAGGACATCAGTAAAATTAACATGCGCTTTTCAGCAGCGAAACAACTGCAATTTCAGTTTTACAAATATACCTAATGTAATTTTTTCAGAGGCAGTTTTTTTTGTTAAATTACCAGGTAACAAAATTCTTATTGATACGTGTCAAGTTTACTTCGACAAAAAAAAAGCTCTCGTGTTATAAGTGATAACAAATCATAGAAGTTAGAGATCCTGCTTAATTAGTTGCATTATAAATCATTGTTTTTTTTGTGCACCACCTAACAGAAATTCATTTACAGGGTGGGAAATCACAGGTACACAAAATTTCAAAATCAATAAAAATAAATAAAATGTAGATATGAGCCAAGATACAAAAATATCAAAATCTGATTTTTCTAATGAAGCAACGCTACAAGAGAAGATGTCACACCTACGATTCATAGCATTTTAGTTGTTACAAATTCTGATATTTCGCTTTTATCTTAATATTATCTTTTAAAGCAAATAATGGAATTGAAACATTTAAACAATCAAATGTCGCAGTCGCATGTCGTGCCACCCTAAACGCATTCACAAAAGCACTTTTAAACACTTGGTGTGGATAATTCCCTGTTGAGCTAAAGTTTGTTTGCCTCTAAATTGTTGAAGGAATTGCTTTTGTCAATTTTGATGGAAGTAATAAATAATTAACTCATCAGAATTTCTGTTTTCATACGCAGTCCTCTAAGGCTATTATTAATTAGGATTTTCGAGGCATAATAAAGCACTTAAAAATTACACTAAAGTTATATTAACGTAATTTCGAACTTTTGGCTTTTTTTAAAAATAATTTGAACTAATAAACCCACTAAACCAAAACTAAATAATTTTGGCTAAGCATACGTTTCGCTCACAAGTTCAGCATCATCAGATGCCGACGGTACCTCAATATTGTAATCTAACCAAAAAAAACATGGGTTGATCGCAATCTTATACAGATGGGTGATGATCTTAGGAATTTGTTTTGGTTAACAAAGTGTTCCCCAAATCCCGATGATCATTTAAATTATAAAAGGTTAAAGCAAAATTATGTCACTGAAATTAACAAATCAAAAAAATTGTTCTACCAAAAAAATCTTGAAAATAAAAATGTAAAACAACAAAAATATATATGGCGAACAGTACAACAAAAAATAGGAAAAAAGAGACATACTACAATTGATGCAGTGGATTTAAATGGAGAAATAACGCGGAATAAATAAGAAATTGCTAATTTGTTTGCCACTTTCTTTGCAACGAACACTAAAAAAGCAATAAATACTCACTTTACTGGCAATAGTTTTAAAAATTATACAACAATGTATGTCGCTAATACTTTTTATTTCAATCCTGTTATCCCTGAAGATGTGTTGGATGTAATTAATTGCCTGAAAAATGTTAATGCCGAGGGTGTTGACTGTCTTTCAACAAAGATTATTAAAAATATAGGTCCACAAATTGCTTGCACTCTAGCAGACATTATTAATTACTCAGTAGAATCAGAAACGTTTCCATCTAATCTAAAGATAGGAATTGTTACACTAATACATAAAAAATGTAGACTTCTTAGTCTTGATAATTATCGCCCAATAACAGTCCAAACTATTGTATGTAAAATAATAGAAAAACGTATTTATAAACAAATGTTTTCTTCCCTTGAAAAGTATAATGTTATATCTGACCATCAACATGGTTTCTTACCTGGCAGATCAACTGAGAGTGCATCCATAACCCTACTTAATTTTATCCACACCTCATTGGATAGAAAAAGGTATGTGGGTGCACTCTTCTTTGATCTTTCAAAGGCTTTTGACTCGGTTAGTAAAGATATAACAATAAATAAATTACGAGATTTAGGATTTCGGGGCAAATTTCTATCGTGACTGAAATCATACTTGGAAGCTAGAAAAATTATTGTTAGAATTGAAGATCAGAAGTCCCTTCCCCAACCTATAGAAATTGGTGTACCTCAAGGATCAATCTTAGGTCCACTGATATTTTTATTATACATAAATAATCTCTCTAAATATGTAAGCACTAATCATTTGATACTATATGCAGATGACACCACATTAGCGATTGATGCTGAATTTCCAGATGAGCTAATCTTAAAGATGAATATTTTATCAAAAGAATTTATCAGTTAGTGTGAAAGGAATTCTCTGATAGTAAATTCGACAAAAACCATCCTTATGCATTTTTTTACAAGGACAGATATTCCTGAAAATAGTAGTATCTCAGGTAAGGATACTGATGTTTCTTTTTCGAGTTCTACCAAATTTTTAGGTACCTACCTTGATAAGAATATGAGTTGGAATACCAATTTCAATCAGATTTGTAAAAAATTAAATATCAGTTACTTTGCAATACTTCAGTTAAAACATATGTTTACAACTAGGCAATTGATTAATGTCCATTATGCAATAGTATACTCACATATGTCGTATAATGTCTGCGGCCAATGCATGAAGGGTTTTTATTTCCCAGAAAAGGATTATCCGTCTAATTTTTAATTTAGATTATAGAGAAACATGCAGAAATCATTTGAAAGAGTTCAGTATCCTCACTTTTTATTCTATTTACATCTACAAGTGCATATTATACACAAAAAGTAATTTTAATGATTTTAACCTAAATTCTGATTTCCATGATTACCCGACCAGGTCTGGCAAGCTTATCAGGCCTCCAAAACAGGTTTCCTCAGTATTTGAAAAAAGTCCTGTCTATAAAGGAATTCAATTCCTGAATCATTTGCCTACCTGTATACTGCCCTACTAAGCACAAAGGGCTAAAACTGAGAAACTGAAGTTCAAAGTTCTATAACTTAATTCTTTTTAGTTTTTTGAAATTTAAAGATTTAAAAAATATTACTGCCATTAATGTAATTTTATTCTGCATCACAAAAACCTTAGTAAAACAAGCAGAAAATAGCAAAAAATAATCTGGTAATAATATCTCAAGGTGGCCGAAAAAATGCAGATACCCCCTTTGCGCTTAGTACGGCAGTATAAGATATGAAAGCAATTTCAATGTTTTCAAACGAAAACTTAAAAATTTTTTAATTGAAGAATGTTTTTATGATGTACCAGAGTTTTTGAACAAACGTTTTTTATTTAACTAGCGTCTATGTAAATAATATTTCAAGGTGCATGCTGTTTTAATGTAAAATCTGTTTTTGACCTGTCCTATATCATGTATTATGATCAAAAAGTATTATTATTATTATAAAACTTTAGGGTTATTAGCTTTCACTGAAACATATGCAGCTTTTATGGAGCTAAATTAAACGTTTTTAAAACTTCGAAAACATTTTTCTTGCTTCTATAGTGTTAGTGTTAGTATGTTGTATTATCTTTACTCTAGCTTCTAACTGCAGCTGAATACATTTGGGTATTTCCCTCTTTCTGAATTTATATGTTCTTATTGACGTATTCTCTTTTTGAACTATATCTTTCGTAATTTGTATCTCCACCTTATTTTTGCTTTGACTAGATGTTAGTCGCTTCCTATCTCTGTCTCGATAAACTCTTACAAACTTTAATTTCTTTCTTTTGTGAAGACGTCTGACGTTATTACTTTTGTTTTTCCTAAGTTCCATACAACAAAATTTCGTAATATCCTGTTACTCCTGTTATTATTTCCAGTGATTCAAATTTATGGTTGGCCACCTTAATCTTATTAATTTAAAAAACGGCAAATTAATGTGTACGCCACTGTTTTCTCTGACATGCAAAAGCACAACTTTACCTCCTTCCATTACGTGCTTCTCAGCTTGGCCGAAACCCAGTCAGATGATGCATGGCGGAAGCGTTTTAAAGATAATGAAAATAAAACCAAGTCAACGCAACCCACCCACTTTATATAAAATGTTCCTACTATATATTACTGCTTATCTTTAGAGACTTCTTTTTGGTCACCAGCACTATGGATTTTGCTAATGCTTATGTTGATAGGGTAATAACTTTGTGCCCCGCTTTTGGGTAACTTTTTACTTTATTGTTTAGACTTAAGTGATACGAACGCTAGAACGGACTCTGAAGTTGGGAGACTAATACTGGGATAAACTCAATTTTTCGCGAACGTGGCTTTCGCTTCTTTGGATATTAACATTAAAAGTGCTGTTTAAGGGCTGTTTATTAACCCTCCTTAGTTTTTGTTTTATTTTTTAATGTATAGTCCTCGGTACAGCCTTTGTTAATTATTTTACTTTTTAAGAAAAAACATGACAGGAATTTTATTATAAAATCAATTTAGCAGGAGTACAACATAAGTAACATGCTAGGATATTTTGCATTCGTTAGCACAGAAAACAGAAATCTATAATTAAATGTTGTGCAACCTTTCGGAAATATTTATTTCCATCATTTGGAAAACTGTAGTTGTGTTGTTTAATATCGTTAGTGTCCTAAAAGTAAGTTTTCGATTGGTCTGGTGGTAGATGTGATGTGTGAGTGTGTTTTTTGAATTATAAAAGGATGCATTTTAAAAAGACATTAAAAAACACAACTACAGTTTCCTTGTTGTATGGAAATAAATATTTCAGAGAGCTCTATAATTTTCTCATTTCATTTTCCTAAATTGTGCTCGTAATAGCTGTGAAATAATTAAGACTATTAAAAAAAGGCGTCCATTTATAAAAAAAACGTAGTCACTTATATCCTTATTCCTACATACTTTTCCATTTAATCCCGAATCACTATCTCGCCGAGCTTCAAGAATTTTCTTTGTTATCGTCGGAGCCAAAACACTGGCATCAAATCTGGCCCGTTCTTTCTCCAAAAAGGACAATTTTCTGCATTGAGGACGCACATACATCAATAGCTAATTCAGCCAACATGGCGGACACTTTTTTATTTCCGGGTCATTTATTCCGGAGATACGTAATCCAAAAGGGACAAGGTTAAATAGATTATAGGGTTTTATCAAATCTGGTATCTGGCTTCTTAGAGGATAAATAAGCCGAATTGTCAAGGGGTTTTGGAGGAAAATGTGCAGATAGGATAGATTTGTTGATAATTAATGATACATTATATAAAAGTATTATTTTTTACCTAAATTGATTTTTTTAAAAAACGAGTAAGGAATTTAATTTATCAGATTCGACATCCTAAGACCGGTTTCTACCTTTCGGCTTCGTCTGTTAGGCTTTTCGAATCCAATAAATAAAATTCCAAACTCGTACAAGTCAATAGCTATATCCGCTATAAGATAAAATTTTTAGATGTGCTGCCATCTATGATTAGAAGAGAGTATTGACAATTACTAAAAGCAAAAAATTCCCGGTGTATTGGGGTTGCATACACAATTTGCATTGTGTGTTGCAAAGCTTTTATTTGACTGATTCTAGTCAAAATGTCACTCTCTGATAAATTAAATTCCTTACTCGTTTTCTAACTTTGTATTAATCTTTGAAAGGGATACGAAAGAAGAGAGTGACATTTTGACTAGAATCAGTCAAATAAAAGCTTTGCAACACACAATGCAAATTGTGTATGCAACCCCAATACACCGGGAATTTTTTTGCTTTTAGTAATTGTCAATACTCTCTTCTAATCATAGATGGCAGCACATCTAAAAATTTTATCTTATAGCGGATATAGCTATTGACTTGTACGAGTTTGGAATTTTATTTATTGGATTCGAAAAGCCTAACTGACGAAGCCGAAAGGCAGAAACCGGTCTTAGGATGTCGAATCTGATAAATTAAATTCCTTACTCGTTTTCTAACTTTGTATTAATCTCTGAAAGGGATACGAAAGAAGAGAGTGACATTTTGACTAGAATCAGTCAAATAAAAGCTTTGCAACACACAATGCAAATTGTGTATGCAACCCCAATACACCGGGAATTTTTTGCTCTCTTCTAATCATAGATGGCAGCACATCCAAAAATGATTTTTTTAAATTAAACAAATATTTATTGTAAAAAGAAATTACCATTCCATTATTTGCATACTTTTAGTTAATCGTGCATATTTTAAAAATGCCAAAAAAACCCGTTTCGTTCCACTCGATATTTTTTTAATTTAATTTTCCATTAAACAAGTTCATTCAAAACATAGTAAATCCACTAGAAAATTTTAATTGAGTTCATAACACAACAACTCTGGGAATTTTTAATTAAAATGGAATTTTGTTTTAATCAAAATTGGTTATTTTCCTCCTAAAAAGTCTTATTTTGTTGCTATGTACAATTTTTGTAAAATTCTATTACACATCCTTACCTGTATACTCCACGATGTTTCTAACAACTCTATAAAAAATATCAAATTAAAGCTAAATAATTAAAAGGTTAATTTTAAAATATATTTGGCGGCACAGTGAAATTATAGGATCCTAATTGAGTTAGTGAACTTACCCATAGGTCAAAGTTCAAAAATAAAACGTTTTATATTTCTAAAATAACCATAAAAAATTCTCTTTTCAAGATACAAAACTAATAACGAAATTGTATGGTAAAACTTGGTTGTTCTCGGCTTTTTATTACGGCGATATTTCAGCAAAGCAAATTTGCTCCTTTAATCTAAAGCACAAAATGCTCATCATCATCGCATTTTTAATAAGTCAATTTGGTAATACTTAAAACATCAAAGAGAATGAATTTATACACAAAAGTTAGTAAATCCCAACTGAGATTATTATTTTAAAAAAGGTTACGAGAGGAAAACGGAAAAATAACGTTATTATAACACTGTGTGACGAAAAGGCTCTTGTTGTTTGAGAAAAAAAAAAATTTTTTAATAAAAAATGCCCGATCTCAAAGCAAATGCAACCTAGATATATCGCTGGCTTCGTAGTAAAATTTCCTTGTGCTGTGTCATCATCTGTTATGAAAAATACATCAACGGATATTACATAATGAAGTGGGGATACGTTTCACAGTGGTCTCAGAAGGAAGGCCAAAATTTAGCAAATAGCACAAATGAAAAGAAAAATAGTCTAATCTCCCAGGAATTGGACATTGAATGTCAACGTTACCACAACGTCTGGACTTCAAACAACTACTCCTTGGACTATATGCCCCAACAGGTATTGAATTATAGAAGTCCCGACGTTGGTTAGAACCTGAGATATCAGAAGATTAAACCAACAACTTTGATTTTGTTATTAAAGGAGCCCGTCAACCATAGACTAGTTTCGGCATTATTGTGCCTCTTCAGTATGGCGTAGACAAGCTCGACTTTCAATTTCTAATGAAAGTCTGACAGTGGATCTGACTAGCCCAGTTCCTATAGAATACAGTTGTGTTAGCAAATGTATAAAGAACTGAGAAAGCACAGCGCCATCTATCACAATAATAACAAACTCAAAGTTAGCAAAAAGCAGCGACCTGTGACTAACGCAACTGTATTCTATAGGAACTGGGCTAGTCGGATCCACTGTCAGACTTTCATTAGAAATTGAAAGTCGAGCTTGTCTACGCCATACTGAATAGGCACAATAATGCCGAAACTAGTCTATGGTTGACGGGCTCCTTTAATAACAAAATCAAAGTTGTTGGTTTAATGTCCTGATATCTCAGGTTCCAACCAACGTCGGGACTTCTATAATTCAATACCTGTTGGGGCATATAGCCCAAGGAGTAGTTGTTTGAAGTCCAAACGTTGTGGCAACGTTGACATTCAATGTCCAGTTCCTGGGAGATTAGACTATTTTTCTTTTCATTTGTGCAATTTGTTTACTCCCATAAAATATTTCGGTAGAAATATATATCAGCATTTAAAACATTCACAGGTCGCTGCTTTTTGCTAACTTTGAGTTTGTTATTATTGTGATAGATGGCGCTGTGCTTTCTCAGTTCTTTATATTTGCTAACGTAACTATTCTATAGGAACTGGGCTAGTCGGATCCACTGTCAGACTTTCATTAGAAATTGAAAGTCGAGCTTGTCTACGCCATACTGAAAAGGCACAATAATGCCGAAACTAGTCTATGGTTGACGGGCTCCTTTAATAACAAAATCAAAGTTGTTGGTTTAATGTCCTGATATCTCAGGTTCCAACCAACAAATTATAAATTATTTTTTATTAGCAGAATCATTATTTATAAAAAAAAGTATAATAAATTATTATTTATTTCCTTTTTTATAAAATAAAATAAACGTTAAATATATTCCTCCGTATTAGGATAATAAAGCAATGTAATTGCATTAAAGTCAGATGTGTTCTCGCACCAAATTATTTGGCCTTAATCATAACTAAAAACGAAAAAAAGTACAATTTAATTATGCTAAATACAATATAATACAATATTTACCTAGAATTATTATGTTTCTTCGTCTGACTCCATTTCAATTAACATGTCCATATCTCGATCACCTTCTTCTTCTGTCTCCTGCACTTCCAAAGCTTCCATCAAGTCTACTTCTTCAGTAAGCTCGTCATTGTCATTGTCATTGTCATTAAAGGCATCCGTTGATACAGTTAAGCAATTCTGACCTTGACAATTACCGCAAACTGGTGAACAGTGTACCAACTTTTTTGCAACCACAGTTGAAGGTAAATCCCTTGGTGCAGTTACAAAAAATTGAGTTAAGTAAACTATCAGAGAGTTTTAACTGGCTTCAAAATTTCATCATATAATTTTCATCCCCAGTCTAGATTATGCAAGATCGAAGGGAGTGGAAAGAGCACAGCATCAAGGACAAACCTGGAGAAAGGATCTGGTATACAGACGGATCTAAGACCAGGCAAGGAACTGGTGCTGGAATATACAGTGAGGGGAGAAACTCCCAAATAAGTGCCTCACTGGGAACAAACACTTTCGTATTCCAGGCGGAAATGTATGCTATCTTGCAATGCGCGAGAGAAAACAATGTGAGGGAAGTGCTCAATGCACGGATCAAAATATGCACCCAAAAGTTACCTCAAGACTGGTATGGGAATGCCGTGAAGAACTCAGTGTCCTCTCAGAACCCAACAAAATAACTTTGATGTGGGTTCCAGGACACTGTGGCATCGAGGGCAACGAAAAAGCTGATAAATTAGCCAGAAAGGGTTCATCAACTCCATATATTGGCCCAGAACCCGCATTTGGTGTTACTAAATCTAATATCCGAGGACGTATACGGGACTGGATCAAACGAAAACAAAGAGAAAGGTGGAAGGAAGCCCCTCTCATGCACCACGGGAAAACATTTATTAAAGAACCGTCCAAACACAAAGCTGAAGAATTGCTCAAGATGAGCAGAAATCAGCTAAGAACTTTCTCACTGGACACAGTCCAATGAGAGAACACCTGTACAAGATGGGGCTGTACAGCGGAGACCTTTCCCGCAGACAATGTGGTAAAGGGACAGAGACAGCCAAACATATACTGTCAGAATGCGAGGCATTAGATCGCAAAAGACAGGCAATTTACGGGAAGCCCAGGCTAACTCCCGAAGAATACAGCGCCCAACCGGTGAAGAACCTGTACAAAATGGTACAGGGGTCAAGAGTTACGGAGTGGGTGCTGTGAAACTAACCCGGAAGGCACAAAAAGCCCAAGAGGCTGAGGTGCAGCTGGCAATGGGACAGCATCCGAGTATTAAAAAAAAATGCCCAGTCTAGAGGGTCAAGCTCGTTACCAAGCCATACTTGTACAATGTTAAAGTAATTACAGGCTTAAATGTAGGATGACTAGCTCAAAAAATACTGAAAAAACAATTAAATTTGTAAGAATAGAATAGAACAGAATAGAATAGTAAATTAACTGCACTAATTAACACTGATTTTGCTTAATTTGTTGATTCGAGCGTTTTGAAAGTTATAGCATCTAAGAAGATCCAGGCATCTAAGAAGATCCAGATATTTTTTGCTGAACTTCCGATATGGAGAATTATGTTATTGCATTAATACACATTGTACAAAAACATATTGTGATTGGTGAAAATTTTGGCCCCGTTGAGATCTTCCGGACCAAGAAAAGTTATTTCCCAAATTTGATCAAACTTTTCCTTAGCTACTGTTTATTTTTTAAAACATCGTTTTTCTGTATACGAAGAACAGAGAATGAAAATAGGAAATATATTTGAGGGAATATCCATCGCATTTTGTGGCATTTTCAGAATTCGTATACTGTTTAAACGAATAAATCCCCAACGAGATTCGATGGGTTTATTTTGGATGCCAAGGAGTCACATAGAAATAAAATAAAAAAAAAGTTGGATTGATGTCGGAATCAATGTTAGATCAATTTAAAAGTAAGCACATTGTTTGACGTCGTAAATCCTACAGTAAATCCTCCTTTTATACTTGAGTAGGTGTAAATTTTGGCAAAGGAACAAAAACTTCAAACGTGTTGTATTATAATGTTAGTCCATTTTACGAGACCTTCAAATGTTACAAAAAATAACGTGAAAAACTATCATTATGCCAAACAGAGTATTATCTAAAATAGAAAAGTGGTTTTTAATATATTTTTTTGGCGATTCAGGTCCAGTGACCCGTCAGTACATTTTTAGTAAAAAGGAAGAATAAACAACTGTGTAAAACACAGATATAACGAGTTTATTCAGATTCCGCTTACAGATGAATTCCACTATCTTTTAAAAAGTTTGACAATACCGTTTCTATGCTAAATTGCAAGGACACACTATTAATACACATATTTCTAAATAACATATCACCTTGTTTTTTATATTTATGATACACGAAAAAGATGTGGTTTAAATCTCCAATTTGATTGCAGTCTTCATAGAGATCATTATTCTTCTCCTTTTAGGGAGTCTAACATTCTCTAAGAAAAAGGAATCTGAGATAACCGCTACATTCTTAAATTCGGATTGACAGATAAAAGACAAAGCCTCTAGGATAGCGCTACCTTCCGCACAAAACATGGAGGAATTGTTTGGTAACTAAAAAAGATTTTTAACCCCGATTGAAAAAAAATTGCGGATCAATTTTTTTTACAAATCAGAATTTTCCTTTAAAAGAAAAAATTTAGAAACAATTTAGCTAGATAAAATCCATAACAAAGGTATTGAAAACACCTCGTATAAGTAAACAATATCTGGTCACCGAGCTTCGCTCTTAATATTCAAATCTACATTTTTAAGCAGCCCAATGAGTATATAATTTAAGTATATTTATAACATGACAAATTATTAATTAATTCGCCAAAGTCACGGAGTGGGCGACATCTACTTGAACTACTGAAAGGGAGATAAATAAAAAGGTTGATTGGCGATTGGCTTGAAAGTAGGCGGGAAAATTAAAAAAGCTGTCAGTATTAATTTTCAATTGGCTGCAGCTGTTGTTGACGTTTATCAACTGCTTGTCACAGAGGTTAGTTAAATTCATTTTACCCTTTTAGGGCAACATCTACTGACGCTTGATCTTCGCGAATTTTTACGGTGGACAGGCCCCGTTTCCGGGACGGGCAACAGCAGCGTGTAGGGCACACGTCCCGTCAACAGAAGATTTTATTATTGATTGATCTGCACTGAAGGAAAATTATAGGTCTGATATTCATACTTAAGTAAAAACCTCCACAAAAACCTGTGACCAGACTCTCGACGTGTGGCAGATATTGATATCATATTTTTTCAAAAATTTTCAGTTACAAAAATAGTTCATTCGTACATTATATTACAATTTGCTCTTGGAAAATACAAAGTCACAATCAACCTTAAAATGTACTATGAAAATAGAGAATTTTAAATGTCTCTTTAAAGTTTCTTGTAAAATAAAAAATTGAAATCTATGTCAATAGTACACGTGTACAAGCATTCATTCTTTTTTTTTTCTCTCTCTCTCTCTATGATAATGAAAACTTAAATATTAAAACTGTCCGCATAATAAACTAGTAGCCGTAAGGGGTAGTCTCACACTATCGGGGAAGGGAAGAACCTTTACCCGATGTGCATAAAGCATTTCCACCCGCCAAAAACAAAAAAGATTAGCTTTAGGTTAGGTTAGATTTTTGTAATAAATAAAGAAAAGTACGATACGTGTGACATTTTGACATTTGTTACATTCTGACAGGTGTCATATTTTGACATTTGTTCATTTTGAGATTTGTTCATTTTGACAGTTGTTACATTCTGACACGTATCACGTTTTAACAGTTGTCACGTTTTTACAGGTGTCACATTTTGACAAGTGTCCATTTTAATAGTGTTACTCAACGTTCCTATAAATATTTACCTAAACCCATGATTTCTGAAATTGAATTAGCAACGTTGTATTTTCAACTTTGAATTTATGAGATGGCTGTCATTTGACAAGCAAATTATTTATGTCCGTCAAATGAACCTTTCCTTTTTTATATAAAGCGGCAAATTTAAAATTGAATTCTTTCAGATTAAAACGCCAGAAATTAAATAAAGTCAAATCTTTTTACTACTATACTATAGAGAAGAAAGGAGTGCAGTATTTAATTTTCAGAACGTAGTAAAGATTCAAGAGGTAGAAATTTTATTTTTACCTCATCCTTCAATGCTTATTTGTAGTTAAAATTTAAATTTTAATATACATCTGATCGGCCTAATATAGTTTTTGCCTAGATAAACCTGTTCTTTTGACATATAAGTCAGACTTTATTTATTCATAGCCGTATCGTATGTATTTTAATTGACTCAGAATTTTGTATTAATATATACTTCAAAATGGCTTCATTCTAAAAATATTATCAGTCCTCCTAAATCCTTGAAGGCAGAATTATTAGTAATAGCAAGGCAGAGAAAAAGGAATTAAAATTCTCAGATTGCCTCCGTACCACGCAGAGTTAAATTCCATTGAACTGATCTGGTCACAATTATTAAAAGGTTATGTTTCTCAAAACAATAAAACATTTAAATTTCAGATGGCAGTTTCAGATGTAAATAGAGAACATTGGAGAAAATGCATTGGTCATGTTAAAAATGTGGAAAATTCATTTAGGAAAGTAGATATATCAATGGATAATTTAATAGAACCGATAATAATAAACCTCAGAAAAGACAATTATAGTGATACCAGTAGTTTTAGTGAAGACAGTGACTTTTAAAGATAGTTCTTGAACTAACTTTTTTTTTATTCTTTGAGTTTAGGTACTGAAGCGTTAGTTTTAATGCCAAGAGATTAAAAAAAGTTTAATCCCAACATATAATCCTCCTTGTTATTTATTGGTTAAATTTAATTCGTTCAATGTTAAAATGTCAGATGCATAAAGTTTATTTTTATTTTTTGTAAATAATATAACTTCAAAATTTAATCTACGAAGTGCGTATATATATTTTATATGCTGTGACCTTATTTATATTATAGAAACTTATTTTGCAAAGTACGCCTATGGAATGTGACGTTATATCCCCACTTTTACTGTACTCATCTCTCCTTTATAGTATATATTACTATAGAAACAAGTTATTATTATGTGCCGTTGCTAGGAAATAAAACTAAAAGCTTAACTTTTCTTGTAAATATCTCGGAAGATCGAATTTTCACAGACATGAGACCTACATTTTTTGCCGATTCAGATAGGAATTAGTCTACCCTGAAAGTTTCATTGAATTCTGACGAGTGGATTTCGAGATCCTCTGGACACACACATATACATACATACATACATACAAACCTTGCTCGTTTAATAGTATTTGATTTGACCTGGTTCTTTTTTATAAGTTTATGCCACTATAAAACACTAAAAGAACTCTGTTGCTTTTCGAGTGCTTATTTTCTAACACTTAATATTTGATGAGGTTTTTCCGCCGAGTAAAAACTTAACAAAAACACTTTACGGCAACATCAGGAACATTAGTAAATATTGCTTTATTGCCCTATAGAAACACAGACCGCGTTTAGTACCGTTTTTGTTCGTGTTTTTCGCAAACCCGCAAGTCAGAATCCGGCAGCTGGAAGTTCGGAATCTTGCGAGATGATTAATATAGCGGTCAATTTGGGATGTGACCTATTGTAGTCATTACGGGAAACGCTTAATACGCTCTTCGCTCATAATCTTCTCGCTATTAATGATGGTCCGTGAATCTTGTCTAAATGTCGATTATTTTTGATGATAACACACTCCGATTTGAATTGACTTTCAGTAAAAAAAAAGGGGAACTTATAGAAAGTTAATGAAACTAAAAGTGAATTTTTTCTATTGCGTGTACAAAAATAACCATAAACGATTGATAATCGGGAACTTGCGTGCCATTTAGATTTCAAGGTTTAAGGCTCTAGAACAATAATTTATAAGTTATGAGTATTTTTTTAAACCATCATATGTAATTATGAATTTTCCAGGTACAAGTCTTTTGTCCATCTTTTGTGGCTCAAATTTTTGTCAAATAATGTTTTCTTTAACAAGACATGAAATGCAAAAATATGTTTACAAGGAAGTAACATTGACGTGAAAATCGAACTTTTGTTTGTTTTTCATTTCATATTGCCTCAAATCATTTTGAAATTCCTCAAATGAAAATAAAGGTAACAATTGTAGCAACCCTTATAAATTTAAAATTTATGTTTAAGGACTCTAATTTAGAGAGAGGCGAGTCGAATTCATTTTCAGACAGCCTTTAACGATAGGATGTCGAGCTAGCCTGCTTCTTACTGATGAGGAACAATAATTCCGAAACCGGTCTAAGAATGGCAAGCTCCTTTAATAATAAAATCGAAGTTTTTGGTTTAAAGCCACGACTTGGTCGGGCGCCAAACCACGTCTGGACTTTCGTAATTCAATACCTGGGGGGGCATATAGCCCAAGGAGTAGTTGTTGAAGTCCAGACGCTGGTGCAATGTAGAACATTTTCATGTCTTTGTTCTTGCGAACAAGTGTGATTTATTTCACAACCTCAGGCAGTTTTGTTACGCCCATGGTCCGTTTTATGGTTCAAAAAATTCCACCGTCATTATAAAAATATTAAAGAAAAAAAATGTACAAAAATAACAGGAAAGCACATGTGTAATTTACTAATTAATAGTAATGGTTAAAGTAAATGAATCACGTCATTCAGAAAATATCTTTTTATCAGTGTAGAAATGAACCGAACAAAATTTGTTAATTTAACTGATGCGCGCATGGCAATGATTCGACTAAGAATGAATTGACGAGGTGTTACTCCCCCGGAGCATTGATGAATACTTGTTAAAAATTAGCGTCCCGGTTTATTTATTTCGTTGCAAGATGTGTGGGCGTGTGAAAAACAATGATGGCTGTCGGAGTAGTTCCGGTATGTCTATCTCTCTTTCCCTCTTACTTCCTATTATTGAAGAACACAAAATTGAAAAAGTTTTAAAAGTTTTAACGTCCGGACACATACGTGACTCGCGACGTTGCCGGTTTGTTGTCGCAAATTCCGATATGGCCTACGTGTCTGGCCGCATGTAGGATATAATTTTAAATATTTGGTAACCGCGCCGTGTTGCCGGTTTGTGATACGATTTAACATTTTGGATGTCATGTTTAATTTTATGGTTGAAAATTAAACAATTTAAAAAGCAAATTATCCACCAAATTTGAAAGAACTTTTAAAGATGTTTTTGGATAACGGCAAATTTTTATTTTTGATTCTAAAAAGATGAGAATCAAACTGAAAAGTTTTTTGCTTCGATTTATTTGCTTTTTTATTTTTTACTTCAATATTCATATATTTAAAACATAATAAAATGAACATTAATTAGTAAATAAAAAAAAACAATCTAAAATCCTGTCTGTCGCAATTAAGATTGATTAGCATCTTTAGTATCTTACGAAATTGAATTCTAACCTCAATAAAGGAGAGTTTCACAAGTGATTGATAGGATGCAAAAGTTTATCGATAATAAAAGGAACATCTCCATTTAGTTATATCCAAAATATTTCATTACTCGTTTTTAAATTTCTTATTCACATTGTGTTCATCATTTGACTGTAGTTTTTTGAAATTTGAGCAAATCCTATTTGACCAACCCTTTAAATATTATAAATGGCAAGGGTGTCTATCTATCACGACTGGAAATAATAGGCATTTCCCTAGAGTAATAAGAGGAGCTCTGGAGATTTATAACGGCTAAGGGCTTTAACTTTGAGGTCGGTTTTGCCTCTTAGTTCCTATTATAAACCCAAAACTGATTTGGGATAAATTTACTTATAACTTATAAAACATACCATAAACTTTGATAGAAAAAAAACGTTGGAATCTATAGGACTTTTGAAATATCGACCGAACAATTAGAAACACATTCGTTATTATTTAAGCATATCAATGCTGCTTCTTTAACTTTGCGGTTATAATTATTAGGTTCTTTTAATAATCTAGTTGAAGAATTCCATTGTATTTTATGACCAAAATCCCATGCATGTTCACATATTTTTGATTTTTCGAATTGTTTATTTTTAATGTATGATTGGTGTTCATTAAGTCTACTATGAAAAGGTCTAGATGTTTTTCTTATATAAAATTTATTACATTCGCGAGGAATTTTGTAAATAAAATTTTTTGTATTTTGAATTTCATTAAAAGGTTTTTGTATTTACTATTAAAGATTTTAATGTATTATTAGTTTGAAAACTGTTTTTAAATTAAATTTATTGCCAGTCCTTCTAATTTTTTCGGATAATTTTGGAACATAAGGGATTTTTACTATATTTGAATGAAGTATTGGGGGATTTAAATTTTGTTCTTTATTTTTAATCTCTCGGTAAAGTTCACGATTTATAAATTTACTTGATTTAACAATAATAAGTTCTATAAATTCACCTTGTCAAAATTTAACAATATTTCTACTTAAAATAATAGATCCGTTATCAGGAAATACTAATTCCTTTATAAAAAATTCATGTAGTCAGTTTATTTCCAAATGTTCTTGTCGATAAAACTCTTAATCTTGTGAGAAAAAAGTTGACAAGTGATAATACATTAATAAATAGAACTAAATTAAGAAATAAATAATAATAAGAGAAAAATAGAATTGTTGGAATTATGTATTAAAACTACATATTTTAAATTATATAGTGATTTTTATCAGCAAAATTTTGGTATGGCAATGGGTTCAGCTTTATCACCAAAATTGTGTGATTTTTTCATGAAGGATTTTTAAATGGAAATTGTAAATAAATAAAATATAAGAACTTCTGTCTGGTTTAGATATGTAGATGATATCTTTGCAATGTAGCAACATAATAGGGAAAATATTGACACATTTTTATATAATATTAATAATTTGGAACCTACTATTAAATTTACAATTGAAATTAATTGAAAATAATAAAAAATTACCGTTTCTTGATGTACTAATACACAATAACAACAATTGTATTGAAACATCAGTTTTTAGAAAAGAACCACATACAAATAGATATCTAAATTTTAATTCAAACCACTCTCTTTCCGATATAGCAAACACAATTTGTTCAAAAATCCTTTATATTAAAAAATTATCCAAAAAAAATAGGATTGGCAATATATAGACAATATAGGAGAAACATCTAGACCTTTTCATATTAGACTTAATGAACACCAATCATACATTAAAAATAAACAATTCGAAAAATCAAAAATATGTGAACATGCATGGGATTTTGGTCATAAAGTATAATGGAATTCTTCAACTAGATTATTAAAAGAACCTAATTAATATAACCGCAAAGTTAAAGAAGCAGCAAGCAAACAGAATTTGACATCTTCAATTTCAAAATCTATCTCCGTGTCTTATGTTGCTGTCATATTTATTATCAAGTGTTCTGTTTCTATAGTAAATTTTTTATTATATATTTTGTTATGTCATTTTGAAAACTACTTCCGATTAAGGAAGTCTAAACGTCAAAAACTAGAAACATTTTAACAAAATAAGATGTTTTAATATCCATAAAGAAGAGTATTTGAAGTACAAAGCCACTATGAGTTATAGAAATGAATCACAATATTGCTATTAAATCTGTATTATATTTTTCTATCTCTCTTGCAACTTTTTCGATTTTTATATACAAAACTGTTATTAAGTTTCATCTGATCAGTCAGAATGTCTCGGTCCATACCCGGAGTTGATAATTTATCCAAGGTTCTGACACAACTTTAATATACAGTACCCCAAACGACTGAGACCATTATCACAACATCAGGATAGACAGAGTTTAAAAGTTAACGTTATATCTTGAAGTTAGTATGAAACTAGTAAAGTGTCGGTCGCTTCCTACCCAATACACAACAACTTTGTTAAGAGACAGTGTATTTTCCCGGACATGCTACAGTTCCTTCCTCTTTGGAATGCCTTATTAAAAGTTGGCTGGCTCTGCGGTATTTTATAAGACAGTCACAGTGTGTGTTCAAGTTAACGAGAAAGCTGTGGTGTTGTTCTCTCCATGTGTCCCGCCATGCATGGGGATGAGCAATTTTCTTAAATTAAAAATTAAGTCGGCCAAAGCTTTCTGGTGCACGCAAAATGTCTCGTGAGGCTAGTTTTCATTTTATCTTAAACGATAAAGGATTTGTTGTGGGATAATAAAGTTTACCTCGTTTTTAGGTTTAATTAATGTTTGGGGATCCGTTTCTGCTTTTATTATCGCAGTGAGTGCTATTAATGACACTTAGACCAATATTCATTAACTAGATGTATAGATAGAATTACTCTATTTTGCTATTATCAAAGCGAAAAGCAAAGAAAATAAGAATTGCATAACAGTATAAAAACTTATGTACAATGTGAGGCAAAAATATGGAAATTATTTAGAAATCTTTTAATATGAATATAGTGCCTTGCACGAAGGAATAAAATAAAACAAATAACTTTCTTAATGTGAATAACATTACCACTTACTACATTTTGAGTAAGCACAGGACAGAATGCGAATGTTTTAAACAAGTTTTAACCATAGTAATTATAAACATATCAAAATTTAACATTGTAAGTCCATAAGAGCTCTTTACCAATAAATTTAGGGTATTTATTTGTATTTTAGAAAAGAACTCAATAGATAAATTCAAAGTAGTATAATCTCATATAAGTCTGCGATCATAATAATAATAAGAACGTTATTATTTAAAGTATTAGGAGAAAAAGAAAATTACAAAATAATCTCAAAATTTAATATCATGATTCATTAACATAATAAGTTCAAATTCAAGGAAAATAGTATAAATCAAAGAAGTAGAGATTCGGATTTTCAAAATTAAAGAAATATAATGTAAAAAGGCAATGATAATAAAGTCATAATGAACATAAAAATTTTTTGTATAAAGTAAAAAATATAAGTAGGAACTGTATAAAAATTATTCTTTTCGTTTCTAGAATGATCCGTTGTTAATTAAAACTTGAAAAAAATTAATATTTTTTTCGAATTTTGTAAAAATTTATGTTAACTTCTGTCAAAAGTAAATCTAGTAAGCTCTGATTTGGGCATTTTATAAAAACTATTCCGCGCTATCAAGTGGGGCTTTTTCTAAAAATCTCTCGAAGTGTTCATATCGCTCTGCAAAACGAAAACATATGAAAATCGAGTCAAAGCAAGACTGATAAAGTGAAAAACATTACCTGTCAAAGAAGTGACGTTATTTTTAAAAATAAAGAAAACTTAGGAATCAAGAGAGGAACCCAAATTATTCATCCTGTCCATTGTTCCTGATAAAGAAATCCTGATTATACTGATCCAGTTTTATCCTGCTCCTGTTTTAGAAATTATTCCATTTGTATTCCATTTTGAAGGAGAACATCTACTCATTAAAAAGCAACTAAGAAAATAATAACAGAAAGACTGAATCATAAAAAAAGGTACCGATTAATCATTAAATATCAATATTTAACTAAATCATTAAATTAAAAAAAAGGCATAAAACAATTAACTACGGTAAAAAATTTATTTAACCTATAAATAAGTTAGGTTAGAATATAAAATTGGAGAATAAGGTAAGAGTATGAGAATAAACCGTTACGATAACTGGTAATTTCTTAAAAATAAATCAAAACTGTACTTACCTTATTCGATAAAATTTTTATTTCACACTTAATACAAAGCGTTTATGGTTATTTAATTTGCTTCTCCAAATAAATGTTTATAAATTTTATCTCATCAGTCGTTATTATTGATTTCTAGTATAAAGCCAGTAGAAGCACCCCTGAGGTTAGAAATCTCTACTCTTTGGTAGATGGCGCCCAAGGCAAATAATAGAAAGAATTCTCATTCTGCCTAAGATTACAACGAAAGGGAAGAGTAAAAAGATTTTACGTGAATTTAAAATTTATTTAAAAATTAGTTAAGAATAAATAAAATTCAATTAAATTACTAAAAACATAACAAAATTTACAATATAACAAAAATTTAGGTGATGTTTATAAATTGAATTAATTAATTAATCAAAAAAAAATAAAAAACTTCATCATAATTTATAACAAACATATTTTTAATTTATTGGAAAACCCAGGCGATCCTCTTAATTTTTATTTCTTTATCTAATTTATTATAAAAAATAATTTCCATTCTTTCTACAATAATTTCATCGCAAGTGGATCTTGCAGTTTTGATAATTTACAGAAGAACATCTACTCATTAAAAAGCAATTAAGAAAATAATAACAGAAAGACTGAATCATAAAAAAAGGTACCTATTAATCATTAAATATCAATATTTAACTAAATCATTAAATTAAAAAAAAAGGCCTAAAACAATTAACTACGGTAAAAAATTTATTTAACCTATAAATAAGTTAGGTTAGAATATAAAATTGGAGAATAAGGTAAGAGTATGAGAATAAACTGTTACGATAACTGGTAATTTCTTAAAAATAAATCAAAACTGTACTTACCTTATTCGACAAAATGTTTATTTCCCACTTAATACAAAGCGTTTATGGTTATTTAATTTGCTTCTCCAAATAAATGTTTATAAATTTTATCTCATCAGTCGTTATTATTGATTTCTAGTATAAAGCCAGTAGAAGCACCCCTGAGGTTAGAAATCTCTACTCTTTGGTAGATGGCGCCCAAGGCAAATAATAGAAAGAATTCTCATTCTGCCTAAGATTACAACGAAAGGGAAGAGTAAAAAGATTTTACGTGAATTTAAAATTTATTTAAAAATTAGTTAAGAATAAATAAAATTCAATTAAATTACTAAAAACATAACAAAATTTACAATATAACAAAAATTTAGGTGATGTTTATAAATTGAATTAATTAATTAATCAAAAAAAAATAAAAAACTTCATCATAAATTATAACAAACATATTTTTAATTTATTGGAAAACCCAGGCGATCCTCTTAATTTTTATTTCTTTATCTAATTTATTATAAAAAATAATTTCCATTCTTTCTACAATAATTTCATCGCAAGTGGATCTTGCAGTTTTGATAATTTACAGAAGAACATCTACTCATTAAAAAGCAACTAAGAAAATAATAACAGAAAGACTGGATCATAAAAAAAGGTATCTATTAATCATTAAATATCAATATTTAACTAAATCATTAAATTAAAAAAAAAAGGCCTAAAACAATTAACTACGGTAAAAAATTTATTTAACCTATAAATAAGTTAGGTTAGAATATAAAATTGGAGAATAAGGTAAGAGTATGAGAATAAACTGTTACGATAACTGGTAATTTCTTAAAAATAAATCAAAACTGTACTTACCTTATTCGACAAAATGTTTATTTCCCACTTAATACAAAGCGTTTATGGTTATTTAATTTGCTTCTCCAAATAAATGTTTATAAATTTTATCTCATCAGTCGTTATTATTGATTTCTAGTATAAAGCCAGTAGAAGCACCCCTGAGGTTAGAAATCTCTACTCTTTGGTAGATGGCGCCCAAGGCAAATAATAGAAAGAATTCTCATTCTGCCTAAGATTACAACGAAAGGGAAGAGTAAAAAGATTTTACGTGAATTTAAAATTTATTTAAAAATTAGTTAAGAATAAATAAAATTCAATTAAATTACTAAAAACATAACAAAATTTACAATATAACAAAAATTTAGGTGATGTTTATAAATTGAATTAATTAATTAATCAAAAAAAAATAAAAAACTTCATCATAAATTATAACAAACATATTTTTAATTTATTGGAAAACCCAGGCGATCCTCTTAATTTTTATTTCTTTATCTAATTTATTATAAAAAATAATTTCCATTCTTTCTACAATAATTTCATCGCAAGTGGATCTTGCAGTTTTGATAATTTACAGAAGAACATCTACTCATTAAAAAGCAACTAAGAAAATAATAACAGAAAGACTGGATCATAAAAAAAGGTATCTATTAATCATTAAATATCAATATTTAACTAAATCATTAAATTAAAAAAAAAATGCCTAAAACAATTTACTACGGTAAAAAATTTATTTAACCTATAAATAAGTTAGGTTAGAATATAAAATTGGAGAATAAGGTAAGAGTATGAGAATAAACTGTTACGATAACTGGTAATTTCTTAAAAATAAATCAAAACTGTACTTACCTTATTCGACAAAATGTTTATTTCCCACTTAATACAAAGCGTTTATGGTTATTTAATTTGCTTCTCCAAATAAATGTTTATAAATTTTATCTCATCAGTCGTTATTATTGATTTCTAGTATAAAGCCAGTAGAAGCACCCCTGAGGTTAGAAATCTCTACTCTTTGGTAGATGGCGCCCAAGGCAAATAATAGAAAGAATTCTCATTCTGCCTAAGATTACAACGAAAGGGAAGAGTAAAAAGATTTTACGTGAATTTAAAATTTATTTAAAAATTAGTTAAGAATAAATAAAATTCAATTAAATTACTAAAAACATAACAAAATTTACAATATAACAAAAATTTAGGTGATGTTTATAAATTCAATTATTTAATTAATTAAACAAAAATAAAAAACTTCATCATAAATTACAACAAATATACCTACTGGTTTTTAAAATAAGTCTTATTTTTATAATATAGTTAATTATAAATTATTCAAAAACTAATTTGGTACATTTTAAATCCATATGAAGTGAAACCATATTTAATCTGTGTAGAACTTCAACCTGAATTTGAAAATGTTTTTTGAAGACCATGCGATCCTCTTAATTTTTATTTCTTTCTCTAATTTATTATATATTATATTATTTCTACAATAATTTCATCGCAAGTGGATCTTGCAGTTTTGATAATTTACATTCGGACAGTAAATAAATAAAATCAACTTCTTTTAAATGAATTTTATACCATTTTACATAAAAATATAAATTATTTTTATCTGTTTCTCACTAAGAAGAGTTTTATACCTTTAAGAAAAAAGGCTTTAAAGGAAGGCAATAACAGTTTTCATGGCTACAGTGAAATTGAAAATTAAAATGTCACCGACCCTTTCATAAGACTTTAATATCAAATCGATAGGGTACTAAAGAAATCAAATTTTCTTTTCCAATTAAGCCATTTTATGAGCTTCGGTAAATGTTATTACCAATTACTATTCTTCGATAATATTAAGTTGAAATTAGAAGTCATAAAATCACATCTAGTGAAGTTTACGAGTTTGGGAAAAAATATATTTAACATCGATTATATGGTTCCATAAAGTGTTATGAAGTCAGTCACTGTAATCGTTTTTATGGAACTAATTATATTTTTCCTTCATTCTTCATAATCACAAACTCTATCCAGAATTTTTAGATGTGCTACCATCTATGGTAAGAAGAGAGTATTGACATTAAATTTTGACTGAATCTAGTCAAGATGTCACTCTCTTCTTTTTTATCCCTTTCAGAGATTAATACAAAGTGAGTAAACCAGTAAGGAATTTTAATTTATTAGATTCGACATCCTAAGACCGGTTTCTGTCTTTCGACTTCATCAGTTAGGCTTTTCGAATCTAATAAATAAAATTCCAAACTCGTACAAGTCAATAGCTATATCCGCTATAAGATAACATTTTTAGATGTGCTACCATCTATGGTAAGAAGAGAGTATTGACATTAAATTTTGACTGAATCTAGTCAAGATGTCAGTCTCTTCTTTTTATCCCTTTCAGAGATTAATACAAAGTGAGTAAACCAGTAAGGAATTTTAATTTATTAGATTCGACATCCTAAGACCGGTTTCTGTCTTTCGACTTCATCAGTTAGGCTTTTCGAATCTAATAAATAAAATTCCAAACTCGTACAAGTCAATAGCTATATCCGCTATAAGATAACATTTTTAGATGTGCTACCATCTATGGTAAGAAGAGAGTATTGACATTAAATTTTGACTGAATCTAGTCAAGATGTCAGTCTCTTCTTTTTATCCCTTTCAGAGATTAATACAAAGTGAGTAAACCAGTAAGGAATTTTAATTTATTAGATTTGACATCCTAAGACCGGTTTCTGTCTTTCGACTTCTTAGGATGTCGAATCTAATAAATTAAAATTCCTTACTGGTTTACTCACTTTGTATTAATCTCTGAAAGGGATAAAAAGAAGAGAGTGACATCTTGACTAGATTCAGTCAAAATTTAATGTCAATACTCTCTTCTTACCATAGATGGTAGCACATCTAAAAATGTTATCTTATAGCGGATATAGCTATTGACTTGTACGAGTTTGGAATTTTATTTATTAGATTCGAAAAGCCTAACTGATGAAGTCGAAAGACAGAAACCGGTCTTAGAATGTCGAATCTAATAAATTAAAATTCCTTACTGGTTTACTCACTTTGTATTAATCTCTGAAAGGGATAAAAAAGAAGAGAGTGACATCTTGACTAGATTCAGTCAAAATTTAATGTCAATACTCTCTTCTTACCATAGATGGTAGCACATCTAAAAATGTTATCTTATAGCGGATATAGCTATTGACTTGTACGAGTTTGGAATTTTATTTATTGGATTCGAAAAACCTAACTGATGAAGTCGAAAGACAGAAACCGGTCTTAGGATGTCGAATCTAATAAATTAAAATTCCTTACTGGTTTACTCACTTTGTATTAATCTCTGAAAGGGATAAAAAAGAAGAGAGTGACATCTTGACTAGATTCAATCAAAATTTAATGTCAATACTCTCTTCTTACCATAGATGGTAGCACATCTAAAAATGTTATCTTATAGCGGATATAGCTATTGACTTGTACGAGTTTGGAATTTTATTTATTAGATTCGAAAAGCCTAACTGATGAAGTCGAAAGACAGAAACCGGTCTTAGGATGTCGAATCTAATAAATTAAAATTCCTTACTGGTTTACTCACTTTGTATTAATCTCTGAAAGGGATAAAAAAGAAGAGAGTGACATCTTGACTAGATTCAGTCAAAATTTAATGTCAATACTCTCTTCTTACCATAGATGGTAGCACATCTAAAAATGTTATCTTATAGCGGATATAGCTATTGACTTGTACGAGTTTGGAATTTTATTTATTAGATTCGAAAAGCCTAACTGATGAAGTCGAAAGACAGAAACCGGTCTTAGGATGTCGAATCTAATAAATTAAAATTCCTTACTGGTTTACTCTATCCAGAATGTCTCAGAAGGTTTCTACAATATTTTTTCTACTCAGCTAATATTAGTAATAATAATAACGATCTCATAGGTCGCAGTGTGTTTTACATAGGATAGATAGTAAGAATTTGAATAACGTTGTTTGCTTGCGGGAAAAAAAATTATACAGAGTGACCCAGGGGTACGTGCATGCTTCATAACTTTTTTTCTATTCAAGCTATCGGTTTAATTTTTTTTTAAACGATAAGACCGACAATGGGGCACATTCTAAAAATATTTCTATTTATATACAGGATGTCCCAAATAAGATACACAACTAAGTTCTGATTTTTTAAATGGAGTCGACGTTCTACCACCTACTACGATTTTTTGAAAATTTCAAATTACAAATAGCAATAACTCGACTTTTTCAAATGCATCACCCTATATTTTATTACATCATTGCATGGCATTTTTTAAGGGCTTTTTGCTGATATAGGGTTTGTTGGGTCTATTTTGTAAAATTTGCGAGATTTATTGCAAAATAAGAAATGTTGACGGTTTATTCGAGAAAAAAAAGGAATCGAGTAGGCCGCTGTCTTAAAATTTGACACATCCATATACTTTCAATAATCGTATGCGTCTAATTAAAAAAAAAGGAATCGAGTAGGCCGCTGTCTTAAAATTTGACACATCCATATACTTTCAATAATTGTACGCATCTAATTATTAATCATGAGTTTTACTCGCAAGGAATTAGTGAATATGGTCTACTTTATTAGCAAGCAGAATCTGCCTGCAAAAATATCCAGAAGCAAGAACTCCACGGGTGTCTTCATTCCTAAAGTTGAGAGATCAATTTGAACTCACTGATAGTGTATCTTATACCAAAAAGGAAATTGTTTTTTGACAATATGCTGCATGGTGAAAGGTATTTACGGTTTCTTCGCGAACATCTTCCCAATATTTAAGAAGAAGTGGATTTGAATACCAGAGGGACAATGTGGTTTCAACACGATGGTGCTTCAGTCTCTGTATCTGTAAATCTAGAAGGGTGGGTCACCCCACAGCACGTAGGCCACATTTGGCCCATTGTGCGTCCTTCTGAGGTTGAGCCTTCCTTCTAGCTCGTCAGCCAGCCTACTTGTTTAAAGTAGGCGATGACGTCGCCTGAAGGTAGCTCCCTCATGTTGGCATGTGTTAGCCACCGCTCGCCGAAAAGAAAAT
Organism: Crepidodera aurea; assembly: GCA_949320105.2. NCBI lineage: Eukaryota > Metazoa > Arthropoda > Insecta > Coleoptera > Chrysomelidae > Crepidodera > Crepidodera aurea. Next base: position 106,086,246 of record OX439472.1, read on the forward strand.
GTCTCATTTGTGAGAGTGTCGGGCATTCGCAAAGAATGTGTTCGACAATCTCGTCTTCCTGTTCACATCCTCTACACAGTGGAGTGTCAGATAACCCCATCCTGTAGAGGTGTTTTCGTAGATGACAGTGGCCAGTCAGGATACCTGTGGCTGTGCGCAGGTCCTGTCTGTTCATAGTTATGTATTTTTTGGCTGTTTCGCTGTTCGGATACTGTAATAGTTCCTTGGCTAGCTTGCAACCTGTTTCGTCGTCCCATCTACCCTTAAACTTGTCAAGGGAGTGTTTCTTCAGTAGGTCAGCCACAGCTGATGCCGATAAGCTTATGAAAGTGCCAGGTCCCAAAAGTTTTTGGGAGGCTGCTTTCTTAGCTAGAGAGTCAGCTGCACGGTTGCCTTTTGATTTTCCATGACCTTTGATCCAAGCTAACGTGACCACGTTGTTGTTGCAAGCTTCGATCAGGGCCTGGTGACATTCTAGTACTAGACCTGATGTAATCCGTGGTCTATCCAGAGCTAGTAGTGCCTGTCTGCTGTCCGTGAGGATGTAAATATTATTACCAGTATTATTACCAGTACCAGTACTTTTGCGGCGATTAAGATAGCAGTGAGCTATGTTTGAGCTACACTGGCATTGCCCATTTTATATTGAGATTCAGGGATCTGGAATAAATTCCACAGCCTGACCCCTCATTTGTTTTAGACCCATCGGTGTAGATGCACAAGGCACCTGCTGCCAATGTAGCCTCTTGTACGTTTTTTGTTATTACCCTGTAGGGTCTGTAAAAGGCATATCTTGGTGCAATCCAATCTGTGTTGGCTTGTAGTAGTGGGACCTCTCCAAGGACCTCGTGCCACAAGTTACACCTCGACTGACCAGATCCTACGTCAGGTTGTATACCTGTAGAGCGTAGCCGTGTCATGGTCATCACCACAGCCTCCTTAATAAATATATCAAGGGGGGTGAGACCAAGGATCACCTCCATTGCTCTAGTTGGTGTGGTTCTCATGCCCCCCGTTATGTTGAGGCATGCTATTCTTTGGATTTGATCCAATTTGCGTACGACTGTCCGCTGGCTAGTTTTGACTCCCCAGGCAATCGCACCGTACGTTAGCATAGGTCTTATGATTGCAGTGTAGATCCAGGCCGTAACCTTAGGTGACATTCCCCAGGTGCGGCCAATGGTTCTACGGCACTGTTCATAAGATATGTATGCTCTTTTGACTCTGTTTTCTAGGTGAGAGTTCCATGTTAACTTGCTGTCAAAGGTGACCCCCAAATATTTCACCTCTGCAGAAAAGTTCAATTTAGTATTTAGGAGCTTTGGGGCCTCGATGTTTGCAAGCTTCCTTTTATTCGTGAAAAGAACCATCTCTGTCTTTTTTGGGTTTATTGACAGTGAGTGGTCTTTGCACCACTGTTCTATGATATTGAGGGCCTCTTGCATTCTAGCACAGAGTATTCCTTCAAATCTTCCTGTTTGCAGAATCACTAGGTCGTCTGCATAAGCTATAGTGTAGAAACTGTCATCGTTGAGGCGATTGACTAAGGTGTCTAGGACCATGTTCCACAGTAGTGGTGAGAGCACCCCTCCCTGTGGACAACCTTTTACAACCATGCCTCTTATGGTAACATCATCTACACTGATTTTTATTGCTCTCTTTGAGAGCATGTTATATATCCATCTTCCCAATATTTAAGAAGAAGTGGATTTGAATACCAGAGGGACAATGTGGTTTCAACACGATGGTGCTTCAGTGCATAACCATAGGATGGTGCGAGAATTTTTAGATAATTCCTACCCTAATCGTTGGATAGGGAGAGGTACTATTCCTTGGCCCGCGCGATTTCCCGACCTTACTTCTATAGATTTTTTCTTTGGGGGTACGTGAAGGAAACTGTTTTCAGAGATCGTCCAACAACTGCAGATGATATGAAAAACAGGATCACGGAAGCCTTCCGTTCAGTTGATGGAGCAATGCTTGCTAGAGTTCGGGACTCATTTACTACTAGACTAGCAGTTTGCGTGGAACATGATGGTGACCTATTCGAGCATTTGTTATAAATCAAAAATATTTATATTGTATCCTATTAATCATTCTTTCATGTTCTTGTAAATATTATAAAAATTGTTTACTTTGTAATGTATTTCTGTTTCTATTACAATTTCCTTTTGTTGAAACATATTCTTTTCAAAATTATATGAATGTGTCAAACAGTGGCCTACTCGATTCTTTTTTTCTTTTAATTAGACGCGTACAATTATTGAAAGTATATGGATGTGTCAAATTTTAAGACAGCGGCCTACTCGATTCCTTTTTTTTTTTCTCGAATAAACCGTCAACATTTCTTATTTTGCAATAAATCTCGCAAATTTTACAAAATAGACCCAACAAACCCAATATCAGCAAAAAGCTCTTAAAAAATGCCTTGCAATGATGTAATAAAATATAGGGTGATGCATTTGAAAAAGTCGAGTTATTGCTATTTGTAATTTGTAATTTTCAAAAAATCGTAGTAGGCGGTAGAACGTCGACTCCGCATTCGCCTACAACTCAGAAGATGCGCTGAATCTTAAGGAATCGACTGGAAAAAAGTTGATTAAGTTATCTTGAACTGTTCTGAAGTTCTAAACTTTTTTGTGGATCTCTGCACGACGCTATTTTGACACATAAATTGACATAAGTCAAAAACTATTGCAGATAAGTCTAAGAAACCCGGGTGCGTTATATCGACAATTTAATGGCGAATCTAAAAATGTAACAAAAATGTGGGGTTGCCATTTAAAAAACCAGAACATAGTTGTGTATCTTATTTGGGACATCCTGTATATAAATAAAAAAATCAAACCGATAGCTTGGATAGAAAAAAAGTTACCCTGTATTAATATTAAATTTTTTAATTTCTTATATTGTATTAGAAATTAATATGAAGATTTTGAGCTGAAATTTTATAGACTGTTGAATAAATCAGTTGCGTGGTATTCGTGTATTAAGGAAATCGAAAGGAAACCCACTGGAAACTCGACACATAAGTGAAATGTAACACTATAATAAAACATGCCAGTAACTGCTCATTAGAGGACATTATCGCCATGAATAAGCTATTTAAGGCATAATCGCTACTGTCAAACTGAAAATTTTTAAACCTTTATTGGTTTTTTAATTCAAATATATAAATAAATTATTGTTATTGAGGTTTACCATGTGGGTTTTGCTTTTAGGAATTTGATTTATTGTTGTAATTTTAAGATCCATGACTGACATAAATAAAAATTAAATGTATACAGTAGGAAGATGTTCGTTAAATGTGTGGTGATGTTTCATCGGTGACTATGTCGCAGGATCTTATTTTTTATTTATTTTTTATTATTAACGTTGATAGAAACAATTTGCTGTTACAAGATTGTGCACAGAAGTCCAACAATTACGTTCTATTGCAATTTATGTATTTTCTTCGTATTTTTCACTTCTGGAAACATTTGATCGCTCAAAATATAAATTTTAAAATAAGATGATTGGTACGTTGGCTACCTATGTAAATATTAGACTTTTTTATGGTTATATTAAGTGTGAATTTATTTAAAAAACTTATACACATATAAATAATGAACAAATTGAAGATGCAGATTATCTTTGCAAAGAAAATAGGTAAAAAGATTGGATTTTCCCGAAGAATATCATATAATTTAAGCCAATGGTCTAAAATGTTGATTTATAATAATAAAACCACATTTTGATTATTGTATATCACTCTTAATATTTTGCTCAAAAGAACAGATACAGAGGCTTCAAGTTATACAAAATAAATGTATGCGGGTGATCTTAGTTTGTAATAGATTCTATGCTAAAAACATTAAATTGGATTACAATTAAAGAGGGTATTAAAAGAGCGAACATGATCACTATTTATAAAATGTTAAACTAGTTACTAGACATGAAATACATTCCCGTGTTCTTGTATCAAAGGATAATTATAATATAGAATATACAAGAAAGGGAGTTGGTCTACTCAATGTTTTGCCAAGGGAAATAAAACAATCTGCTTCGTTGGGAATTTTTATAAATAAACAACACAACAATACGAGATGGTAAAAATAAGAAATTAATTTCGAAATTACGTTTCATTTTCTCGTTTTCTACAAATTTTCACGGCTTTTCTCAAAAAATTTTAAATGGAAAATTTTGATTCAATCAGAAAATCGGCTATTTATATTATTATTAAATTTCGCTTTTTTGGGCATAAACGATCATTTTTTGGCGTTGGTTTTGGTTTTAGGGGTTTGAATTCCACACATTTTGACTAATTTCCCGACATTTTTCACATTTTTTGCACATTTTTTTAATAAATTTAGATAATTCTAATCAATGTTTTATTGGAAATTATCATTTTACATGGAGTTTTAATTTCGTATGATTCTTATTTTCCTGCAAAAATTTTGATAATGCTAATGATTATTTTTTGTTTTGTTTTTATCCAATTTTTATTTTTCTTATGTTAGATTTTATAATATATTTTAAATAAGTAATATTTCAAATCACACCAAATAAAAATTAAAATTCTTTTACTATAATCTGACTGCTTTTTAAATTGTTTTCACCTTCTTCATTTTTATTTATCCATTATCCACTATATATTCATCATACTTTTTGTTCATGCATTTAAAAAAAATTAATATGGATCATAATTATTAAAACACCAACGGCAATATTGTTTATTATACTAAAATTTTGTACCATTTTATATAATTAATTTATTGCGGAATCATTTATTTTTAGCTATATATAAATTAAAGTAATAATTGTTGGCAGTAGGTATTTAATCGAAATACGAAATAAAAACGATAACATATATCCCGTGTTTTGTTCAACATTATAATAACTATAAAATATTAAACGAATAACAAATAAATGCACCATTTCGCTGATAAAATTGACAAGATAATTATTAATAAACACGCATAATAAAATAGATTTGTTTCAAATAAATACATACAGAGTGGTATCTAAAATGTTGGTCATAGTAAATATTTTTTTTTTACATTTAATACAAAATAAAATATTTTTTAATAATATTCGGTGAATAAAATATCTCTTAGCGATAACGTAAAACTATTGACACACGTAAATATTTACAAAAGTGAATTATTAAGAAAATGTTTAAACATCTGGGAAGGGCTGATAGAGCTGTAGAGATTTTCTATCAATACAGAGGATTTTTTCCAGGGCTTCTCTAACAATTACCAAACGAAGGAATAGACTAAATAATGAATGTTATATGTTTATTGTCTTTAAATTCCTGGATTGCTAATAGAGTTTTAACAGACTTTATTTCAACATTAAAGTATGATGAAAAAAATGAAGATGAGATTGTAATCATCTATAATATTCAACACTAACAGAAAAATGATTTATAACTCTCTCTAATTTTAGAAATACTTTATTTTTGTTGGCTATTTATTAGATTTTCATGTATTAAGCAGCTTTTTTATATTAACAAAATACTTGTGTATGTCTATAGTAGGAGAGCTGGAGCCGAAAAACTTTTTGATCTTTGATATGGACAAACTCGGCTAAAACTCATTGTATTACTAAACAGGATTACATATCCGAGCTCTCCGACACTTTCAGTGGTGCAGGACTTAGGTACGGATGACCAAAGTGGCCATTTTTTTCTTAAACGCAAACTATCGATGATACGTGTGATTTTTTTTTAGGATGGAAGATTATAAGCTGCTTATTATATATTCCAACTCTCCGACAGCTACGGTGGTGCAAACTTGGTGGCTGACAGGGGTTAAGTTCCCAAAAATCACAACTGATATGTCGGAGAAATTGACTACTGCTTTCTTATTAGATAATAAATCATGTGTGAAAATCTCCGACAGCTACGTTGGTGCATAAGGCAGTAAAATGGGATTTTATAGACGTGCCCCCGAGACTCGCGCCATTCACATTTATCATATTTCATTATAATTAATTTCACTTGCGAATACTTAGCTATAGTCTATTCAACCAACTTATGTCTCTAAAAGATTAACATAATTCGCTGAAAAACTTTGTTTGCAGTGAAAGGCACGGTAAACTGCACTGGATTTTGGTAAATATATTTAATTTTAGCAAACTGTTAAACATTAAGAAAGAACACCAGTGCAGTTTACCGTGCCTTTCACTTCAACAGAGGTTTTCTGCGAATTCCGCTTAATCGTTTAGAGACCAAATCTATTGCAAGTATCAATGACTTTTCGACTACTGGTAATGCTTTTTAAAGTAAAACCTAGAGTTATATGTTTTGAGGTTCTAATTATACCATTAAATGTCGCATATCTTGAGCTATAGAATTTAATAATCGATTACAATTTTCACTATCTAATCTTCTTGGATCATTGTTAGTAATTATCGCAAATAAAAGATTTGTGAATTCTTCGGGAATATCACAGCCAGCAATCAAATGACATGTTTCTAAACGTTTAGGTAAAGGTTTTTTTTTCAATCGACAGAATTTCTTTTCTAACACGATTGCCTACGCGCGATTGTTCTTCAATTACATTTAGATTAGAGAAAGTATCCTCATCTATGATACAACCCTCTTTTGCAGCAATAAGTTTTCTTTTGTGCATCATTATTACTTGTATTTCACAATCAAATCGTTTCAATAGTTTCCCTAATAAATGAGATTGAAAGAAATTTGAATCGTATCTAATATTTTTTTCAGCAACAACGTCAGTTACTATTGATACATAATTGTCATTTAATAAACTTAAAGAATAGCATTTTTTTTTTCTCAACAATATTATTTTGTACAAAAGTACAAACTTTTTCAAAGGCTACTTCATGTGCATGGTTTTTGAGCCAAACGTACTGGCTTTACAAGTTTGCTCAAATAATCACGCTTACAACTACAATGATAATAAATTTTTGAATTTTTTGGTAAAGATTTGATTTTTTCTAACATTTCTATATCACTCAAACCTTTCGCAATCATTTCAATGGCTTCAAGTACAGACTCATCCTTCGACTCATGAAGCGATACATATTTTGCCTTACGTTTTTTTCGAGATATATTGCAAATAATGCATATTCCGTCAGTAAATTTATCTGTGCCTGAAGAATTCGATAAAGCTTCATCTGCCGCTGTGAAAGGTTCATCTACCAGCATTGAAGATTCATCTGCCGTTGCCGAAGATTTCTCTAGTGGTGTTGGAGTACTTCTTGCCTCCAAAGCTTCAGTTGCTGACATCGAAGTTCCTGGTTGATCTATTAAAATCATTATATCGAGCATTATATAATTGTAAAATGAAGTTTACAATTGAGGAAGAAGAAACTTTTCGCTAGCGGAGTGTCCTAATAAACCGTACCTTTTAGTTGTGAATATCTTAAATTTTATAAACACGACTATAATAAATAACGAGAAAAACGAAAAACTTTCATTATAAATGAAGGAAAAAAATTACTAAAACGACATGAGAAACGGGAGAAATAATATATAAAATACTTTCATAATACAGAAATAAAAATACTATATAGAAAATAACTGTTATGACAATTACTTACCAATATTACATTTAATTTTTTTATACTGCTCTATGACTAATTTATTCGCAGTCGTAAACAATTTGTAGCAGGTTCGATGATACCCATGCAAATTGTCAATTTCTTCCGGTAGAACCTCATCACTATATTTAATATTGCACGTTATTCTAATTTCTAGTTTGCCTCTGCAGGTTTTCAATGTCTTCATTAAATAATATTACTTTATCATTTTCAACCTTGCAAAATTTAAAAATACACGCCATTTTAATAAAATAAATTATTGTTTTGTTAGGTCTAAGCAAGCGTGTGTCAATTATCTATGTGAGCAATGGTTTTTAAAAAGCTACTGATCTTGACGCTTGTGTATAAAGGTATATTATAATAAATCAACAAAATAAAACAAAGAACTCTTTTACAATAATATTTTGTATATCTGTTTATTTTTAGAGATTATATATTTTTAAATTTTACAACTTTAGAACAAAGAAGATTATATTACCGAATTTAGTGGTTGAATAATATACTTGGAGATTCAATATTATATCTATCTGATGATATACATATAGTACCTATGTTATAAATTATTATAAAATTACCCAATAAACATAAAAATGTTAATTGAATTTGTACGAGTTTTTATCGATAAAATACGTATGCATATGATAAACGTGAATGGCGCGAGGCTCGGGGGCGCGTCTATAAAATCCCATTTTACTGCCTTATGCACCAACGTAGCTGTCGGAGATTTTCACACATGATTTATTATATAATGAGAAAGCAGTAGTCAATTTCTCCGACATATCAGTTGTGATTTTTGGGAACTTAACCCCTGTCAGCCACCAAGTTTGCACCACCGTAGCTGTCGGAGAGTTGGAATATATAATAAGTAGCTTATAATCTTCCATCCTAAAAAAAAATCACACGTATCATCGATAGTTTGCGTTTAAGAAAAAAATGGCCACTTTGGTCATCCGTACCTAAGTCCTGCACCTCTGAAAGTGTCGGAGAGCTCGGATATGTAATCCTGTTTAGTAATACAATGAGTTTGAATCGAGTTTGTCCATATCAAAGATCAAAGAGTTTTTCGGCTCCAGCTCTTAGACTACTAGTTTTGTAAAAAGAGTTTGGTTGTAAGTTTAAAGTCGTTATCTCAAAATATTATAAAATGTTAGATCACAAGAAATAAAAATAAGAAACTCATCTGAAGAAAGGAAATTATAAACGACTAAAAGCGATATTTGCCCATTACGTAAACCCTTTGATAAGTTTGATTTTTAAGAGAAAAATGATGAAACTGCTTATATTTTGCTTATACTTAACTTTTAGTTCAAATATAAACCAACCAGTTGAGATAACCATACTTATTGAGCAACGGATATATCCAGTATACTTAATTACGCTTTTTGTTTACTTTGAGCGAGCTGACCTCTACTAATAGATAACTTTTCGTTGTACATTGTAAACACGCACGTACAAAAAGTAAATAAAAGTTGGCTGCGTCGAATAGTAAATCGACCAAATTGCAGGAGGTTCTGCTTGTTAAATTGTGAGCTGGTTTTGATTCCTTAAGAGTTAATTGCAGTAATATTAGATTTTTTAGTGACCATTATATTAGAATTAGAATTCAAATGTCGTTCTATCTCTGTAACCACCAGAAATGTAAATTAGAATATAAGGGTAAAAACATAGTGAAGTCTCGCACCAAGCATCTCACCAAGCCTCGCCTCAAGCATCGACTCAAACCAGGCATCAGAGGGCACATAGTGAGGCATCTATAAAAGCAGTTGTAAGAATCATGAATCCATAGTCGTAGTGAGGTGTTGGAAATAGGAAATAGTTGTTTATATTGAAATGGAATTTAATATTTTAAAATGAAATGAAAAGTTAACATTATCAAAATTAGAATATTTAGGTAAAATTAAATTATAAATTGAAGAAAATAAATACCAAGACTATGCCCAATCCTATGTTTCTTCTTAAGATTATTTTGTCAGCAAAAAGAAAATGAACGTCACCTAAAAATAAAGAAACCATATTATTAAAATACAATTTAGAAAAATAAACAAAATAATATTTTATAGATAAGGAGAAACGTTAAAGGTGAACTTACCAAAGGGATTGATTTATTGTGAGATCCTTATTATTAGAAAAATCCTTCTTAATAAAGCTCTGATAGTAACCTAAAAAAATTAAAAATCAAAATTAAATCATATTCAAAATTCAAAATTTTATTAACATTTTAATTTGGGACAATCTTTATAATAAAAAAATAATCATAGGACAATCTGTATAGCAAAATAAAATAAGGGTTGTGACAACTATTTAAAATGAAATAACAGCATACCAACTTTAGTAACTAAATTATAAATTGATAAAATGTAGATAATTCAACACCAGAATATAGATGGAAAGTATTTTATTTGTTATAATTCAAATTATAAAATTCAAAATACATAAAATCGTAAATAAAGTATAACATAATCAAAAGTTTGAAATAATTTGAAAATTTCTGCATGACGTAAAAGGGTAACATAGCAACGAAAAAAAAAAGAAAGTTAGTTAGTTGGGAGATAATTAAAAAAGAAAATTAGGAAGAGAGTTTTTTTTTTTTGTTAGAAAAAATTAAGAAGATTTTTGAATTCAAAAAGTTTATAAAAAAATTAGTTTATATCAGAAGAAATGGTAGAAGGAGTTTGGTAGGAGAATTTGAGAAAATTAATTTTGGAAAAAAAAAACTTACTAAGAAAAATTATAATATTTATAAAACGAGTAAGGAATTTAATTTATCAGATTCGACATCCTAAGACCGGTTTCTGCCTTTCGGCTTCGTCAGTTAGGCTTTTCGAATCCAATAAATAAAATTCCAAACTCGTACAAGTCAGTAGCTATATCCGCTATAAGATAAAATTTTTAGATGTGCTGCCATCTATGATTAGAAGAGAGTATTGACAATTATTAAAAGCAAAAAATTCCCGGTGTATTGGGGTTGCATACACAATTTGCATTGTGTGTTGCAAAGCTTTTAATTGACTGATTCTAGTCAAAATGTCACTCTCTTCTTTCGTATCCCTTTCAGAGATTAATACAAAGTTAGAAAACGAGTAAGGAATTTAATTTATCAGATTCGACATCCTAAGACCGGTTTCTGCCTTTCGGCTTCGTCAGTTAGGCTTTTCGAATCCAATAAATAAAATTCCAAACTCGTACAAGTCAGTAGCTATATCCGCTATAAGATAAAATTTTTAGGATGTCGAATCTGATAAATTAAATTCCTTACTCGTTTTCTAACTTTGTATTAATCTCTGAAAGGGATACGAAAGAAGAGAGTGACATTTTGACTAGAATCAGTCAAATAAAAGCTTTGCAACACACAATGCAAATTGTGTATGCAACCCCAATACACCGGGAATTTTTTGCTTTTAATAATTGTCAATACTCTCTTCTAATCATAGATGGCAGCACATCTAAAAATTTTATCTTATAGCGGATATAGCTATTGACTTGTACGAGTTTGGAATTTTATTTATTGGATTCGAAAAGCCTAACTGACGAAGACGAAAGGCAGAAACCGGTCTTAGGATGTCGAATCTGATATATTAAATTCCTTACTCGTTTTCTAACTTTGTATTAATCTCTGAAAGGGATACGAAAGAAGAGAGTGACATTTTGACTAGAATCAGTCAAATAAAAGCTTTGCAACACACAATGCAAATTGTGTATGCAACCCCAATACACCGGGAATTTTTTGCTTTTAATAATTGTCAATACTCTCTTCTAATCATAGATGGCAGCACATCTAAAAAGTACGTTTATATTCTGGAGGAAAATTATTTCGGCGAATTGTTTATATTTAGTAAGTGATTGTATTAAATAACACGTAGACAACTTACCTGGAGGTTGTTTGTTTTGTTGCGGAAGTCATTGGAACATCAATTTCGTTAAGAAACAACACATAACTATAAATCTGGTTATAACTCATCACTGTTGTACGAGAAAGAAGAAGGAATAGGAACATTCACAAGGTATAAATTCATTATAATTAAATACAACATACTGCAGATCAGAAACAAACAGTGTGGTTAAGTGAGGTTAAGTCTGACATTCTTATTACTGTATTTCGGGTGTACCAACCTTCACAAAGTTAAAATTTATTGCGTAAAATTTGAATTTATAGATATAAGATATCATTGAGTGTGTGTGTGGCGTGACTGTAATTCATAATAGTAAATAGTCTTTTGTGTAAATAAATTTTTCTTCGAATCTATATAAAATAAAATCATTCTAAATTTGAAACAACACTTTATTATTTTTAAATACAGAAACTATCAGTAGTTAGAAAAACTTGAACTCACAATCAAAGAATCCCTGAGATTGGAAGATTGACAGATATAAAATTGAGCATAGTCGTGGTGGTATAAAAAAAAATTTATTATTAAAATTATTAAAATTTTACATTTTTTGAAATATCATAACAATATTATTTAAAATTCTAAATTCGAACAATAACCAAACAAATTTATTAGTAAAACATTATTTAATTAAAAGTTACGATTTCGGAAAATCATAACAAAAAAGTTACGATTTCTGACGAATCATAACAATATATATATATATATATATATATATATATATATATATATATATATATATATATATATATATATATATATATATATATATATAGATACGTACATAGGCAATAAGCAGCCCAGTGGCTATTCGAACAGTACAATGGTCAGCCCGTAATAACGTTGGTCGTCCCAGTTTTGGGCTCACCAAGGTAGGGCACTGTATATAGGCTTTAAAAAGCAAGGGGGGGTCTAAAACGATGTTTCTCGCGTTTTTGGGTGGGACGACTTTTGGACTATTAACATATCCATTATACTCTTGAAAGTTCCATAAAAATCCATGTAGAGGGCGCTAATTTTATACAGATTTTCGATATATATCGGATATGCCTATAGCCCGTTGGTTAGCCCTAAAATTGGCAACATTGCAAAACTTACGGTAAAGCGCAATAGTGAGTCAATTTTTCAAACTTCTTGTTTTATTGAAGTATTTTGTTGGGTTTTATGTTTCTGTAATTTTTATATCCATATACAATAGCGTAATTATCTAATGGACCACGAAATCTTTGGTTTTAAGGAATGGTTAATTCCGACACTGTACCAATCAAAGATTTTTCTGGGAGAACAGATTTTTTTAAAAATTTCGATTTTATATGACAATGAAAATAAAGGAAATAACAGAAAAAAATTGCCAAAGTAAATTAAAATGTCTAACTTTAGAATATAATTTTTTATTAAAACAGGAAGAACATTAGAAATTATTTTATTTTTTTCTGTATGCATTATATACAACTGCTTTTATAACTACCCAGTTACGTGTTTTGAATAAATTTGGATTTTGTTTTTGAAACGCTTCGACTTCATTTCGTCTGGGAGGTTTTTGGTTCTTTATATGATCTGCAAAATGTTCACAAATCAAGTGTTTTTGCTCCTCAGACCATCTCTCTCTTTTCATGCCTTTCTTAGTAAACTGATCATCTGCAAAGATATAAATAATTATTGCATAAGCGGCATATGCGTAAAAATATAGGATTAGTTGTGGAATAACTGCCCCATTTTTTCACTCAAATTTTTTACATTTGACTTCGGATTTCATTTTGCATACCTTTGTGTGTTTTGGAAGGTCCAGGCATATTTACATCTACAATGCATGTTCCATCCGTATTTATTTCTCTTGTGTTGTGTTGTGTTATATTGGTTTTTGGCAGGTATTCATTGTCTGAATTGTTATCTGACTCCACCAATTCCGTTTCAGACAAATTAATTTCATTTAACGATTTTCCCTTAAACTGGGATGCGCCTCCTTTATTTATAGCCATGAGAATTTTGGATACCTTAGCAGTCTGATAAACGTCTTGTGGTAGCCTACATGTATTTAAAATAATTTTATTAATGACAATGTAATGGTATGGTTAGAAAATTAGGTACTAGATTGGATACAATTGGTTAATAAATAAATATTATATTTTTTTACTTACATAATTGAAATATTTAGAAATAGTTCATTTAAACTATCGTCATATAAGCATTTTGGCGAACAAAAATGTTAGATGTTAGGAAAAAACGCTAGATTTAAGGCAAACAAAAGATTTACTGTAGCTGCTGTAATGACTAAACTTACCGATAATATTCTGCATGTGTTTTTTGGGTATGACCCATAAAGTTGGCAAATTGCTCCATGTCTGTTTCCGAGAAATTGGAGACCTGTAGGACTGTTGCAATTTGTTTGCGTAACCTAGTAGATGTAAACAAATCTTTGTTTGCAATGCCTGATTCCTCAGCTAACTTTTTTATGACGTGGTATCCACTAAGCCATCTGTCTTTAGTTGACGGGTTTGCAAACAAATATTCATTAGAAGGATGCACTATATTAGCTCTTACTTCTAACATCAATTGTATTAAATCTTGAATTTTTTTTGGGAATAGAATGGCAACGGGCCGACTCCCTTTACCACCTGTTACTACCCGCTTGAAATTTTCACTTAAAATTTGTTCCTGTGGTGTTAAACTATTTAAAAATTCATTATTGAGCTGCGTTGATAAATTGTTACAATAATTTTTTACTTTTAGATATTGTACTTCACCAATTCTTTTCCTATTGAGTAACAAAGTGAGAGCTAAAACACATTCTGAGAGTTTTTTGTACTCTTCTTTAATATTATTTTTTTGCATAATTTCGTTATAAGCTTTTTCTGCACGTTGGTTTAAGAATCTTTCAAAATTAATAATATCCTCTGTCATTGGGAATAATTTGGGTTTTTCCCAATTCTTTTCATGTAAATCTTTCAAGGCTATACTAGATAATTCGGTATTCCAATGGCTCGTAATTAAGGCTCGAAAACGCTTAATATCTTTTAATTTTTTCTCTGGTTCTGAGGTGTCAATAAACCGATTCTTTTTAATTATCAATTGGGTAGCAATATCGCACACTTGTGCGAGTCTTGTTCCCATATGCAAAGCGAGACTCGGAGCTACAAAAGTGTGAGTTAGACGAATAGCTTTTGTAGCTGTCACAAAGCTATCAAACATTTCAGGCTTAATGCCATCTAAAAAATTTTCTATGCCCGTTGAATTTTTAAGCACCAGCAAAATGCGACCCATTTCTCTCATTTTATTCGATACACTTACGGCCAATTGCACCCTTTTATGTCTTTTCAGTTGACTTTCACCATAGGAACATATCAGAATATCATTTATTGCCGCTTTTGAAATATCATCTGGCCTCATTTTATCAATTACTTCGGATTTTAATCTTAGTGAATCATAAAATTCTTTATAAATGCCAGAACAAAGTGCAAACGCCTGAGTTTCAGAGAGGTGATTTATTCTTTTATTTGAGCTGACTTGGTTTTTACTCATGAGGCACTTTTTTCTATGTTTTCTTAAACTAGTTTTTTTATAATAACCCAAACAGTAGTTGCACGCGGAATAGTTTTCATCAGATACTAATGATCTTGGACGTCTTACTGGCCGCGTTATTTTGTCGTTGGAAGTTAGTAAATAATTTCCTTGCCTTCGAAGTGCATTAAGTAACATTTTACGTTTGGGATTTTTAAATGTTAAAGAAAGTATATCTTTAACAGCCCCCTCTTCAGCATGATTTCTTTGTAAATTACGAGGGAAATGCGTTACCTCTACGCAACAATATGGGCAACAATTTTTTTTTGTCCAACGTCTTGCGTTTTCAATTTGTTCGACTTTATTTATTGTTGTTTCCTGAAATATTTTTTTTTTCAAAATATTAAAAAATAACAACTGGTACTTCAGTACGGGTTTCTATAAATTGTTCGACCTGTTTTTTGGTCGAAAAACAATTGTTTGATACGCAGTAGTTCGAAAAAACCGCTGTTCGAAATACATGAATTCGAAAAACAAAACTTTATTGGCTTGAAAAAATTAATTTACAATAGGAAGAACTAAATCCTTAAGACATTGCGGGTGAACTTTTTTAAACATTCTCTAGGACTTTACCGTTTTGAACTGTTTTTCGAATAAATGTGTTTCGTACAATTTTCCGGAAACCATTTAGTTCAAAGGAAAATAATTAGTAAGTAAGAATAGTCAGAAAAATATTAGCATGAAAAAGACTGCCAGCATGCGACACTAATAAATATCATTATTTACCTGGGTAATAATACCGTAATTATGAAGAATTCGGTCATTGTTTTCTTTATTTACTTTTTTAACACTCATTGAATTTGAAATCTAAAAAAAATCTAATATAATTTACCACTCACAAGAACAAAAATAGTGTTATTAATTTCTCTGCTAATAAAATATTGCGATAAATGGATACAATACATATAGTAAAGGAAAACGGGAAACTGAAAAAAAATTATTGGAATAACTTACAGTGCTTAAGTTTGGTACTTCATTTTTCTTTTCATCATTATTATTAAGAATATGCTTGCTTATAAAATTTATTTTCTCTTGTAGAGGAACAACTGGACTTTTATCTTTCATTTGCTTTAAAAAAAGATTTAAATTAAAAATAACCAGCAATTGTAATAAATAATATCCCGACTTACCATTTCACTTATTTGGTTAAAATTAACCTCATTTTCAGAATACGGTGAAAAAATAGAGCTATTGGGGGGCACGGTACTATCATTTTGAACCTAAAAATAAAAAGCTCAATTTCTTTAGTACATTTTTTTAATCTGCTTTAATTAAACAATACAAATACCCCAAATTTACCATAAGGATAATTTTGTTTTTTATTTTGAGATGAAAAATGTTTGTTTTGGTTTAAAAATGCGTAAACTTTAAAAGTTGTTATGGATTAAAAAAATGGTTAACTTTAAATTTCTATACCAAACGACACATCTCCATCCAACGACACATAAAAGGTGGCAAGAGGCACAATCAAGACTTCGCTCTTATATAAAAAAAATTATTTATCCTCACTCTCTCAAACGTTAATTCGCCGTCGGTAGTATCACTTAGTTTGTAATTACTGGATAATGAGTTATTAGTCTCATCTAATACACTTTCGTCTAAAATCGCTTTGTCAGTGACATCAGGTTCCTTTGGTTGACGATCTATGTCTTTCAAAAGAAGTTTCTCTTTAGAAACTTCCAAGTACCCCGGGCTTAAATCACTACTTGAATATGATGAAGATAAATCCGAATATCGCTCTTCATCTGAAGACCCACCAGAAAATGGTTCTTTTGGGCCATCTTCAAATTCGTATGGGTCGTACTTGACACTATCCTAAAAAAATCATGTGTCACTTCTTCTTATAATCATACATAAATATTAATTATTTAAAAACGTTAAAGTTATTAACATTCAAATAAACCTCTAATTCGAACGATATACTGATGTATATAAAAAATAAAATCGTTACATTTTGAATATTAAAGTCAAATTGGTTATCAGATACATTTTAGCGTTTGCAAATACTAAAATTAAAACATTAAATAATCTTAGAGCGAAGCTAAAAGAAAACTTCGGGTTCGAATCCACTGATATTCTTTTTTTTCTTCTTCTTTTTTTAAGTCCTAGTGTAAACTACACACACACATTAGTAAAATTCGTGAATTGAAGTATGATGATTATTTTCAAAATAGGTATATTTAGATTTTTCGTTAGGTCGTAGAAAAAATATACTGTACTCGAGTAGATTGTCCGTATAGCAGTCGGACGATATGTACTGTGCCTAAATTGTGCTCAACTTCATATACTTGCGATATGGCCATTAAATGCAATTTTAATGCACGACATAATAGTTTATGTCGTATATACCAATACAACTTACCTTCAAAAAAACTGAAAATGACTTATTATTATCACCAAAAGTACCTACTAGAAGTACACGTAAAAGTGAATAAGTATTTACTTACCATTATTTTTTTTGTCCGAAGGGAATATCTTGCCATTTTAAAATGATGTACCTACACTTCACAGAAAATAATATTCAACTAACACGATAACTCGCAATCCACGAAATAGAAATAGGAGATATACGAATTGGCAACACCGGCGGGCTAACCAAAATACGATTGATATATTTTTTTTATACTAATGGGCTGACCTTTGTATCATTCCCTTATCTGGGACGACTTTAATATGGTTTGCATATAAAATTTAAATGAGTAGGATTTTCTTACCCCTCTACTTACCCCTCTAGGGTGAAATAGATGTTAAAAATGATTAATGAAATGTATACAGCTCAACGTACATCGGATATGCTGGGTGGACCAGAGGCCTGTACACATAGCGGGCTGACCATTATACTATGTACGAATATATATATATATATATATATATATATATATATATATATATATATATATATATATATATATATATATTGTTATGATTCGTCATAACAATATTATTTAAAATTCTAAATTCGAACAATAACCAAACAAATTTATTAGTAAAACATTATTTAATTAATTATTTAATTAAAGTTATATATATATATATATATATTGTTATGATTCGTCAGAAATCGTAACTTTTTTGTTATGATTTTCCGAAATCGTAACTTTTAATTAAATAATGTTTTACTAATAAATTTGTTTGGTTATTGTTCGAATTTAGAATTTTAAATAATATTGTTATGATATGGCGACTAATGAAAATGTCTCGGCAACATCTATACGGCGAGGAAGAGAACTTAATGCGACATCAAAGACGTCGATTAAGATACGAAATACTTTTAAAACTTATTTTTCGTTGCACCCACTTAATATAATATAATTTTTTGTTATCTGTCCAAAATATAAAACAGTTTGCTATAATAAATACTTTCTCCACGGCCACTACTGAATGTAGTTATTCTGAAACCACTTATAATAACAGAAAAGAAACATTCTCGCTCCTGAGATTGAAAGAAAATTCTGAAACATTTGTCTCTTATGTATTTTATATGTATTACATTCTATCACTAGAGATAGAATCTGTATTCCGTGATTGTTTACAAAAATAAGGTTTGCCATGAATGTCAAATTAACTCTCAGTATTAGTTGACGTGGTCTTAATATTGGTTTGTAAAAACTTTTAATTTATTAAAAAGGAGAAGAAAATCAAACGATTCAGATGTAGAATTTGAAAATACTCCTCCAGAAATAAAAAAATTGCCGATATTATAGCTCAAAATTTGCTACCGCAAAAATCCAAGCTTGAATATAAAAATACTACCTACAAAATGTTGAGAGATTGAGGTTTCATTTTACTATATTTAATTTGTACTTTCTGTGGCCTCGGAGAAAGTACAGGCTGTTACTCTGTTAGAATGAAAATCCGACACTCGTGGTTCCTCCACTCGTGTCGAATTCTCATTCCAATCTTGTTACAGAATATACTATTCTGTTTCATTTACATTGTTTTTTTATAGCTAACCTGATATATTTGTAACATAACTTATTTCTGTCCATGATTTATCTAAAACATATCTAGCTATTGACTTGTACGAGTTTGGAATTGTATTTATTGAATTCGAAAAACCTAACTGACGAAGCCGAAAGGCAGAAACCTGTCTTAGGATGTCGAATCTGATAAATTAAATTCTATCTTTGTTATCCCATATTGCAGGCCGAATAAACACTAATTTTTCTGTATCCATTATAAACACAATAACATACTAATCTCATTTCACTTTAAAACAACTGCGATACTGACAAAATACGGGTAGTGGCTGGGGGTTCACACGACCTTGAGCGCACCAATCATACATCACATTTCAGGCATAAGTCCTGAGAAGAGTCTTGAAAATCAAATTGATTTGATTCCCGAAAACGGCGATGCTCGATGCCTTGCTTTAGTCGAGGCTCGAGTCTTTACTATGAACGGTTACCGTTTAATACATGTATTTGTTTTTGATGCTTGATGCTTCACTATGTTTTTACCCTAATGTTATGGAATAATTTGTAATGTATTATTTTTTTTTGTTTTTTTTTTTAGTAAATTAAAATTTATTATATTTGAATTGTAGTTTGAATTTAAATTACTTAATTTTTTTTGCTTAGTTTTTTTTTTATAATTTTAATTTAGGATCTCAGGGTTTTTTTTATTAACAACTATTTGTACCTTGTAGGGTTCAACCATAATACCTTTAAACTTACCTCAATACAAGTTTTTTTATACCGTATTAAATAATAAATATCTGGACCTACAAATTTTTTTGATTCTACCATGCGTTTTGTATAACGATAAGAAACATTTACATTTTTCATTAAAAAAAAAGTCAGGATGTTCTTTGCCCGAAAATTAATTAAATTTATTAAATTTAATACACCGAGTTTCAATATTAAGTCTAGCATAGACATACGAATATTTAACTCGGAAAAAGATGATTAAAACCAAAACTATTACACATATTTTTTGACAAGTGTCCATTTGACCAGAGTTACTCAACGTTTCATTAAATATTTACCTAAATCCATGATATGTGAAATTGAATTGGCAACGTTGTATTTTCAACTTTGAATTTATGAGATGGCTGTCATTTGACAAGCATAGCTATTTATATTACAAGTACATAAACAAGGGCTTTATTGAACGAATAATTTTATCGCCGAGCGAGCTTGCGAGAGAGTCCATAAAGCCTGTTTATGTACCCGTTATATATATATACATGATTTTATGTTCGATTGCAATTAAAAAATAATAATAAATTGAAAAAATTAAAATTTGATACGATTTTGGCTGACAGCAGTTGCGATGACAAGTAGATGTTTATTTTTTAAACATGTCAAATTAGTTGTCTTGTAACTTGTTAGTGACGTTGACAATTACTTTTTCCTACGACCACATAGGAAAGATATCGCACTCTGTACACCGACGGAAAGTGGTACTTTCCACACGTGTGCGGAAAGTTACTTTCCGCACACGTGTAAATTACTTTCCTATCTGTTCTACAAGTTCATAGTTATTGTTTTGTTTTAAAATAAATGTTAATTATCAAAATTTGTATTTATTCTACTACAAAAGTGATTGTAAATATAACAGCATTATTTATAATATAAACTAAATACAAACATACATAGAACCTGTCTCAAATAAAACCATCACATTTCACAATATTTGGTAAAACTATAGCGTGGTCGTAGGAAAAATAGTGTACATATCTTGTGCGAAAGTGATTTTTCACACTCGTGGGATTGTCGCACTCGGCTTACGCCTTGTGCGACAATAATTCCCACTCGTGTGAAAAATGTCACTTTCCGCACTTCATTATGTAATATACTATATTTTACTAGTAAAATAAAGTGCACTTTATTTTACAGTAAAATAAAGTGCTACTTTGTTGACGCAAAACTGTTCTATAAACAGCGTTTTATTGGTCAATCGTACATAAAATTATTTATGTCCGTCAAATGAACATTTTTTCCTTTTTTAATACTTTTCAGGCTTATTCTGGTTATAAATTGCTACTTGGGCACTTGTTATGTACCTATGCGTTTGTATTGGAAAAATATGTTAAATAATCGTTTCAACTCACTGAATTTGTTTGTCTTGGGAATGAGTATCCCAATATACATATTTTTTTAAAATGTGAAAAATATTTTTCCGCGCAAAAATTTCTATTGCTATATTGATTTTATCATGTTTTATAGCATCTGTGAAAATTTCATGAAAATCCCAGCCGACCCCATATTCTTAACGTTTACCCAGAGATGTGCGTATAAGTAGTTGTCAAAATTTGTAGGTTATTATTGGCAATGCAAGACAAGCGATACGACACCTGATGTACTGAATCGGAACTATAAAAAGTCTTTATCGTCTTTATTTACATAAGAGAACGTGCTTTGATTTTATCATTTATTAGGATATTATTGATTTATTTTGAAGTTTCAAGTATGAGTCGGTATTGTTCAGTGCCTTTTTGTAATTCCTGGGAGAAAAAAAATACTGAACTTGTGTTCCATTTGTTTCCTAGACCCGGGCAACGAAGGTTAAAATTGAAGACAAAATGGGCACACAGTCTGTAGTTGTCCATCAGAAAGCTTGGATTTTGAGGTTAAAAATTAGAAAACCAGTTACTAAATTCGTGAGAGTGTGTCTTTTTCAACATCCGTTTTTTGGAAACATTCTCAGCTGAAAAAAAGTTCAACATTAATTTGAAGAACCTTCACACCTTTATTGAAGTAATCACTTTCTGTGAAATGGAGAGAACACTCTCTCATGAATTTGGTAACTGGTTTTCTAATTTTTAACCTCAAAATCCAAGCTTTCTGATGGTCAACTAGAGGCTGTTTGCCCATTTTGTCTTCAATTCTAACATTTCGTTGCCCGGGTCTAGGAAACAAATGGAACGCAAGTTCAGTATTTTTTCTCTCCCAGGAATTACAAAAAGGCACAGAACAATATCGACTCATATTTGAAACTTCAAAATAAATCAATAATATCGTAATAAATGATAAAATCAAAGCACGTTCTCTTATGTAAATAAAGACGACTACTGACTTTTTATAGTTCGATTTTTTCCGCAGTGTCGCTTCGATCTTAAAACATGATACCAATGGCGAAATTAAATAAAGTCAAACCTTGACGTTGATATTTACAAAAATAGGTTATTTTCTTATGACGATTTTCCATCATCACTCCACCACCGTTTTCGCCGACCACTGCTGAACCAACATTATGTCTCGCGATTACAATACTAAACGTTGCTTTGGAACACCCCTCGCACAAAAATATGATGTGATTTCCATCGATGATTGACAATTAACTACTTTTGACAATGCCAAAAACTGACAAATTAAACTAATATTTATAAGTTTCTCTTCTAATGGAAATAAAACCGCTTATTTTAAAGAAAAAGGGGGCTTTAATTGGCGTTTTGTCTTTAATGAATGAAAGTCGTTTTCAAAATGACATAACAAAATATACAGGGTGTCCCATTAAGAATGGGACATAGAACAACCGCAGATTCTCCAATTCAAAATAAAAGGATTAAGCAAAATATGCTTAGATAAAATGTTATTCGTTTCCGAAATACGGGGTGTTGAAGTTGAAAACTGAAAAATTATTAATGTCCATAATTTTTTTAATACACCATATAATTTTACTCAAATCGGCACACTTGTTAAATATCATAAAATGCACCTAACAGTAAAAAAACAGTTCAGTACGCTCTACCAGTGGCGTACGGCAGGAGTAAGTAATGCTTGTACCCCTTCTAAATGTTACGCCGCTGTCTAAATTTTAATTTTTTTCATATTTTCTAAGTCAATAATGTACACTTGTTAGTTTGTTGTAAAGTCATTGTTTTTCGAGATATTCGCAGTTAAAGATAGATAGACATGTACTTTTTATTTATTTATTTATTTAAATTTACGTCATAACCTCTGGTTTTTGCAGGATGGTGCGCCATATTAGATGTTCGGAATTACCTAAATTTACGTTTTCCACAACCACAAGTAAAAATTTCATTACATTAGTTTTTAGTTTGTTTGGTTTTAAGACAAAATTGTAAAAATGAATATTATTAATAATAATACAAATAAAAAGTACATGTCTATCTATCTTTAACTGCGAATATCTCGAAAAACAATGACTTTACAACAAACTAACAAATGTACATTATTGACTTAGAAAATATCAAAAAAATTAAAATTATAGTCAAAATTAAAATTTAGACAGCGGCGTAACATTTAGAAGGGGTACAAGCATTACTTACTCCTGCCGTACGCCACTGGTAGAGCGTACTGAACTGTTTTTTTTACTGTTAGGTGCATTTTATGATATTTAACAAGTGTGCCGATTTGAGTAAAATTATACGGTGTATTAAAAAAATTATGGCCATTAATAATTTTTCAGTTTTCAACTTCAACACCCCGTATTTCGGAAACGAGTAACATTTTATCTAAGCATATTTCGCTTAATCGTTTTATTTTGAATTGGAGAATCTGCGGTTGTTCTATGTCCCATTCTTAATGGGACACCCTGTATAATGAAAAATTTACTATAGAAACAGGTTATATTCTGGCTCTAGTGAAAAAGGGCATAACTGGAAAACGGTACTTTTCAGGAGACTGCTTACAATAAAATAGTCTAAACCATTCATAAGCCATAACAATATTAGGTAAAGTCATTGCTGTCATAAAAAGGTTATGGGTTACTATTTCTTAGCACAATATTTATATCTTGAAATACTGCAATTCAATAATTTTTTTTTGCAATTTATTTGAAATATGCCCTTATGAACGAATTATTGCTTTCCACATTATTAGTGTTTCCCTAGTAACAGCATCAAACTATTTTATAATTATAGTTATTCCCTTATGAACGAATTATTATAATATTATGATTATAGTTATGTCTCTAAGGTATCTAAAAAATCTGACGATTTATGCCTTTGTCAACCTACTCATGTCTGGATAACCAATATTTAGATCGATATACACGACGAGTTATGCCCTTAGTGCTTTTTGAAAATACTATTTAGGAATAACATAGAGTTATACCCGTTTGCTAGGGTATAGAGTTGGACCTGCCGATGCTAAAAAACAAATAAAAACATAAGGGCATAACTAAACTTATTCCTCTTTTCACTAGAGGCAGTGATGTTATCTCTGTGTTGTCTGTCGTTGCTAGGAAATAAACTAAAAGCCTAACTTTTCTTGTAAATATCTCGAAAGATCGAATTTTGAGTGAATTTTGAGATCCTCCGGACACACGTACATACATACAAACATACAAACCTTGTTCGTTTAATAGTATTTGATTAATTATTCTATCCTTTACCAAAATTCTATACTCTCTATAAACTTTAAATCTTTATTTTATTATAATAATTGTCACGTTATACATTGAACAATCCTTTGTATTGCATAACTTGTTTAATTATTATAAACAAACACATTCACAACTAAAATTGAAAATTTTAAATTGTTTCCCGCATAAATACATTGTCTATCTTTTCTAATTAAAAACATAACCTTAAAATTCTTTAATAAACTTATGACAATATAATGTATTTAGCTTGGGTACAATATTGTGGAAATATTTATGTAAAATTGAACAAAAACATTAACAGTGAAACAAAAGTAAGTTACACTATTTATAATTATTTTTTTAAATACCTTTTATTTTAAGACCTTTGTTTGTAATTCTTTATATTTTTAGCATTTTTCGTCCAATAATTGTGATATTTTTTGCACTGTATTTGAGTCTCTACCCTTTTATCTCCAACAAACTACTGGCAAATGTCCTGAATTTGTTGTCCAACAGGTCATACAATTTATCCCCCTTCAGCCAGGATACGTAGTATACTATATTTTGAATTGGCAATATTGTTTATATTTATTTTTTTTTAAGTTGAAAATAATTGTTTTGAACCTTTTGTTATTCTGACAGTTGTTTATTTTTTTGGTTATATTTACTGTGAGAGTTTTTATTAGTTTATTAGTTTTTCTTCACTATAAATTGATATAAAAGCATAAGGATTAAACAATTTTCGATCTTTTCAAAATTAAAAAATGAAGGACATCCTCAAATTAAAAAGGGAACTCAAACCTGGTAATTTTGTATTATTCATTATATTCTGTTGTTAAATTATTCTAATTCGAATTAATCGGTTGAAATCAATTCAAATAGCATACGAATTATTATTATCTATAGAAAGGATTTATTGAAAGGACTTATTAACCTGTAAATCCGATGAATTAGCATTATACACCGTTGATTGATTAAGTAATCTGCGCGCATGAAATTCGCATCGGCCTTGTTTTGTCATGATTTGATCAGAGCCTGATTAATCTGTCATGAAACAGATAAATAAAAAGTTAAATCAATTATTTAAATTAAGTAGATCACATTTTTTTCTATTAAGTTCAAGTTATTGTTGATAAAATATTTTAAAAATGTTATTTTAGCTTCGTAATACTTATTTTTTTTTAAATTCGAATCAGAAATGTATTCATCTTTTACATTAAAATTATTTGAAATATTTTTAAGCAAATCCTGACGTCTCGGTTTGTTTTATTGATAAACCATTTTAATTTTATATACAGGGTGACCCAGGGGTGTGTGCATATAATTCACCCGGGTTTCTTAAACTTATCTGGAATAGTTTTTGACTTCTGTCAATTTATGTGTCAAAATAGCGTCATGCAGAGATCCACTTCAGAACTGTTCAAGATTTTTTGAAAATGACAAATCACAAATAGCAATATCTCGACTTTTTCAAATGCATCTTCCTATATTTTATTAAATCACTGCATGGCATTTTTTAAGAGCTTTTTGCTGATATAAGGTTTGTGGGCTTTATTTTGTAAAACTTACGAGATTTATGCAAAATAAGAAATGTTTGACGGTTTATTCGAGACAGATCTGACAGATACATACAATTTTGAAAAGAAAATGTTTCAACAAAATGAAATTGTAATAGAAACAGAAATACATTACAAATTAAACAATTTTATTAATACAATTTGCAAGAACATGAAAGAATGATCAATAGGAAACAATATAAACATTTTTGATTTATAAAACAAATGCTCGTATGTCACCACCACCATCATCTTCTACACAAGAATCTTTATTTCATGTTCTTCTAAATAGTATTACTAAAATTGTTTACTTACAAAATGAAATTGCAATATACACAGAAATAAATAAAAAAGTAAACAATTTTAATAGTATTATTTATAAGAACGTGAAATAATGATTTTTGTATGGGACATGATGGTGACGGTGACCTACGAGCATTTGTTATAAATCAAAAATGTTTATAAACCAGTAAGGAATTTTAATTTATTAGATTCGACATCCTAAGACCGGTTTCTGTCTTTCGACTTCATCAGTTAGGTTTTTCGAATCCAATAAATAAAATTCCAAACTCGTACAAGTCAATAGCTATATCCGCTATAAGATAACATTTTTAGATGTGCTACCATCTATGGTAAGAAGCGAGTATTGACATTAAATTTTGACTGAATCTAGTCAAGATGTCACTCTCTTCTTTTTTATCCCTTTCAGAAATTAATACAAAGTGAGTAAACCAGTAAGGAATTTTAATTTATTAGATTCGACATCCTAAGACCGGTTTCTGTCTTTCGACTTCATCAGTTAGGTTTTTCGAATCCAATAAATAAAATTCCAAACTCGTACAAGTCAATAGCTATATCCGCTATAAGATAACATTTTTAGATGTGCTACCATCTATGGTAAGAAGCGAGTATTGACATTAAATTTTGACTGAATCTAGTCAAGATGTCACTCTCTTCTTTTTTATCCCTTTCAGAGATTAATACAAAGTGAGTAAACCAGTAAGGAATTTTAATTTATTAGATTCGACATCCTAAGACCGGTTTCTGTCTTTCGACTTCATCAGTTAGGTTTTTCGAATCCAATAAATAAAATTCCAAACTCGTACAAGTCAATAGCTATATCCGCTATAAGATAACATTTTTAGATGTGCTACCATCTATGGTAAGAAGCGAGTATTGACATTAAATTTTGACTGAATCTAGTCAAGATGTCACTCTCTTCTTTTTTATCCCTTTCAGAGATTAATACAAAGTGAGTAAACCAGTAAGGAATTTTAATTTATTAGATTCGACATCCTAAGACCGGTTTCTGTCTTTCGACTTCATCAGTTAGGTTTTTCGAATCCAATAAATAAAATTCCAAACTCGTACAAGTCAATAGCTATATCCGCTATAAGATAACATTTTTAGATGTGCTACCATCTATGGTAAGAAGCGAGTATTGACATTAAATTTTGACTGAATCTAGTCAAGATGTCACTCTCTTCTTTTTTATCCCTTTCAGAGATTAATACAAAGTGAGTAAACCAGTAAGGAATTTTAATTTATTAGATTCGACATCCTAAGACCGGTTTCTGTCTTTCGACTTCATCAGTTAGGTTTTTCGAATCCAATAAATAAAATTCCAAACTCGTACAAGTCAATAGCTATATCCGCTATAAGATAACATTTTTAGATGTGCTACCATCTATGGTAAGAAGCGAGTATTGACATTAAATTTTGACTGAATCTAGTCAAGATGTCACTCTCTTCTTTTTTATCCCTTTCAGAAATTAATACAAAGTGAGTAAACCAGTAAGGAATTTTAATTTATTAGATTCGACATCCTAAGACCGGTTTCTGTCTTTCGACTTCATCAGTTAGGTTTTTCGAATCCAATAAATAAAATTCCAAACTCGTACAAGTCAATAGCTATATCCGCTATAAGATAACATTTTTAGATGTGCTACCATCTATGGTAAGAAGCGAGTATTGACATTAAATTTTGACTGAATCTAGTCAAGATGTCACTCTCTTCTTTTTTATCCCTTTCAGAGATTAATACAAAGTGAGTAAACCAGTAAGGAATTTTAATTTATTAGATTCGACATCCTAAGACCGGTTTCTGTCTTTCGACTTCATCAGTTAGGTTTTTCGAATCCAATAAATAAAATTCCAAACTCGTACAAGTCAATAGCTATATCCGCTATAAGATAACATTTTTAGATGTGCTACCATCTATGGTAAGAAGCGAGTATTGACATTAAATTTTGACTGAATCTAGTCAAGATGTCACTCTCTTCTTTTTTATCCCTTTCAGAGATTAATACAAAGTGAGTAAACCAGTAAGGAATTTTAATTTATTAGATTCGACATCCTAAGACCGGTTTCTGTCTTTCGACTTCATCAGTTAGGTTTTTCGAATCCAATAAATAAAATTCCAAACTCGTACAAGTCAATAGCTATATCCGCTATAAGATAACATTTTTAGATGTGCGTTATATCGACAATGTAATGGCGAATCTAAAACTGTAACAAAAATGCGGGGTTGCCATTTAAAAAACCTGAACTTAGTTGTGTATCTTATTTGGGACATCCTGTATATAAATAAAAATATTTTTAGAATGTGCCCCATTGTCGGTCTTATCGTTTAAAAAAAAAATCAAACCGATAGAAAAAAAGTTATGGAGCATGCACGTACCCCTGGGTCACCCTGTATTAATCAAACCGATAGCTTGGGTAGAAAACAAGTTATGGAGCATGCACACATCACTGGGCCACCCTGTAATAGGCAACCAAAATATATTCGTTCAGTGTAAGAGTATACCTTATTTTACCTAAATTATATTTCTTGAATTTTTGATGTAAATGGTCTTTATATTATTAATTTTAAAAATGGTGAATTCACCATTCAAATAAAAAAATTATGACTACCAAAATTTTAAAAGTAACGCGTAACCACCAAATTTTACAATTTTCACTGGAATAAGTTTAATTATTAAAAAGCCTATTTTAGAATTATGAGCAAAACGTTAGGACAGGTCGATTTTTAAAATCATTATAGCGTGCTACGACATAAAAGTTTCTATACTTGCGTGACCCCTCTTCACGTGACAGTCATATTTTCATATTCTCAATTTTTTTTAACGAAAAAGTACATCAAGAGACATCTCTTTTGAAAGCTATTAAAATACTGTATATAAATGGGTTTGGGTTCCAGAATTTATTGATTATGCTAATATTTTTAATACGTACTCTGTAACAAAAATGATTTTTAAAATTGCCACAGCTCGCAATTATTATGTTGAAAACCTTCCTGTCTATGGGTTTGTGTTAATAAGGAGGGATAACACTTTTTCCAATGTATTTTGTATTATTCTTGAGCCCGAAATGCTATTATGCCTGAAAATAACATCATTTTAAACAGAATTTTAGGAAATTTTGTTTGAGTTGACACCCTAGCCCATGCTATTATATAGTTGATATTGGTTCAACAACTAGTAGTCCAATAAACGAAGGTGCCAACCCGGGCATCAGGTCTGTCCGGCACCATTTTTTTTTAATTTGCAGGTATTCATGGGTACATTCACCCCCGAAAATCTCAGCTGTCTGAAATTTGTGGAAGGGAAAATGGCCCATTGGTCTCAAAAATGTGTTTTTTTTTCGCCTATATTTCCGAAAATATGACACTTAGAGAATTTTTGTTTGGACGTTCATTACCTACAAAAATGATCATTAGCTCCAAAGCACGCTCTAAAGGAATGACACTCCCAAGCGGAATACAAATTTTTCAATAAATCAGGTAAAAATTAATATTTTTTCATGATTCAAAGTTCAGTTGAAAGAAGGAACCTGTAGCTATAATATCATGTTACTTCTCCTTTTATCTATTTCTCTGAATTATTGAAAAACCGGGCCAAAGTTTGTTTTTGCTCGATATTTTGACCCTCCTATAAATTTATTCATAATTTTTTTATCAAGACTAATTTCACCGAATCCTTTTAGATAATGGGGCTTTGCAAGGTCTTAAATATATTCAGAAAGATTCAATAAATTATTTTTGTGTATTTTCATAAACAACATGTTTTTTATGGCGTTTTTTTTTTTGGATTTCCGGAGTTTTCGAAAATGCTCGGGTCTATCGGGAATTAATAGATAATCATGGACCATATCGGTTTTCAACGTACATCATTATAGTCTATTTTTATGTATGAGAGAGTAATAAAACAGCATTTCTAATGCAAAACTTAGTACGGTCATTTTAAATATTTTTACGGAATAATCTAAATATTTCCTAAAATTGTCATAAATGTACCTGAGCTAATACAAGTTTTGGGTCTTTTATAACCATAAGCTGTACAGAACAATGGAAAAAGGTTTGGACAGGCCAAAAGCCCTGTGTATTAAAGATAACATAGCCGTATCTTAAGATTATTTTCAATAAGTACCTATTTGCCAATTTTGTTTTATTTTAATTCCAAGAATTTCTTACAGTAATCGAATTATAAGTAAATAAATCCCTTACCAACAAATTTCACCGAAAATGCGATTGTAGGTTTTCCATTTAGTAAGGAGGTCCAGTTGTGTATTCTTGACAGCTTACTAAATGTCGTTTAGTTGCAACATGCAAGGTGCAGTGTGCAGTCTATTGTGAATTCTAGTGTGATCATGGAAAATTTGGAAGAACCGCGTAAACGACAAAAAATCGGTCCTTTAACAGTTAATGAAAAAACATTAATATTTAATTGTTTTAAATCATTTACAGACAAACATTTATGTAAAAGTGTTGATGACACAGTGGAATTAGTTACTAGTACGCTTGGTGTTGGGAAATCTACGATTTACAGAGTTGTTAAAGAAGAGAAATGTGGCGAGTTTCAAACAGCACGTAAAGCTCCAGGAAAACCAAAATTTCAAATAGAAAATCATTTGAAAGAAAGACTTCGAAGGAAAGTGTATGCGTTCTTCTTTAGAAAAGAATTTCCGACAGTAGACAAAGTTCTTGCCACGGTTCGAGATGATAAGGATTACCCTGAAATGAGTCGAAGCACACTATGGAAACTTTTAAAAGAAATAGGTTTTCTATGGAAAAAGCATTCCAGAAAGTCTATTTTAATAGAAAGAAGCGATATTGTAGTATGGAGAAGAAATTACCTAAGGACTATAAAAGAAATGAGAAACCAAAGAAGAAATATATTTTATTTAGATGAAACATGGATCAACGAGGGACATACACCAAAGTTTAAACCCTTATACCTACATAACCCGTTTGACACAATGTTCTTAACATACCTTGTGGAAAAATAAAATATTTTAGAAAAAATTGCACTTTTTTACCTTCAGCTGTTTAGAAGTTATAAGCAGGTTAATTAGGTGAAAATATAAGTGTACACCCGATATATTTATTATATTTATACAAAGGTTATTTCATACGAAAATACTCGAGATATAACTTCACAAAATATTTTAACTGTCTACTAAAAGAAGTGGTACGCCTATGGATTACGAACGCTTTATTATTTTAATACTCTCTCATACATAAAAATAGACTATAGTAGGGGAAGCCGAGATGCTAAATTTGCAGTTACTGAAGCGTCATGGGGACCTATTGGATTGTGAAAAAAATGAAAAATGTATGTTAAGTTTTCCATTTTAGTGGGGGGAAGAGTGTGTAAAAATTTTCAAAAATTTAAAAAAAAAACAGTAATATGGTAAACGCGACGGTCCATTGTGGCTAAACGGTTAATATTTTGAAAATTTTATTTTTTCATGGATATGAGGGTTGATAAAGGCTACATTTTAAAATTATTTTGAAATATACAGGTTGTCCCAAATCTATTAATTTTGGAGTTATTTTTATTTTTCTACCTTAACGCCTAAATATAACACCCTGTATTTGATC
Source organism: Crepidodera aurea (assembly GCA_949320105.2). NCBI lineage: Eukaryota > Metazoa > Arthropoda > Insecta > Coleoptera > Chrysomelidae > Crepidodera > Crepidodera aurea. The sequence continues at coordinate 106,117,952 of OX439472.1, forward strand.
AGCTTGGACTATGATCCGAGAAAATTATCTTTGAAACTATGTGTTTGGTTTTGGCATTATTAAAAATAGTGCATCAAAATCTGTATGGAAAAGACGGATAGATTTTTGTTTATGGGCATTGGAGAAGGTTAGTGAAGATGATTTTTTTATATAATATTCTGTTTACAGGTGAATCCACTTTTCCTAATAATGGATTAGTCTGACGGTTAACCATACACATTTTGATGCATTTTGAAATATTTTTAATAATTTCAAAACCAAACACATAGTTTCAAAGATAATTTTTTCGGATCATAGTCTAAGCTGATCAAATACAGGGTGTTATATTTAGGCATTACGGTGGAAAAATAATGTAAAATATAACAAAAATAAAAATAACTCCAAAATTAATAGATGTAGGCATAGTAGACCTTTATAATTTTTAAAACGTAATGTAATTTGCTACATAATAGGATTATAAAATACAGGGTGTCCTATTTAGAATAAGAACGATATTGTCGTTTGAATATGTCATTAGAGAATCGCCCCGTTTTGGACGCACTGTATAATTTTAAACAACTCTAAATAAATTATTGCTTTCAATTGTTAGTCTAATTTTTTTCAGTTAAAATAGGATTTGGCTGATTCCATAGGTTTCCAAGTTATTGGTTTTCTTGTAAGTGCTTCCATTTTTAGAAATATCAAAATATCTCGAAAACTAAAAAGCTTAGGTATAGGGAATATTTAAGAAAGTTTATCTTATTTTTAACGTATAATCTATAAATGCAATAAAATATAGGGTATTCCATAAGAAATATTATAACTTTGATACGCCACACTTTTTTGGGACAACCTGTACATTTCAAAATAATTTTAAAATGTAGCCTTTATCAACCCACATATCCATGAATAAACAAAATTTTCAAAATATTAACCGTTTAGCCACAATGGACCGTTTTTTTTACAAATTTGTGACTCCCTTATGCCACGCTCAAATTGACAGATTATTGAAATATACACTTTTCTGGATGTACTTAAGTTACCTTTTCTTAATCTGACGCGCTCGAGTGTTTATAAGGATCGATTTTTTTTTTACTAACCTGACGGGCTGCCCTCAACGTACCCCCCTATATGAAGGGTTCATATATGGTAGGGGTACATTACAGGGTGCAAGGTTTCTCCCCATATGTATCTCTGACGCGCTCGAGTAACGCGGAAAATCCCCGCTTGGCCTCCCCTACTAATTTATCTTTTGACATTATCAGTTGTAAATCAACTAAGCCTGCAGTGTTAAAATTTATACAATCAGGTAAGATAGTTTACCCTAAAACACCCTGTGTTTGTGTGAAATTACCTCTAAATCACCATTTTTCTTTTCACTTAAGTAACTGGAAAGTGTTGGCCATTATTTATATTTTCAATTAGGATTTGAATAATATTTGTCTTGCTTTACCAATCAATTATACATTCGTGTGTCATTTTTCTGCATCAAAAGCGGTGTGGATGTCATCGTAATTGAAAATAAATTGAAATTTTCCTAGTAATGAACTGAAAACACCTGGTTAAATTTAGATTTGAAAATAAAGGGAAAAATACAAACTTAATTTACCGTACCTACTTTATCAATACTGCATTAATATTTTATTTTCTAAAAGAAAATTAGCATGACATGACCGAGTCGCAAGTGGACATTGATTTTGTAATTTATCTAGTCTAGAAGTCCAATATTGATATTAAAATAACTTTGTGGTAGAAAAATTAAGTCAATTTCATGGTTTATGATATGAAACGGCGACATTTTGTATGCAAATAATGAAATAATATTGTTAGACTGCGCAGCGGTGCTGCCATCTGTCATTAAACTGATAAATTAAATCCAGAGTTTTAACAAAAAATTGCCAATTTTTATTAAGGGTCTTGACACATTCTTGTTTAAATTTTTTTCAAAGGAAAAAACGAAGAATGGATTCAACATCTCAAAATAGTTTCTCTCTCTTTCCACTGGATTAAAACCACTTAGTTGTTAAAAAAGTTTTTTTATTGACGTTTCGGCTTTCCAGATCGAAAGCCGTTATCAAAATGTACATAAAATAAATAAATTTACTAGAAACAGAACACTTGATAATCTTGCAAAAATATACTGAAGATGTCAAAATCTGTTTCAATCATATTTTTGTGACGTTTCTGGGAACGAATTTTGAAAGGATAGCGCATTTGCATATTATAAGAGAATTTATACTTCGTCATAAATGAAGTTTTCTTATTAATATTATCATAAGAAAAAACCAGATAAAAACTTATGATACTATCCCGATATAGAGGGTATCCTTTTTGCAATTAACTCTTTTTGTAAAATAGGTATCCAAATTTTTGAAATATCAACCGAACAATTAGAAACACATTCGTTATTATTTAAGCATATCAATGCTGCTTCTTTAACTTTGCGGTTATAATTATTCGGTTCTTTTAATAATCTAGTTGAAAAATTCCATTCTATTTTATGACCAGAATCCCATGCGTGTTCACATATTTTGGATTTTTCGAATTGTTTATTTTTAATGTACGATTGGTGTTCATTAAGTCTAATATGAAAAGGTCTAGATGTTTCTCCTATATAAAATTTATTACATTCGCATGGAATTTTGTAAATACAATTTTTTGTGTTTTGAATTTCATTAAAAGGTTTTGTATTTACTGTTAAAGATTTTAATGTATTATTAGTTTGAAAAACTGTTTTTAAATTAAATTTATTGCCAATCCTTCTAATTTTTTCGGATAATTTTGGAATATAAGGGATTTTTACTATATTTGAAAGAATTATTGGGGGGTTTAAATTTTGATCTTTAGTTTTGATGTCTCGGTAAAGTTCACGATTTATAAATTTACTTGGGTAGTTGTTCTTAATCAAGACAGATTTAACAAGTGATAATTCATTATTTAAGATATTGTCATTTGAACAAATTGTTTTTGCTCTATCGGAAAGAGATTTGACAATACCTCGTTTAACACAAATTGAGTGGTTATAATTATAACCGCAAAGTTAAAGAAGCAGCATTGATATGCTTAAATAATAACGAATGTGTTTCTAATTGTTCGGTTGATATTTCAAAAATTTGGATACCTATTTTACAAAAAGAGTTAATTGCAAAAAGGATACCCTCTATATCGGGATAGTATCATAAGTTTTTATCTGGTTTTTTCTTATGATAATATTAATAAGAAAACTTCATTTATGACGAAGTATAAATTCTCTTATAATATGCAAATGCGCTATCCTTTCAAAAAATTCGTTCCCAGAAACGTCACAAAAATATGATTGAAACAGATTTTGACATCTTCAATCTCAAAATCTTATTCTATGTATACTATGTTGATGTCATATTTTTGCAAGATTATCAAGTGTTCTGTTTCTAGTAAATTTATTTATTTTATGTCATTTTGATAACGGCTTTCGATCTGGAAAGCCGAAACGTCAATAAAAAAACTTTTTTAACAACTAAGTGGTTTTAATCCAGTGGAAAGAGAGAGAAATTAAAATACAAACCACTATGAGCTTCCGAAATGAATCTCAAAATAGGTTTCTATCGTTCGGCTTCATCAGTTAAATCAAATTACAAACACGCGTATGGTCAGTAGCTTTGTCAACTAGGAGATGAAATATGCAAACGCGCTATTATCTGTTAGCAAAACTGATGTTACTTTTGAGAATTTGATAAAGCAAAAATTGAATAGGTCTAACCAATTTTGGTAAAAGTGTCATTCTCTTTCTCGTATTCCTTCAATTTATTGTCTATTATCAGACCAATTCCTTTTGGAAATTACAAAAAACTGTTACTAAACTTGTTTCTTAATTTCAGAAACTCCTCTAATATTATATTTTAATTATTTGAAGGGGTTTATAAATCTCTTGAGATGTTCTCAGAGAAACGGTATTAATATGTATCAAATTTTACGCCAGTAAGGTTGACGTCTCCTGCATACTTGACATGCAAAATCAACTATCGCGCCACTATTGCAGCCTTCACCTTAATTAGAATTCAGCCAAAGTCGGCCATTTTAAATTCCAAAATTATTACTGGCGTGGAAATCGTAATCATGGATCGTTTTTGCGGCTTGGCCATGTTTTATTTTATTATTCATGAGACAGGCTCTCGACTTGCATTTAACAAAACCCGGACCAAAGTTTAATTAAACCAAGATTAGAATTATTTAATTGAAATTTCAGCAATTAGAATTCTGATACAGTAGTAATAATTGTAGAGTGAGCGAGATGGGTCTATAATTACTCAAGTTCGGTGGCATTGTGTTATCAGCGCCTTTGTCGAAAGCCAAAATGTGGAAATTGTAACGGATGACAACCTCACCTAAGTGCCGATTTAAAACGTCAAGGTTTGGTTCTATTAACTTTTAATGAATATTTCTACTATATGGATCTATCATCTTGATAAAGCGGAGTTAGCAATTTTAAAGATTTACGTTTTATTTTTTAAGATTTTCTTAAACAAGAAAGGGGAGAGTTTTTATTTGGATTGTATAATAACAGACGTCTAGTGGAATATAAGTGAATTTTTTTGACTTAGATGCTGTCAAAGTCTCAAAGCGTTTGTTTTTTAAACAAAAACCTTATAGAAAGAATATTTACAGATGACTGGTGCTAAAAAAACTTATGCTGAGACAGTACAAAGGTATTAGATATCATGAAACTGTTATTCTTTAAATGTTTTTATACAGGGTGTAATTGAAATGTATACAAATATTTAAACTATGTAAAATGGGAGTTGCAAGAACCTTATGAAAATTATTAATTTTTTTTATTAACTTTTATTAACTACACAATAATTTTTTTAAGAATGACGGTCGAAAAATAGGTTTTTTGCCCCGTTTTTTAGTTCTAGAATTTATTAAAAAAGACATAGACCTCGCTATTTAAATATTTGTAAACATTTTAATTACATTTCAACTTTATTTACCGAGCCCCTACATGTCTGAATATCGAGGATAAACCTCACGTAGTTTTTTTAATCCAAGTTCACAAAAAAGTATGATGCACAAGTTGTCTTTGAGATCTCTCGAGAAAATAGCATAATCAGTTTTCTGATCAAAGTGAAATTGGAATGAAATAAGAGGTCTAACATATATTTAAAATGACCAATGATCTATATATTCGTAGAATTTCAAATGCAAACATTATTGAGACAAATAATTACCGATGGCGGCGCCACACGTCGATCAGCTGTTCACACGAAACGCGTAATTTTTGGTAAATAGTGCATTAAGTTATACTGAGTGAATGGTTTATTTGTAGTATTTTAAGACTTTTTGTGATTGTTTGAGGTTTTTGATTTGGAAATTACCATAATATACCTGTACATGTAAGTATTTAGACTCAATTGAACCTGTTTTTTGTGTCGTTATTCTAAAATTTATTGTTTACTTCTGTTTCTGTGTGCTTTTTTTGTGTTTCAGGATGAACATAGCCTAGAGGTATTATCAGTAGTAATACCCCTAGGGCCTTGATAATACCGAGATAATTTTGTCATAGAGAATGCTGAAAGCGTGTTGCTTGATAATGGCCCGAGGCCGAAGGCCGAGGGCTATTATCCTTAAGCAACACGCTTGAAGGATTCTCTATGACAAAATTTTGAGGATTTATCAAGGCCCGAGGGGTATTCGATAAGATAATTTTTTACTTTGTAGATTTAAACATTTTTAAACTAGTTGTCAGTTTGACGTTTAATTAATTTTTAATCAAAAACTTGACTTGCTGAAAACACCAAACTGAAAACACCACATGTAGGGTGTTATCGCTGTAATCCATAGCTGATTGGATGAAATTTGACACATGACTCTAAATTAAGTAATTTGATTGGTTACAATAGTTAGTAAAAAATTATCATCTTCATCTCTACTAATATAGAATGATATTGGAAGGGAGCTAAATCATATACCAAAGAAACATACAACAGTTTTCTGCTGATAAATTTTATTTCAATTTTTTCAGGATAATAATTCTAATTGTAAAAGTGATTTAAATAAAAAATGATTTCTAAGAACCTACTTTTGATTGATTTATGGTAAAATATATCCTATTCCTTGTTTCAAAATTATTTTTTAAATCAATATCAAATTAAAATAAAAAAAATTAAGAAATTTTTTTCTTGACTTAAAACACTTCATAGCACTGCAAAATTTTTTATTTCGTTTATCTACTTTGTTTTTTTCAAAATAAACAGAATGTATATTTTTTAATCCTTTATTTTAACATAAGTTCAAAGCTAACTTTGAATTATTCAGTTTTAGTAGTATTTAACATTTTATTCTAATAATTCATTACTAATTGTAACTGTATAATTATTGAAAACAGGTGGTGTACAAGAGGGGAACATAATAATGGTATTTTTAAAATTATGATGTGACAAAGGTTTTATTTTACTGAATATTACCTTTAGAAAAATGATAAGTTGAAATATCAGCAATGATGTGCACACCTAATTAGATTTTAAGTTTACATATATAAAAGTACAACTATACACAGTTTCGACAGTTTGTAAGGACAAGTTTACTTAGTTTATAGGCAACACTTTGCTGTCTTCTAACAAACCATCATTCCTTGCACATTTAATGGTTTTAACATCAAGTGGTTTACTGGGCAAATGATGTGATGGCACACACTTTTTGCACTACTTGGGTGCTATTTTGTTTGAAATAATTCCTAAAAACATTTCAGTAGTAATGAAGAAATAATCTCAGAAATGCTAATCTTTATCTTACCTGATTTTGTAATATAATCTTCAGATTTAAAATTGATTACACTTTTTCCGGAATTTACGACGATCAACTTCCTCGATGACACCTTTTTTGTTGCTTCTTGGGTGGATCATAATGAAAGTGTAATTCCGGATTTTTAGATTTCCTAGAGGTATACCCATAAACGCAATAGTTTGTATTATTTTTATTGGGCATTTTTAACGTTTAACTATAGTCTATTTTTATGAATGAGAGAGTAATAAAACAGCATTTCTAATGCAAAACTTAGTACGGTCATTTTAAATATTTTTACGGAATAATCTAAATATTTCCTAAAATTGTCATAAATGTACCTGAGCTAATACAAGTTTTGGGTGTTTTATTGGTCTTTTATAACCATAAGCTGTACAGAACAATAGAAAAAGGTTTGGACAGGCCAAAAGCCCTGTGTATTAAAGATAACATAGCCGTATCTTAAGATTATTTTCAATAAGTACCTATTTGCCAATTTTGTTTTATTTTAATTCCAAAAATTTCTTACAGTAATCGAATTATAAGTAGATAAATCCCTTACCAACAAATTTCACCGAAAATGCGATTGTAGGTTTTCCATTTAGTAAGGAGGTCCAGTTGTGTATTCTTGACAGCTTACTAAATGTCGTTTAGTTGCAACATGCAAGGTGCAGTGTGCAGTCTATTGTGAATTCTAATGTGATCATGGAAAATTTGGAAGTACCGCGTAAACGACAAAAATCGGTCCTTTAACAGTTAATGAAAAAACATTAATGTTTAATTGTTTTAAATCATTTACAGACAAACATTTATGTAAAAGTGTTGATGACACAGTGGAATTAGTTAGTAGTACGCTTGGTGTTGGGAAATCTACGATTTACAGAGTTGTTAAAGAAGAGAAATGTGGCGAGTTTCAAACAGCACGTAAAGCTCCAGGAAAACCAAAATTTCAAATAGAAAATCATTTGAAAGAAAGACTTCGAAGGAAAGTGCATGCGTTCTTCTTTAGAAAAGAATTTCCGACAGTAGACAAAGTTCTTGCCACGGTTCGAGATGATAAGGATTACCCAGAAATAAGTGGAAGCACACTATGCAAACTTTTAAAAGAAATAGGTTTTCTATGGAAAAAGCATTCCAGAAAGTCTATTTTAATAGAAAGAAGCGATATTGTAGTATGGAGAAGAAATTACCAAAGGACTATAAAAGAAATGAGAAACCAAAGAAGAAATATATTTTATTTAGATGAAACATGGATCAACGAGTGACATACACCAAATAAATTTTGGCAAGATGAAACTGTTACAAGTCGAAGACAGGCTTTTTTAAATAATTTATCTACTGGTTTAAATCCACCATCAGGAAAGGGGCGCAGACTGATAATAGTACACATCGGTATGCAAGTTATCACTCGAGACTTACAGAAAAAATGCCCACAACCAAGTGGTTAAAAAAAGATTTACAGAATTGGCTAAATTCAAAGAATATTAAGTTCCATCCCGGTTCTGTGAGAAGAGAACTGTATCATTTGTGTTCCCTTCATAAAGAGAAATTAAAAAAATATGAAATTGATGAAATTGCAAAAAATCGTGGGATGACGGTGGTTAGATCACCACCATATCATTGCGAAGTAAACCCGATTGAACTGATATGGGCACAGATAAAGGGAGAAGTTTCAAGAAAAAATAATTCTTTTAAAATGAGTGATGTTAAACAGTTGTTTTTGGAGGCTGTAAATAATGTGAAGCCTGAAAACTGGGAAAAGGCAGTAAATCATACGATTAAAGAACAAGAGAAAATGTGGAAGTTGGACAATATTACTGATGAAATGATCGAGCCACTCATTGTAAATATTGGTTGCGACAGTTCATCTTCTGATTTCGATTCTGATTTGGATTTGTAGGTAAGAAGTAGTTTTTATATTAAAATTAATATTTATGAACGTAACGTTGTTTAAAAGTCAAAGTTTAAACCCTTATACCTACATAACCCGTTTGACACAATGTTCTTAACATACCTTGTGGAAAAATAAAATATTTTAGAAAAAATTGCACTTTTTTACCTTCAGCTGCTTAGAAGTTAATTAGGTGAAAATATAAGTGTACACCCGATATATTTATTATATTTATACAAAGGTTATTTCATACGGAAATACTCGAGGTATAACTTCACAAAATATTTTAACTGTCTACTAAAAGAAGTGGTACGCCTATGGATTACGAACGCTTTATTATTTTAATACTCTCTCATACATAAAAATAGACTATAACAAATAACAGCAAAATACACGAAGCACAAAATCAGAACACACGTTCGACTTGCAGGTAAATAAACAAAATTATGCTTTTCGTGAAGGTTCAAATTAATACCGGTGGTGTCGCTTCAAAGTTGTGCTCGTCTCAATAGGTCACGTAGAATTTTCTAAGAAATCGAATGCAAATAGTGTCGTATGATTTTTTTTATAAAGAGTTTTCCTGAACAAAATTCAAACATTGTTTTAAAATCAGTCTGAAAAGCAATTTTCCGGACATTTTAGTAATCAGCGAGTTTTTGCAATAAATTGAATATGAACATAATTTAAAATTAATGGCAAATTTCGCTACATAGTACATATGTTTTGTATAAATTTGACAATAAATCAATTTAGTGGGCATGTACTCTAAATATTTATTGAACGGTGCTAAATATATTTCATAAAATTGCGTGATTTAAACACTCTCAATTATAAAAATGACATTTAATTTAATATGCGTGGATTATTGACCTGAATGTGGAACAAATTATTACTGTTATTGTTTTTCGTTTAATTTAATATTTTTTGATGAGGAATTTGAAGTAATTCTTTTTTAATTCTGAAATATACACAGTGTGACGTGTAGATTTTTTATTAAAAGTGTTGTTAGCCCCCATAAAATCCTTATGGGGCGCAGGTACTTTTATTTACGATTTAATAGCTCAGAATATTATGAAAATAAAATCTCCCGTAGAGTAGGGGGGTTCAAATATTTGTTAGGAAAGAAGAATAAACAGATAACTTATATCCACCCTAATAAATTTAATCAGATTAAAATCATAACGACGGTGGAATTTTTTGAACCATAAAAATACCAAAAAACAAAGACATTAAAAATGTCCTACGCTGCACCAACGTCTGGACTTCAACAACTACTCCTTGGGCTATATGCCCCCCCAGGTATTGAATTACAAAAGTCCAGACGTGGTGTGGCGCCTGACCAAGTCGGGGCTTTAAACCAGAAACTTCGGTTTTATTATTAAAGGAGCTTGCCATTCTTAAACCGGTTTCGGAATTATTGTTCCTCATCAGTAAGAAGCAGGCTAGCTCGACATCCTATCGCTAAAAGATGTCTGAAAATGAATTCGACTCGCCTCGTTCTTGATAAAAGTGTTTGCGATACAGCACGTATATCATGAACGAGGGGAGCCCAACGCCATCTTCACTTTTATAATAAAATCAAAGCTTGCAAAACGACACACTTTTCTGTATTTAATGGGAGCAACCAATTGGAGCACCATTCACTGATAGCATCTGAATTAAATCTCGATCTACTAGGGGATTTCCATAAATTTTGGCATCATCTGGGTAGAGTGCTTTTTTCAACCGAATACGCAATAAAGAGGAGTGGGCCAAGTATAGAACCCTGTGGCACTCCACTTGTTACTGATCTATCTGATGAGTAGGATTGGCCAATCCTGACACGAAACTTTCTGCTGGTAAGATAATTTGGAATCCATGACAGAAGTTTACCACGAATTCCAAGAGATTCAATTTTATATTGCAATCTACCGAAAGGAACCCTGTCAAAAGCTTTGGCGAAGTCAAGGTATATTACGTCAATTGGCATGTTCTTATCAAGAGAGTGAGACCAGTCATTGATGCAGCCTAAAAGATTAGTGGTGATTGACTTTCCTTTGACAAATCCGTGCTACTCTGAAGGTATCACATCATGAGTTGTTAGAAAGTCTGTTGTTGAATCCACGATGATACTTTCCATGATTTTTGAAGAGATGGAAAGCAAACTTATAGGTCTGTAGTTTGACGCATCCATTTTGTCTCCTTTTTTGTAAATTGCAGTAACTGAGGCAATTTTCCATGAGTCTGGCAACGTAGCTGATTGAAATCACATAGACATGATTGTGGATAATGGTGAAGATAATACATTGGCAAATTTTTTTCAAAAAGAATGAGTTTATACCATCGATTCCTGGTGACGAATAGTTTTTTAGGTTAAGTATTTTATTTTTGACTAATTCCTCAGTAAAAATTATATCCGACGGGCTATCAGTGATTCTGCTGGTTCTTATGTCTGGGAGTGTATTCCCGAGAGGGTTATAGAAGCCAAACCGAAGGAGCAACTACTTCTCTCAAGCGAAAAGTATGCAGGAAGGTGTTGAAGTAGACTAAGCAGTCCCAAATTAGTTAAAGCAGGTGCCAATGCCAGAGGTGGAAGATTGAAGTAATGCAGAAAAGCAGATTAAAGAAAAATAGAAGTAGAACTTAAAAAGCAGGAAGCAGAAAGCAGGAAAAGGTGGATGCTTGAAGCTTTTTGGTTTTGGCCTAAAAAGAAATTAGCAAATTTAATATTTTTATTTAGAATTTGGAAAAGTGTAAAAGTGGGAAAGTGGAAAAGACTGGATCCAGATCCACAATGAAGTGTATTCTATGTAAATAGAAGTTAATGATCCTAATGTCTTATATTAAATTTTTTATTTTTAGCTTAAAAATCCGAAATAAAATTTGAAATTCTAAGAAACCATGTGTTTCAGAACAGTGCCAAGAACAAAAGAGGTCAAAGGTCCAAAGTACAAAAGTTAAACCTGGTAATTTTATTAAAATCCAGTGGTTAAATTGGCAATGCTGATTTGACTGAAGACTATAAGAAAAGGTTTCCTCGTAACCTATTGAACTTTGACATACCTGTTTAATCTAAATAAACAATGTTTAATTTTATTAATATTAAAATTAAATTAAAGTTAAATTATTTTATTTGTATTAAAGTTCTGTTTCTAATTTTAAAAGAGAATGGTAAGAAATACTTCATTAAATAATATTTTTAAATTATTAATTAGATGGATAAACAAAATTTAGGTTATGATTAACTTTAGTGTAATGATTAAATTAATAAATTTAATTAAGAACTATCTAATCTACAAATAATACTAGATTATAAAGATATAAAAATAAAAAATAAATAGTCTTAAACTATACATTGCATAAATATATTCTTTAACCTAATGTGGAAATCTATTCAATATAATATTAAGTATAGAGGTCTATTAATTAAATTAAGTTAAAATTAAATAATTATTAAAGATATTTTTAATATAAAATTTTACTATAGTTTGTCCAACATAAACAAAGGCCATGTAAATATTAAACAATAAAACCTTTTTTTGTATTAAAAAAAAAACAAGAACAAACCACTATAAACTACATAAATAAGTCTTTTTTTGGTTCTGTTACAATTTTTCTTTTGGTGACTGTATAATTTAGAAAAACTTTTATTCTATGTATTTTACATCGTTTTAATATTTTGGTTTACATAAAATTGATTTCTTGCTGCCAGTTCTTAACAACTACATCAATAGATCCTCGTAGAAAAATAAATTTGCACTTGAATCGCTTTATACATAAATAAATCCTCTATTTTCTTATTTACTAGTATCAAAATTCCCACAGTATTCGAATTTAGTGATCCGAATGATTATAATTAACGCTATTGTACCGATTTTGCTCTGTCAGTAAATTCCTCTGAGTTTTGTGTTCAGAGGAAAAGATAATAAGGTCCGGAAAATTACGGATTGTTAAATATTCGTGCGAGAAGATCAAAGGGGATGCGAGGGTTAAGCATGCAAATAATATTTCCAACAGATTAAAATCCTCTGGAATTCTAATAGTGACGCTTTACAATGTTGTGTCAAAGTAAAATTAGTATTTAGAGGGATTTCTATTTTCAAATTATTTCGCTTTATTTTACATCTTCGATAAACCCGAGTTTGTTATTACAATTTCATGGAAATCTCTCCTCTTTGGGAACTAAGCCCTACACTGGCAGCGGTAAATAAACAGGGTGTTGGTCTTCAAAAATATAGGAAAATTAAATTTATACTTTAGATAGATTCTTTATTGAAATACTTAACCTTACTAACCTAGTAAACACAAATCGAGAAAAAAATTAGAGTAGCTACGGGCATGCTTAAAATTTAATTAAAAAGTTGAAGCGTCAGTTTTGATAAAAATTCCCAACTGATCCTTAGACCTCTAAAGTCATGAATCATCCGGTATAGAAAAAAGGTGGTGGCATCATTAACCAAATAATCCGAATTGGCAACACTGATTCCGAATACATGTTGTAATAGAGAAACATTTTCGTGCCCTGGATGAAGCTCTGTTGATTAACGCCATAGTACTGTCGTTGTCATTTATCTCTTTCGAAATGGTGATGTGCAACCGTTTGATGAACGATGCCGAGTTTGCCGAGTTTTGTCTCCAAATCATTAGCGCTGTTGTTGTCCCGTCAGCATTGTGTAGCAGCTTTTTTCATGAAATCTGCACGTTTTAGATTGAATTAAACTTTTTTTTTTCGTATAGTTACGGGGCTCGACAATAAAAAATCTGGTTTTGATGTAAAACCAAACGGCAAACATGTTTGAATGCATGTTTTTACAAATGAACTGGATGAATGGGATATAGCTTTTATCTTGATTCACGAAACGTACGGAAAGTTTTTATTACGTATCTGGTGCATATTACTTTATAACCTATGAAATGAATGATGATACAGTTCTATTGATATTTATTATTACGTAATCCAAAATATTTTGTTATTTCGTACTTAAACATTTGTATCTAAAAATTGTAATTCACAATGTCATATCTGGCGTACCACAAGGATCTGTTGGGACCTTCACTATATTTGTAGTATACAGGGTGACACAGCAACCATGTAACAGGCTACAGTATCTGTGTTTCTCAAGATAAAATTATAAAATTTTAGGGCATTAAATATGACCTTAGTGGCCTCATTTTAGTCAGTGCTACCAACTTTTAAATTTTAAAAAGGACACCCTGTAGATTATTGCATTTTTGGAATCTACATGACAACCTGATTTCATCGATATAACATACTTGGTATCTCAAGTGAATAGTTAAGGAGCTACACACAAAAATACGAAAAATCAAAGAAATAAACAACGGGAAAAAACGACATATATTAACAACAATATATTAAATTATTTAATGTAATTAAAAATATATATAAATTTAAAACAACATCACTGAATTGTACGATTTTTTATTTTTTTTTAATTTAACCCATTTTCCCCCCTGTTTTCATACCTTATTTAAATTGCAACCCTTGTTTTTTTCTTCCTAAAACAATAAACGCATTCTATTGTAATTGACTGCATAATTTTAAATTACATAGTTTGTACATTTCTTAGTTAATGTTCTCAAATGAGAAAACTATCATACTTTAAAGCAGTACATTAAATAATTTTTTAATATTATCAAGGCGGCGGTGACTATGACATTATTTTGACTTATTTAGGTGACGGTGAATTTGACAGTTAGCTATAATAGAGCTGGTGATTTTAACTGCAAAATATAGTAAATGATCTAAAATGGTTTTTGATAAAAATGTATACTCGTAATGAACAAATAGACATGTTACTGATATTTGGTGAATGTCGAAAAAATTCAAGGGCTGCTGCTGAGTTGTATAGAAATAGATTTCCCAACAGGAATCATCCAAGCAACAATTATTTCTGGAGACTTGAAACTCAGTTAAGAAGGGAACCGATTGCTGAAAATGACGATTCTATAATAAGTGAAGAAGTTGAGACAAATGTACTTGCATATAATACGGCAAATAATAATATAAAAAAAATTATTTAGTTCTAAAAAAACAATTTAATTTTAACAAATGTACTGTTCGATTCAAGGTTTTTTAATTTAAATACCTTTGTATGAATTTTTTCAGGTTTTCTAGAAGTTTTCCTCAATTTGACCTTCAAATAACCTTGACCCTGACCTGCGGATTCGTATTCGGCGACCCTAAAAACCCCTAGTTACAGTAGTGAAGTTCTTGGCTGTGCAATAAGCAGATTTCTCAAAAAAGAGTCATTCAAAATAAAGAAAAGAACTAGGTTGCATTAGATAATAAAAACAGCTTCAAAGTGATGTGTCACTTAACTCCCCTTGCCATTTAAGATTTTTCAAGGGGTGATTCTGGGCGCTAGAGGGATGAAAAAAAAAGTTTGAAACTATGATAAAAATTGAGCCCCCTCTAGGTTAAAATTAACCTGTTTCGACATTTTCTCAAAATTTGAACAAAACTCGAAATATTTGGGTGCAAATTTTAGTTTGGACACCCTGTAGATCTGTTTACCGTGCCCTGGTTTATTAATTATCTATGAATGTTAAATAAGTGGGTTATATTCACATCTCCAACAAGTCATTCATAAGTTTCAAATATTCCGCGCCCAAGGATGAAGTGAGATACATATATAAAATGTGTGAATATGGTTTTATAAACTAAAAAATTCAAGGGCTGCTGCTGAGTTGTATAGAAATAGATTTCCCAACAGGAATCATCCAAGCAACAATTATTTCTGGTTTTACCGGAAGTGATACCAACTTTTGAATTTTAAACGGGACACCCTGTAGATTATTGCATTTTTGGAATCTACATGACAACCTGATTTCATCGATGTATCATACTTGTTATCTCAAGTGAATAGTTAAAAGGAGCTACACACAAAAATACGAAAATTGGCTCAAATAACATACCAAAGAAATAAACAATAAATAATATTTATTCTTCATTTGACAATTTTAATAAAAAAATACTAATCCTTAAACACACAAAAAAATATTTACAAACTAAATCAAATTTTCAAAATGTTGTCCATTATTTTCGACACACAGTCTTGCTTTACTAACAGTTGTCTCATAGGCTCGATTTATTTGATCTGCTGTTATGCCGTTAATAGCATCTCGAACAGAAATTTACAATTGTTCTCTTGTAGTGTATGTTCTTTTATAAACAATATTTTTTAAATATTCCCAAATAAAAAAGTCCATTGGCGTAAGATCAGGTGACCATCTGATAGGACCGTTATTTACGATCCATCTATTTCCAAATCGAAAATATAAATAATTTTGAACCAGACCAAAATTATGAGGGCCAGCCCCATCTTGTTGAAAGGTAACTCTTTCATTTACTTCATCTGGAAAATCGTCGAAAATATTCTCAATTTCATTTTGTAAAAATTCTAAATATCTTTCTCCTGTTAAAGCTCAATCAAATATAATGGGACCAAAAATTCTTCCCTCTAATATGCCCAACCAGACATTAAATCCAAATCTTACTTGTTGATGTCCTTGTAGCCCAATATCTTGTATTATTTTTATTAAATATTCCTAAATTCATAAATCTAGACTCGTCAGTAAATAAAATGGAGTGATGAAAGTTATTGTTTAAATTGTAATTATTTAAAAGCCAATTACAATATGTAATTCTTCTAGCAAAATCATTTTCATACAACTCTTGATGAATTTGATACTTGAAAGATTTATATTTATATTTTTTTAAAAACAGATTTCCTGCTTACATCAAACTGTCTTTCTATTTCTCTCAAGGAAGATGTAGGGTCATAATTTACATATGCAAGTACATTTGTCTCAACTTCTTCACTTATTATAGATTCGTCATTTTCAGCAATCGGTTCCCTTCTTCTTAACTGAGTTTCAAGTCTCCAGAAATAATTGTTGCTTGGATGATTCCTGTTTGCAAATCTATTTCTATACAACTCAGCAGCAGCCCTTGAATTTTTTCGACATTCACCAAATATTAGTAACATTAGTCTATTTGTTCATTACGAGTATACATTTTTATCAAAACCGATTTTAGATCATTTACTATATTTTGCAGTTAAAATCACCAAAATAAGGGTTGCAATTTAAATACGGTATGAAAACACGGGGGAAAATGGGTTAAATTGAATAAAAATAAAAAATTTATATATATTTTTAATTACATTAAACAATTTAATGTAATGTTTAAGTTACTAAAGTTTTTTCCCGTTGTTTTCCCGTAAAACCGGAAGTAGTAAAAATGAAACAAACTGACTAAAATGAGGCCACTAAGGTCCCATTTAATGCCCTAAAATTTTATAATTTTATCTTGAGAAACACAGATACTGTAGCGTGTTACATGGTTTCTGTGTCACCCTGTATATGTAGTAGATAATAAATCGATATGATATTTAAATACTTGATCTTCTGCTGAACCACAAATTTATTTCTCTTAGAATCCTGAACTGTGTGTGTAGCTTTTTTGTGTTTATGAATTTTAAAATTGTGACGTCTGATTTTGATAGAGCAAAAAATAAGCTTAGGGGTTGATGTGCCCCTCCGTACCTCTTCGAGAACACCTTCAAAATGGGGTCCAAAATATGAAAATTTTGAAGTTTAAAATGACATTAAATTTAAAGTAGACACATAGTGAATGACGATTTTGGTCAAAGTGAGAATACTTTCATTACAATTTATTCGGTTTATGGCAATGCTAGAAGAGCATTCTCAACTGGTTTATTACTGGAAATCTTTTGAAGTGTCCATAACCTTAAACAATATCCTAATGTAGTAAAATAATTGTATGTATGCAGGTTATCATTAAGAATTAACCAGTTTCAAAAAATAATATAATTAATCATATTCTTTTAAAGAAATAATTATTTTAATTAGAACCGGCAGTACCGTCGAATATTTAATCTTAGTTTGAATAACCAAAAATCTGTTGTTTTATTTTTTATTTTGTCGTGAAAAATCATCCTACAATCATTGGTAAACATCCTTCTAAAGTTGAGCCTTCAGCGATTATCTACCATCAACCTGAAGGTCAAAGCCGTTGATGTTCAATTCAAAGTCATTTTAGTGACAGTTTTTTTCCCGCCGGCACAGAGTCAACACTTTCCAACTACTACAGTTTTAAATGTTCTTCTTTTTTTTATGGCAATTATTTATATTGCATAAATTGTCATATTTTTAATAAAAATTGAAAACAAAAGATATTTTCTACCGAAAATATACATTCGTTCATTGTTTTTAATATTACAAGTTTTAACAATGCGGGACGCTTTTTTTATTATTTAAATTCACTTATGTATAATTTTTCATTTTTTTTTTGTTTTCGAATAAAGCAACCCGCTGTCACATTGCACCACAAAACAAGCAAAAACTCATGACAAAACAGCATACATGATGAATTATTTTACTAATTCACATTTTATCCACACCTCCAAATTCACAGTGACATCAAGTGTCCGACGTCCATCATGAACACGCAAACTTTATACAGGGATGGACTCGATAAAATTTTGCAAACAATAAACACCAATAATTGGAGTTTTCGTAGATGAATTATGCCAAATATCCAAAAAATAAGGTTCTGCAATTAGACTGTTACAGAGCAATTGAGATTTTGGAAAATGTTGTAATTAGTTGATAAAAAAAAAATAAAATTCAGTAACAAAAAAATTAAATCAAAACATTTTTTTATATAATAATAATAATAATAAAAAATTGCCTTTATTTGCCTGTAAAAATACAAACAATGAGTAGGTACCTTACTTACTTACTTACTACATACCTTACTTCAACACTAAACTTAAAATTAATTAAATTAAGAAAGACTTCATTTCATTCTTCTTCTTCGCTTTTATTTACGGCGCCGTTTCGCGGGGTAGCCAGTCAAAAAATCGTCTTGGTGGCCCTGTATGTAAAACTATAACAGCTCAGGTTTCAATTTAAATTGGTAAAGAAAATTTTCTTTTTTTTGTGTGTAAAGTGTCTTTTGCATAAATGACTATGTTCTCTGTTTTTAATACAAAATGATTCAAAAAATAATCCTTTCAAATACGACTCGTCCTCTGAAATTTTATAGATTAAATTTTTGATCTTCATACTCAAACGCCTTTATTTTAGGCAAAACCACTCAAACAAAACTGATTTAAGATAAAATCACTCGTCCTGCGGACTCGTGATTTTATCAATCAGTTTGTTTTCGTGGTTTTTCCAAATAAAGCCGTTTTCGTGAAAACCAAAAATTTAATCGATAAAATTTGGAGGACTCGTGGTATTACCTTTGTAATAAAATACAAAATTAGTAAAACTAAGACATTACAGATTTAAAATATTCACTAAAATTTTACATCACAAATATCAAAAAATGATTAAAATTACTGACGCTATAGTAGATAATTTTGTTTTAAAAAACTGAGAGAATTAACTCTTAGACTATGAGAAACACTGTTACTAAAGCTGAATTATAAGTAAATGACCGTTTAAGTTACTGTCATAAATTATTCCTAAATTTCTACAACTATAAACAATTTTTAATGGTTCATTTTTAATAACTAGTTTTAAGTTTTGTTCAACAATGGCTATGGAGGTATGAGGACAATATAGCAGAGAATTACATTTTTTAGCATTTAGTTTAAGGTTATGATTACTAGAGTAGGTACAAATAGCTTCTAAATCCCGATTTATTATTTGAGATGCTAAATTTACAGTTTCAGGTACAAATGAAAAATACAGGTGTGTATCATCCGCAAATCAGTGTAATTTTAAGCTATCCAAAGATTTATAAAGGTCAGAGACATATATTGAGGAAAGAAGGGGTCCAAGGACAGAACCTTGAAGTACCTCTGAAGTGACTGGTGTAAAATCGGATGAGTTGTTGTCCATAATTACTTTACTATTTGTTTTAATAAATACCAAGTAGTTTTTAAATAATATGGTTTCCCATTTTTTCTTAAATAACTTTGTAAAGTGCTGCCACATCGTTACATACATTTAAAGCTGTCGAGAAATATTCCATCGCCAAGTGTTCCCAGTGGCAATTGGTACTATAATACCTAATATACAAAAATACAACAAATAAATTAGAAAAAATAGACAAAATGAAGATTATTGGGAACTTTATGTGCCAATGACATTGTTATAACAGCCAGCGAGAGAGGAACAGTTGTTTCATCAGCAACAATATAAAATGGTTATTAATGTTGCGATTGATTGGATCAATTATATATACTAAAAATAAGATAAGTCTAACGACTGATCCATGCGGAACACCACAATTTACAAGTTGTTTGCCTGACCGAAAACCAAATTTAAACTATCTAGAGTAACTAGTGACGCAGTTGAAGGTTTTTCCAGCCGTAGACTAGAAAGTTTAGGGATATCTTGGTTGCGGAAACTCAGGGACTGGTATTGAGTAACGTTTGCATAATTAAAACATTCTGAACCCATAAGGACAACTGAAGAAGAAGAAAAGAGTAACTGACTGCATAATTAAAACAAATCTGGTATTTATTATTTCTTGGTATCTGTCTTCTCCTATAGGTATAAACAGAATCCATCCATGTCTTTCTCATTTATATATTTTTTATGCAACCTATTTTTCCAAAGTTCTGCTTGATTGAATAATCTTCTGTATTTTTCTTTTCTCATTTTTTTTAAACATGTTTGTTGTCTGACTGTAAGTTTTATTTTAGTCGTTACTCAGTATTGGACCACTTTGGAAAAAACGGATAAATATTTATCTTAATTCGTTTACTTACTGTTTTTTGCTCGCTTCAATAGTTTTACCCTCATGCATAAACTTGATATTCGGCTTAGGATAACCTTTAACTTGCAATTCCAACATAGCCGCTCCACCAACGTTGACAACTGGATTCTTTTTGATGACAATCAATTGCGGCTTCTCAGGCTCTCTGAATAATTGATTGACGGTTCCATGGACGGTAAGTTCAGCGCTGCAACTGATGTGACCTCTAGACGTTTGAGCTACGCACGTGTAAAGTCCCACATCGTCAGGTCTAACTTTCTGGAAAACTAGCGCCAGCGAATCTTCGTCGTCGCCCATGAGAACTTTGAAAAGTTCTTCTGGTTCGAAGGGAATTCCATCTTTCTTCCAATGGAATACGGGTTTTTCGCCTGCTGGCAGAATTTCACCTTCTGGCATCTCTTCAAAGATTTGTTTTTTATCTATAAGAAAATAAATTTATTATTTAAATTCACTTCAATAAAATCAAAAATCAGAACAATGAATGGAGTAGAAGTGATCAAGATAAAACTACAACTTTCGCAAATCATCTTTCTCAAGTATTTAGCGAGCCGCAGCCATATTATAACCAAAACGATAATGATCACGATGAACAAATAAAAACAGTCCTTGATAGTCCTTGTCCTATGACATTACCCATAAGGAAAAATACAGGTGTGTATCATCTGCAAATGAGTGTAATTTTAAACTATCCAAAAATTTATAAAGGTCAGAGACATATATTGAGGAAAGAAGGGGTCCAAGGACAGAACCTTGAGGTACCTCTGAAGTGACTGGTGTAAAATCGGATGAGTTGTTGTCGATAACGGTTTGATAAATAAAATTTGAAAAATCGTAGAGAAATTTCGTCAAATCTATAATGTTAAGTTTAGCACACAGAAGAGCATAATCGATAGTGTCAAAAGATTTAGAAAAATCTAGCAGAATGACTGATACAGCTTTTCCCTCATCTAATGACCGAAGTATAATATTATCGGTTAAATCTAGAAGTAGTGTCGTTGTACTAAACTCCTTTAGAAAGCCTGACTGTATATATGTTATTATTAAATACATAGTCGTATATTTGTTGATAAATAACTTTTTCTAAGATTTTAGACAGTGCTGTGAGAATGCTTATTGGGCGAAGATCACTAAGGAACTCAGGTTTATTTGATTTAGGCAAAGGTTTTATTAACGCATATTTCCGAATATCTGGAAAATAACCGACCTCCAGACACCAATTAATAATATGTGTTAGTAACAGAGAGGAGTGATTCCTCCTTACCTGTTTATTAGTGCATAAATTAAATCAAAGGTTTCGTGTGGATGTGTTTTCTAAAATAATGGCAACGTTATTTTCAAACATAAATTAAATGTAAAACATTTGGAGGACAATTAGATTATGTCTCTTAGAAGGATTGTCCAAGATTACATAATAACTTTTTGAGTATTTTTGTTGTGACAAAAAGTAAAATTAACGTTTACGAGAAATCCAATATTTCTGCTGTTATCATCTGACTCCGATCCTGATATCGCAAAAACACCTCACATGTTCGTGTCATATTTGTCGAAATTTATTCGAAACCTCGTTAGGGTTCGTTTCAACGTCGTCGTCTGTTTACTTGTCCGCATTGATCCCTTTTATATAATTCAGGCGGACAGGATATCCTGCTGGTCGCTTCACACCTGATGACACTTCCGTTGAATCTTCTAATAACGACCGAAATGGCAAGGATACAAATGGTTGTGTAATCTCGTTACGTCTGTGACTTTTGTTGCTTAACGAGTATGATATCTATAAAGGTCGGAACGGCGCATATTTTAAAATTCGCAGAAACAAAGTGAAATTTAAAAATTTACATTTCAAACTATATAGTGGTGAATCATTTCTAGTGTTAAACCGAATAATTACGTATGTTCGTAAAATGCATTAATGAATTCTACATAAAAATAGAAAGTTTTAATGATAATAAAACACAGCAAAATAATTTTAATATAAAAAATAAAATACAAGGCTACAGATAACAAAAAGGCCCCAAAATGGTCCCACTACTAATAACAAATCCCAACTTCCGTCGGACTCAAAGAAACAAAAGTCTTCTAGCTTCTAGAAATCTATGGTCTCACAAAAAACCACAAACCCAATCTTCCTCTAATAAGGATTGTCACTTTTGTGTACAAAAAATAGGAATTCCAAACTGTTATATCCAGTAAGTGGAAAATAACTTTTTTATACCAGTAAATCGTCCTTCTGGAATAGGAATACATAAAATCATTTGATCGGAGCGATCAATCCCAGATATGAATTTATTATATTCAATAATTTCCACCGGTTTTATACGTATTTGATTGTGGCGATTTTTGGCCTCTACTAAAGCAGGATGATGAGCAGTTGTTAGGCAAATAACATCCCTCTTGTCCTTCCCCTTCGAGACGTAAACCTTTCCTCGGCGTTTCCAGATGTGATCTCCTTTTCGAAGACGTTTACTCACAACTACTTTCGGGTTTTCTCGTCTATTAGAGCTCAAACTTGTACAGAATGCGAGGTACTGCATCTTGGAAACCATCCATCGTAGAGGCTTGCGGAAAAAAGTCATTACTAAAACGACCAAGAGGAAAACCTGGAAAATATTTTCAAGTTTCTGAAATGGCCGCTAGGGGGCGTAACTGCGATCTTGAAGCTAAGAAAGTGATGTTTCTGCGAATTCCGCTATATTAACCTACCAAAAAAATACATGATCTTTAAAGTAGAGGATAATCTGAACCTTTTTTGTTTAACAATTTTTGCTATATCTCTAAAAATAAAGTGGTGGGGGGTATTCAAGGGTTTCAGTAAAAAACACCCTGTATATTCGAAACGGCTGAGCCGATTTTAACAAACTTGGGCTAGTTGAAAAGAGCTATTCTTGGGCTACAAATGCTATAATATTTGAAGTTTTGTTAGTTTCAGATGTCGCCGCTAGAGGGCTTTTTTCGACATCTCGTCAGAAATGGTTAATTTTCTCAAAAAAATTAAACGCATTGGTATGATTTCTTTTTCATGAAAAAGTAGATAAATGATACTTAAACAAGCTCCCGAAAACCGCATCTCGATATCTTGTTCCTAACCTAAAATTTAGCCCAAAGAAAATTTTTAATTTAAACTAATTAATTCCTTTTATTATGTAAGTTGTGGCCCTAAAAAGGACCGATTTAAAAAAGAAAAGTTTTTAGTGCCCCCGTAAATGCTCTAAATGCTGATCATCACGCTCTATGCATTGCTGAAGCCTCTCATGGGTAGACAAACCTGCACCTTCAATTTCGGCTCTCGGTATGTTACGTAATGCATTAACGAATCCGGCTTTTCATATGTATCTGGTCGTAGGTTGAGTCTGAAAATCAAAACAAGTTAAGTCTGGTGATCGCGCAGGCCATGGAAACAGACTTCCTCTTCCAATCTACCACTGTTGGAATACTGCATTAATATGCTCTCGCACAATAATAGCATAATGTGCTGGGCAACCATTCAACTGCAAAACAAGTTTTGACGTGTTTCCAGTGAAACATCTTCCAACAACAACGGTAATTTATTGGCCAAAAAGTCAAGAAAGATATTGCCATTTAGGGATTGCTAAAAAAAATAATTCTGCCTCCCAGTATGCCACACCACACATTTAAACTCCAACGTTCTTGGTGCTGAACTTCACGCAACCAATGCGGATTATCTGCAGACCAATAATGCATATTGTGCAGATTTTAAAGGTGGCTTCATCGGTCCAAAGAATTAGAAATAAAAATTCTCCATTATTGTGTGAGAGCATAATAATGCAGTATTACAACAGCGTTGGATTGGAAGAGGAAGTCTGTTTCCATGGCCTGCGCGATCACCAGACTTAACTTGTCTTGAATTTTCAGACTCAACCTACGACCAGAGAGATACGAAAAATCGGATTCGTAATGCATTACGTAACATACCGAGAGCCGAAATTGAAGCTGCAGTTTTGTCTACCTATGAGAGGCTTCAGAATTTCGAGCATTTACGGGGACATTGTCTGATTCTGCAACAATCTGTTGGCAAGTGTGATGCTATTATAAATAATATAAATTATAAATTAAACATTCCTATGCCTCCTGTCGTTAGTTTTTTCAATACCGCAGCTTCTTCATTAGCTAAAACAGTTAATAATTTTCTTCAAAAATTTATTTTGTACTCCCCGCGTTACACAGTTAAAAATTCAATAGATCTTGTTAATAAAATTAAAAATACTGATTTACCTCCTCACTTCCTGATGGTTTTATTTGATGTTAGTAACCTCTTCACTAATGTTCCCAGAGATGAATCAATTAAAATAATTCAACAGATTTAATCAATAGAAGTATTGATAATGATGTTATTACTAATCTGATATCTCTACTTACAATCTGTCTTTCTCAAGATTTTTTCTCTTTCAACGATAAATTTTATAAACAACCTAAGGGCTTAGCCATGGGTAATCCCTTATCTCCTCTTTTAGCCGACATTTTTCTTGATCATTTAGAAAAGACCTATATTTTTAATTCTAATAAAACTCCTTTAAATAGTCCTTATTTGAAAATAGTTAAATGGTATAGATATGTTGATGATGTTTTGGCATTCATTGGTGGTTCTTCTATTGATGTGGAAAATATACTTTCTTTAATTAACAATATTCACCTATCCATTTGGTTTACTTCTGAAACTGAAGTTGAAGGTTCTCTTAATTTCTTAGACTTAACATTAACTAGATTTAACAATTCCATATCCTTCTCTATCTTTAGGACACCTACTCAGACTGATCATTTAATTCCTTTCTGTTCTAATCATCCGTATAACCAAAACATGGCTTCTCTTTATTGTTACACTCACCGGTTACTTAATATTCCTCTCTCTAAGACAGATTTTGATTCAGAAGTATTTATTCTTACCCAGGGAACATTGTTGATAAGTTTGTTAGAAAAATCAATTTAAGAAAACATACAGAATCGGCCTATTCTGCTTCTCCTTTAGAAATTAATGATAAAGTTTATAGATCTCTGCCCTTCATTGATTTCACTTCCTTACATATTGGTAAGATTTTAGAAGACATTATTTCAAATTTAACTATAGCTTACAAATCACAAAAATCTATTAAGTCTTAAGTCTTAAGTCCAAAAGTGGTATTTATAAGTTTCTTATGTTGGCAGAACAATCAGATCTCTGGATGTTCGAATTAAGGGACACCTTTCTAGACCTGATAAATCAGCTTTTGGTAACCATTTAAAGTTTAGTAGACACAATTTGTCTCCTTCTGACAATAGTAAAATTTTACACAATATTACTTCATTTAACTTTATTAAATTTAATTTATACGAGGATTTAGAAATATTGAGAGAATTACAGAGGCATCCGGTTAACTGTGTCAATAGTCAAGTCTATTTAAATTGCGATTTTAACACTTTGTTTAAACTGTTGTGGGAATGTCAGGATGGAACTTTTCAGATTTAACATGTCATATTTATTTCCTTTCTTTTTTGATTGAGATTCTCAATATCAATTCTTTTGGTTTCAGAGTTGTTGAAAATCTTTGTCAAAAGAGCTATTTTAACGTTGTTAGTTACTGTAGTCACTACCATTTAAAGTCAGCTGTCTCTTGTCATTTACTTAAAATACTTTCACTACTTTATATGATGTCTTTCGATAACAAATTTTTTTAAATTTTAATATAAAAAAACCTTCAAACAGATGTAAAACGTTCAGTTCACCCTCTTGAAGAGGTTTTATCAATTTTATTTTACACTTAGTCACGTTTTTCAATAGATATTTTGAGGTATCTCAAATTTTGACGTAAGTTTTTATGTTAATTTCTTGTATTTTTTATATAAAAACTTGTAAACCCCATGTTAGGTGGCGACTCTGAGGATGACCTTTAAGGTCGAAAGCGTTTAGCTAATTATTAAATTAAAATTTTACACACTTTAAGGAGATTCTTAATTTCTTAAAATTTACAAATTTTTTCTTCGATTCTACATTTAAGTGTGTACAAGTCATACATTCTTTTCTAAAATTATAGAAATTGTCTATGAAAAGGTGGTATCCCTTATTTACATCTGAGATAACTTTAACTCGTTCATCAGATGGCAAAATTTCTTCTGGAGTGATTGTATGACCTAAAAAATTAACCTTAGTAACACCAAAAATACATTTAGAAGGTTTGACGTTAACGCCAAATTTTTGTAACCTTTTAAATAAAATATCGAGGTGATGTAAATGGTCTTGTTCGTTTTTGCTAAAAATTAAAATGGCATCTAGGTAAACGAACAAAAAATCTAATCCTCAGGTACCTAATTTCCGGCAGAACATCTAGCACAAACTCTTCAACCTATTGTTATTAACTACAACTCCTGATAATGTCTTCTAAATCAAAGCCGAAACGTCGAGAAATTTCCAATATTTATACCCACATGCCTAAAAACGTGTAACTTGGGTGCGGTAAATAATATTTATTTTTGCTTGAGACGAATATAATTCATCTAAAACGCAGTGTTTGGAGTTGTGAAAATACCATCGGTTAAATTCACCAGTGACACTGATTATCTTTCACAACATCTTCCAGCCTTTGTCATAATTGCGGGAATATTTTCGTCGGCTTTTGTGACTACAAACCGAAAACATGACTTTCCTAATGGTTTACTTTGTTTGCTGTCCGGCAAACACGCACATAAAGAAAGTGAATGGAAGCGGACAGAGACAAATTTTAGACTGGACAAACAGCGAAACCGTTAGCGAAGCAGGGTTCGTTTGATTTAAATTTTATTGTCAGGATTGTATAAACTTCCATTCAGGATATTTTTTTTTTATATCCTAAAAACTATTCTTTATATTCAGCTCACGAGATATATGTCGCGAAACACCAAAACAGCATTTATTTTTAATTTAATTTACCAGAAAATGCTCACAATCATCTCTTGAAGCTTTTTAATATTATTTGGACAGAACATAAATTTCCAAATATTTGGCGAGAATCCATTACAATACCAATTTTAAAATCAAAATGCTCAAAAATCGAACCTGAATCTTATAGACCAATTTCGTTAACATGCGCTGCCTGTAAACTCTTAGAGAAAATTATTAATCGACGATTATTATGGACTCTAGAACATCGAAACATTCTAATTCCAGAACAGAGTGGATTTCGCCAACAACGATCAACAGTAGATAACATAATTGATTTGGAAAGCGAAATACACGAAGCTCTTGCTCTAAACCAAAAATGTCTAGCAGTTTTTTTTTGACATCAACAGGGCGTTTGACACAGCTTGGCGTCACCGCATTATTAAGATATTAGACGGTTACAAAATTAATGGCCACTGTCTTGCATTCATAAAAAACTTTTTCTCTAAAAGATACACACAGGTTCGAATATCCGGGTACTACTCCTCAAATGTAGAATTAGAAAACGGTATACCACAAGGCTCAGTAATTAGTCCGACTCTATTTAATCAAATACTATTAAACGAGCAAGGTTTGTATGTGTGTGTGTGTGTATGTGTGTCCAGAGGATCTCGAAATCCACTCGTCAGAATTCAATGAAACTTTCAGGGTAGACTAATTCCTATCTAAATCGGCGAAAAATGTAGGTCCCATGTCTGTGAAAATTCGATCTTCCGAGATATTTACAAGAAAAGTTAAGCTTTTAGTTTTATTTCCTAGCAACGGCACATAATAATAATTTGTTTCTATAGTAATATATACTATAAAGGATAGATGAGTACAGTCAAAGTGGGGATATAACGTCACATTCCATAGGCGTACTTTGCAAAATAAGTTTCTATAATATAAATAAGGTGACAGCATATCAAATATATATACGCACTTCGTAGATTAAATTTTGAAGTTATATTATTTACAAAAAATAAAAATAAACTTTATGCATCCGACACTTTAACATTGAACGAATTAAATTTAACCAATAAATAACAAGGAGGATTATATGTTGGGACTAAATTAAATCTCTTGGCATTAAAAGTAACGCTTCAGTACTTACCTAAACTCAAAGATTAAAAAAAAAGTTAGTTCAAGAACTATCTTTAAAAGTCACTGTCTTCACTAAAACTACTATAATTGTCTTTTCTGATGTTTATTATTATCGGTTCTATTAAATTATCCATTGATATATCCACTTTCCTAAATGAATTTTCCACATTTTTAAACATGATCAATGCATTTTCCCCAATGTTCTCTATTTACATTTGAAACTGCCTTCAAAAACAAATTTCGCACATCAGGAAATTTAAATGTTTTATTGTTTTGAGAAACATAACCTTTTAATAATTGAGACCAGATCAGTTCAATGGAATTTAACTCTGCGTGGTTCGGAGGAAATCTGAGAATTTTAATTCCATTTTCTCTGGCCATGTTCAAGAAACTATTACTAAGACCGCCCTGTTTCATATGACACTTTCGGCTCGAGGTGATAACAGGGCGAAGGGAAGATAAACAAATCTGAACTATCACATATTCCTATCCTATTTTTAGATTCGAGTTAAGACCAGAGCGAGTCAGTTCGTTCTGTAGTCAATTTTTCTTTACTGTTTTTTTACTAATGTGTGTAACTTTTATATTAAATATATATCATAAAATCAGTGCTTAAATTTTATTTAAAGAAATTCATACATATTTTGGTCCATTCGAGCCACGATATTGGATTCCAGTGCCAAACATCGTCGGAAAAAACATTTCTACTAATTTATTTTACATCAAAATAAATTTTCGGCGTTTTCGAGTGCCAATCGACCAGTCATCGAGGAAGGCGAAGTCGCATATTCTCTGCCAGCCACCAATTTGATGGGCGATTGCATCTTTAGCCCTTCTGCATAAAGAGTGAGTTCATATTTCCCTTTTTATCTCTATTCCTTTGGTTATCTATTAAATTTCGCCGTTTTCAGTGCATCTTTATTTGACCTTGAATTTATTTTAAGTATTTAAATATTACAACAGGGTTATTTTATCCCTTTGCAGATTATTATTTTGTATCTTACATTACGAGTTTAAGTTTATGAGTCGATTTAAATACACAATTGAATTTAAATAATTATAATCACTTCGTATTTCGTCTTCATTTATTTTCAAATACTTTCTTTTCTCATTTACGTTACAAGTTTTATTCTTCGTCAGTTATTATAAATATATCTTCAATTTATAATGGCAGATATCGCTAAATTACGTAAATTAAGGGCTTCAGTTAAAACCCGCCTTTCTGTTTTCACAAGATACGTTGATAGGGTGCAGGATGAATATGATGCTGATAGTCAGGTCGCTCCCGTCACTTTATCAAGTGAATTGCAGAGCAGAATGGAACGCGCCAATTTAACGTTTACAGATTTTGAAAATATTCAACAAGATATAGAGTCTTCGCTTGATGAAATTGATGACGCTGAAATTCAATATCGTATCAATTTTGAAGACTCATATTTTTTATCACTGGCAAAAGCGAAAAGACTCTTCGAGAAAATAACTCATAACTTTGATACTTCTAATTCTAATTCCAATTCAAATTCTAGTATAAAATTGCCAACTATTCAACTACCTAAATTCAATGGCAATTTTGAAAATTGGCTAGAGTTTCATGACTCATTCGATTCGATGATTACTCAAAACAACAATGTGAATGTCATTCAAAAATTTCATTATCTAAAAGCCTGCTTAACAGGAAAGGCAGAAAAAATTATCGGTTCTCTGCCAGTCTCGTCATCAAACTTTGCTGTTGCCTGGCAACTTCTTTGCGATAGATACGCCAACAAACTTTTATTACGTCACAATCATATTAAGGCTATGTTTACTCTAAAACCCATCACTAGGGAAGATTCTAATAGTTACCGCCAGTTAATCGATGGATTATGCAGCCATCTTAGATCACTAGAAACCTTGGGTGAGCCAGTTAAACATTGGGACTCACTGATAATGTATTTAGTCGTAGAAAAAATTGATAGTGATACGGCAAAGGATTGGGAAAAGAATTGTATCGGTTCGGACCCTAACCTTGAAGACCTTTTAGAATTCCTTAGAAACAGATCGGATGTTTTAGAAAAATTCGAGTCAGATAATACAAAACACAAATTCCCAACGTCAAATAGTTCTAAACACAAATCAAACAGTAGCAAATCATTTCTTACTAGTGAATATTCTCGAGTCTCGTGCGCCCTTTGCAAGGGGCCTCATAAAATATCGGCGTGTAGAGAATTTGAACAACTTTCTGTGCAAATGCGTATAGAGGAAATAAAGAAATTGCATTTGTGTATCAATTGTCTCCATGGTGGTCATTTAAGTATAGCATGCAAATATGGAAAATGTAAAAAATGTTCGAAAAAACATCACACAATGCTTCACATTGACTCAAATAATGATAGTGGCTCGTCAAGTTCATCTCAAATCGAGTCAAGTGTTCAAGTCACTAACGTCATGCATTCAACTTTTCAAAGTAATCCTATTTTGCTATCTACGGTGATTATTCAGGTACGTGACAACTTTGGGGTTGCATACAATTGTAGAGCACTCCTCGATAGTGGTTCTCAATCAAATTTTATAACATCATCCTTAGGTAGTAAATTAGGCCTTCGCATGCAGCCTACTGACATTTCTGTGGTCGGAATTACTCAAATCGCTTCAAGTATAAAACGTAAATGCTCTCTATCAATTCAGTCACTGCATTCGTCGTTTTCTACTTCAATATCTTGCTTGGTAATAGACAAAGTCTGTGATCAAATTCCAAGTTTCAAAATAGATATGTCGTCATTAAATATTCCTTCTAATATTCGTCTATCAGATGCGAATTTTTATCAACCTTCCGAAATAGATATCCTGATAGGAGCAGATCTTTTTTGGGACCTTTTGTGCGTAGGTCAAATAAAATTGGGACATCAAAGGCCCATCCTACAAAATACCAAGCTTGGCTGGATTATATCTGGTCCACTGCCCAAGTCTCAATCATCGCAAAAGACATTTTGCAATTTTTCTATGTCTATTCTCAGCAGTCAGCTCTCGCGTTTTTGGGAAATCGAGGAATGTTCTTTTGATCATCCCCTTTCTAAAGAAGAACTAAAATGCGAAGAACACTTCAAGTCTACATATCGTAGAAATTCTGAAGGTCGCTTCGTAGTGCAAATTCCTCTTAAAGATTCCATCGATAGGCTTGGCGAATCTAAGCCCCAAGCAGAGAAAAGATTTTACAGTCTTGAGCGTAAACTTCAAAATAATGCTCTCCTAAAGGAGCGATACACTTCCTTTTTGGATGAATATTTATCCATGGGTCATATGTCAAGAGTATCTGAAAACTCGTCGTTTAAATGTTATCTTCCTCATCATGGTGTTCTGAAGGAAGAAAGTCTCACAACCAAGCTTCGGGTAGTATTCGACGCTTCCTGTTCTACACTTTCTAATGTCTCTCTTAATCAAATTCAAATGGTTGGACCTGTAGTTCAAAGGGATTTAATATCCATTCTGTTAAGATTCAGACAACATTCTTACGTCGCTTCCGCCGACATTGCAAAAATGTACAGGCAAGTTCTAGTTTGCCCTTCCCAAAGACATTTACAATGCATCTTATGGAGAAAGGATCCCTCTGAGCATCTGGATACCTACTCCTTAAATACCGTCACATATGGTACTGCTTCAGCAAGTTTTTTGGCTACTAGGTGTCTGCTTCAATTATCTGAGGATTTTTCTGAAGCAATGCCTCAAGCATCAAAAATGATAGCCAATGACTTCTACGTAGATGATTTTCTGACGGGTTCAGATTCTCTTTCTGATCTTCTACTTCACTGTCAGCAAGCTTCTGAGATTTTGTCTAGTGGTTGTTTCCCTTTAAGAAAATGGGTCTCCAATGATTCCTCATTTTTGGACAATATTCAGAACTCCACATCTTTTTCCGATTCTGCCTTTTCATTAGGTTGTGATGAATATGCAAAAACATTAGGATTGCAGTGGTGTCCAAAATCAGACACACTATTCTATTCTTTATCATCCGATTCTATTTCTAGAGTTACTACAAAGAGGTCTATACTGTCGGGTATAGCACATATTTTCGATCCCTTAGGTCTACTAAGTGCTTCTGTAATTAAAATGAAAATTTTAATGCAACACCTTTGGCTAGAAAGGCTAGATTGGGATCAATCGGTTCCCTTATACATTCACACGGAGTGGATAAAATTTAAAGAAGAGCTTTCTCATCTAAATGACCTGAAAATTCCTAGGCATGTTCTTCTCAAAAATTCAGCTTCCATTGAAATTCATGGCTTTTCTGATGCCAGTGAATCGGCCTACGGAGCTGCTATTTACCTTAGAAGTACTGATGAATCAGGTCACACTGCAGTTAATCTTTTATGTGCCAAAACGAAGGTGGCACCTCTAAAGAAAATAAGTCTCCCTCGTTTAGAGCTTTGCGCAGCCTTACTGTTATCCAGATTATTTAAAATGGTTTCAACATCCCTTGGTATAAGGTTCCAATGCAATGTTCTCTGGACAGATTCTACGATTGTTTTGGGGTGGATCAGAACTTCACCTCATATTCTGAAAACTTTTGTCGCTAATAGAGTGTCCGAAATTCAATCCAACTCGGAAGTTGAATATTGGAGGCATGTGGGTACAAAGGATAATCCAGCTGATCTATTGTCCCGTGGTATTGATCTTAGCATTCTCAAAGTTTCTGAATTTTGGTGGCATGGGCCCTCTTTTCTTTTGAATCCTATAGAAGCGTGGCCATGTCAAATTTTTCAAGGTCAAGAAGAGCTACCAGAATTAAAACAAAAAACTCGCTCCATGCTTGCAGTTCCTGTTCAACCCTTTCCCTTTGGCAATTTCTCTAGTTTTTCAAGAGTTCAGAGAATTATTGCCTATTGTTTGCGTTTTCGTCACAATTGCTCAGTATTAGATAAAAATCTTCGATCTTCTGGTCCACTTACTACTGCTGAATTAAAAAATTCCATAACATGTATGGTAAGATCAGTTCAGAAAGAAAAATTCTCTCACGAAATTCAGAGCTTCGAAAAGAAGCTTCCAATTTCTTCGAAAAGCCCAATCTTAGCACTCAACCCATTTTTAGATGAAAATGGTGTTATCAGAGTTGGAGGAAGATTGCGCAACTCTAAGTTCAATTTTGATAAGAAACATCCGGTTTTGCTTCCGGCACGTCATCCTCTAACAGTTATGCTGTTTCGAGAAAGTCACGTGAATCTTCTACATGCCGGCCCTCAGCACTTATTGTCAGTAATACGCGAACAATTTTGGCCTATTTCCGGCAGATCTACCGCTAAGGCAGTAGTTCGTAATTGCATTAAGTGTTTTCGCGCAAAACCTGTTCAAGTTATTCCGATTATGGGAGATCTCCCTTCGCAAAGAGTTACTCCTTCTTTTCCTTTCTCAGTTACCGGGGTGGATTACGCAGGTCCTTTTCGCCTCAAAACCAAACAAGGGAGAAATCCTTCTACTTATAAGAGTTATGTAAGTCTGTTTATCTGCTTATCTACTAAGGCAGTTCATTTGGAGTTAGTCACTGACCTGACCTCTGATTCGTTTCTTTGTGCTTTAAAGCATTTTATTGCCCGAAGAGGTAGGCCAGCTCAAGTTATGTCTGATAACGGGACTAATTTTGTCGGTAGTAAAAATGAACTAAATGATCTAGGCTTCTTTCTCAGATCGCATGAGCATGAAATTCTTGATATATGTGCAAAAAATGATATAAATTGGCAATTTATACCTGCTCACTCGCCTCATTTTGGGGGAATATGGGAGGCGGGGGTTAAATCAATGAAGTCGCACCTTAAACGAATAATGTCAGATACAAAATTAACCTATGAAGATTTTTCTACTGTATTAGTCCAAGTCGAAGGTATACTGAATTCGCGCCCTATAAGTCCTTTATCCTCAGATCCTTCAGACCTTCTTCCCCTCACTCCTTCTCACTTCTTAATAGGAAGATCGATGACTTCGATTCCTGAAATCAATCTCTCCGATATTAATCTCAATCGCCTGTCAAGATTCCAACATCTTCAGCAGCTACGCCAACACTTTTGGCGACGTTGGTCTTTAGAGTATGTGTCAGAGTTGCAGCAACGACAAAAGTGGAAAACTAATCGTTTCAACATCCAAGTTGGTACTCTTGTACTTGTAAAGGATAAGGACCTACCTCCTTTGAATTGGCTCCTCGGAAGAGTTCAGCAGCTTCATCCTGGACCGGATGGCATCACTAGAGTGGTCACATTGTCCACTTCCAAGGGTCCCATGCGAAGATCGGTTGTCACAATCTGCCCACTACCTTCAGAAGTACAAGGCACTGTTGGGGTAATGTAAGGGTTTTGTGAAGTTCGGTTCGTGCTCGTTGAAAGCTTACTCTTTCAAGGTGGGGGGCATGTTCAAGAAACTATTACTAAGACCGCCCTGTTTCATATGACACTTTCGGCTCGAGGTGATAACAGGGCGAAGGGAAGATAAACAAATCTGAACTATCACATATTCCTATCCTATTTTTAGATTCGAGTTAAGACCAGAGCGAGTCAGTTCGTTCTGTAGTCAATTTTTCTTTACTGTTTTTTTACTAATGTGTGTAACTTTTATATTAAATATATATCATAAAATCAGTGCTTAAATTTTATTTAAAGAAATTCATACAGGCCATCTCATCCATAATATATTTTTTGAATTTGTTTTTATGTTGCCTTGCTATTACTAATAATTCTGCCTTCAAGGATTTAGGAGGACTGATAATATTTTTAGAATGAAGCCATTTTGAAATATATATTAATACAAAATTCTGAATCAATTAAAATACATACGATACGGCTATGAATAAATAAAGTCTGACTTATCTGTCAAAAGAACAAATTTATTACAGTAAAAACCATGGAAACAAGAATCTAGACAAAAACTATATTAGGCCGATCAGATGTATTAAAATTTAAATTTTAACTACAAATAAGCATTGAAGGATGAGGTAAAAATAAAATTTCTACCTCTTGAACCTGTACTACGTTCTGCAAATTAAATACTGCACTCCTTTCTTCTGTATAGTATAGTAGTAAAAAGGTTTGACTTTATTTAATTTCTGGCGTTTTAATCAGAAAGAATTCAATTTTAAATTTGTCGCTTTATATAAAAAAGGTTCATTTGACGGACATAAATAATTTGCTTGTCAAATGACAGCCATCTTATTAATTCAAAGTTGAAAATACAACGTTGCCAATTCAATTTCAGAAATCATGGGTTTAGGTAAATATTTATAGGAACGTTGAGTAACACTGTTAAAATGGACACCTGTCTTCCCTTCCCAGATAGTGTGAGACTACCCCTTACGGCTACTATTTTATTATGCGGACAGTTTTAATATTTAAGTTTTCATGATCAGAGAGAGAGAGAGAGAGAAAGAATTTTTGAAAAAATATGATATCAATATCTGCCACACCTCGAGAGTCTGGTCACAGGTTTTTGTGGAGGTTTTTACCCAAGTATGAATATCAGACCTATAATTTTCCTTCACTGCAGATCAAAAAATAATAAAATCAATTGAACATAGAGTTTTTCTTATATAGTGATAAATAGAGTGAGCTGAGCGATCTTCTGTTGACGGGACGTGTGCCCTACACGCTGCTGTTGCCCGTCCCGGAAACGGGGCTTGTCCACCGTGACAATTCGCGAAGATCAAGCGTCAGTAGAAGTTGCCCTAAAAGTTTGAAATCCCCAGAAACTAGGCAACTTTAATGCATTTAACTAACCTCTGTGACAAGCAGTTGATAAACGTCAACAACAGCTGCAGCCAATTGAAAATTAACACTGACAGCTTTTTTAATTTTCCCGCCTACTTTCAAGCCAATCGCCAATCAACTTTTTATTTATCTCCCTATCAGTAGTTCAAGTAGATGTCGCCCACTCCGTGATTTTCGCGAATTAATTAATAATTTGTCATGTTATAAATATACTTAAATTATATACTCATTGGGCTGCTTAAAAATGTAGATTTGAATATTAAGAGCGAAGCTCGGTGACCAGATATTATAGCAATAAACGACATCTTAAAAAGTATTAAACTTCCACTAAAGGGACGCTTGTATGCCGACGATCTAGTTATATACGGAAAAAGTAAAAACTTAGCAAACTTAGAAACCATAATGCAGTACTTTCTGTTACATCTGGAAAAATGGTCACAAAGCACTGGTTTTACCTTTTCAACCAATAAAACTAAGTTTATGATTTTCTCCAAAAAGAACACCAACACTCCAGTCTCACTACACCTTTATAACCAAAGTTTACAATACGAAACTTCAATAAAGTTTCTAGGGATCACTCTTGACAGTAAACTAAGTTGGAAACCTCGTATTAATAACCTAGTATGCAAATGCTATAAAAGACTGAACCTACTCAAAGTACTGGCAAAAAGGGACTGGGGTTCAGACAGAAATACCCTTCTAACTATCTATAGAACGCTAATTAGATCACAACTTGACTATGCAGCCATTGCCTATAACTCAGCGTCCAAATCAAATATGAAGCAACTAAATACAATACACCACTCAGCCCTTAGAATTTGCCTTGGAGTTTTTCGAACGACTCCTATAGAAAGTTTACTCTGTGAAGCTAACGAGATGTCCTTAGAAGACAGAAGAATATATCTAAGTCTAACATACGCAGTAAAGATTAATGAAAATCCTAAAAAACCTGTCTATGCAAATACCATCTCCAGTAAATTCCCAAACCTCTACACCTCTAAAACCCGTACACAGAGAGGGTTAGAAACTACGCTCTTTATGACATAAATATTAATGCCACCCAAAGCAATATTGAAGTAAAATATCCTCTTCAACCTTGGATCCAAAGCATCCCAACGTGTAATACTCAGCTTACAATGCACAGTAAGGTGTCAACAAACTCCACTACGATCAGAACACATCTCAACCAACTTCTAGAATCTTATGGAAATTACATTCATATATACACAGATGGATCAAAAACAGACGAAGGAGTGGGTGCAGCAGTAGTTACACCAACCGCTACTTATAAGTATAAATTACCAATTAATAGCAGCATTTTTACTGCTGAATTGTATGCCCTTTTACAAGCCGTAACCCTCACCACCACAGCACAAAATCAGAAATACATTCTACTAACTGATTCACTTAGTGCGGTTCAAAGCCTCCAACAAATGTATCCTAGGGATCCATTGGTTCTCAACATTAGAAATACTCTTCACCAAACTAAGCAAGATAACAACATTGTGATCTTCATGTGGATACCTTCTCACATTAGAATAAAAGGTAACGAAGAAGCAGACAAATGTGCGCGTGACGCGATAACCAGTGAATATTCCCAATCGGTAAATATTTGTGCGATAACAGATCTCAAGTCTGCAGTGAAACGAGCGGTATACAGTGCGTGGCAAAATAAATGGAATAATTCAACTTCAAAACTTCGTGAAGTTAAACCGCTTATAAACCCATGGAGGGTATTACCTGCATCACGTTATAAAGAAGTAACCATTACGCGGTTGAGACTTGGCCATACTAGGCTGACCCACAATTACCTGATGACACAAGATGAGAAGCCTTATTGTGAGGGATGTGATACGGAATTAACTGTTAATGCGAATGTGTATCGTTTGAAAGGCAGCGAAGGCTACATAATATACCTAAAACCTTGAATTCTGCCTTAGGCAAAGACTGCAACTTTAATAACATCTTTTCGTTTTTGAACTCTGTTAATGTTAATTGTTTATAACTTGCTATTTGTAACTAATTGTTTCCAACTAATCGTTTAAAACCAATTGTATCGCTAATGACCACGTGGTCGATGCGAATTTTTTTTCTAATAAAAAAAAAAAAAAAAAAAATGTTTGATTTATCTCAAGGAATAAATACGTTTTCTCGACAATATAAAATTTGAGTGTTAAAGTGATGCTAGGGATTCACGAACTCGTTTAATTTAGGCACCGCAACATCGTCGAATTCCGTTTAATTGTTTACATCTCATGTTGACGAAAATTATTTTGGGTAGCTTTAATAGTCTCAAAGTTTCTTGTTAGCAGAATGCTTTGATATATATATATTTTCGTCACTGGATCCGACCGAAATGAGCATGGGCGTAACGCAATAGAGTTTTCTGGTGAACAAATTGATTTGTGTATACATAGTGAACTTTTACACAGGACAAATGTGTTTAAAATTTGTTAAATATATGTATAACAAGTATTCTCCAGCACCTGAGTACACGGAATTAAAGCCGAAACTTTAAAGATCATTTCAAAATTTATAAGCAAACCTTTGACCGAAATCATTAATAAATCATTTGAAATAGGATACTTTCCTCAATTTTAAAAAACTCAATTGTAACTCCAATATTCAAAAGTGGAGACACCGAAAATATTTCGAAATATAGGCCTATTTCTGTCTTGCCATCAATTAGCAAAGTTTTTGAAAAAATTTTAAAAACAAGATTAAATGCTTTTTTATCTAAACATAATCTGCTGTCAAAATCTCAGTATGGGTTTAGAGACAATAAATCTACAAAAAAACTCGATGTCGTCATAACAACTAGTGTTTATTATATATACAGGAAGGTTCATGATATTTTCCCAATTTTAAACGAAATTTATATTTATTAGAACTTGTTAAACGTGTCTGCTACCAAAAAACGTTAGGCTTTACGTCTTTAAAAATTATCTATAGATTGTAACTAGGAATTGTCTGTCTGTTTAATATTTATTTAAGTTTCTTAAATGTACTTTTAGATTTGTGTTGAAATATTAACATTTTTTTGTTTTTCGATAAAAATCGCTGATATTTTAGCTGTGTCTTCTTCTGATACATCACCATAACAGAATAATAATTGTTTTCATGGGTCTTTAAATGAGAAATTACGGTATGTTTTTTACGAAAAAAATGTATATGTAGATGAGTTTCGATTTCGAAGATTTAGATATCGAAAATCGACGAGAAAGACGAGGTCAGGTGAAGGTTAATAGACAAAACAAGTCTCCAGAGTGGGTACACGTACCAACTATTTTGGAACAAAAAATTTTTATCTCTCCTTTGATTTTTCGAAGTATTTTTGTGGTAGGTACTGATCTTGAATGTTACTTAGTCATTGGACAAACATAAATTTTAAATATTTGTATCGCTGTACTAAATTTGAATAAACAAATATTCATCCATAAAATTAATTATGGAGTTATTAAAATAAAATGAGAAATGTAAGTAAATACACGGACAGACGAATCTGCCCATGAACTAATAATGAAACGTTGGGCTCCGACAAAAGTTTTTTTTATAAAATACCCAAACGAGGGTGTAATTGAAAATAAAATCTGCATGGCAACAGGTTAACGAAATATTATTTTATGCACGGTTAGAAACATTCGCCTATTAATTTGAAGTGTAGATTTGCGTAGGTGAAATACGGTTCAATACATAGATAAAATAACAAGTAAACGAGATATGCAATCCCCGTGGAAATGAGTGTCAACAAAATCACAACATTCCGACGCCAGATAGGGGGGCACGGATCTTATTGGAACTAATTTAGGTGTGCGAACACCCTAATAGTTAAAGATAACGTTTAAAAAAAGAAGAAAGAAAGAAGTAGAATGGCGGTTCATTTAAAATTATTTATTATTATTTATACCTCATCTCTTGTTTCTGACCAATATTTACAAATTAGCTCAAAGCTATTTAAATAATTAAGTAGCTTTGAAACTAATATGCAAAGTTTGGTCAGAAACAAGAGATATTATTGTTATTAAAACAATAATTTAAACACATTTAAATAAACATTTTTATTAAAAACAATACCAAAACAAGAACAATTTATATTATGATAAAAGATGTAATTAATTGAAGATGGGCCATATGCATACATCTAGAGCCTATAAAACAAGAAAAGAGTTATGTAAATATATGCAGCTTTGGTTTTGTATTAAAGTAAATAACATATTTTTTTATTTATCTGACCTTTCATAAAAGCTTTTGGAATGTTTTTAAAAACAATTTATAGCAAAAAAAATTTTTATTTGATTTTTCATCTATAAAATTAAGTTTACGTTTTGCTTGACTGTCACAGTTGTTATCTTCATTGTTGACAGACAAAACTAAATCATGTGGCTGATTTATTATTTCACCATGTCCAGCCTCAGGTTCGGGTATAAAAACTACATTGTTAGATTACAGTTAGTAGTAACTTTAAGAGGCACTGCATTTATAACTAATCGATTGCGAAGTAATGAACTTTTACTAAATGAATCTAATGAAAAATGATCTTCGCAAATAACAGAAATATCTTCTATATATGGCAAATTTAAATTTTGAAACCAGATTTGCCTTCTATCTAATTGGTTAGGAAATTTAAAAAAATGTTTGTTCTTATAAGAAATATCAAATATGGGATTGTAAAAACAGTTATGCCAAGTCTGGACTAGACATTTATATCTAAATCTTCCTGGGCTAGACATATTTTCAATTTCGGTTTAAGGATCAGGTAATCTTCAAAAATACTGTATCTATAAAATGTTTCTTAAAATAATGCAAATAAATCAAGTGCCCGTGTTATATTAATGATGATGATAAACAAATTTACTAAATCTACATTAATTTAAAAATATACTTACATTACTTACCTAGAATCTCCTAACATAACCTAAAATTAAATTGGCCAGTATCATATTTCCCTCCACAGCAGTTATTGAAGTTTAATTTTTTCCGCATTGCCACATTGTGTAACAAAATTATCTGAATATTATGAAAAACATTGCATTATTGGGTTAATTGTCGCTTTCGCATAGAATTTAGATGAACACTGGCAACATCTGAATCATCTGATCGACCGTTGCGCTAACTATTAGGAGGGCAAGAACTATGGGCTTGGTTGCCATTTTGGTGTATTCATCCGGGTGTCTACCTTTATTTGTCTATGGTTCAATATTTTGGTTAGTTAGAGCGGAACCGTATTAATATTTTAATAATAAAAGACAGAGTATCCATTTTATGGCATAGGATAAAGACGCTATGGTTATTCACACTTAAAAATTGGAACTAGTATAGTTGTTCTTCACATTTTGCACGTATAGGTTTAAAAAACTTTTTATTTTGTCATTGTGTCTTTCAAACAAAAACTGTTACGCCGCACATGAACCTGCGCAATTAGGTGTTTAGGTGGAAATTGCGATTCTAACCGACTCGGCTGAACTGATACATTTGACCCACTTTTCGTGTCATTTAGAGGGAAGAGTCTTAAAATTGTCGAATAACTATGTGCTGGTTAATTCTGTAGAGATACGACTCCTTTGTATTTAAAACAGAAAGGGTTTAACGGCGTAAAATATTGCATAACTTTTATTCTATTATACCGAGGTATGTACTGTAAAGTTAATTCTTTCCTACAGTTGACTTTTGTCCTAGTTCAGATACATTTTCTACAGTTTTTGCTTTTATTCTTATTACTTGTTTATTTATTTGGAAGTTTTTAAAATTTATGGAAATATAAAATTTAAACATTTTAGGATGTTCGGATGCTATTTTTATAATTGTTTACTACTAACATGTGGATTATGTTTGTATCAATTAGCATTTCTTTAACTATCTGTGCTTTGGTAACAACAGTTTTCATATTCCACTAAATCAGTACGATTGTAACAAATGATCCATTAACGTTTTCAACGATATTTTTTCAGGTCGTCTTTGTGCAAGATTTCTATCTATCTATCTAAGTAAACAATCTTTAATTCATTCTACTAACATCCATATCATATCTGTTAATACTTTAGTTCATATTAAAAAGTAATATATTCCTTACAGATGAATCCACAATATTTTATTTAAAAACACCTTCAATTGCAATTAGAGCACTTTTTACTACATATAGCATTTTATATATAAAACAATAATTTTTTGTTTAAATTAATTATCTATGTCAATAAAAACTATTTTTTTTTTTAATTTTTAATAAACCATCCGTGTAATTTAAACTGAGGCCCATCAATTTTTTAGGTAGAAATACATATATATTTCATCAGAAAACTTCACTGCCCACTGAAATTTTCGGGTTACCTGCGAGTATCGGAGATTTTTCATCAAATACTATTAAACGAGCAAGGTTTGTATGTGTGTGTGTGTGTGTATGTGTGTCCAGAGGATCTCGAAATCCACTCGTCAGAATTCAATGAAACTTTCAGGGTAGACTAATTCCTATCGATCGTCGGCATACAAGCGTCCCTTTAGTGGAAGTTTAATACTTTTTAAGATGTCGTTTATTGCTATATTAAATAGAGTCGGACTAATTACTGAGCCTTGTAGTACCCGGATATTCGAACCTGTGTGTATCTTTTAGAGAAAAAGTTTTTTATGAATGCAAGACAGTGGCCATTAATTTTGTAACCGTCTAATCAAATACTATTAAACGAGCAAGGTTTGTATGTGTGTGTGTGTATGTGTGTGTGTGTGTGTGTGTCCAGAGGATCTCGAAATCCACTCGTCAGAATTCAATGAAACTTTCAGGGTAGACTAATTCCTATCTAAAAATGCCAAAAATGCAGGTCTCATGTCTGTGAAAATTCGATCTTCCGAGATATTTACAAGAAAAGTTAAGCTTTTAGTTTTATTTCCTAGCAACGGCACATAATAATAATTTGTTTCTATAGTAATATATACTATAAAGGATAGATGAGTACAGTCAAAGTGGGGATATAACGTCACATTCCATAGGCGTACTTTGCAAAATAAGTTTCTATAATATAAATAAGGTGACAGCATATCAAATATATATACGCACTTCGTAGATTAAATTTTGAAGTTATATTATTTACAAAAAATAAAAATAAACTTTATGCATCCGACACTTTAACATTGAACGAATTAAATTTAACCAATAAATAACAAGGAGGATTATATGTTGGGATTAAATTAAATCTCTTGGCATTAAAAGTAACGCTTCAGTACTTACCTAAACTCAAAGATTAAAAAAAAAGTTAGTTCAAGAACTATCTTTAAAAGTCACTGTCTTCACTAAAACTACTGGCATCACTATAATTGTCTTTTCTGATGTTTATTATTATCGGTTCTATTAAATTATCCATTGATATATCCACTTTCCTAAATGAATTTTCCACATTTTTAAACATGATCAATGCATTTTCCCCAATGTTCTCTATTTACATTTGAAACTGCCTTCAAAAACAAATTTCGCACATCAGGAAATTTAAATGTTTTATTGTTTTGAGAAACATAACCTTTTAATAATTGAGACCAGATCAGTTCAATGGAATTTAACTCTGCGTGGTTCGGAGGAAATCTGAGAATTTTAATTCCTTTTTCTCTGGCCATCTCATCCATAATATATTTTTTGAATTTGTTTTTATGTTGCCTTGCTATTACTAATAATTCTGCCTTCAAGGATTTAGGAGGACTGATAATATTTTTAGAATGAAGCCATTTTGAAATATATATTAATACAAAATTCTGAATCAATTAAAATACATACGATACGGCTATGAATAAATAAAGTCTGACTTATCTGTCAAAAGAACAAATTTATTACAGTAAAAACCATGGAAACAAGAATCTAGACAAAAACTATATTAGGCCGATCAGATGTATTAAAATTTAAATTTTAACTACAAATAAGCATTGAAGGATGAGGTAAAAATAAAATTTCTACCTCTTGAACCTGTACTAAGTTCTGCAAATTAAATACTGCACTCCTTTCTTCTGTATAGTATAGTAGTAAAAAGGTTTGACTTTATTTAATTTCTGGCGTTTTAATCAGAAAGAATTCAATTTTAAATTTGTCGCTTTATATAAAAAAGGAAAGGTTCATTTGACGGACATAAATAATTTGCTTGTCAAATGACAGCCATCTTATTAATTCAAAGTTGAAAATACAACGTTGCCAATTCAATTTCAGAAATCATGGGTTTAGGTAAATATTTATAGGAACATTGAGTAACACTGTTAAAATGGACACCTGTCTTCCCTTCCCCGATAATGTGAGACTACCCCTTACGGCTACTATTTTATTATGCGGACAGTTTTAATATTTAAGTTTTCATGATCAGCGAGAGAGAGAGAGAGAGAGAGAAAGAATTTTTGAAAAAATATGATATCAATATCTGCCACACCTCGAGAGTCTGGTCACAGGTATTTGTGGAGGTTTTTACCCAAGTATGAATATCAGACCTATAATTTTCCTTCACTGCAGATCAAAAAATAATAAAATCAATTGAACATAGAGTTTTTCTTATATAGTGATAAATAGAGTGAGCTGAGCGATCTTCTGTTGACGGGACGTG
Source organism: Crepidodera aurea (assembly GCA_949320105.2). NCBI lineage: Eukaryota > Metazoa > Arthropoda > Insecta > Coleoptera > Chrysomelidae > Crepidodera > Crepidodera aurea. The sequence continues at coordinate 106,162,605 of OX439472.1, forward strand.
TGCCCTACACGCTGCTGTTGCACGTCCCGGAAACGGGGCCTGTCCACCGTGACAATTCGCGAAGATCAAGCGTCAGTAGAAGTTGCCCTAAAAGGGTGAAATCCCCAGAAACTAGGCAACTTTAATGCATTTAACTAACCTCTGTGACAAGCAGTTGATAAACGTCAACAACATCTGCAGCCAATTGAAAATTAACACTGACAGCTTTTTTAATTTTCCCGCCTACTTTCAAGCCAATCGCCAATCAACTTTTTATTTATCTCCCTATCAGTAGTTCAAGTAGATGTCGCCCACTCCGTGATTTTCGCGAATTAATTAATAATTTGTCATGTTATAAATATACTTAAATTATATACTCATTGGGCTGCTTAAAAATGTAGATTTAAATATTAAGAGCGAAGCTCGGTGACCAGATATTTAGTTCTTTGTACGCTGCCATCTTTAATGAATCTTGAACGCCATTATTTTGTTTTCAATTTCATCACTTTATAACATAATGATTGTATTTTTGTCGTATTGCAATAATACACTTATAAAATATATTTTTTTTTTTTTAAGTTCTATTATTGTGCGAGGCTGCCGTATACAATCACTATACAATAATTGTATAGCAATTCTGAAGTGCACATGTAAATTTGTTGTATAAGGATTGTATACGAAAGTTTTATAAGTATTACTTAATATAGTTATAGGAATATTACAAGGGTTGTATAACCAGCTAATAGAACATCTATAATAGCAATTTGTTTTATAAAAGTGGGCCCTTTTTGGTTGTATAGACATTGTATAATAGTTTTAAAGTGCGTTATACGATTTTCATGTTTCTATAATATCAGTTGTATAGCAGTTTTCACAACTGTTAAATTGCTAGCTGGGTAGTGTTCCTAAGTATCTAATAACTCTGCTTCGATAATATCACAATCATTCAACTAAATCAAAAAGGCTTCACTCTCTTGAGTTTTCTTGTCAGTTTGGTGTAGTTGAGGAGCTGGATTTCATCTACATTCACATGCAGTAAGAGTCCTTGTTTGTGGCTCCTGGCGAGTCTGATAATAGTCCTGTTATATCAGAAGGTCTCTATGAAGGTCACTGTTTCGGATGTCTTCGTCAGTACCTTGTTCCGTTGTAAGATTAAGGGATTGCCCTTGCTAACACAGTCTCAGAATTGTATTTCAGTATCTATTGATCCAAAGTAAATTTACATATAAACCACAACATACAATTGAAAGATTGTGGAACAATAAAAGGGGTGATCCAGAAGAATTCTAACATTCTTGTGCGGATTCTAGAATGAAATGTACAGTAATAAATAAATAACAAGTACAATTAATATAATATAAAACCATAAATGTAAAAGTAAATCTACAAACGCAAATATAAAATAATAATACAAATAGTTATATGATGCAAAGATAAAAATATACGTTTGTAGAATAAAACAATAATTAAAGATATAACACTAGTAATACATAGATATATTGAGTATTAATGAATATAGGGATTTTTTTTAGCCTATTAAATTTTGAACGTATGTTAGTTGAAATTTGTTGTTCTCTTTTATTTATGATATTAATTTTGACAGATTTGTTTGATTGATTTTTGTAGTTTATTTGCATCCCCATGAAAGTATTATCTGGCTATTGATTATTGTTCTAATTTTGGTATATCACTAGTATAAATCTCGTAAAGGATAGTTTGCAGGTCACTTTCCTGTAATACTTCTGCTCTCATTTCATTAATTCAGTTTAAGCCTTACCTTGATTAACACTGAAGAATCTGTATGATTCTAATAATTCTGAATATTTTGGTGGAAGTAGCATCAGTCTATATTTTATCCAAACTTTATTAAAAGCCTGCAACATCTAGTCAGATGGACTATCGGCGATTACATTAACCTTTTCTACAGTTGATTGCCTCTCTCTAAAGGCAAAATTATTTTTTATTGGATTTCTTTCCTCGTTGATGGATTTCAGTCTATTTAAGAGTTATTTTTTTCATACAGTTTCTTTAGCACTGGCAATAATATGGTTAATGGTTTGACATTAGTGCACGTGTTTAGTATATGAGTTTGTTTTAAAACTAAATTATGAGCAAAAATTTTCTTTCACGCCATCCCCTGAATACTTCAATAACCGCTGATACTGTGCAAATAAAAAAAATCCCTTTTTTTTCTATGTACAGCTGGACAATTGATATTTGAAAAATTCAGTAATACCAAAAGCTACGCAACTCTCGTAAAATAACAGTACAGTCCATTTGCAACGTTCTATTCAAAGCTGTTTGACATTTGGCCGTATATAAAAAACTATTTTTTTATTTGTTCGGTGTATTATGATAGCGAATAAAAAGCTTTTATTTAATGGAAAACGTACTGATACGCGGAGAAAAAGCTTTTATACAATGATGACAATAACATTAGAACTATTCATCCGAAGAGATTGTACATTACGTGATTGTTTATATTCTGCACTAAATGTATATCCGGTGCCGCCTGGGTGAATGTTGATACATTCGTGATTATCAATAGATATTTACTACATATAAAATATAAAAATAAAAAAAGCCCTAGTTTAAATTTATTTTTTTTATCTTAAAATTCATTAAGTATATCTTTTGATCTTTCAGCAAGCAAAAAAAGTTACTTTAATGTCTATAAGAAAGCCTTTAGTTAGAAAGAGAGAAAGAGATGCTTTATTGTCATAGAAAAATGTACAAAAATATTATAGACAAAACGAGGTAAATTACCAACTAAGCATAATATAAAAAATAACTAAACAAAACAGGGGTGCCTCAGGAATCTCACATAGGACCACTATTATTTAATATATTTGTCAATGATCTTCCTAATGTTATCACTAGCAGTTTCGTTCTATTATTTAAAGATTTAATATAAAAAAAAATTGTTTGACAATGTATAGAGTTGTAAAGTGGAGTTTCCAACTTCCATTGTCTAAAGGTATAAAGACTTCGGAATTACTACTTCCAGATTAAGAACTCTTTCTTCACTCAAGATGAGGGACTACCAATGGGTTCACCACTTTCACCGGTGATAGCGAATATATACACGGAATGGTTCGAAACATTTGTCATTGAACAATACCACAAGAAACCCTGCATCTGGTTGATATACGTAGATGACACCTTCATAGAGTGGAACCATAGAGACAGAAAACTAGATACTTTTCTTCAACACCTCAACAACGTAAGACCATCCATAAAATTCACGATTGAGAAGGAATCGCAAAACGAACTCCCTTTCCTTGACTTGAAAGTGAAAAGGACTGAAGACAAGTGGCCAAACTTCTGTTTATAGAAAACCAACCCACACAGGACAGTATCTCAACTACGAATCTAACCACCATGGATCCACGAAGAGGGGAGTAGTGAAGACGTTAATAGATCGGGCTTTCAACCTCTGCAACACCAAGGAAAGTTTCGACGCCGAACCAGATTACATCCGAAAATATCTCCAAGGAAATGGCTACTCAAAGAAGCTAATGGGACAGATTTTAACACGTACACAACTAAAAATTAAACCACAGAGAAGAAGAACCACAGCCAATATTAAGCCTCAGAAAAGATAAAGAAAATCGGATCCCAATATAAAAGCAAAACATGCTTCAAGTCCAGAAACACAATCCGCAGCCACCTTACAAAAACCAAACCACAAAACACGAATAGTGACTCCAAGAACTGTGTTTATCGGATATCCTGCGAATGTGGACAATCATACATTGGAGAAACCAAGAGGCCGCTGGAAACCAGGATTGGTGAACATAAGAAGAACACCCAACGCAACGAGAAGAAACCAGCAAATCAGGAATAGCAGATCACATCTGAACCCACCAACACAACATTAAATGGTCTGAAGTTGAGGTAACTCACAAGGAGGAGCTCTGGTTCAAGAGAAAATTCAAGGAAGCAGCCTACATACTGAATAATAACATGTTCAGTCAACCGAGTGTAGAGGTTCTCAACGTATGGAAATCGTTGATAGGATGAATGTACCAGTTACGCCATCATACCATCACTTGAAGACGATTGTAGATACACACGTCGTGACAAAAGATTAAAAAATCTTTATACCTTTAGACAATGGAAGTCCAAAACTCCACTTTATAAAAATTTTGTAAGGCTCATGTTCCACTGTTTGAATGCAATCCGGCAACACCGTACCATTCAAGTTGTTACTGACGAACGAACGACACTATACATCGTGGAAAATGCGGTCGTTTTGGAAACGGATTCATCGGTCCGAACAATTAAAGAGATTCTCTATTGTCCCTGATGCCGTCCGGTCACCACATTCGCAAACAGTTTTAAATACACACACACGCAAACCCATACACACACACACACATACAAAATGTAAACAGAAGTGGCCAAAGCCGAATAGCAAACCGAACAAATTCAGAGCGGAATTTCAACTGACCCATGAGACTACTTCAAGTGAGTTGTTCGGGAAACAATACAAGTAGAAAGACTCTATCTCTTTCCGAAATACACGATTTTTCGATCGATTTGTTTCAACAAAGTTTATAAATCTCAATTAAAAGATAAGAAGAGCGACTTCTGAATACATTGATGATTAAAAAAATACATTTCCAATATAGTTAGAGAAAACTAAATATGACTGAATTAGAGTTCAATATAATATAAGACTAATGATAACGTTGGAATCGGTCTGGTATGTATGAAAAATCGTCGAGAATTGCACTCTACTATCTATCTATCTGTGATGGGGTGTCGATATACTGCGACCTATATCTATTGCGCCCCCTACTGCTGCCCAATCGTTAAGGATGTCTCAACGATTAGAGCAGTTCCTCCAGTCCTATTGCTTTCAGTTCAGGATATCAGTAGGCTTCAGGTTAGGTAGATCTTCCTCTTCTATTTGATATTCTCCAAGGTATCGTACCCTTGGATTTTGCAGGGTAATGCATTCTGAGAGAATGTGGATAGAGGTTTCTTCCTGTTCCTCGCAGAATCTGCATTCTTCTTTGTCTACTAATCCGAGTTTCTTTAGGTGGCCTCTCAGCCGGCTGTGCCCTATTAGGATACCCGTTAGTATTTTTACTTTTACTGATGAAGTCGTCAGATCTCTTCTGGTTATAGTTTCCCAGTAGTGTCCTGGCCTGCCTCATTCCTTGTAGTCCTATCCAGTATTGGAATCTTTTGTTATTTACTTCTTTTCCAAGTTCATCAAGTATTGTACTGGTGCTTATTCCGCAGAAGGGTTCAGGTCCTAGAAATGGTGTTTCAGTCCCTTTTTTTGCGAGTACGTCTGCTATTTCATTACCCTCCACTCCAGTGTGTCCCGGAACCCATAGGAGGGTAACAGTGTTGTTCTTGCCTAGTTCGTTTAGATTCTCTAGGCACTCCCAAACCATTTTAGAGTTGATTACGTGGGAGTTCAAGAGAGTTCAAGCAACCGACTGTCTGACATGATGATGATCTCTTGTCTGCAAAAATTTCTTGCTATGTTGAACTGGACACATTTTCCGATGGCGTATATTTCAGCTTGGAATATTTGGTTCCAGGCCCATATACTTCTATTCCTGTTCCTTCTGTTGTTCTAGAACCATCTGTGTACCATTTAATGAGTTTTGGGATGGTATCTTTGTCCCAATCGCTTTTGTTACTTAGCTTTGTGTTGAATTCTTACGCAAAGCTAAACTTCTTTGTCATCTCATCTTGGGACATGTCCCAGGTTTGGGGATGGCGGCCCTTGGGCACGTTCTCTTTACACCTTGCACTCTCCTATTAAAGGTAAATTCTCCACCATATCTGTATCATAAAATAAAATTCAGAACCGATGTACATACTTTAAACTTAAGATATAGAAATTCTCTTACCATACCTTGTCATCACACCGAGTTTTTAAACGATCGTTTTCTTATTGTACTGTTAACTGTCTCAATAGCTGATCTCACGATTTGACATAAACTCAAACGAGTCCTTTTTGACTACTATTTTTCTCAACAATAATTAGTTTTCGGATTAAAACATATTGGCCTGGCTAATTAATCGCTAAACTATTATTCCTTCTCTATTACTTTAAATTATTTATTGAAGGTATGGAAGAAAATAAAGTCCTTTTTATCTCACAAGTTATTTATTTGAAGAAGCGACCGGTGTCGGCGATCAAGATATCGCCATCATCAGGCCCTGCGTGGAAAAATTATGGAGTTAAAAGGAGTTAATTTTTCCACGCAGGGCCTGATCATGGCGATATTTTGATCGCCGAAACCGGTCGCTTCTTCAAATAAATAACTTGTGAGATAAAAAGGACTTTACTTTCTTCCATACCTTCAGTAATTACTACTCACATATGGCTAACCCTACTTTAAATAAATCATTTATCTTTGACTTTATCTTTGACTTTATCTTTGACTTTATCTTTGACTTTATCTTTGACTTTATCTTTGACTTTATATTTGACTTTATCTTTGACTTTATCTTTGACTTTATCTTTGACTTTATCTTTGACTTTATCTTTGACTTTATCTTTGACTTTATCTTTGACTTTATCTTTGACTTTATCTTTGACTTTATCTTTGACTTTATCTTTGACTTTATCTTTGACTTTATCTTTGACTTTATCTTTGACTTTATCTTTGACTTTATCTTTGACTTTATCTTTGACTTCTCCTTTGGGTTAGATGGAAAAGGAAAAGAAGCAGACCTTGGCAAAAAAGAAGAGGGAGGCTCATGACCGAAAAGAATAATAAAAATAATAAAAGAATGTCTTCTTTATCTGTAAAAGATTTGAACTTTGGATGAATTATAACAACAACGAAAACGTTGTTTGTTCGTAAAAATATCAACTAGTTAAAATAAACTGTTTTACAAATCTTATTAATTTTCCCCTCGAAATGCCGCCGAAAAGAATTAATGCGATTAGATTCGTTGAAACTTCCATCTCCATCTACCCACAAATTAAGAGTGAACGTTTCACCCAAAAAGAAACTACCAAACGAACGCGAACTGTTTGATTGTTTATTTTTTAATTTCCACTTTTAATCCATTGTGTAGCGAACCTTCGTTAATCCTGGGAGCTCTCTATTCGTGTGGTATAATAAAATTGTTCCGACCAAGCTCCTGTTATCTCTAAAAGTCTTACCAACCGGTTCGGAAATACATTTAATGGATTCTGTACAACGCTGATCCGTTAACGAAATAAAGTAGAAAAACTCGTTGTAATTTTGCAACCATTTAAGTATATTTTTCGATGATTTTGGTTAGTTGAAATAAAATTATGTGATATTTTAAATATTCATTTCGTACTTGTACTGATATCCAGAAAAAGTTCTATGAAAAAATATCTGGATAGTTGAATCAGCTTTAAGATGTAGTAAGGAATATATTGGTAGTTTTCTGCCCTAAAATTCGCTCGGCGTTACTATAAAATTGCATTTTTCTGGTTTGTATTGCTCTTTATTATATAACCACAATTCAAAACGTCAAAATAAAAATAGCGACATACTTCTGACCGACTACATTTTGGGCCAAAAAAAGTACTAAATATGGACCGAAGTTTAAAGTTTAAAAAATAAACGAAATTAAGATACTAAAAAATCGGATGTGGCCATGTACATGACTTTACCATACTTTAACGGTCCTACGGGCTCATAATCCAATTACTCGTACATATTTAAGGCAGGCCATGCCTGGCAAGAGCGTACAATTGTCTCCATGAAACAAAACACTTCTACTGCGCTTGCGCTATTATGCTATTTTATTTTTAACTCGCTTATAATGCAAAATTTGAAAAAAGTTTTTAAACAAAATTTATAGTAAATTTAATTTAAAATAAATTTTTTCTTTGAATATTTTTACATAAACTTAATAGAAACGATAATAATAGCGAAAATCTGAAAATTCTCGAGAGTAAACCCCCACTTCCGGTTGTCCGATTTTGCCCAAAATCTAATCAGCTCATTAGCATGTTCTAAAAATGCAAAATTTAAAATTTGGTTAGGAAATTCCGATCGCAGTTGGAGTTAGAGCGCGCACAAATTTTTCCGGACTACATACTCCATACTCCATACTCCATACTCCATACTCCATACTCCATACACTCCATACTCCATACTCCATACTCCATACTCCATACTCCATACTCCATACTCCATACTCCATACTCCATACTCCATACTCCATACTCCATACTCCATACTCCATACTCCATACTCCATACTCCATACTCCATACTCCATACTCCATACTCCATACTCCATACTCCATACTCCATACTCCATACTCCATACTCCATACTCCATACTCCATACTCCATACTCCATACTCCATACTCCATACTCCATACTCCATACTCCATACTCCATACTCCATACTCCATACTCCATACTCCATACTCCATACTCCATACTCCATACTCCATACTCCATACTCCATACTCCATACTCCATACTCCATACTCCATACTCCATACTCCATACTCCATACTCCATACTCCATACTCCATACTCCATACTCCATACTCCATACTCCATACTCCATACTCCATACTCCATACTCCATACTCCATACTCCATACTCCATACTCCATACTCCATACTCCATACTCCATACTCCATACTTACTCCATACTCCATACTCCATACTCCATACTCCATACTCCATACTCCATACTCCATACTCCATACTCCATACTCCATACTCCATACTCCATACTCCATACTCCATACTCCATACTCCATACTCCATACTCCATACTCCATACTCCATAATCCATACTCCATACTCCATACTCCATACTCCATACTCCATACTCCATACTCCATACTCCATACTCCATACTCCATACTCCATACTCCATACTCCATACTCCATACTCCATACTCCATACTCCATACTCCATACTCCATACTCCATACTCCATACACCATACTCCATACTCCATACTCCATACTCCATACTCCATAATCCATACTCCATACTCCATACTCCATACTCCATACTCTATACTCCATACTCCATACTCCATACTCCATACTCCATACTCCATACTCCATACTCCATACTCCATACTCCATACTCCATACTCCATACTCCATACATACATTTTCTGGAAATGGTCTTAAATGACTTAGGGGGTCTCAAAACATGTAAATCCACTGAAAGATGAACTTTTTTTTTTGCGATTACAATACTTATGGTAAAGTAAAAAATATAAAATCAACGGTTCACTTGAAAGTTACGTGGTGAGCTAGCCGAGAAAGATTTTGCAAAGTGATTAGAAAAACTATTATTCTATGAGAAATATTTGTTAAAGATACGCGGCATACGAAGATATATTAATTTCACCCAAAAGAAGTATACGTTCTGTGGATGACGGCCTCTCTTAAATAGGTAAAGAGGTCCAGCATTGCTTCAAGGGTCTCTGTTTAATTTTCAGATAATTAAACATGTAAACTCATATTCGTTTACTCGTAAAACCGTAAAACCGGCAACGGCGCACCAAAATACGTTGACGAGCGGTATCACAAAGATGCGGTGTCGACAAAGATAATTTTTTGCTCTATTTCATAATTGCGGTATCAAACCCGGAAGCGGTCTCATCAAAGTTAATTAATGGGTCGTAAATTTAACCGTCGAGTCTAGACAATAGAAAAAAATCTTACACGTGTTTACGCGGCTCAAGTTAAAAGAATCTTTCTAGAACAAATTGCCGGCCGGGGAAGGGGATATATCTGAAACCGGTAAAATTCGTCAAATCTAAATTCAGTGCTCAGCGACGCTCCGAGACAAGGCCTCGTTAAGCCAGTGGGACTTAGCTGCAAACAGGCGGTCCATTTTATTTAAAAAATATTTTCTGAATGATGTGATCATTTATTTTAATTCATTTTCCATTAATATGTGTTAGTGCTTGTTAAGCACATATTAATTATAATACTTGTTCATTGATTACTAGTTTAAGGTAATCCTTTGTTACGTTGTTGTTTTATTTTATTTAACAAGTTTAATAAATGGTTAAATAAAAGGGTTCATTGTTTTTGTTGAATGAAGTTGAGAAGACAATCCTAATACAGTCCATTTTACGAATACAACGATGCAGTTTAAAAAGGCGATAACACAGTGTTGGTCGTCCTGGGAAACTGGCACAACATAGGGTTTATTCCAGAACCCTCAACAGTCTCTTTGATGTTAATTAGCTTGTTCCATACTGTTTCGTATTGGGCTTCGGGCAACCAGATCTTAGGCGCCTTCAGTTTTAGATCCGATGTCACAAATTATCTTTGACAAGTCGTTGTTGGTTTGGAAAGAACACTTTCGACGTGCGTATTCTATTAGTTTTTTATCCAGAATTAATTCTAGATCGAAAAGATAATTTCATGCTCGTAATTTAGAAGCATTAAGATAAGGTTGCTTGAATTTGTAAATAGCACCAAAATTTTTGAAATTACTTAGTTCATGCTTCGCTGTCCAGTCAAACTATTTGCATAACATTTATTATAACAATATCCTGCTTTCCTTCTACGATAATTGTAAGACAAGATTTTTTACTGCAATGGTAGTCATGGTGATAGTCTGCCAAGTTTTGCTGAAAAACTTTGAAGCATTGACTTTATCTATGTTATTCTGATATACCATTTTCCTCTGGATGGAGTCATTATTTGGGCATATGAAATATATCTACTAAATAAAACCCCAAAGAACTTTAGATATTTTACTCTTACGAATATACGGAAGTTCCATATTTCAAAAGTTTTTCGAAACTATCATCGCCGACACTTAACAAAACTCATTGTATTTTACAGTGCTGAAAGTGAGATAACCAGAAGTGAAATTTATATAATGGTGTAGCAAAAAGTTATATTTATGTAAAATAATGCCCGTAATAACTCACTTTTGAGTCGCGGTTCACACCTTCAAATAAAAAGACAACACTTTTTAGCAAGTTTTATGAAAATATGATGATTTTGCAGACATTTAGCGGGATAAATCTTGTTCTGGAATTGAAAATAGTTAAAATATAAGAAACCATTAAATGTATCGTTTCAATTCCATACAAATTTTGGCAACGCTGTACAGATCTATATTTCTGTTTTTGTCCGTTCCACTGATAAGTACATTTTAACCAGTAAGTAGGAATCCGTTTTCTACCTGCTAATTCCACGAACGTATCATTGCGTGGGGTTGATTTAGAATTAGGAAGAATTAGAATAGCAAAAATTAAATACAGGAAGCCTTTAAATTTAAAAAACTGGCGATTACCATGATGAGATGAATGCAGAGGTATTTGAAAAATGGTTTGAAGGTATTATTCAAATTTTGGAATTGTCATGGATAATGCCCCATATCATAGTCGGCATTACCGAAACAATCATGGAAAAAAGCTGAAATTCAACAATGGTTAATAGATAAAAACATCCATTATAACAAAGATAGTCTAAAGGCGGAATTACTACAGATTACAAAACTACATGTTTATAAATATAAAAAATTCGCAGCTGATGAAATGGGAGTTTTAAGATGACCTCCTTATCACTGTGAATTTAATCCTATAGAATTGATCTGGGCGCAAGTAAAACGACAAGTAGTACGAGAAAACAGAACATTTAAAATGGCAGATATACAAAATTACCTAAAAAAGCCATTCAAAGCGTCACTGCAGAAAACTGGAAGAAATGCATCAAGCACGTTCTGAAAGAAGAACAAAAAATGTGGAACATAGACCGACGAATTGACCAAAATATTGAACCAGTCATTATCAACTTTGCTGACGACAGCGGGAGCGACAGTGCATCTCACGTATCTGAAGTGGAAGATTAGACGAAGCGTATGTATAAAGAGACAAAAAAAATGTAAAATCAAAAAAAAAGTTTTTAGTTTATTGTAAAAATAATTAACTATTATTTGAGTTAATCCTTAACCCTTTCAAAAATTAATAACCATGCCACTGCCTTCAATATGCCAAGGGCCAATAAAACTCTCAATCATTTTTGGTTCTGGTATATAGAACGCAAATTGAGATATTAAGAAAGTAAACACTAAATTGTCACAAGGTACCAATACCACTGCTTAGCTTAGTGCTTTTTTTGCGGAGGTGAAGGAAAACCCTTTATGGGGAAGTTATGAGCCTAAAATCTCAAGGTCTACTGTGAGACTCTCCTTTCAAGGCATACTCTCTAAAAAAAACTTCACCCCCTGGTTGGGTCCGTTTGTTTCCCGGGACGTTTTCCCAGTAATTTTTGTGTTTGTCCCAGATCCAGTTTATTACAGACTTGCTGTATGCTTTGATACCTCTAGTGTCCGCCGTTGGTTTGGGGGGTTTTCCCAGCCTCTTCTTGCGAGTTCGTCTGCTTTCTCGTTACCTACAATTCCTTGATGTCCTGGCACCCATATCAGTTTGACGTAATTACGGTCTGCCAGCGATCTCAATTCCTCTTTGCAGTTCCATACCAGTCCGCTTGACTGTCTGATAGCTATATCTCTCCTGTTATTCTCCTTCGCGCATTGGAGAATAACATATACCTCTGCCTGAAAGACAGAAGCGTGAGTACCCAATGAGTAGCTGATGCCAGTCTGCGGGTTTCTGGACAACACACCCGAGCCCGCTCCCTTGTACCACAAAGTGGAGAGGAGGCACTCCCAATAGTGTCTCCATGACTAGAGTAGACGTTGACTTTATTGCAACCGTGATTCCAAGACATGCAAGTCTTTGCACCTTGCCTAGTCGTGTAATGGCTCCTCTTTGATGTGTCTTTGGCCACCACACCAGAGAGGCGTAGGTACAGCCAGTGCAACATTTGTGGTCTTAGTCCCCATTTTTTCCCAAAAGAGCGTCTGGCTACAACTAGTGAAGTCACCGCCTTTTTGGTGATTTTTTCCAGATATTGGTTCCAAGTCAACTTGGAGTCAAGAACTACTCCGAGATATTTGACTTCTACCTTGAGCTGTATGTCTTCCACCTCGAAGTCTTATAGGTCCAAGACCATCCAAGTTGCGTGTTCGGGTGAACCCTATGATGTCCGCCTTGCTGGGATTGATATTCAACCCCTGCGAGTCCGTCCATCTTATTGCCAGGTTGAGAGCCTCCTGCATGCGATCTCTAACCGTCGTGTTATATTTTCCTTGTACAAGGACTACTATGTCATCGGCATATCCAAGGACCCTAGTGTACCCAGCAGCTCATCCGCTATCAGATTCCACAAGAGAGGGGACAGAACCCCCCTGCGGACATCCTCTACTCGTTCTGGCTACTAAGATCTCTTCCAAAATTGTTATATGTATCAACCTGTTCCTTAGCATGGAGTCTATCCAGGCCACACACGGTTCCTCGATTTCTCTATGTCTAACGGCTCTTGTGATTGAATGTATACAAGTATTGTCAAATGCTCCTTCTATATCTAGAAAGGGCGCTAACAACACTTCTTTATTTTCCAGCGTGTTTTCCACCTTTGTTACTAGTTGGTGGAGTGCTGTATCCGTTGAACAGCCAGCAGTGTAGGCATGTTGGTCGCGATGCAGTGGTCTCTCCACTAGCGCACCGTCCCTAATATGTCTGTCTACTAGCTTCTCTAAAGTACAAATGACATGAGACTTATAGGTCTTAGGGCCTTCGCCGAATCATGTCCTGTTTTTCCAGGTTTCGGTATAAAGGTAACCCTAACATGTCTCCATGGTTTTGGTATGTGTCCGAGAGCCAAACTGCCTCTGAATATGTTACATAGCCTGGTCTGCATTGTTTTGAGACTCCTCTGCAGCATTGCAGGATATATCCCGTCTGGTCCCGGTGATTTAAAAGGTTCAAATGTCCCTATTGCCCATTGAACTTTTTCGTGCATCACGATCCTTTTTTTGCTCATTTTTCAGGGAGTATATTACTTGTTGTGTGTCCTTTGAGAGTACTTTTTGGAGTCCGGCACACTCTTGAGTCCCTTCTGTTTCCTCACAGTGTCTCCTCCATGAGTCTCTCTTGGATTTGGTCAGAGCTTTTTTGTAACTGGCCAAGGCGTTCTTGTATCCGTTGAACAGCCAGCAGTGTAGGCATATTGGTCGCGATGCAGTGGTCTCTCCACTAGCGCATCGTCCCTAATATGTCTGTCTACTAGCTTCTCTAAAGTCTTAAGTACAAATGACATGAGACTTATAGGTCTTAGGGCCTTTGCCGAATCATGTCCTGTTTTTTCAGGTTTCGGTATAAAGGTAACCCTAACATGTCTCCATGGTTTTGGTATGTGTCCGAGAGCCAGACTGCCTCTGAATATGTTACAGAGTCTGGTCTGTATTGTTTCGAGACCCCTCTGCAGCATTGCAGGATATATCCCGTCTGGTCCCGGTGATTTAAAAGGTTCAAATGTCCCTATTGCCCATTGAACTTTTTCGTGCGTCACGATCCTTTTAGCCATGTCCTTGCTCATTTTTCAGGGAATATATTACTTGTTGTGTATCCTTTGAGAGTACTTTTTGGAGCCCCTTCTATTTCCTCGCAGTGTCTCCTCCATGAGTCTCTCTTGGATTTGGTCAGAGCTTTTTTGTAACTGGCCAAGGCGTTCTTATAATCATCCCACCTTCCTGTTTTTTGGCTCTATTGAATTCTCTTCTCGCCTGCTTTCTCATTTCTGCAAGTTCTCTATGCCACCAGGGCACCTTCCTGGTGGTGTTCCTTGAGATGAGTGGGCAGTGCTCATTGAACGTGGAGGTGACTGTGTCATTGAATTCTTTCACAGCCATCTCGAGGTCCTTATTTGTTCTTATCACCAGGAACTGACGGCATTTATCCAGCCCTACTTCAGTGAGGCCTGGATGCATTAATGCCGCACCTGGTAGGAATCCTCAGATCCTCCCTGGCACTGAGGTATATTCCAAAAAGCTGGAGAGAAGTCAAGGTTGTCTTTATACCAAAACCAGGAAGATTGGATTACTCCATTCCAAAAGCATATCGACCGATTAGCCTCACATCGTTTTCAATGAAAACTTTAGAGAGGCTATGTGAAAGATATATAAGAGATGTAGCGATAATACAAAACCCACTACATCCGAATCAACATGCGTACACCCCACGAACGTCTACTGATTCAGCCCTCCACCTTGTGGCCGGTTACATCGAAAGATCGCTGGACTCTAAAGAGTCCACCTTGGGTGTATTCATAGACATTGAAGGTGCGTTCGACAAAACCACTTTTCCCAAAATAGCAAATGCCTTAGCTAATAAAAATATCCCCAACACAATAATTGGATGGATATATAACATGCTCTCAAAGAGAGCAATAAAAATCAGTGTAGGTGATGTTACCATAAGAGGCATGGTTGTAAAAGGTTGTCCACAGGGAGGGGTGCTCTCACCACTACTGTGGAACATGGTCCTAGACACCTTAGTCAATCGCCTCAACGATGACAGTTTCTACACTATAGCTTATGCAGACGACCTAGTGATTCTGCAAACAGGAAGATTTGAAGGAATACTCTGTGCTAGAATGCAAGAGGCCCTTAATATCATAGAACAGTGGTGCAAAGACCACTCACTGTCAATAAACCCAAAAAAGACAGAGATGGTTCTTTTCACGAATAAAAGGAAGCTTGCAAACATCGAGGCCCCAAAGCTCCTAAATACTAAATTGAACTTTTCTGCAGAGGTGAAATATTTGGGGGTCACCTTTGACAGCAAGTTAACATGGAACTCTAACCTAGAAAACAGAGTCAAAAGAGCATACAGTGTCACCTAAGGTTACGGCCTGAATCTACACTGCAATCATAAGACCTATGCTAACTAACGTACGGTGCGATTGCCTGCGGAGTCAAAACTAGCCAGCGGACAGTCGTACGCAAATTGGATCAAATCCAAAGAATAGCATGCCTCAACATAACGGGGGGCATGAGAACCACACCAACTAGAGCAATGGAGGTGATCCTTGGTCTCACCCCCCTTGATATATTTATTAAGGAGGCTGTGGTGATGACCATGACACGGCTACGCTCTACAGGTATACAACCTGACGTAGGATCTGGTCAGTCGAGGTGTAACTTGTGGCACGAGGTCCTTGGAGAGGTCCCACTGCTACAAGCCAACACAGATTCGATTGCACCAAGATATGTCTTTTACAGGCCCTACAGGGTAATAACAAAAAACGTACAAGAGGCTACATTGGCAGCAGGTGCCTTGTGCATCTACACCGATGGGTCTAAAACAAATGAGGGGTCAGGCTGTGGAATTTATTCCAGATCCCTGAATCTCAATATAAAATGGGCAATGGGTTCTAATGCCAGTGTAGCTCAAACAGAGCTCACTGCTATCTCAATCGCCGCAAAAGAGACTACCAGTAGAAACATTACTGGTAATAATATTTACATCCTCACGGACAGCAGACAGGCACTACTAGCTCTGGATAGACCACGGATTACATCAGGTCTAGTACTAGAATGTCACCAGGCCCTGATCGAAGCTTGCAACAACAACGTGGTCACGTTAGATAGGATCAAAGGTCATGGAAAATCAAAAGGCAACCGTGCAGCTGACTCTCTAGCTAAGAAAGCAGCCTCCCAAAAACTTTTGGGACCTGGCACTTTCATAAGCTTATCGGCATCAGCTGTGGCTGACCTACTGAAGAAACACTCCCTTGACAAGTTTAAGGGTAGATGGGACGACGAAACAGGTTGCAAGCTAGCCAAGGAACTATTACAGTATCCGAACAGCGAAACAGCCAAAAAATACATGACTATGAACAGACAGAACCTGCGCACAGCCACAGGTATCCTGACTGGCCATTGTCATCTACGAAAACACCTCTACAGGATGGGGTTATCTGACACTCCACTGTGTAGAGGATGTGAACAGGAAGACGAGACTGTCGAACACATTCTTTGCGAATGCCCGACACTCTCACAAATGAGACATTTTCTTTTCGGCGAGCGGTGGCTAACACATGCCAACATGAGGGAGCTACCTTCAGGTGACGTCATCGCCTACTTTGAACAAGTAGGCTGGCTGACGAGCTAGAAGGAAGGCTCAACCTCAGAAGGACGCACAATGGGCCAAATGTGGCCTACGTGCTGTGGGGTGATCCACCCTTCTAGATTTACAGATACAGATTGTTCTTATCGTTCGCTGCGTTCCTTGGAATTTACGATAAGTCTCTTTGTGCTTAGTGCTTAGTATAGCGACATAATTTTCAGGTGGCTCTCTGATTTGTTCCTTCCTTTTTGCTTCTTGGTAGATGGGATATTCTCTGTTATTAGTTAAATCCCTGTAGCTTTTCAAAAGCAAAAAGAGAAAGTTAAATTTATTCGTATCCTACGCACCGCCGTAAATATTTTATTAGAAAAGTTTTTCCTTAATTAGAAAGGGAAGTAATTTGAATTTATTTAAAAATATGGTCAGAGGAATATGAAAAAAGTTCGTAAATACCTAGGATTATGTTGCACCATTACACCGGAAACATCCATGTATATGAGACAGTTCATGTATAATGCAGGAACTCGTTTCGATAAATACCATGCGGTATTGTTAAAGTTTGTGTTGAGGATTGGAAAATGATCCTCGGGGTCCTGTTTTGTAACATTCCGGATTACGAAATAGACTTTCCATAAATAAATATTAAAAAATGTTAAATTTAGAAAATGTTTTCATATGTACATTCTAATAAAAAGTATTTGGCAAATTATCCAAAGCTTAACGACGTTACACAATGAAAACAATCAGTTTAAAAGTTTGAATAAAACAACAACAATAAAAGTTGTATTATTTAAAGTTGTAACTTTCCGTTAAGAAAATGTCTAATCGGTTTTAAAATTTAGATACTGTGTTATTTTAAAATATACAGGGTACAGGTAAGTCCCGCAGTTTTTATTTCCTATTGGATATTAATAAAAATATTTAGGGAGATATCATTATATAAACAATAAAGGAAGTCATGGTTTAATCCAAACTACTGAAAGAAATTATCCTCATTAAAGGCCTTATTGAAACATCAGGTTTGCAGATCAATGATAAAACTGGATAGATAATTGCTAAAAATGGATCCAATAATGTAATGTCATAATAATCAGCAAAAGCTGATGACACTGAAAGGAACAACAGGGCCTAAAAATATTTTGTTTGTTGATACATTCTACATCTGCTAATCAACAAGACAATACTCATGGAAAAAATCAAATCACAAGAGAAGAGGATTTAACTTTTAACTCATTACTGCTAGTTGATAAAATCTATCTCAATGGCAGATGTCAAAAAACAAAGGTCGATGGTAATTATTCACTTGAAATGGGTACTTTGTATGGTGTCCCTCAAGGAAGCGTCCTTGGGCCTTTGCTCTGTATCTTATATATAAATGATATAAATCTATATTTAAAACAGTCATTCGTTAACCTCTTTGCGAATAACACTTTGATTTCTTTATCTGGGAATAACTTCGAAGAAATAGTCCAAGTAATGAACAAGGAATTGGGCATGGTTAATGGCTATGGTTATAATGGTTAATGTCAATATTTATTTCTTGTACAGATTAACATATTTATCGGCTGCAATTACTCCAAAAGAAAGCAATGAGAGTTTTTCTTAGATGCAACAGATATACTCCGATAATCTCCATGTTAGAAACTCTAAATTTCTTGAGTGTCCGTCAACTCGTTATCGAGTCATACTTAATGTTAATATGTAAAATTGTTAATAAACAAGCTCCTGTATATTTAAGAGATTATCATGTTAAAAGATCAGAGTTGGTAGATTATAATTTGAGATCTACAGATCATTACCAAATACAAAAATTCAATACTAGTGCTATGGAGAAAACACTCTTTATAGAAGGACTGGAAGTGTACAATAACTTACCATTAATAGTGAAAACAGCACCAAATACTGTAGTGTTCAAAACTAGATTAAGGCAAATGTATTTTAATATCTAACAACATTGTAACGTTTAAATTCGGCATTAAGACCTTACTACATTAATTAGTTTTTCGTACCTTGTAGATGTGAGCCACTGTAGGGATCGAATTATATTATTTAGGAACCATATATCACATAAGATAGCCTCAATTTTTTTTGACTCAATTTATATCCATTTGAACGAGCTAGTTAGTTTCAGATAAAGTATTTCGAACATTAAAATAGATCGTAAAATTGATTGTTTACTTTATTCTTATCGATGTCATGTTTCGAACTGTCGGTTCGTTCATTTCTTCTGTTGACTTTAAGGTGTTGTACGGCTGTGTTAGCCAGTCACCAGTTATTTCATTGGTCACATCACAAGTCGTATTCAGTGACCCGTGGCGATTATTAGGTGAATCTCTTTCTGGTCTTGCGTGGTGAGATTCGTTCGAGAAGGATTTCGAAGGAAATTTTGGGACGGGCTTGTCTTTTCTTTCTTGTGGGTGTTAAGTATAACGTGGTTTAGACAAAATTTTGAGGAGTCGCCCGGTGCTTATGAAGATTATTTCGTACCATTGATTGGGATAGACGAGCGATTCCCGTATTTGTTGGACGTACAGGGTGCCTATTTGATTTGGTGTGTTTACCTTGGTCCGAATCTCGTGAAGAGGAATTGATATTTTGTGCCGAACCACGCCACGATAGTAACGTCGCCATCTTGTCAGGGGTAGTATCATCCACGTTAGACGATCCGAGGATTGATTCACCTTATACGGAAGCATCTGTCAGGGAAGTTTGCCGAGAATTCCCCTTCACTGTAAAAAGGGTATGTTGAGTTATTTAAATGTTTTTATAATATAAACTGTTAGAGTTTGTAAATTTCTTTCTGGGCCGAGGGGTATTTGATTAGGGGTTTAATATATATTATTTTAGGGTTCTCGTGTTGGGCTATCATCCAGATTTCTCGTGTTGGGCTATCATCCAGATTTCTCGTGTTGGGCTATCATCCAGATTTCTCGTGTTGGGCTATCATCCAGATTTCTCGTGTTGGGCTGACAACCAGATTTCCGGGTTGAGCTGACCTGACCGGACGGATTAGTGGCCGCAAGTTGCCGCCATTTAACTTTGGACAACCGCAAGTTTTTTTCCCTTTTTTTTTTTGTTTTATATCGGTACATAGACATTATTCGTCAATTTGTAATTTTTTTTCTCTTATAGGTCTTTAAATTAGCACTTATAGATATTTTCTCTAATTTTTATTTGGTACTTGTAAGCGACTTATAGGGGCGAGTGGTATTTTATTTTACGCCCAATACCAACGACCTTGAGAGCTCTCGCGGACGGTGTAACACCCCTATTATTCGTGATTTAATCAATTATTTGAATAATTTTTTTTTAATTAGCGAAACTTTAGTGGGATCGTTTGGATCCCTTGTCTTTTTTATTCTTTTTATGTGACCTTGACAGTTTGTATAAGTAACGTTATTAAACCGATATTGAGAAAATTAATTACTTTTCTTTCTATCACTAATAGTCACAAATAATCTTGACCCGAACGAAGGTAAGCAAATTTTTGATTGCGACGTAGTTTATTTTTTTTTATTAGTGGGCTCAATTTAGATCCATTCTGGAGGTTGAGTGACTAAATTGACTGAATTTGGATGAGGGTAAAACAATCTCCTGGCGCCCATTTTCTTTTTAGTTAACACCATATATCAATCCACACCCCACTTCACTGTGGTTAGCCGGCATCCAAAGCGGATTACGTAATCCCACGGAGGAAAATCGTTAAACGAGATTAACGCGTGGCATGTTGATATTCTTAAAATAATATAAATTGTTAATTATATGTAATATAATGTAACAGCTATTGAGCTAAATAAACGTCTATTCTTCTCTATTCTATAATGACTTTACCTGTTAAGGAGTCTACACTATTGACATATAAAACAAACAATATTGGCCCCAAGATTGACCTTTGTGGAACTCCCATATGTGTATGTACGATTCGGATTATTTTTATTTTTGAACCCATCCGACAGTAAACTAGATTCCACATATAATTTTTACTATTTAACTTGCGCTTTCGTAAATAACTACACGGACGCTAAAAACCAAATTTAAAGCCATCACCGACCTACATGTCTAACTTTTAGGTATCACCACACATTTTGCACAAGAATTTGCAACTCTGCAAGTTTGAATTTAAAACACTCTTGTCGCAGCGGTTTTCCCCAGACCGCCTTGCTCCAAATTATTTATGCAAATATTCCTTGCACGCTCACATTTCCGAAACGGTTTCTGTACGAATCCAACTGCGTTTTGGATAGGCTGCAGGCTCGTATCCTGACACTAAATATCTGGATAGGAGGCGTTTATTGAGTACGTACGGTATTTTTGGAAATTAAATTACTAGTTAATCAAGTTTTTTCTGAATAATATTTTTTAAAAAATTAAGTGGCAACTAGCCTTGTGGCGATAAACATGTTTGCAATCCACCTGAAAGATATTTTCACACTAGATATGTCTCACAAAATCTTAAGCTAACAAGGAACCGATTGACTAAATAAAGTGATTTAAAACTGAAACAATATCAAATGATATCTAAACAAGGAAACTCTACGGTAGATGCAATAATTCACAGAGCAATAGAAGATATATAAGTTTAAGTTATAAAAAGCTATAGGTGTTTTACAGGAATAGGCACATATCCATTATTATTACAGGAGGGCAGTGATCATGTCTTGTGATGAATATGAGTTAAATCGTTAAACAGCAATGTAATTGGTAAAGATTAATAATTCAAAAACACTGCCGTGCTCATTTTGTTTCTATTAATATATAGGATTTAAATAAAAAGAAGTTGTTTTGAGAGAAAAGGATTCTTAATTAAATACTTGTGAGATGACAATTATCCTTAATCATATTCTTAACTTATCCTGCTTTTCCAAGATAATAATAATTAACAAACCTCGCAAACTACGACATCAAATACAGCCAATCAGTATAATTGTCGTGACAAGTAAAGTTTATTGTTTAAAAGATTTTACTCATATCACGAATTCCTCACACTGATCTTTAATCATCAATTTGGCTTCCGGGAAACAATTCTACAGCACAATATCTTCACAAATTCGCTATTAGAATATTCAACAGCTATGAGGAAAACTAATATTAATTAAATTAAAATCATTGATAGAGTTGATAATTTTAATAACTCAACGTTGAATGTTCAACTTCCAAAATACACTCCTGTTTAAAGAATCGGGAGAGAAGCCTTGAAAGTAACAGAAAATTGCTTTTACTTTTACATGTCTGTTGGAATATTTATAAATGGCAGTAAAAGCTTTATCGAAAGTTCATTAAGTATACGTAATATGAAAACAAAAGTTTGTTAATTGAAACAAATTGTGAGTGATATTTAGATTTATTTATTCGCGTTTGTGCATAAAAATTATAGATATAAATATTATATTTTGAAAACGAATCTATTATTCAATCACCGTAATTTTATTTTACAGTTGACAGATTCGTCATATATTAAATATTGAAAAATTTTATGGAATTTTTACACTTGTTTTTCACGAGAATTGTGTGATTTGACATTTAAATAATAAAAAGATAAATAAATAAAAGTCGAGTACAATATTTTAAATATATTATCATTCCTAGCTGCCACTCAAAACAGTTAGTTATTTTTATTGCACCAACATAGTGTTTTATTGCACGAACATAGTGTTTTAAATTTTAAATAAAAATATTTATTTACGTGTTAAATTGAAATATTTGTGAGCATTGTAAATAAGACTCCATAATCGTCCGAAAAAGTAACACTACTATTGAAATGTCAGAATCTGTTGCTACATTTAAAATACGTCATTTTTTGAGTTAGTGGTTTTATTATCCCATTAGGAAAATATTTACATGGAAAATAATTTTTTTTTGGCTTTGCAAGGGCGTATTTATTCAGCATAAGCCCATCATTTAAAAATACTCTATCTCTTTGTTTAAACGGGTCCATCTTCTATCTGGCTTTAGAAGATATTGGGACTATGGATTTACCTTTTTAGATGAAAGGGTCGGTAAAAAATAAGTAAATATTTCTTAACCAAGAGAAATTCTATTTTATAAAAATTGTGATATTTACCTGGTGTCTTAAAAAAATCGTAATATAATAGAAGCTAAAATATTAAACATTAATATCAACGTTGTAGTCTTAAGAAAAATTAAAGATTAACTAGATGTCATACATAACTTGTATAACTTAACACTTACTAAATCTCTGTTTTTCTTACAGGTAAGGATCTGACTTCAGTTGCAATGATTGTAGTAATTTCAACAGTAAGTATTAATGTGGGTATTAATTGTGGATAGATATTGTTTTAAAATATTTAATAAAAAAAATAACATAATTACATTTGATTAGTATAAAAGAAGGTCAGTACTATAACCTGTTTATTATATAGTAATATTCATTTCGTAAAGCAAATGTTTATATTAAAATCTACTACAAAATATTATGCTCCTTTTGCGTACGGTGACTTACTATTGGTTGTCAAGTAATAGGAACCCCTAGCCCTGTAAAACCAAATAAAAACTTTAATATATATTGGGAAGTTAGGAATAGTGCTAAAATCTAACACAAGAGAGTATTTAAAAGCGAAAATAAAATAACCAAACAATTTAATCAATAATAAATAACAAAATAAGCTTTCGCGCGGTAACGTTGATTCAAAATACCTGTTAAAAAGCTGAATTAAGCAGCTTAAAAAAATTATAAAGGAAAAGTGGAAGGAAAAAAATGGAGGAGTAAGTGCATTTCAAATAAAGCCATCCTTACTATAAAACTTTAAACTCCCTGTGGAGCGATCATCAAATATTTTTTTTTTAAGAAACCTAGGAGGCTTTTCTTGACATTACGATCTGATCGGTAACGATCAATGAGCAATTTTATTCTAACTTATTTTACTAATTCCAATCCTAAAACTAAAGGTCTTACTCAATAGAAGTTCCTTAGACTCTAATACAAATATACATTAACAGTTGTGTGTAAGCACTGCATCGTACTCTGCTTTACACTGACACTTATCTATTGAACTAACTCGAAGGGCTTTATCCTCTTGAGTCTTCTCGTCTGGTTGGTGTTGTCGAGGAGCTGGATGGCCTCTACATTCACATGTTCTAGGAGTCGCTGTTCATGACTCTTGGCAAACTTGGTGATCGTCTGGTTGACAGTGTCAATCTCAAGGTCCCGATGGAGGTCACTGTTTCGGGAATACTAAGGAGCATTAGTAATATTCCTCAGTATTTTGTTTTGAAATCGTTGTATAATCTGGGTGTTGCTTTCTTTGGTACAGCCCCAAAGCTGAATACGGGTTTCAGGATCTGCTTATATAGTAGCAATTTATTATATATAGACATAGTGGAATTTCGTCCCAGTATCCAATACATTTTTCTAAATTTAAATTTGAGTCCTAATTCTTCACTTCTCCCTAACTGGCACGTGTTGACCTCTCTTGTTAGTAAAATCTATGTGCAGTGATTTTGTCTCGTTAAGCTTGATTCTCCATCTTTTAGTCCATGTTTGAATCTGGTTAATGGATGTTTGCAATTTAGCTATAGCTTCCTCATGACTATTTCCGACTGCTAAGATGGCTGTGTCATCCGCGAAATTGACTATAGTGTTATGCTCTAAATCAGGGATATCTCTAGTGTACAAAAGGTACAGGACCGGTCCTAACACACTTCCCTGTGGCACTCCCGCGTTGATTTCTCTGAGTTTGGAATAAGCTTCTTCCTGTTTTATTCTGAAGACTCTGTTTGAGATATAAGAAATTAAAAGTTGTGAGTAGTGTTTTGGCAGGTGATGTCTCATTTTGTGGTGCTTGAGACTTTCATGCCATACTTTATCGAAAGCCTGTGCTACGTCTAAGAAGATTGTAGGACAGACTTTCCTTTCTTCCAGCGTTTTTTCTATGATGTTGGTCTATCGTTGAGTGGCTTTTACGAAATCCAAACTGGTGATCAGGTATTTATTATCTTCCTTTCCTCTATTATTGGCTTTAGTTTTTTCAGTAGAAGTTTTTGGAATAATTTTGAAATTACAGGTAATGGTGAGATCGGTCGGTAAGATGAAACTTCTTCAGGTTTTTTGTCTGATTTGGGTATCATAATTACCTCTGCAACTTTCCACATCCTGGGTACATACTCCATTCTAAAAGCAGCATTTATCAGGTGCGTCAGTTTTATTATGGCTTTCTGGGGTAATTGTTTGAGGATTTCTCCTGCTATCAAGTCAAACCCTGGAGCTTTCTTTGGGTTGATATTTTCTTTAATTTCTTTAGCTACCTCTATTGTTGTGACAGGTTTTATTTCTGATCATAGTTCTCTCTTGCTATTTCTTCACCTTCGTTTGCTTTTTGGATGTTATCTCTTGCCCAGCTGCCACCCTCAAATATGGACAGTTACTTTGAATCTACTCGTCGAGCTCTACAAGATGATGAAATTTTTGAATTTTAATATGGGTTTTTCATAATTTTAAAGATGTTTTTGATTCATTTGCTTATGGCTAAACTAAAGTGATATTAAAAATTTTAATACTTTATATTAAAATAGAAATTGTAATAGCTTGTTTTTTAATTAATTAAGTAATTTGCAGCGGTTTAGGTGTAATACAGTGAATGAATAGTATATTACAACAGAGTAACAAACTGTACTTTCTCCACGGCCACAGAAAGTAGGAATTGAAGAAAGTAAAATGCAACCTCAATCTCTCAACATTGTGTAGTATTTTTATATTCAAGCTTGGATTTTTGCGGCAGCAAATTTTGATTTATGTTATTGGCATATTCTATTATTTCTGGAGGAGTATTTTCAAATTCTACATCCCTTTTAATAAATTAAAAGTTTTGACAAACCAGTATTAAGACCACGTCAACTAATACCGACAGTTAGTCTTACATTCATGGCAAACCTTATTTTCTTAAACATTCTGACACTAGCCTAAGAATGAGTATAAAATACATAAGAGACAAGTGTTTCAGGATTTTCTTTCAATCTCTAGAGCGAGAATGTTTCTTTTCTGTTATTGTAGGTCATTTCAGAATAACTACATTCAGTAGTGGCCATGGAGAAAATTATTTATTCGACACATATTTTTCCATTTTTAACAATTTTGTTTATTTTCACCGTGTATGTACTATTAAAATTAAATTTCCACCGTAAAGTAATTTAACCAGGTAGAAACGCTAATTATATCTTGATAATGGAAGTTAAACTTCTAAACGTAAACAGTTTACGTTATTAAAGACAACATCTTAGTTAGTTGCATAGTTAGGCTATTATTATGTTATACTTATATGCTTCATGCTTGTATGCATATAGTCTTGTAAAATAGACTACATCTAATAAGTAGGTAAGGCATTGAAAGAACTTTTGATAAAGATATAGCTTGCAGATATTATGTACAATAAATATAAATACGGGGTGTTCCATTAATAATTGTACATAAGCTAACTGAAGAATTATTAACCAGAAATATAAAGATTTATCTCGAAACAATCACATACAATATTAAGTTACAAGGTTTTTCACTGGGAATGGTAAATAGAGGTCATTAATGTGTTTCTTAATACATCATATTTATTCTATCTTACAACTCTCCTAACCTAGAAACAGAGTATTTGGTCTATTTTGCTTCTTCTCTCTCTCTCTGTATCTCTGACATTGTATGCAACTTTATCTTACCTGTAATCACTTTCAAATCCTCCCATTATCGATCTATTTTCAACTTTGCAACGTCCCCTGGTATAATCTTCGTAACTGTCACATCTTTTAGCAACGAATCTACCACTCCTCAAACTCTCAGCGTAATACGCATAAGCTCGCGAATGAGCGCAGTTACCAACCAAGTCCCATCCGCAACCGGATTGAGATCTTCCCCCGTTTGGAAAATAATCAGCGTCTCCCATGGGAAGTCCAAAACCCAAAGTACCTCCGTTGGTGTGGATCACTTGAACGAAATTCGCGTCTGTTTTGTCCAAACGATTATTTTTGTTTCTGACTGTAAACAAAGGACCTGCCGGGTCTAGACCTACGATTCTGTCTACTTTTCCGCCAAGAGCAGCTCCTGAAATATACCCAAAATGGATTTAAAGCGGTCACCTCAGGTTGGTAACTACGTTAAAACAGCTGACTAATACAGGGTGACCTAGGGGTACGTTCATGCTCCATAACTTTCTTTCTATTCAAGCTATCGATTTGATTTTTTTTTAAACGATAAGACCGACAATGGGGCACATTCTAAAAATATTTCTATTTACATACAGGATGTCCCAAATAAGATACACAACTAAGTTCTGGTGTTTTAAATGGCAACCCCGCATTTTTGTTACATTTTTAGATTCGCCATTAAATTGTCAATATAACGCACCCGGGTTTCTTAGACTTACCTGCAATAGTTTTTGACTTATGTCAATTTATGTGTCAAAATAGCGTCGTGCAGAGATCCACAAAAAAATTCAGAACTTCAGAACTTTTCAAGATAACTTAATCAACTTTTCTCCAGTCGATTCCTTAAGCTTCAGAGCATCTTTCGAGATATAGACGAACTCGGAGTCGACGTTCTACCGCCTACTACGATTTTTTGAAAATTACAAATTACAAATAGCAATAACTCGACTTTTTCAAATGCATCACCCTATATTTTATTACATCAATGCATGGCATTTTTTAAGAGCTTTTTGATGATATAGGGTTTGTTGGGTCTATTTTGTAAAATTTGCGAGATTTATTGCAAATTAAGAAATGTTGACGGTTTATTCGAGAAAAAAAGGAATCGAGTAGGCAGCTGTCTTAAAATTTGACACATCCATATACTTTCAATAATTGTACGCATCTAATTATTAATCATGAGTTTTACTCGCGAGGAATTAGTGAATATGGTTTACTGTATTGGCGAAGCTGACAGAAATCCTTTATTAGCAAGCAGAATTTACCTGCAAAAATATCCAGAAGCAAGCACTCCACGGGTGTCTTCATTCCTAAAGTTGAGAGATCGGTTTGAAACAGAGGGACAATGTGGTTTCAACACGATCGTGCTTCAGTGCATAACCATAGGATGGTGCGAGAATTTTTAGATAATTCCTACCCTAATCGTTGGATAGGGAGAGGTACTATTCCTTGGCCCGCGCGATCTCCAGACCTTACTCCTATAGATTTTTTTCTTTGGGGGTACGTGAAGGAAACTGTTTTCAGAGATCGTCCAACAACTGCAGATGATATGAAAAACAGGATTACGGAAGCCTTCCGTTCAGTTGATGGAGCAATGCTTGCTAGAGTTCGGAACATGATGGTGCATTTGTTATAAATCAAAAATATTTATATTGTATCCTATTAATCATTCTTTTATGTTCTTGTAAATATTATAAACATTGTTTACTTTGTAATGTATTTCTGTTTCTATTACAATTTCCTTTTGTTGAAACATATTCTTTTCAAAATTATATGAATGTGTCAAACAGTGGCCTACTCGATCCTTTTTTTTTTCTTTTAATTAGACGCGTACAATTATTGAAAGTATATGGACGTGTCAAATTTTAAGACAGCGGCCTACTCGATTCCTTTTTTTTTTTCTCGAATAAACCGTCAACATTTCTTATTTTGCAATAAATCTCGCAAATTTTACAAAATAGACCCAACAAACCCTATATCAGCAAAAAGCTCTTAAAAAATGCCATGCAATGATGTAATAAAATATAGGGTGATGCATTTGAAAAAGTCGAGTTATTGCTATTTGTAATTGTAATTTTTAAAAAATCGTAGTAGGCGGTAGAACGTCAACTCAGAAGATGCGCTGAAGCTTAAGGAATCGACTGGAAAAAAGTTGATTAAGTTATCTTGAACAGTTCTGAAGTTCTGAATTTTTTTGTGGATCTCTGCACGACGCTATTTTGACACATAAATTGACATAAGTCAAAAACTATTGCAGATAAGTCTAAGAAACCCGGGTGCGTTATATCGACAATTTAATGGCGAATCTAAAAATGTAACAAAAAACCAGAACTTAGTTGTGTATCTTATTTGGGACATCCTGTATATAAATAGAAATATTTTTAGAATGTGCCGGTCTTATCGTTTAAAAAAAAATCAAACCGATAGCTTGGATAGAAAAAAAGTTATGGAGCATGCACGTACCCCTGGGTCACCCTGTATCAGCGAGTTTTGAACTGGAAAAACATGTCAGAACGGGAAAGTCTGTTACCACTATTTTGTCAAGAATACTAGGAGAAAAAAATACAAACCACCGTTGGGCAAAATGTTGAATTGTTTACTCTCCGCTCTAATATTAAACTCACGAAAAATGTAAATATGCAAAAAGTGGTAAATATATAGACACAAAACATAGAGAACTTTCAAATTAGTACTGAGAAAACAATGATTATAATATTTAACCCAGAGATAAATGAAAGAGAAAGCAGAAACATAAAATAACATGTACGAAAAACAAAAAGATTCAATTGTAATGAGTAAAAATTTGTACCTGCGTTTCCGCAAATATGTGCTCCTAAAGAGTGTCCAACAAACTTGACTGCATCTAACTTCAGATGAAATATCTCTTTTAACTCTGATATAAACCCTGCAACGTATTGCCCAACCCTAACTACAGAATTTCTGGCAGAAACGTAATTTCTTCCTGCCATTCTACTCCAATCTACTACGAACACGTTGATGTCATTCTGTTCCAAAATTGTTTCTCTAATTTTGTAATTTACTAACGATTGGTTGTCATTCTTCCATCCATGTATGATGAAAAGTGTGTCTTTTTTGGCATTAAAATCGCTCCGTCTCAAATCATATACTGTTGATACTCTTACTTTGAAACTGTTACTTGGATGACGTTTGCTGTAAAAGTGGTAGATGAGGTCGTTCGGTAGTCCTAGTGGTACAGTATTATTGGATGCGTACTTTTCAGGTTCTACGATTTCTTCATTAATTGCTAAAATAAAAAATTGAGAAAGTGGAACTTTATCCAAACAAAATCGTTTTTTTTTTGTTATGGGAGTAAGAATGCCGTGACAGATGACAGGTGTCAAAAAATGGTAATATTGGCAACACTCTTAGCAGGTGATAGATCACACGTGTCAAAAGGGGGACGTGGCTTAAAAGTGAAGGAGTGGGGGTGGTCTATCGCAACGATCTATTAAGAGAACATTAACTACCATATTTCACGTTTTAGTTGAATGAATTGTGAAAAAGTTCTCTACAAATATTACGACTACAGTTCTTGATGGAATGATCTCAAGACTAATTGAAGAAAAAGTTATAACATTACAGATATGCAAGCAATTCTTCATTTATGTTTTGTATTTTTTTACTATTTGTAGGTCTGTAGTTTTTATTAACATTATATGAATTCCTCATGAAGCTTTCTGTATCTAAATATTTGTATAGTAATTTCCTTACCTTTGCTCCAATTTGCAAAACAAAAAACTAATAGAAAGCTTATGTATCTCATGATCTTTTAGTACATTCACAAAATTCAATAATAATTCGTTCAATCTGGTATTTATACGGTTGACAAAATACGTTTAAATCAATATAAGATTAATAGGAGTTTGATAAAAAAAATAATCTACAATTACAAATAAACAGTATAACTGTTTTACTAACCATATTTGTAGGTAATTAAAAAAATAATAAACAAACTCATTGAATGATAATCGATGTTTTAATCCTGTAGGAATTATAGATAATCAATATTGCGAAAGATATGATTTAAAATATTAGTTTGTGTTGTTGTATTTACCCAAAAGTAGCTGTTGGTACATTGATCTTATTTTATGATAAAAAATATTGCGCAAAATTTATTTTAAATTAAATTTATGATTTTACTAGTGTGTTTGGATTTATTATCGATTGTCATTAAGTGTCTCAAGAATGTATACCTCGGCTGCCAGTTTTATGAGCCTTTTTGACGAATGCCCTCATTGCTTTTAATATTATACTTTTACACTGAAGACAATTTATGTATTCCTTTGGGTATTAAAAATATTTATTTAGTCCATCTTATGGGAAATAAAAGACCACTCAAATGCGGATATTTTGATACCAACAGATTCATCTTGAAAAATAGAACATTTCATAACATTGCGCCAATGTTGTGAGTTGTATAATTAAGTCACAATTAATGATTTTAATTTTAAAATCGCTTACGGAAATTGTATGAGTAAGAGAGAAACGAAATACATAAATGAAGATTTATTAGGTCAGGTCAGGTCATAAATGAAGATTTATTATTAGAGATAAATAACTAACACCAGACAGGGTCAAACTGACCTAATGCTATGCTAACAGTTGATCTGCAGTTGTACGAAATTTAGACTTTTAACAGATTATCAGGTAAATCATACTTTAGTTTTATTAAAAATGTAATAAGATCCCTTTTACTAATGACTTTAGTTTTTCCATATACAACAATGTCACTGCAATATGTAAACAAGTTATTTTTACTCAAGTTTGTCATAAGTTTAAAGTCCTCATCATCAACATTGTCTTCAGAGTCAAAATGATCTTTTACAGCATCAACAGAAGCATTTCTTAATGCTCGAAACCATTGTGATACGATTAAATCTGACAACAAATACCCTTCATCATTAAATTGGTTAATACAGTACAAAGAACCTTTTGGAACATATATTTCTTTTCCTATCCTGGCTTCAAAAGAAATTGTCTGGAGATTTCTATAACCATCTTAAACAAAACACATATTGCGTCTTTGCGGTACACAATTAAACTGACAATAAGTGTCATCATTATCCCCTTCAATGTCGGCCATAATTTGCCTATAACAATTAGTATGAATGACCTCACAATTTTCCATATTTCGTTCCTGCAAATTATTATTCTGTCTGCAATGTTGGGCCGCATTTTGAAATCCCTCTGGAAGATCGATTAATTCCTCACAACGCCGAAATCCTCTAGGACGAACTCTAAGTTCACAAACGTAACACTGCATTTTCTTAGTTTTCAAATACTTTACTTTAAAACAACTAAATTAAATAAACTTCACGGCACAAATGCACACTTGTAACGCACAGAAGCGACTATTTCTTCAAATCGTCGGCTTAGTGCAAGAAGTCTATCTGACAAAATCTATTTAAAAACTATTTATTGTTATCATACCCTCTATCTAATACACAAGTCATTAAGTTGGTGTAAAAACAATTATCAAGAAATCATTATTTACAACAAACTTTATTAACCTATTTAAAAAGTAATTTCAAATGTGATTTCCAAATAACCATTTTGTCAGATAATGATTTATTGCACTAAGCCGACGAAATTGGTAATTTGTATGAATATAGTTAAAACTTACTAGTTCTATTATCAGCTGTCAGGTTTGTTGTTTATACAGAATGCTAATTAATATGCCTCGAGTCCGACTCTGTTTTAGCACAGCAGGTGGCTAGATTTTGTAAATAGAATGGAAAATTTCTGATAAATGAACTGATTTTTTGGTTTATTAATTAAATTATCACTTTGGCGCATAAGATGGAAACATAGTCCTTTAGTGCAGGTATGTTATAATAGCATTCATCCCTAATTAGGGTTCCCTGTTGGCGCAATAACGTTCACTGCTAGGATGGTAAAATTCACTTCTAGGGCAGTAATGTTTAATGCCAGGATAATAATTTCCACCCATTGATTAGTATACTGTAAGAGCGATGTTACACCATTATTGAGAGTTATTGAGACTTTTTGTTCTTGTTTGAATCCAGTTCGGGAGATTTCATGTACTACATCGGCTACTGCCTCTCTCAAAATGTATTAATTTATAAAATAATCGTTTGAGCATATAAAAATGCATGTATTCGACTTAATTACGTTTAAACATCGTCAAAACTTCTTAATCCTCAAAAACAGATGCGATGTTGTCATATTAATTGTATCAATATAATAATTTAGTTCATTTCGAGCAATATTATAATATTACTGGTAAGTCTTTAACAAGTATCAACTATTATAACGATTGATAATGTACCCGCCAACGTCGCATTCAATGTATTATGATGCGGTATTTCGCATAAATGGAATTTTTGTCTCGTTATTTAATTTTAAAATTTATTAAAAAAAAATTACAAAAATCGGTTATGAGTAACACAGAGACCTCGCATTTCAAAGATTACATCTTGTATTTCAAACAATACATTTGTCACAATTTAGTTACTTTTTACCGCGTCTCTCTGATAATAGAAATTGCAGCAGACTCTCTTGTTTCCTAATACATCAACTCGTAATATCATCCATCGTCATCCAATCTTGAGATGTTTCTCTTAGTTAGAAATTGCAGGTATCACTTTCATCCTAAATATTCAATCTCTTAAACTCGCCGCAAACAAATGATAGATAAGAAGCAAGTAAAAAGAACGTACAGCAAGAAAATATATTTGTAGCTGTACGTAGATATTTTTAACATAGATCTAATCTTCTGTGAGCTAATCTACTTTAAAGGATGTTTTATAGGATCGACCCCAATGTATGTAGGTTGTTATACGTAGTGTTTAAATTACTTATTTTGACAAATAAGGTGCCAATGTATTCGTCTTATATTACGGATAGCGGACAATAAACGCAAATGACTGACAAAGGTAGCACGTGAAGTATTCATCGAAAGGGATTGGCGGGTGTATAACAAGAATATATAATTTATCTTAAAAGAATTTAGTGTAAAATTACTATCCATTAAGTCAGTTTAAAACTTCTTACAACGATTTCTCTATTGTGAATTTTTATTTCATTTAATCTTCCTACATTTTTTGAGAAAAAACATAGTTTTGATCCTATAGTTATAACAAAGTAAAACTGAGAAAATACATTTTTACCTTAGTGTTAAATAAATTGTGAGAAACACCGTTAAAAAAATATTAAAATGTGCCTTGCATTGCTGAAGCCTCTCATGGATAGACAAAACTGCAGCTTCAATTTCGGCTCTTGGTATGTTACGTAATCCATTACGAACCCGGTTTTTCATATCGCTCTGGTCGTAGGTTGAGTCTGAAAATCAAGACAAGTTAAGTCTGGTGATCTCGCAGGCCATGGAAACAGACTTCCTCTTCCAATCCACCGCTCCCGCGCTGTTGCATTAATATGCTCTCGCACAATAATGGAGAATTTTTGTTTCAAATTCTTTAGAACGATGAACTCCCCTTTAAAATCTGCACAATATGCATTATTGGTCTGCAGAAAATCAGCATTGGTTGCGTGAAGTTCAGCACCAAGGACGTTGGAGTTTAAATGTGTGGTGTGGCATACTGGGAGGCAGAATTATTGGGCCATATTTTTTCGAGCAATCCCTAAATGGCAATATCTTTCTTGGCTTTTTGGCCAATAAATTACCGATGTTGTTGGAAGATGTGCCACTAGAAACATGTCAAAACTTGTTGGTTGCACAGCACATTGTGATATTATTGTGCGAGAGCATATTAATGCAGTATTACAACAGCGGTGGATTGGAAGATGAAGTCTGTTTCCATGGCCTGCTCGATCACCAGACTTAACTTGTCTTGATTTTCAGACTCAACCTACGACCAAAGAGTTATGAAAAACCGGATTCGTAATGCATTACGTAACATACCGAGAGCCGAAATTGATGCTGTAGTTTTGTCTACCCATGAGAGGCTTCAGCAATGCATAGAGCATTTAGAGCATTTACGGGGGCATTAAAAACGTTTCTTTTTTAAATCGGTCCTTTTTATAGCGACAACTTACATAATAAAAGATATTAATTAGTTCAAAAAATAAAAATTTAAGGGATTTCCGTATAAAATTTTCTTTGGCATAAATTTTAGGTTAGGAACAAGATAACGAGATGAAGTTTTCGCGAGCTTGTTTAGGCATCATTTAGCTACTTTTTCATGAAAAAGAAATCATACCAATGTATTTAATATTTTTGAGAAAATTAACCATTTCTGTCGAAATGTCGAAAAAAGCACTCTAGCGGCGAAATGTGAAACTAACAAAACTTCAAATATTATAACATTTATAGCCCAAGAATAGCTCTTTTGAACTAGCCCAAGTTTGTTGAAATCGGCTCAGCCGTTTCGAATATACAGGGTATTTTTTACTGAAACCTTTGAATAACCCCCACCACTTTATTTTTAGAGATACAGCAAAAATTTTCAAACAAAAAAGGTTCAGATTATCCTCTACTTTAAAGATCAGTTATTTTTTTGTTAGGTTAATATAGCGGAATTCACAGAAATATCACTTTCTTAGATTAAAGATTGCAGTTACGCCCCCTAGCGGCCATTTCAGAAACTTAAAAATATTTTCCAGGTTTTTCTCTTGGCCGTTTTAGTTATAACTTTTTTTTCCGCAAGCCTCTACGATGGATAATTTCCCAGATACAGTACCTCGCATTCTTATTTGGCCATCCTGTACACGTTTGTCTTGCCGTGTTTATTCTAATATAAACTAAAAAAAACTTTCTTATGTTAATATACATTTCTAGCTCCTTGACTAAACTGTATACAACTATCTTTTCCCAGTTTAAATTCCCTACTGGAGAAACACTAAAAACAAAACAAAGGAGTACTCAAATGACTCTACTCCATTATGAATATTAAGTTCCTTACCCCTTGGGAAATTCTTTGCATATTTTAATCTTCCGACGAAGACTATCGATGCGAATGCCCTTTGTGAAATCTTGACTTCTTGTTTTTAATTACTCAGTTTCGAAATATTCCTATATAATTTCTAGGTGTCCATCAAAAGAAGAAACTTAGCGCTGGACAAAAGTTTTTGTTTTTGAAAAGTTTTAGTAAAATTAAATTTTGTTAAAATCTTTTCAGAATCTAAAAATTATAAAACGTATTTATTTGAAATCCAATAAAACTAGGTTTCAATCGCAATGGCAATCTTCAGGACTTTATCGAAAAAATTGTGTACAGGGTGTCCCAAATTGGTGTGTTTTACAGGGTATCTCGTAAACTAGAAGAGATAGAAGAAAAGCAGTTAAGATGTTATGACTTCTTTTTTTGTTAAAGTAACGGTAGCCTAATTAAATCTTTAGTAACTCCCTGCAGTTGGAAGATACATACTATAACTTCTTAATTAAGAAAAATATAAAAAAACGTTATAAAAACTTTTGATAGATATAATATTAAAGAGTTCAGTGGTGCACAGATTATTTTTTTTAGGGGGCTCACTAAAACAATAAACTTATGAAACAACAAGAAACATTGTAACAACTAATCTACCTATAACTAATTTTATTAGAATGTAAAAATTACATTAAATGTTCAAAATGCTCTCCGTTTTCATCGATTAAAAAGTTTTTCGTTTAAATAATCTCCAACCAATTCAGCATTATCAAAAATAAAATCATAAAATAATATTTACAAGACTAACTTCGAGAGTAGGGAAGATTTATTACAAAATATTCATGCCGCATTTAGAAAAATAAAGCCAGTGCACATACTCAATTGTGTAAGATCAGTAAGAAAAAGGTGTCAATTATTAGTACAACATAACGGAGGACATTTTGAACATTTATTGTAATTTTCACATTCTAATAAAATTAGTTATAGGTAGATTAATTGTTACAATGTTTCTTGTTGTTTCATAAGTTTATTGTTTTTATTTTTTTAATCTGGTTTTATTTTTTATTAATTATAATTTTGATAAATAAAATTGTCACACATCAGTATCCTTATAATAAAATGTTAAATTTTGTTACTTCAATTTTTTAAGGGTGTTTCACCTGATAATTTTTTACTAACTATTGTAACCAATCAAATTACTTAATTTAGAGTCATGTGTCAAATTTCATCCAATCAGCTATGGATTACAGCGATAACACCCTACATGTGGTGTTTTCAGTTTGGTGTTTTCAGCAAGTCAAGTTTTTGATTAAAAATTAATTAAACGTCAAACTGACAACTAGTTTAAAAATGTTTAAATCTACAAAGTAAAAAATTATCTTATCGGATACCCCTCGGGCCTTGATAAATCCTCAAAATTTTGTCATAGAGAATCCTTCAAGCGTGTTGCTTAAGGATAATAGCCCTCGGCCTTCGGCCTCGGGCCATTATCAAGCAACACGCTTTCAGCATTCTCTATGACAAAATTATCTCGGTATTATCAAGGCCCTAGGGGTATTACTACTGATAACATCCATAAATGGTTTATTTGCACTGTAGCTCCAACCATTGAAAATAGATATATAATATGTCATA
The DNA here is from genome assembly GCA_949320105.2 of Crepidodera aurea. NCBI lineage: Eukaryota > Metazoa > Arthropoda > Insecta > Coleoptera > Chrysomelidae > Crepidodera > Crepidodera aurea. Next base: position 106,199,673 of record OX439472.1, read on the forward strand.
TCAGGTGAATGAGAATTAAAAAAGGAAACGAAAAACGTCAAAATATACAGGGTGTCCCATTTAAAAAAAACATAAGTTTGCATTTTATTTCCTTAGTGAGCCCCCTAAAAAAATAATCTGTGTGCCACTGAACTCTTTAATATTATATCTATCAAAAGTTTTTATAACGTTTTTTTTATATTTTTCTTAATTAAGAAGTTATAGTACCTTGTAGTTTTCCAACTAAAGATTTAATTAGGATATCGTTACTTTAACAAAAAAAGAAGTCATAACATCTTAACTGCTTTCTTCTATCTCTTCTAGTTTACGAGATACCCTGCAAAACACACCAATTTGGGACACCCTGTACGCTTATGAATTTAAATCTAATAGGTGCTAATAATAATTAACGTTCTTTTGGTTATTATGGATTTTTCAGTCAAGTGTCACTCTTTTCCAGTGGAAAATTATTAGAGCTGCGAAATAGCTTTCGGTAATTAATAATTCTTCTGTCCTTTATTCGCTAGGTACGTGAATGTGTTTTCAATTACGAGTAGCGAAATCCGTATTTACCCTTAATTACTCTCCGCGTTATTAAAGTTGACGAAAGGTGTTTGTCGAAAAATAATAATCTGTTTTCATTTCGTAATCTGACACGCTTTTGAGAAACGCGGCTGAAATTGGTAATCGTAATGACAAAGGGTCTAATCAACAAATTCTGTGAAGCTTAATTAAAAGTTGTACATTTTTGTAATATGGTATATCGATACATGAATTCGAAGCTTTATTGTAAAAAACTGGTTATACATTTAAAGATTCTAAGTATTTTTCATTACTTTTAAATTTGAAATTTATTTATTAATCACAATAGCAATAACAAAACAATATTACTACAAAACAACGAATCTTTACATTAGTCCAGTAAATGAAGCAGGTGTTTTAACAGGAGAAAATCCTTAACGCGTTGTGGTGAAGGGGAGGGGCTGAAAATGGGCCCCAAAACCTGGAAAATGGGTTTCCCGCTGATATCTGGCTAAATATGCCAATTAGAGAATTTTTGTTCAGACAAAAAATGGAGATCAGCTCATTGTCTACAAAAATGATCCCTACCAATTTTTTCGCAATGCCAATATTTTTTGCACAATCAGACTTCGAAAAATCCATAATTTTTATATTGAATAGATATGGTAGTTTCTTGCCGAATTTCCACTCGATGGGGTTGGAAATGCACTGATCTTCATCTTTTGGACCAATTGCAGATGGCGCCAGCACCTTTGCTCTTCTCGCTAAATTACAGAGCCCGTAAATGAAAATCTCGGAAATATTCGATTATTCGACAATTACTGGCGGATTTCACCTGTTTTTTTCCTGCAAAGTAGCGCTTGGGCTCTCTCAATTGTATTAGCCAATATTCTGTGCAATTTGAGTTGCAAATTTACCAGAACATTGCAAAAATTTATTTTTCCTTGTGCCAAGGTCTTGAATCCCGTTGTTTTGGCTAAAAGCAAATGCCAACTTTTAGAGCGTGGTGAATATTCACCATACAACCATTCTAAACAATTTTCGCATTTTTGCGATTTTTTTTGCAAACTTTTTTCGGAATAATATCTTTGAAAAATTACATTTATTTGGAAAAATTGGTTGAATATAAAACATACATAACAACCTTTAGGGTGTGGTCAACCACTCCAACTCCTCAGAATCATATACATATTTTTCATCGTCAACGGTACTCTTGTCGCCTGGTCCCTCTTGCTCCATTTCTACCCTTCCCCCTGTCGTCATTTCTCTCTCTTCCTCCAGCTGTATTTCTACCTCCTCGCTTTGTAACCCTTCTGTCCACCTCTAATTCTTCCGGGAATATACCTTCATTCATACCTATATACAATATCATGGATCTCAGAGGGAGCGTATATAATTGTAACAACCATTTTAGAACACAAAACGAATATGGGGATTGACTTATATCAATGGAAAGGTCAGAATATAAGCTTTACTTTCATCTAATTATTAATCCTCAAGAAATAAAGAGCGGGGAACAAGAAATTGATAAACAAAAAAAGGCCGGTTTTGACTCGTGTGACCAATTTTCCTCATTTCTCGAAAATTATTAGACTCTATTAAAAATAAAAAAATATATTCGAAAAGTAAACCATGTAAGCTTTGAAATGATGTGCATTGAAAATCAATATAACGGATCATAAGATTATAATTCGCGCTTGTTCCGAAGATTCTCTGGAACTCCGAAATCGGCTAAAATATGCAAATAAACAAATCAATTGTATATTAGAACGCCAGATAAGTATTGCAAAAAAATTTCTGAGGTCATTCAAGACCCCCTAAGGTCCCATTATCAAGGCAAAATTAGAATAAATGACTATTTTTAAAGAAAATATGAATAAATTAATGAAGCAGCCTCTAAATATTGTTGAAAAAAACTTTGACCGCTTTTTTAAATATTTTTGGTAAATACGAACTGACTTCAAGTCACATGGAATTGTAGCTACGGGTTTTCCCATTCCGATGAACTTTGAATCATCGAAAAATATTAATTTTTTCCCGAGATATTGAACAATTCGTCCGCCCGGTTACGCGTTAATTCATAGAAAGCGGAATTCCTGAAGGTAGAGCAGCAGCTGAAATGAGGGGACTTTTGAGTGCCATTATCTCGAAAACTATTGAATTTTCGAAGAAAATGATAAGGGTCATTTTTATAGAGAATGAGCTGATCTCCATTTTTTGTCTGAACAAAAATTCTCTAATTGGCATAGTTAGCCAGATATTAGCGGGAAACCCATTTTCCAGGTTTTGGGGCCCATTTTCAGCCCCACCCCTCGACCACAACGCGTTAAGGATTTTCTCATGTTAAAACACCTGCGGTGACCTACAAAATGCGCTATGTGGGAATTCATGCCAGACTTATTCCCAGGTTTGACCCTTCAGTTACTGGACTACATTTTTAGAAAAATACTCAATAAAAATAAATTTACAAAGTGTAGAAATGTTCAACTAAATTTTAAAGCTAGCAAAAAATGCAAACAAAATATTAGTAATAATATTAATCCCAATAAGTCAGTGACTAGTTTTTTGTGTCTACTGAAAAATTTACTGTCCTTGCTTTCTCAAATTACCGATTCAAATATTAAAATTGTTGTTGTTTTTGCTTGATAAAAGATATGCTATTTTAATATTGTGATACTTTACAAAATCAATCTAAATTTACTAAATTTAATCAGCACAATGGATTTTAAAAATCTGTGTGTGCTGATTATTAATTTACTTTATTTTAATGAATAGATATTTTTAGTTGTACACTATATATGTACCTAATAATAATAATACCCAAATTGAATAAAATTTGCAGAATGTTTAAATAGTGAACCTTACAATATATTGGCTCTCAATTTATCCAGTCATGGATTTGCTTTTTAACCTTTTTATATGGTTGCCTTCTTAGTGAGTTGGGTAGTACATTATATATCCTAGAGCCAATGAAACTCACAGAACTTAAGCCTACGTTATTATGTATTGCACTTCTCGTATACAATTTATTATATTTTTGACATAAAGTTGGTGAATATTAAGTAGTTTGTATGATGTATTTTTGAGCTACAGTAAGACTCGGCATATTAGTTCTGCATGCGACTTTTCATCAATATAAATGTCTAAATACTTTATATCTTGTACACTTTCTATCTCACAACAGTCCCAGTTTCCTGTTCCTTCAGTATTTGCACAATCTGATTTGTGATTTTTTATGGTTTGGCATTCTGGCAAGGCCTTCTTGGTTAGAGCAAAGGTTTTGCTGATGTTTAATGAAAGTTGTCTACAATCCAGCCAAGCCTTTATTTTAGAAGTAGAGGCTTCTGCCTTCATGATAGCTGATCTCCATGAGTTACTAACAGAGACTACCACAGTATCGTCTGCAAAGCAGAAGACACTATCCTCATCATCCAGAATAGATAAAATACCATTGACATAAACATTAAACAAAAAAGGACCAAGTGTTCTGTGGCACTTCATACCCTGCTTGAAGAGCCTGACTTAAGTTATTTCCAATTCGAACTTTTTGGTTTCTCCCACTTAAGAAGGATTTTATTAATTGATTTGCAATTCCTCTAATACCCATTTCTTCAAGTCTCTCAAACAGTATGTGGTGTGCCACGGTGTCAAACGCCTTAGCCAAATCGAAAAAAATTCCTATTACTTTTTTCCCTTCATCTAAATTCAGAATTACCTCTGACACTTTGTACAACGCACAACTGGGTTTGTGAAAAAAGCTTATTTGACTCAATAAATGATAACACTTTTAATTACCTTGCTAATAGTGCTTGTTAAGGCTATTGGTCTGTAATTTGTAGTTAGTTCATTGTTACCTTGTTTGTATAGTGGCACTATAATTGCGTTTTTGAGTAGACTCCAGAAGCAAAAACAAAATTTATTATATTCAACAGTGGATTTAAAAGATATTTATCTTCCCCACTTTTTACATTGTTTTTAAGGACTTGATTTGTTCAATCAGGTCTAATTCAGACTGGATTTTAATTTTTTCCTTGCGATAATATTTTTTGGCTGTTTTATTTTTGGAGCTAATTTTTGCCCAACGCCACTAAAATATTGATTAAACCAGGATCGCTCAATGATCATCATTTTCGTTTCTAATTAATTTTGTAGCTTCTTTGATGACATTCCAAAGTTTTTTTGAATCATGTCCATTATTTTGTATTTTTATTTTATAGAATTCGTATTTGGTTTTTTCAATAAGTTTTCTTAATGTATTTCTATAGTTTTTATAATCATTTAGAATTTCTGCATTTCTCTGAAATCTTTCTGACATAATTGTTTTGTATAAGTTTCTAAAGTTTTCTACCATTATTTCCAGTCCACGGAGACTGATAAGCGAAGTAAAGCAAAACAATAACGTTCTCTTCCGTATCCATTTCTACTCTAATAGTTTAAACAAAAGTACTTTTAAATGAATATACCTATTTTATTATCATTCGTAACCTCAAAACTACTTATTCTCTATCTATCTACAAATATATCCAACTAACTACCTACATCTACGAAATGAAATTAAATTAGTAAATCTGAACTAGTAGTAACAGTGGCAGAAATGGCGCAGTCGAGAGTAAAATAATGCAAATGAGATTGTCCTCTGTCCAACTCGATGCCGGCAGCGGTAGCACAGTTTATTTTCTGAATGAAACTGTTTTCACTTGTGAAATCCGCAAATGTCTGGATTTCTCCAAAATGCACCGCCTGATAGTGGGAAGGAAAATCGATCTGCGGTATTTGATATACATTTCTAATGTATTTTGTATGTGTATACGGTTGAAGTACGTGTCACGAATTTGCTCAAATATTTATCTCGATTTTCTGCTGTTGAAAATGAACACAGAGAATTTATTTAAACACTACTCAACTATTAAGTCATTATAATTTTATTCTTAACATGGATTTTATTTCATTTCATTATTTAACTAGATGAACAGTCAGAAGTATCATAATTCCTCTCGCATTAATTATTGTTTTCTCTCCTTCTTCAAACACCAAACGTATATAAGGGTTCATTTTTGTAGTTCATAGTGGCTTGGTACTTCAAATACTCTTCTCTCCCGATATTTTCTATAAGAAAATATGACCATGTATCAAGTAAGCTAAAACAACTCGAATGAGTTGATATACCGAATTATTTTGACATCAAATCCTATTTATTTGAGGAACAAATTAGTTTTTCGTGGAGAAGCTCATAGTCTGTCTCTGAGATATCCGCATAGTCTCATGTTACCACGATATAGTTTGTCAATTTTTAAAAGGTCATTTACTTATAATTCAGTTTTAGTTTTTAACAGTATTTCACATAGTCTAAGAGTTAATTCTCTGAGTTTTTTAAAACAAAATTATAAACAAATTCTACTACAGCGTCAGTAATTTTGTTCATTTTATGATATTTGTGAAGTCATTTTGATCATTTTTTTATATTTGGTGATGTAAAATTTTAGTGAATATTTTAAATGTGTAATGTCTGAGTTTTACTAATTTTGTATTTTATTACCATCTGTGTAAACTTGAGGTTAAGTAGAGTAGCTCTAGCTAGACTTCGCCTCTTGTACCTACTCATTGTTTGTAATTTTACAGGCAAATAAAGGCAATTTATTATTATTATTATTATTATATTAAAAGCAGTTATTTATATCAAAGAAGTTTTTAATTTTAACGTTTCGACTTTTTAATTCTAAAGTAAAGAGATCAGTGGATAATCTCATAATGACAACAATATAGGACAGAGAAATAGATTTTGAAATTTAAGATCTTAAAATCTGTTGCCAACATATTTTTGTGACATTTCTAGGAACGATTTTAAAAGAAAAGCGCATTTGCATATTATAAGAGAATTTATTCTTCGTCATTAATGAAGTTTTCGTAATAATATTATCATAAGAAAAAAGCCGGATAAAAAACTTATGATACTATCTATTATTTTTGGTGGAATTATTGACAAGTCGTGTTGAAAAGGTGCTCGGTATAAAACTAAGTTAAAGAAGAATCAAAGAAATTGTGATTATAAATGAATGCCACATAGTAACTAGTATTCAGTGCATCAATACAAGTGTAGGTAACACCAAAAAGTGAATATTGTGTGTTTTATAGACATGTTTATTAATTTCCTGAACAAACTTGTGAGTACAAAAACATTTAACTAACATTGGTCAGACTTTAATATTGATTTCATTTCACCACTCGTAAATACCACAGGTAACTGTTAAACGAATAATTGAGGAATCCATGAAAAAAATAATAGAGGAAGTAAAAAACAGTAAAACAGAATTAAAAAACGCAATAGATTCAAGTGAAACTCAATTACTAATGAAAATTGAAGTAAGTAACAAAAAAATTAAAAAACTTGAAAAAGAAAATAGGGACTTAACTTAAGGAAAAAATTGAGATTCTAGATAGGGAACAAAGAAGCAAGAAATTTTTTTTTGAATCATTTGGATTGACCTTTGACGTAATTATAAAACATATTTTTGATGTATTCACTGTACGCTAAGGAGATTTGTGATTTTATAAAACTTCTGAAACTTTTATATTCTCAAAGGATAGCAATATACTTATATATATTTTTTTTAAATTTCATATTATTTCTGAAGGACATAGGACATAGGATATGCTCGTTTGTGCGACCTGAAAAATGGGACGTAAGCTTCGAAAATATGATATAAGGTCTAATAAAATGCATCCAAACATGCATCTATATCATTAAATTGGTTTAGAAATATGCAATCTGAATTGAATAACGAGTTACACAATGAAATAAAGTTAGTAGGTACTTTAAGAATTGAATGTATGTCCTATTTTTTAATTTTCTTATGACCTTTACAAAATATGATTAAACTTGAATGTTAAATATTCAAATTACGTGAACCATGTATTTCAGAGATGATGGTCTAATATGAAAGCCTTTCGTGTATCCTATTATTTCTCAAGTAATTTTTAATAATTTTTAATTTATTGAACTCACAGAAGCAGGTGTTTAACAAAATTCTTATTGTTATAGAAAAATTTGGAAAACAGAAAATAAGATCATTTTTTACTATAATTTCTAATATCTCATTTGGCTGTTTTTTCCCCTGAAAAAAATATCTTTGAATGAAGTTATTTTTGGAATATTCCAATATACAAGTTTCCATTTTTAATTTTATAATTTGTATTTATACTGGAGTGAAATTAGAAGAAAATATTCTGAAAATGGATGTAAGAGTCAAATTTTTCAATAAATTTGGGCTGGTGCTTCGCGAGATATGTGCCAAAAACGACATTTTTGATTTTTTCTAGTGGATTGCTTCCTAACCTCAAAAAACTAATTCGCGCACATTATTTTTTTTACTGAATTGACAATAAATAACCAAAAAATCCTCGAATTGTCTTAAAAATTGGAGAAAATATGTATTTTTATGTCGAAAAGACATGGTAAAAATTAAAAAAAGATGTATTTGTCCAGCCAAAATCGGCATTTTTCGAAAAAAATTGAATTGGCCGCCATTTTTGGAAAAAACAATAGTAGAGAAAAATTTTTTATATTAAAAAGAAGGATTTTGTGTGTACTTTTGTCCAAGAAAATCCAACATTTTATTTATTTATTTAAAGTGTCCAATTTAGGGAATAATAAAAAAATAAAAATTCTATTTTCATTTTTTCCAATTTTATTATCGCGATATTTATGCTTGATTCTCTTAGAAAAACTGTATTTCAGTCCAAAAAATGTTTAAAAAAATATAAAAAATATTTCAGGTTCTAAAGTAAGATTTTTATGAGGAGACAAATCAATATAAATCAATAAAAAAAATGAAAATCGATTTTTTTTTATTATTCCCTAAGTTGTGCACTTTTTGGCTGGACAAATACATTTTTTTTTTAATTTTTATCATGTCTTTCCGACATAAAAATACATATTTTCTCCAATTTTTAAGACAATTCGAGTATTTTTTGCTTATTTATTGGCAATTCAGTAAAAAAATAATGTGCGCGAATTCATTTTTTGAGGTTAGGATGAATTTAAAAAAAAACTACTACACGCATCGATACTCTACTTCATCACGGTCACTTCAATTTTTTTTTTTTATTTTTCCACGACGCTTAGAGCCGGAGATATTTAAAAAATAGTGAAAAATACCAAAAATATGGTTTTTGGTACATATCTCGCGATGCTCAAGCCCAAATTTATTGAACATTTTTTTACAAGCTTCCCTTTATGTATAAAATCGAAAAAATTAAAAAAAATTGACTGAGCTTTTATATAAAATTCTAACTACTGGTATTCAGTAGACCCAATAAAATTAAGCAAACTTTTGTCGAATAACAGTGTCCTTTTACGCAGTGCCGGTCCTAGACATTTTTCTAATGGATGCGAACAATGAAGAGTATCACCAACTTTTGATTTTTATCCTACAATAGACTCTATTAACAATACAAAAATACTGTAAAAAATTTTTTTCATACGTATGATAGTTTCCGAGATATTTAATTTTTTAGCTAGGCGTGCGATGACGCAGAGTCATCGGCTGCTGTGACGTCACTTTACAACGATCGGTCAATGCGTGCTCTGTTCCCGACCTGTGTGTTTGAAGTTTGCGTCGAAAATTGATAAAAATGTCGAATTCAGACACTAGAAAATCATATAGTGTGCCAAAGTGTTTAAATTCAACTACTAATGCACCCGAAAAGTTGTTTTTATTGTTGCTTTCGAACCTAAAACTCGAAAGAAATGAATTAGTAGCGTGTGTTAGTCGGAAAAAACCATGAAAAATGGACCAAACTTTACCCGGATCGACCCCCCCCCCTTTTTTTGAGGATACTGAACACGATGGAGGTATCAGAATTTCTCTTTTCGCCAGCCGAACCCCTAAAACGGCAAAAAACTACCCCCTAATGAGGTTAAACGGGCAGCACATCATTTCAGTGTAAAAAAAACTTCTTTCCCCAAGTTTTCGAGGATGCTGAGCACGGTGGTGGTGTTAAAGATTATTTCCTTCCCTCACCAATCCCTCCACCGGCCAAAACTCACCCCCGACAGGAATGTTTTCTTTCTTTCAGCTTCAAAGCGCGTGTTTCCCAGTTTTCGAGGATGCTGAACACGATGGTGTTGTTGAAGATTACTTCTGACCCTCACCAAACCCTCCACAGGTCAAAATTCACCCCCGAAGCCGCTGATATAAAAAGTTTTCAATCTGCGGCGCCCCCTGGCCGCGGCGCCCGCATCCTTCGCGTACGCCTTAAACCGGCCCTGCTTTTACGAAAAATATTGTGTGTTCAATATCCCTTTATTGCGCTTTACAAAGAGAGAAGCGAACTAGTCGAATGAATTTGCATTCCTAACCCATCAGGATATGTTGTTTATAATAGCATTTCGACCATGATCTCCCAAAGATATTATGGAAATGGCTTTCGAATTTCGGATGTTAATTTATATATGTATTTACCATATAAATCACACGTAATCTCACATTTTGTCCGACGTATAATTATGACAAACAGCTATTAAATATCTTTTGTGTCACCCAGTATATTATAAACATATGCATGAATATCAAATTCCAGAATATCATGCGTTTCACAAATAACAAACAAAAACCGGGACAGTTGTTTAATTTAGATTACCTCAACTGTACAAATGAAACAAAATCGGCAACCAACAAAACACTGAAATGTATGCATTGAAGCACCTAGATACACAAAATGGTTTGAAATACGGCTTGATTAAAAATTTATACGACGAAATACGAAATACTGTATTCGATGCACAAGCAACAAATGAATTGCAGTTTGCGGATAACATGAAGAATGTGGTGAAAAATTCATACTATTGTATAGTATTTCGCTAGTGTACTTTATTAATATAAATGGCTTGCAACTACCATTAGTATTTCGGGAGTGCATTCCTTAATCTGAAATTACATCAAATACTATTAAACGAGCAAGGTTTGTATGTGTGTGTGTGTGTATGTGTGTCCAGAGGATCTCGAAATCCACTCGTCAGAATTCAATGAAACTTTCAGGGTAGACTAATTCCTATCTAAATCGGCGAAAAATGTAGGTCTCATGTCTGTGAAAATTCGATCTTCCGAGATATTTACAAGAAAAGTTAAGCTTTTAGTTTTATTTCCTAGCAACGGCACATAATAATAATTTGTTTCTATAGTAATATATAATATAAAGGATAGATGAGTACAGTCAAAGTGGGGATATAACGTCACATTCCATAGGCGTACTTTGCAAAATAAGTTTCTATAATATAAATAAGGTCACAGCATATAAAATATATATACGCACTTCGTAGATTAAATTTTGAAGTTATATTATTTACAAAAAATAAAAATAAACTTTATGCATCTGAAACTTTAACATTGAACGAATTAAATTTAACCAATAAATAACAAGGAGGATTATATGTTGGGATTAAACTTTTTTTAATCTCTTGGCATTAAAACTAACGCTTCAGTACCTAAACTCAAAGAATAAAAAAAAAGTTAGTTCAAGAACTATCTTTAAAAGTCACTGTCTTCACTAAAACTACTGGTATCACTATAATTGTCTTTTCTGAGGTTTATTATTATCGGTTCTATTAAATTATCCATTCATATATCCACTTTCCTAAATGAATTTTCCACATTTTTAAACATGATCAATGCATTTTCCCCAATGTTCTCTATTTACATCTGAAACTGCCTTCAAAAACAAATTTCGCACATCAGGAAATTTAAATGTTTTATTGTTTTGAGAAACATAACCTTTTAATAATTGAGACCAGATCAGTTCAATGGAATTTAACTCTGCGTGGTTTGGAGGAAATCTGAGAATTTTAATTCCTTTTTCTCTGGCCATCTCATCCATAATATATTTTTTGAATTTGTTTTTATGTTGCCTTGCTATTACTAATAATTCTGCCTTCAAGGATTTAGGAGGACTGATAATATTTTTAGAATGAAGCCATTTTGAAATATATATTAATACAAAATTCTGAATCAATTAAAATACATACGATACGGCTATGAATAAATAAAGTCTGACTTATCTGTCAAAAGAACAAATTTATTACAGTAAAAACCATGGAAACAAGAATCTAGACAAAAACTATATTAGGCCGATCAGATGTATTAAAATTTAAATTTTAACTACAAATAAGCATTGAAGGATGAGGTAAAAATAAAATTTCTACCTCTTGAACCTGTACTAAGTTCTGCAAATTAAATACTGCACTCCTTTCTTTTGTATAGTATAGTAGTAAAAAGGTTTGACTTTATTTAATTTCTGGCGTTTTAATCAGAAAGAATTCAATTTTAAATTTGTCGCTTTATATAAAAAAGGAAAGGTTCATTTGACGGACATAAATAATTTGCTTGTCAAATGACAGCCATCTTATTAATTCAAAGTTGAAAATACAACGTTGCCAATTCAATTTCAGAAATCATGGGTTCAGGTAAATATTTATAGGAACATTGAGTAACACTGTTAAAATGGACACCTGTCTTCCCTTCCCCGATAATGTGAGACTACCCCTTACGGCTACTATTTTATTATGCGGACAGTTTTAATATTTAAGTTTTCATGATCAGAGAGAGAGAGAGAGAGAGAGAATTTTTGAAAAAATATGATATCAATATCTGCCACACCTCGAGAGTCTGGTCACAGGTATTTGTGGAGGTTTTTACCCAAGTATGAATATCAGACCTATAATTTTCCTTCACTGCAGATCAAAAAATAATAAAATCAATTGAACATAGAGTTTTTCTTATATAGTGATAAATAGAGTGAGCTGAGCGATCTTCTGTTGACGGGACGTGTGCCCTACACGCTGCTGTTGCACGTCCCGGAAACGGGGCCTGTCCACCGTGACAATTCGCGAAGATCAAGCGTCAGTAGAAGTTGCCCTAAAAGAGTAAAATCCCCAGAAACTAGGCAACTTTAATGCATTTAACTAACCTCTGTGACAAGCAGTTGATAAACGTCAACAACATCTGCAGCCAATTGAAAATTAACACTGACAGCTTTTTTAATTTTCCCGCCTACTTTCAAGCCAATCGCCAATCAACTTTTTATTTATCTCCCTATCAGTAGTTCAAGTAGATGTCGCCCACTCCGTGATTTTCGCGAATTAATTAATAATTTGTCATGTTATAAATATACTTAAATTATATACTCATTGGGCTGCTTAAAAATGTAGATTTGAATATTAAGAGCGAAGCTCGGTGACCAGATATTGTATAGTAGAACCCACTTGTTTATGAGAATGAAAAAACGTTATAAAAACACCAAGGATATCGCCAATAGAAGGAATGCTGATGAATCTGGACATATTTTGGCTATTAGGACCACTGTGTAAAGATTCAATAACCAACTTAGCTGGATACCGTTATAGGGGAGAATGGCGTATAATTATTTAATATGAATTTACATTTTAATTTCTATAACGCATATTAGATTTGAATAGAGGTTGATATCTTCATTTTTTGATCTCTTGTGAGATTAACAAACGTTACTAATTAAAATTTTGTCTTAAATTAATTTAACTAAACTGTGGGGTGTGAGGTTACACTCATAAGAGGCGACAATGGAAGTGTGGTTATAGTTTTTACATTTTCAATTGCAGAAACAAAATTCTCAGATGTGCAGACAGGTTACTTTGGTGGCTTGTAGATGTGCCGACAAGTGGCTTTATCGGTATTAGCGGCATGTAGATGTGCCGACAAGTGGATTTGTCGGTATTAGCGGCTTGTAGATGTGCCGACAAGTGACTTTGTCGGTATTAGCGGCATGTAGATGTGCCGACAAGTGGATTTGTCGGTATTAGCGGCATGTAGATGTGCCGACAAGTGGCTTTTTCGGTATTATCGGCATGTAGATGTGCCGACAAGTGGCTTTGTCGGTATTAGCGGCATGTAGATGTGCCGACAAGTGGATTTGTCGGTATTAGCGACTTGTATAAAGCGGGGATCATTTTGTTCTGCAATTAAAGTAGGAAGTAGAAGTTAGACAAATATTGTCTTCAGTAGTGGGGGCTAGGGAAATATTCATACAGTGATACACTGCGCTTGTGTTCGCACTTGATTTTTGATTTAGTGAATAGTAGGTTGTAGGTGATTCGTGGCGTTAGTTTATTTCAGTTAATATTATTCTTGGCTTCCGTGTATATACATACTTTTTTTATTTTGAAACATTGTTACAGTGTACTTCTTATTTATTTATTCGGTGTCAATTTCAATATGTTTCGTCCTTGGGAAAATACAGTTTCTTTAAGTGGATCTAAACAATCATTAAATGATATTCCAATGGATTATGTGGTATCAGGTTGTAATCCCAAAGATTCCTGTAGCTCAGATGAGGAAGAGAACATTTTTGGTGAAAGAACTTCAGAGTATCAAGAAATATCCATCTCGAAAAAACAATATCTTTGTAAAGATGCCCAAACCATATGTATAAATGTTTATAAGAATATTGTAACTTCCGAAGGTGAAAGGAGTGCCATTGAAAAAACATCTTTTTTAACAAATGTTCCCATTAGCACTCTTTATAGAATTATAAAGAATGGTCCAAAAAATCGTAAAGAGAGGTGTGATAAAGGATGTGTTAAAACTTTAGATCCTTCAATATCAAAATTAATTGGTAGTATTATTTATGAATCTTACCAAAGAAATGTAAAAAGTAAAAGGCCAGATTTAAGAATTTCTAAAAGCACAACACAGCGTTGGATATCGAAAATTGGATTTAAATACCAAACTATCAACAAGAGGACTGTAATAATGGAAAGCCAGAGGATCATAAAATGGAGGATACAATATTTGGAAAAAATTAAGGCATCTCGAAATAGTAACAGAAAAATATACTATTTAGATGAAACGTGATTCGATACCCACGATACGCCAAAGAAAGGATGGTCTGACGGAACAAGAAGATGTTCAGTAAATGTTCCTTGTAACAAGGGAACTCGACTTACAATTCTTCACTGTGGATCGGACTCAGGGTGGGTACAAAATTGGCTTAAACTCTCTGGAAAAAATTTGGAAGATTGTAATTTAGATTACCACAAAAATATGTCTGGAGAAAGTTTTGAAGATTGGTTTGAAAATCAGCTGTTAAGCAATATTGAAGAGAATAGCATCATAGTGATGGATAATGCTTCATATCATTCCCGCTTAATAGAAAAAGTTCCCAATACCAACTCAAATAAGTCTGAGATTCAGGAATTTTTAAGAAATCATGAACTTTATTTCGAAGAAAATTATACAAAAAAAATTCTTTATTGATGATGAAATGGCATCAAAAAGGGGCCACGAGGTATTGCGCCTTCCGCCCTATTTTTGTGTATTTAACCCCGTAGAATTAATTTGGGGACAACTTAAAGGCGTCGTAACGTGTTTCCCAAATTTGAAGGGTTGGTTGCAAATTTGGTAAAAGAAGAAATTAACAAAATTTCAGCTGATGATTGGCAGAAAAAAATCAAACATGTCATCAAAGAAGAAAATTCTTATGTAACGAGTCCGACCCAATTTATTATCAATGTTGATGACAGTGAATCCGATGGTGAGGATTGAGATAGGGTAGGTAAGCTTAATTAATTTATAATATTTATGACTTTATTCGCTGTGTTTTTAATTTTAGAATTAAAATTTGAGACAAAATTTTAATTAGTAACGTTTGTTAATCTCACAAGAGATCAAAAAATATCAACCTCTATTCAAATCTAATATGCGTTATAGAAATTAAAATGTAAATTCATATTAAATAATTATACGCCATTCTCCCCTATAACGATATCCAGCTAAGTTGGTTATTGAATCTTTACACAGTGGTGCTAATAGCCAAAATATTATTTTATTTTTATGTATATGGACAGTGTATGGTGTTTTCGACATTAAACTGCTCAAAAATGTCCAGATTCATCAGCATTCCTTCTATTGGCGGTATCCTTTGTGTTTTTATAACGTTTTTTCATTCTCATAAACAAGTGGGTTCTACTATACCCCAACAATCACGATATAAATTTTGTATAAACTGTTAATATAAAACCAAACTATTCAACTCCGACTTACAAACCATAGAGGATGCCACCACCGTCACGTCTTTAGGAATCCACAAAGTTCGTTCCCATACACGTTTTAATAAAGGTGTTATGTCGAATGTTTGAAAAAAAATGTTTTATTAATTTTTTATAAATCCAAGGGATAGATCTATCTTTCAGCAGTCCACAAATATCTAATTTATTATATTTGAGCTTATTACCAGATGATAAAGGCCCACACAGCACAATCACCTTCCTAGAATGTGCATAGAATATTCAAAAAGTATATTTGAATATTCTATGAATATACTTATTTATTCTATGCATGTCTCTAGAATGTGGCAAAGGCCAGGGTCTTATCTAGTGCTGAGGACGTTCTGAGAACATCCATTAGAATATGCTGAGGATGTTCTGAGACATCCATTAGAATGTTTTTATAATATTCTATGCCATACTTTTAGGTACTTTTTTTGTAAAATAAAAGGATAGACCAAAAAAAATTATAAATATTTTCTTATGTTTTATTCTTAAAACTTAAGTTATAAAAAACGTTTCAAATTTTTGATGCATTTTGCTCTTCGCTAGCTATACAGTTTGATGGCAGCTTCCATGTCTGACTCTGTGGATGTCCCAAATTGTTAAAAAGTATATAAGACTCCCACAGTATTAATATTTTTTTTATTAAAGTGACAATATGTAATAAAATTGAACCATTTTAGTTATAGGAAATCAAAGTCAAAATTAGACAAAATGGTTTTTCATAAGAATTCTCTATTAAGTTACAAAGAATATATATAGTAGAAGGGTAGTCACTGATCCACATTCTCGTCCACATTCTTGCCATCAACACTATCTAACAGCACTACATGAGCATCTTCAGTTGCTAGAGTTTTCTTCAACCTTCTGTTGACTGTTGGTAGTAGGACCTTGGACGTCCTTTTGGCATTTTAACATAAAAACTCTACTATATTTACTCTTTAAAGTTGTTACTTATTATTTAAATATTATCTATACGAACTATACACAATATAATCTGTCAAAAATATATTTTTATAAAGAATCCCGTCAATATAATAATTTGTTAAATGTAGGGGCAGGGCTCCAATTTTACAACTAAAAAAATATGTCATGACTTACCTTAATAACTTTCCATGGCTTTTTTTTCAATAAACCAGGGTTCTTAGTATATATGTTATAATAATAGCCCTGCAATAAATTAATACTTATAAACATCTAACCTCAATACCTCAAAACTCGGCAAAGCTGGAAAGCTGACGGGAGTGACGGGTGACGTGACAGCGACACGTTGCCACAATACAACGTTGCCGTATAGTATTTATCATAAGTTGATTTTTGGTTTTAACTTTTAATTAAATGTTGATTGCAACTCTTGTCAGTAAAAATTAATGTACATACCTAATGAAATTTTTTTAGTATAGGAGTATATAAATAAAAATATGAATTAATTTGTTCATGTTAGCTTTATATTACAAGATGGCAATGCCTTATTGAGCTTGCGCATTTTATTTACATTACGACTTAGATTTTACAACTACAAAATGTTTCATAGATTTTTCCTAAGGTTTCAAATTAACGCGCTTATGTTTTTACACTTATTTATCCATATTTATCCATCCATCAATATTATTTTTAATAAAAGATAATTAGTATGTACATAGAATGTATTTAGAATATTCTATATTAATGTACTAGGAATATAATATATAAATATTCATAGAATATTTTAATATATCCAATACATTCTATGATCGTTCTCAGAATATTTGCTTAGGAATATTCTGCAAAAGGAACATTGGTATCTTGTGAGGATATTCTGGGAATATCCTGTGCTGTGTGGGGCACCAACAACCTCTAGTTGTTAGTTGATAAAGGCGTCATGACAACATAACACCTTTATCCACCTTTACACATGTGCATAATTTTAAGTACAGCAATCTAAAATGTTCTAAAAAGTCACTATCGAGTGTTCTACTTTAATATACAGGGTGTTTCACGACGAGCTTACACTATCTGTATATTGGAAATACCTACACGATTTTTATGAAAATTCGGATATATGGGTCTCAAGTTATGGCGAATTTATTGAAAATATTTTGAAAGACGTGACATTTCCGGTTATACCGGAAGTGAGCAGCAACTTTGTTATTTTAAATGGAACACCCTGTATATTATTAACTTTTCGAATTCTACATTAAATTTTAATGTCACTTTGTGTATAATACCCTATACCTAAAATTTATACTTATCGAGATATTAATTTTTTTAATAAAAAATTGACAGGTTCAGACCTTCATATTGAAAATTCTGTGTGAACATCCCCAATACCAAATAAAAAACATCTTGTCTGGTTGATTAGTAGGACGATCAAGGTAATTGGTGACATGTCGAAAACGTCTTTTTTGTATACAGGGTTGTTAAAAAAATGATGAAAAGTTCAAGTTCAAAAATGTCAAATATCTTCAGTTTTTTAAATGAAACAACCATATTTTTATTCTTTTACTTAATTCTAAGGCCGAAAATAAAGGCAATTTATGTTCACTTCCCTATACCCAATCTTAAGCGTTTTTGATATATTAACATGTATTTAAAAATATTAATTATTGTGCTGATGATACCCAAGTATTACATGAATTCAATGTTGAAAATTGTGATTAAGCCTGTGACCAAATTAACCTGAACCTAAGCCGAATTAATGAATATTGTATTAAACATACTCTCCACTTGAACCCATCTAAGTCAAAATGTATCATATTTACTAACAATATTTACAGAGAATTTGTCAAGTCCAATATGAATTTGACAGCTCAAAATGAAATCATTCCCATTGTTGATCATTCACGGAATTTGGGTCTAATTTTTGATGAAAATCTTAGATTTGAGAAGCATGTCAACCATTAAGTGATTACTTTTTCAACTAGTGGAAAGAGTAAATCGTAAAATGCTGTACTTTTTCAATTAAAAAGCATTGAAAAAGAGGATAGTTATTTAATGGTCAGATAAATAGTATCAATTGTCATTATATGAAATCAATCGCATCTTACAGTGATAGAAATGGCTCGTTTGGAATTAAACAATGAAGATTATCTAAATTTACTTTTAATACTTGGTGAATGTGACAGAGTTGTTACTAGAACATGTGCTTTATTTGCTGTAAGATATCTAGAACAATTTAACACAATTTGGTTGTTTTCAAGCACAAGTTAAGAAAGTCAAGCCTATTATTAATAATAATGACAATAAAATTGAATTTTTAGTTATTTTTGCCATATTGTTGCTGATTATAATTAGGTCGTGTTTTTTTATTGAAATTCCTCATACATCGATTACAAAAACTTATAACAAGTGTTCAAAATTTCGTCCTTCAATCTCCAAGCATTTAGTAAGCTTTTTTATCACACCTTCCTTTGTTGCACGCCTAATCATTGCTTCACAATCTTCTTTTGTTGTTAGGGAATGGGAATACATCTCATTTTTTATGTAGCCCCATATAAAAAAATCTAAAGGTGTTATATATGGTGAACGAGGAGGCCACCGAAAAGGACCATTGTTAGCTATCATCCACCTATCTTCAAAAGTCTCATATAAGAATTAGGCGTGCAACAAACGAAGGTGTGATAAAAAGGTTTACTAATTTATTTAATGTAACCTCGTTTTAATTTCAAGTTCAGTGGATTAAAGATGTCATGTACATAAAACTTAATTTTTTTTTTCAGTAACAAAAAGTTGTATTAAATAATAAAATATAGGGATTGAGAATATTAATAATACGCCTTCTAATAGTAGATACTTGTTAAAAACAAAAAAACAAACAAAACAGTTCCAACGCAAAACGCGTTTTGCTAATTATCTCAAAACTTAAAAAACGTGGCGTGACACCTTTATCCAATTTCTTCAATTTATAATTAGCGATATACAATATTGGTTGAAAAAAAAATCGGATGTGGCCATGCACATGACTCTACTATACTTTAACGGCCCTACGGGCTCATAATCCAATTACTCGTACATATTTAAGGCAGGCCATGCCTGGCAAGAGCGTAAAATTGTCTTCATGAAACAAAACACTTCTACTGCGCTTGCGCTATTATGCAACTATGTTATTCCATATTTTATTTTTAACTCGCTTATAATACAAAATTTGAAAAAAGTTTTTAAACGAAATTTATAGTAAATTTAATTTAAAATAAATTTTTTCTCTTAATATTTTTACATAAACTTAATAGAAACGATAATAATTGCGAAAATCTGAAAATGCTCAAGAGTAAACCCCCACTTCCGGTTGTCCGATTTTGCCTAAAATCTAATCAGCTGATTAGCATGTTGTAGAAATGCTAAATATAAAATTTGGTTAGGAAATTCCGATCGCAGTTGGAGTAGAGCGCACATTTTTCCGGACTCCATACTCCATACTCCATACTCCATACTCCATACTCCATACTCCATACTCCATACTCCATACTCCATACTACATACTCCATACTCCATACTCCATACTCCATACTCCATACTCCATACTCCATACTCCATACTCCATACTCCATACTCCATACTCCATACTCCATACTCCATACTCCATACTCCATACTCCATACTCCATACTCCATACTCCATACTCCATACTCCATACTCCATACTCCATACTCCATACTTCATACTTCATACTCCATACTCCATACTCCATACTCCATACATACATTTTGTGGAAATACTCTTAAATGACTTAGGGGGTCTCAAAACATGTAAATCCACTGAAAGCTGAACTTTTTTCTTTTGCGATTACAATACTTTACCTATGGTAAAGTAAAAAGTATTAAATTTGTCCCGTAATCTAAAACAGCGTTTACCTCTTAAACAAATTGATGAACCCATCTCTAGTCCATTAAAATTATCTTCCTAAACAACAACAACAACAACCACAATAAGAAAGAGAGTGTGTTTGTGACCATCCAGCATTATAATGCATTTAGTTAATAAAGTCAACCAACGAACATCAATTACGTCGGACACTTTACGACTGTATCACGCTGCTAGTTCGCCGGACTTTCTGGATAATGTTCTCAATTTTGCACTTTCAGGTAAATGCAGGAAGTAAATGAACTCGCTAAATATTACCCAAGCGAAAAATAATTACAGTAAGCACGCAGGCACCACTTTACTTTTGTGGGTTTATATACCTTCAAATGTTGTTCTAATTTTTTACACAAAAAAATATGTCTTAACGACGTTGATTTCTGCGAGTATTATGTAAAAATTTTCTTACTGTTTCCCAGCGCCAACTGTAAAATATTTGCTTTTAAAAGTCAGTTAATATCACTACAATATTTTTGGTGTTTTCCCTGCAACAAGTTTTTCCAATACCGTTCATTTATGATTTCAGTAAGTCATCTTGTGGAGTAGCTGTAAGCTTCCTATAAGTGCTGGCTAAATACATAACAATACTTATCCTGCAGCTAATTAGATTCTGCCCCTACTGATTTGATTAACTCATACGATGTCAAAATCTTCTATACTCCTGCGAAGCTACGATTTCCTTCGTTCTTTTCTCATCTCGTTGTTGCTCTCACTGCTTCCATAACTGTTTAGTCATTCTCCTGCTCTTACCTGTGGAGTTCCTGTAAGTTTCCTATAAGTACTGGCTAAATACATAACAATACTAATCCTGCAGCTAATTAGATTCTGCTCCTACTGATTTAACTCATACGATGTCAAAATCTTCTATACTCCTGCGATGGTGCGATTTCCTTCGCTCTTTTCTCATCTCGTTGTTGCTCTCACTGCTTCCATAACTGTTTAGTCATTCTTCTGCTGTTACCTGTGGAGTTCCTGTAAGCTTCCTATAAGTACTGGCTAAATACATGACAATACTACTCCTGCAACCAATTAGATCCTGCTCCTACTGATTTGATTAATTCATACGATGTCAAAATTTTCTATACTCCTGCGATGGCGCGATTTCCTTTGCTCTTTTCTCATCTCGTTGTTGCTCTCACTGCTTCCATAACTGTTTAGTCATTCTTCTGCTGTTACCTGTGGAGTTCCTGTAAGTTTCCTATAAGTACTGGCTAAATACATGACAATACTACTCCTGCAACCAATTAGATCCTGCTCCTACTGATTTGATTAATTCATACGATGTCAAAATCTTCTATACTCCTGCGATGGCGCGATTTCCTTTGCTCTTTTCTCATCTCGTTGTTGCTCTCACTGCTTCCATAACTGTTTAGTCATTCTTCTGCTGTTACCTGTGGAGTTCCTGTAAGTTTCCTATAAGTACTGGCTAAATACATGACAATACTACTCCTGCAATCAATTAGATCCTGCTCCTACTGATTGATTAACTCATACGATGTCAAAATCTTCTATATTCCTGCGATGGCGCGATTTCCTTTGCTCTTTTCTCATCTCGTCGTTGCTCTCACTGCTTCCATAACTGTTTAGTCATTCTTCTGCTGTTACCTGTGGAGTTCCTGTAAGTTTCCTATAAGTACTGGCTAAATACATGACAATACTACTCCTGCAACCAATTAGATCCTGCTCCTACTGATTTGATTAACTCATACGATGTCAAAATCTTCTATACTCCTGCGATGGCGCGATTTCCTTCGCTCTTTTCTCATCTCGTTGTTGCTCTCACTGCTTCCATAACTGTTTAGTCATTCTTCTGCTGTTACCTGTGGAGTTCCTGTAAGCTTCCTATAAGTACTGGCTAAATACATGACAATACTACTCCTGCAACCAATTAGATCCTGCTCCTACTGATTTGATTAATTCATACGATGTCAAAATCTTCTATACTCCTGCGATGGCGCGATTTCCTTTGCTCTTTTCTCATCTCGTCGTTGCTCTCACTGCTTCCATAACTGTTTAGTCATTCTTCTGCTGTTACCTGTGGAGTTCCTGTAAGTTTCCTATAAGTACTGGCTAAATACATGACAATACTACTCCTGCAACCAATTAGATCCTGCTCCTACTGATTTGATTAACTCATACGATGTCAAAATCTTCTATACTCCTGCGATGGCGCGATTTCCTTCGCTCTTTTCTCATCTCGTTGTTGCTCTCACTGCTTCCATAACTGTTTAGTCATTCTTCTGCTGTTACCTGTGGAGTTCCTGTAAGCTTCCTATAAGTACTGGCTAAATACATGACAATACTACTCCTGCAACCAATTAGATCCTGCTCCTACTGATTTGATTAATTCATACGATGTCAAAATTTTCTATACTCCTGCGATGGCGCGATTTCCTTTGCTCTTTTCTCATCTCGTTGTTGCTCTCACTGCTTCCATAACTGTTTAGTCATTCTTCTGCTGTTACCTGTGGAGTTCCTGTAAGTTTCCTATAAGTACTGGCTAAATACATGACAATACTACTCCTGCGACCAATTAGATCCTGCTCCTACTGATTTGATTAATTCATACGATGTCAAAATCTTCTATACTCCTGCGATGGCGCGATTTCCTTTGCTCTTTTCTCATCTCGTTGTTGCTCTCACTGCTTCCATAACTGTTTAGTCATTCTTCTGCTGTTACCTGTGGAGTTCCTGTAAGTTTCCTATAAGTACTGGCTAAATACATGACAATACTACTCCTGCAATCAATTAGATCCTGCTCCTACTGATTGATTAACTCATACGATGTCAAAATCTTCTATATTCCTGCGATGGCGCGATTTCCTTTGCTCTTTTCTCATCTCGTCGTTGCTCTCACTGCTTCCATAACAGTTTAGTCATTCTTCTGCTGTTACCTGTGGAAGTTTCCTATAAGTACTGGCTAAATACATGACAATACTACTCCTGCAACCAATTAGATCCTGCTCCTACTGATTTGATTAACTCATACGATGTCAAAATCTTCTATACTCCTGCGATGGCGCGATTTCCTTCGCTCTTTTCTCATCTCGTTGTTGCTCTCACTGCTTCCATAACTGTTTAGTCATTCTTCTGCTGTTACCTGTGGAGTTCCTGTAAGCTTCCTATAAGTACTGGCTAAATACATGACAATACTACTCCTGCAACCAATTAGATCCTGCTCCTACTGATTTGATTAATTCATACGATGTCAAAATCTTCTATACTCCTGCGATGCCGCGATTTCCTTCGCTCTTTTCTCATCTCGTTGTTGCTCTCACTGCTTCCATAACTGTTTAGTCATTCTCCTGCTGTTATCTGTGGAGTTCCTGTAAGTTTCCTATAAGTACTGGCTAAATACATGACAATACTAATCCTGCAGCTAATTAGATTCTGCTCCTACTGATTTGATTAACTCATACGATGTCAAAATCTTCTATACTCCTGCGAAGCTACGATTTCCTTCGTTCTTTTTTCATCTCGTTGTTGCTCTCACTGCTTCCATAACTGTTTAGTCATTCTTCTGCTGTTACCTGTGGAATTCTTGTAAGTTTCCTATAAGTACTGGCTAAATACATGACAATACTACTCCTGCAACCAATTAGATCCTGCTCTTACTGATTTGATTAACTCATACGATGTCAAAATCTTCTATACTCCTGCGATGGCGCGATTTCCTTCGCTCCTTTCTCATCTCGTCGTTGCTCTCACTGCTTCCATAACTGTTTAGTCATTCTTCTGCTGTTACCTGTGGAAGTTTCCTATAAGTACTGGCTAAATACATGACAATACTACTCCTGCAACCAATTAGATCCTGCTCCTACTGATTTGATTAACTTATACGATGTCAAAATCTTCACTCCTGCATGGTGCTCTCACTGCTTCAATAATTGTTCAGTCATTCTCTTGCTGATTCGCTTGCTCCTCCAGTTGTAAGCCCAGCTGTTTATTCTGCTGTTGGCCCTGCAAAGGATCCTGCTGCTCCCTCCGTAATCTGTTCTACTGTTACCTCGTACTATTGCTTTGTAATCCGTACTACTCAAACTGAAAGTGAAAGTCAACTATATCATGGTCATGTCACAATAATTTCATTTCTATATTCACAAAGTTACATTTAAAATGTGTATAATCTGCTAACCCATAACAATAATTGCACCACTTATTGAATTATCCCCCATATCTCACTAAAACTATTCCACGGAACATCGTTATTGAATAAACCGAATTATAATGTTAAGGGTAGCATGTTCGGGATTCCTCTAAGGGCAAGAGATAAACAATATATTACCTATTATTATTGTGTAATAAGTTTATTCTCCTGACAATGGACAGCTGGAGAACGGTAGACAATTTCCATGTCCACTTTAAACGTATGGGCTACCAATATAGTTCAGTGAGCCCTCGAGATTTCAGTAGCGCTTTAATTGAAAGGGATATTTAGAGACAAAATGTATATCTTTCAATTCGTTCCAAAGTCTTCTCCACCCCCTCTATTTATTGGTTAAATGGGAAGATTGAAATTTGGCTTATAAAGGAAAAAAAACTGAACACATCATTGAGTGAGGAAGAATGAAGTAAGTGCCCTGTATTTTGAAATAGTGTTTTCCTTTTAATAAGAAATCTACTTACTAACACTTTCAACAAGTATCCTAAATAAATTTAAAAGCTTTAAAATTGAAAGCCTTTCAACTTTGCACTGAATAAAAGAGGTAAATTATTAATGCCCGAAAGCTATTTCTACGCTATAATTTTCCATCAACTGAAAAGATCGCAAAATTAATTTTCACGGTGCTAGAGCTTTAAAGGTTAAAACAAATTTAGCTTTATTTTTTAGAATTAGGAGGCGTTGCAGCTTTCATTTTAAATTTAATTTTTTTACCATTAATATTCAAGTAATGTATAATATGTATAACAGGTTTACCTTCTGTGGGGAAATATAGTCCTTATTTTAATCAACCAAATAATCGGCATTCACGGAAAGTATTGGAACAACTAGTATTTGATCTGTACTTAAATAATGTTTTTAGACTTAAACTGTAAGCGATAACAAGTTTTTCAAAGGAGAGAGCAAAAGCAATACAAGCCACTGCAAAATTATTGATAGAAGAAGAACTAATCCTAGTCATAAAGTGAATTTTGGTACTTTAAGTGGTAAATTCCTGAGTATTTACATCGATAAACAGTTATTTTATCTATAATGTACATAATGAAAAATATTAGATGTGTGTTTTAAAATAGAAGAAATGATTTATATTCAATCTCAAAACATATATGCTCTATTTAGCTTCTATCTAAATGCAATTTTATTATTAGCACAAAGTTCTGTAACATTCCGTATAATTATTTGCTCTTTATTTAAGTCAGAAATGCAAATTCCCTCTGGCAGTTTAAGCTCTACATTGACTTCTAAAATTAAATTTCATCTTTTTAGGCTCGTTTTCGAGCAAACATTCTTATGTGTGCTCCAAAAAAGTAATCATGTATTATTTTCCATTTTCCTTTACTTCCATGAGGAATAAAATGATAGAGCTGGAACTCAATTGTAACACTTGAATAAAAAATATCAACAGTTTAAAGAAGATCCAGGTTAATCAAGGAATTTAAATTTCCACAGGGTTGGAGTTGTGGGAAAATTTCTGTTCTATTTTAAGCAGATTATTAACATGAAGTAATTAATAATATTTAAATTTTTTGTAATTCTATACTTACGAGTAACACTGTATTTTAATCCAGCACTAGACTTATTCAACTATGAATTTCAGCGAATTTACTATACTTTTCAGTTAAAAATTCAATAGTAAAATGGATAAAATATTAATATGATGGGAATTCTTTTGTGAAGACAGTTCAAAACATTTTTCAAAACTAACAGAATCTTCTTGTCAGCTCATTGTAAAAGTTCCTTTTACGTCTAAATTATTAAACTAAATAAAAATTTTTCATTGTCAAAAACCGTTACTCTACAAATAGAATAATACAGAAAAGTGACGTTTGAAAGTATAAGCATTTGTTTTTGTTCTTGGTAAAACTTTTGCATTATTTTACGTAGATCTGACGGCAGCGAAAAGTTAGTTTTAAAAAATTGAATAAAGTTATATTTTGTGAGTTGCATAAATTAGATATGAATAATTTTTTGTTAGCATTTTTTCAAATCAAACTCATATCGTCATATTTAATTTCTTTTATATTAATTTTGGTATTACTTCTCTCCATATTTATTATCTTCACCTTTTGCTATCTTATTGCTATTGTTAATTTTTTGGAAAGTCGCACATAATTTGAAATATTAAAAATAAATAATATCAATATTCGTCAGCTTCGTGCGAACTCAATAAATCACATTCCTCAAGATTTAATCTTCGTTCTTCCGTGTATTATCGCCAGAATTATGATGTAATAAAAATCCGAATGAACATAAAACTAAACGACATTTATCTGATGATTAATATCCTGGAGTGGAAAGCGCCAAAGCATTATTAATCTATCTATCATCTATTTTTGTGTGAATGGTTTTGCCAAGATGTTCAAGTGAGACAAAGGATTTTTTTTCAATCAATTAATCATTCTCGTGAAATTGTGTGCCAGCAGATAATTCGGAATTTTAAAAAATATAGATTTCCCTCCTATCAGCTACCTTGGATCTAGAATATACAGGGTGCGCCAATTATTTCCACTCGATTTCTAGCACCGAAACTAAAAGAGATATCAACAAGATTTTTTGTAGGGGTAGACAGTGTCACTCGGACTACAATTTTAAAATATTTTGATGTATACAGGGTGGCTAATTTTTGCGGAATGAAAATTAATTTGATTTTTTTAAATTGAACTCCCTGTATACGATTATGTCTTCTGATTCTACTTAATATTAGATTTACGGTAGTTTTTTGTATTTGTAAATCCGACGCGGCGTTGACAAGTTATTCCTATTTTAAGCAGATTTAATGAAAAAACAGCACTTCAGAAATATTAGCACAAAAACCACGTTTTTTAAAAAATTCCTCAAAAAAGCTACTATGATGTAAATGAAACATGCACCTATCACAATAATCACACAACATCTTCACCTGTTGCACAGGGTGTTTGCCGATGGCGTGCCAATAGTCTAGTTTTCAAATGGCAATAACTTAATTTTTTCAAATAGGACACCCTGTATATTTTTCTTCAGTTAGAAGCTCTCCCTAATATGCATTAAAAAAATATAGGTTTTTGCACATCTAACTTTACTATTTACTTTAATAATTGAAGTTAAGTGACAAACAAAATATTTTACACAATTTTTAATAAGAAATCAAGTTACCTATGAAAATGACAGTAGGTATATTTTGTTATGGCATTAATTGTCAACATAAAATTTTGTATTGCATCACGTCTACTATATTTAATCGGTATTGTGTATAAAAAATGGATTTTAATAAGAATTATAGTGTTATAGAATTGATATGATATGGATACTGGGTGAATGTCAAAAAAATGCGTTTCTTTCTAGTAGGGTCTATCGTCAAAGATACCCAGAAAGACGTCATCCACAAAAGGATACTTTTGAGAATTTAAAGAATAGATTTGATAGAACAGTAACCGTCAAGTATGAAAAACATTTTGAGAATTTAAAGAATAGATTTGATAGAACAGTAACCGTCAAGTATGAAAAACATTCACGTGAAACTATAGCTGTTATTATTGACAACGAATATAAGGTATAAGGATCAGTAGGTATAGTTGAAGATCTCAATATAAGCACAAGGCAATTAAGCAATCAGTTAGATATTTCCAATACCACAATTAGACGCATAATAAAAAAGAATAAATATCACCCCTATCATATCCAGCTTCACCAAGAATTGTTACCACGTGATTTCGCGCGTAGAGTGGAATACTGTAGATGGTTAATAAACAAGATAAATACAGAGCGTAACTTTTTAAACAAAGTTTTATTCTCCGACGAAGCCACGTTTCATAAGAACGGTTGTGTAAATAGACACAACTTCCATTATTATTCGGACCACAATGAACATTTATTTAGAACCACATCACAGTATCGATAGTCTTTGAATGTGTGAGCGGGAATAATAGGTGATTATGTAATTGGTCCCTATTTCTTTGATGGGACTGTAAATGGAGCTATATTTTTAGATTTTTTAGAACATGATTTTCGCAATGTATTGCAAAATGTGCCTCAAAATTATCGCAACGGAATGTGGTTTCAATTAGATGGTGCCACACCACATTACCTATTAGATATTCGCAATTGGTTAAATAGGGAATTTCAGGATCGTTAGATAGGAAGGAGAGGACCTATAAATTGGCCTACTAGATCGCCTTGCCTTACACCTTGCGATTTTTTCTTGTGGGGTTTTATTAAAAATATTGTTTATAAAGAAGAGGTTACCACAAAAGAAAATATGAAAGAAAGAATTACTGCAGCATTTAGACAGGTGACCCCTGCAATGCTAAGAAATGTGCGTAAATCAATGAAAAAAAGGGCAAGAAAATGTATAAATGAAAAGACGTTTTGAACACCTATACACTATAAATTTTAACGCGTAAATCAATGAAAAAAAGGGCAAGAAAATGTATAAATGAAAATGGAAGACATGTTGAACACCTACTATAAATTTTAACTTTCACTATTGTAGTTACGATTAAACTTTGTAAAATTTTGTACTTATTAAAAATTGTGTAAAATATGTTGTTTGTCACTTAACGTCAATTATTAAAGTAAATAGTAAAGTTAGATGTGCAAAACCCTATATTTTTTTAATGCGTATTAGGGAGAGCTTCTAACTGAAGAAAAATATACAGGGTGTCCCATTTGAAAAAATTAAGTTATTGCCATTTGAAAACTAGACTATTGGTGGTGAAGATGTTGTGTGATTATTGTGATAGGTGCATGTTTCATATTAGATCATAGTAGCTCTTTTGAGGAATTTTTTAAAAAATGTGGTTTTTGTGCTAATATTTCTGAAGTCCTGTTTTTTCATTAAATCTGCTTAAAATTGGAATAACTTGTCAACTAAACCCCAACCCTAACTCACAAGAGTATGAAAAACTACTACTAAGATAATAACTATTCCTAAAAATATTCAAAAACCAAAAAGAAAGCTGAAATTCAAACATATGGTACTCACCAGGTTAAGTAACTGTTTTTTGTAATATAATCATAAATAATTCGAATGTTTTCAAATAGCATGGTAGTACAAATTCAATAAATAATAAAATAATTTATTTTTTCAGTTATATGTAGAAAAAATATAGAGGAAAAAAAATCGTATCTCGTTTATAGCACTATAAACAATTTTGTGAAATTTTGGAAAATTCGCAGCAACAATTAAAAATGCGGTAAATGTGAGTAAGCAATTTTAAGAAATGATTCTAGATGTTTAAATAAAAAATAATAGATGAAGAAATTGAATTTTTAAGCCAACGTTGTAATATTTGTTTGATTTTGAGAAATTATACGATTATTACAATATTAATATTTTATAGTGAGATAATTAGGTAAATTGAAGCCCATGGGTCTTTTGGTTGTGATTTAAACAGAGCAAGAATAAATATTATAGATACAAAAATATTTTGTATGCTTTTTTTGTTTTATATTCTCCAATTTGCTTGTATACTGTTTAAGACTATATGTTCAACGTTTTGAAATTAACCAATCTCGCTTAATTTGCATAAAATCCCCCCAGCGGCAATTTAGAGAGAAAGGCACCTTTTTTTTAATATAACCATAGAAAATGTGTCAAGTGAGCCTGGCTGATACCGCAACACGCTAGACCGAACCTGAATAAGCCATTTTCTTTAACAGCGACTTCATTCTTCCATATTCTCATCTGCACACAGAAATCCTTATCCTGCAGCCGCCCATACGGAGTTCGTCGGTTTCATCGTCGCTAACGACATTACGTAATACGTACAGTACGTAATATTATGTAAAACAGCTAATCCCCAAGCAAACTCCCTCCTTAATTTTAAAGGCAATAAACACCAACACCGCAGGCTGGATAAACATGAAATTCATTATTGAATGTAAACATTAAATTAATCACAGATCTTCGCTGACTCGGCAGGCGCATCACAGGAATTTATAATTTAATATGCAGGAACAAACAGAGGATCAGGATTAGGAATAATATTCTGTCGATTATATCCGGACTTTATAGTCGAGGAGTCGGTGTTCATTTTAGTAAGGAGTTCTTGAGCAAAGCAGTCTGTTTTTGACGAATAATATTTTTAAAGGAAACTGAACAGTCAAAAGTCGTATATTAATATAAAAAGAATTTTTTAAAATGCAACCAGTAAAACAAAAGGGGTTTCACGCCATGTAGTGAAACTTTAAAGGTTTAAAGGACGCCTATGACAATTAAAAATTTGTGGAAAGAAATAAAGAACTTAATTTATGAGTAAAATCGCCTGTAACTTAACTTAGACCTTTTCCAACAGAAAATTTGGCAGACAGAAAAGCAATGTTTATCCTCATATTTAAAATATAAATTTTATTTCTTGAAATTTTTATTTTACTAAACTTTAATTCGGCAAATAATTGCACTTAACAAGTTCAACTTTTATTGATAATTTAACATCTAGTTGCCATAATACAATATTTGGATTGGAAAAATGTTCGATCTGGCAACGGTGCAAATAACGAACCAAGAATCGACATATCCTTAAACCCCTACATCTCAAACTTTTTTTCATTTGTAACAATTCATTTTCGAGGCCTTTCCAGACTTTTATTGCATTATTCTTGTATTTTGAATAGTCATTTTTGTTTCGTTCAAATACTTTTGCTCATCTACTAAAGTTGCCTTCCTAATTAGTTTACGAATTTATAAATTATGGTGATATGTCGATGGAGAAGAGAGCCCAATTGTGAGAGGGAACGTTAATAGCATCGAAATTCTGAAATTTACTTAAGTTTTGAAACATGGCGACGGTGTAGTGCGTATATGGGCAAAAACCCTCCTAATTCACTAGCATACAGTTTTTTAATCATTTTGTTTTTGTTTAATATATTTATGTATATGCCAAATACCTACACGATATACTTGAAAGTCAAAATAAAATAGGATATTGCTTGATTTTTTTTTCTTTAGTATATTGTTACTAATCACGTACGTGCAGCGTGCCTTTACCTTATTTTGTTGTCTTAGTGCTGTATTTTAATTTGTTTTATGATAAGTAACCTTTTATTTATTTTTTTAAAAAATTTAATTTTACCTTCTGGCCTTATTATTTCTTTTAAAGTTTTAAATATCGATATAAGGAAAGAAAAATGTACCTTTAATACTTTCGGAATTCTTTTAGCAAACTTATTTGCTTGATTGCAGTCGAAGCTGTAGTCCAAACGATTCTACCAGGTTTCATTACAGGAATACGGGATTATGTTCTACAGGATACATTATCTGGATACAAATTCAGGAAAAAGTTTCAGGAACTGGAATTACCTCAGTAACGGATGGTGAAATGTTGGTTGGAACGGTTATTTTGTTTAAATTTCAAAATCGCCAAATAAAATTAATTCTAACCTCACTTTAGAAATTGACAGGTAAATTTCTACAATTATTTCATCGATCTAGAATGGCTTTGACATGGATTTTCTTTTGTTTACTTTATGAGGATCGATGTGGACATTTCGGTGGTTTTTTTCGAAAGAGCCTCACTTCAACGCGAATTTGGTTTTTATGAATTTGCATGTCATAGCATTCTAGATTGGAATTTGACATAAGATTTTTAAATAAATTATTATTATATAAAAAAATTACTTCTATACGTCTTTTAACCATTACCAAATCATTCCTTAGGTTAAAAGAATGATTTTGGTGTAAATTATATGTTATTTTGACTAATATTAAGAATACAGGAAGGTTTTTCTGTTTTCGTTATTATTGAAGTTATAATTCTGTTAAACTCTATTATTTTTGTTTATTTTAAATTAAT
Source organism: Crepidodera aurea (assembly GCA_949320105.2). Taxonomy (NCBI): domain Eukaryota; kingdom Metazoa; phylum Arthropoda; class Insecta; order Coleoptera; family Chrysomelidae; genus Crepidodera; species Crepidodera aurea. The sequence continues at coordinate 106,232,014 of OX439472.1, forward strand.
AATATGATTCTAGCAATTCCCACGCTTGGTTTTCTAATTTTCATTTACATTAATGATTTGTTTAAATTTGAATATTTCATTTTGAGGTAATATGAAATTTTTTTTTTCACATAGTGTTTAAAATAATAACTTCCACTTAGATGCGACGATTGCAGACTTGTCTGAGACTATTCAGTTTTGATTTTCACTATTTTATTATTTGCCAAAATATTTGTAATCGTCGATGCAAATTGCTTATGGAGTTTCCATGTTAATTTTAACCTTCAGAAATCTAACATTTCATGAATTAATTGATACTTCCAGATTGATTTGAAATTTTATTTGATTAAACACGTTCTGTCTAATGTTGTTCAGATTAAAATAAATGATCATTTATTGTTATTTATCTGTAGAATTTGATTATGATTATTAATAGACAAAGTTAGGTATTTCACTCGTTTACACCGTTACAATATATTAGCTTTTAGATTTCAGGGTAAATATATTGCGAAACAAGCGCAGGAAAGTGCTAATTTCTAAGAGTTTGGAAAAGTTGTGCCCGCAAGGATTTGTAGAAATAATTTTATCTCATGTCAAAACTAAAGATATTTAGTTTTTAATGTATCTATTATTTGAACTACTTAATAAATCTTCAACTGTTTCGGCAAGGTTTTAACACAAAGTTACAGGTTTCAATATAACACAAAATGGCGATTTGTGAAAAAAGCAAGTAATACAGTCAAGAAACAATCAACAATAATTTTTTAAGCATCCAAAAGCGCAGTAATTAAATAAAAATTGTTTTTAAAAATCAGTGGCTCTACCACAGTATTATTATTTAAAATAAAATATACTACAATTTATTACTTTTCACAAAAGAACCCCATCATGTCAGAATAATGCAACCAGTTTCAGCAACATTGTGCCTCTTCAGTGGACAATTCAAGATGACCTTATCCAGCGCTATGCTACATTTTGGATTAAGTTTTCATGTCCTATTATAAATAATCTTTAAGCCTGCGTGTTTTTCTTTGACTTTTTTAGTTTTCTGTCGATAATTATTACCTGCTTATCTTCACTTTTTTTTAATTTGTGGATTTTTTATCCAATAATTAGTATGGTAAGAATTAATTTACAAACATTTAACTTTATTCTTTGCCAAATTAATTTATATTATAAATAAAGCTTGTTTTAGTTTATAATTTAAAAAAATATGCAGGAAAAATGTATAAAAATAAACAAGGGGTCCTTTGTTTATTAAAATGTGTAAAAGTAATTTTGCTTGAATTTAAATTGACAAAAAAATGTTCAAGTAACTTTCATAATAATCACCGCGATAGATTAAAGTTTAAAATCGACATTTCCTTCCTCAAAATGTGGTTTGAGTAGAAAACATTAATTATAGCATAGCAATATAATCTATAAATTAATTATTAATTCAAGGCAAAGTCTAAAATCCTTATGTAAACAACTATAGCTACGCTATCTCATAAATCATCTCACATATGCGTTCCATTACTTTCCGGGTGTGTAATAATTTATGCATTAACAGACAGATTTTACATGCGTTAAAATGGGAACTCGCTCTTTGAGGAGGAAAGCCTGCCTTATATTCTATGCTACGCAGGGATTCAATTATCCAGGATATCCAGGATATCCGCCACCATTTCAGTAGCTACATCGTGTAGTGATTTTAATTTTAAACTGTCAAGTAACAAATATAGGTTACGACATATTGTTTAGGAATTTTTACTATTACATATTTTAAAAAGTGTACAATTTTAAAATGACAACAGAAGGAAAAATTAATGTGACATCTATAAGTTGAAGTTACAGTTTTTTCTTCTCTTTTAAATATAATTTTTACTGATAATTTAAGGTATATTCAATACAAAGAATACAATGTACAAAAAAGTACATAAAAACCCTAACAATCAGGCACTACAAAATGAATTTAAAATTTATCGAAATAAATTGAACGAATTGATTAGGACTGCTAAACATGAATCAAATACTATTAAACGAGCAAGGTTTGTATGTGTGTGTGTGTATGTGTGTCCAGAGGATCGCGAAATCCACTCGTCAGATTTCAATGAAACTTTCAGGGTAGACTAATTCCTATCTAAATCGGCAAAAAATGTAGGTCTCATGTCTGTGAAAATTCGATCTTCCGAGATATTTACAAGAAAAGTTAAGCTTTTAGTTTTATTTCCTAGCAACGGCAACTTGTTTCTATAGTAATATACTATAAGGAAAGAGGATATAACGTCACATTCCATAGGCGTACTTTGCAAAATAAGTTTCTATAATATAAATAAGGTCACAGCATATAAAATATATATACCCACTTCGTAGATTAAATTTTGAAGTTATATTATTTACAAAAAATAAAAATAAACCTTATGCATCTGACACTTTAACATTGAACGAATTAAATTTAACCAATAAATAACAAGGAGGATTATATGTTGGGATTAAACTGTTTTTAATCTCTTGGCATTAAAAGTAACGCTTCAGTACTTACCTAAACTCAAAGATTAAAAAAAAAGTTAGTTCAAGAACTATCTTTAAAAGTCACTGTCTTCACTAAAACTACTGGTATCACTATAATTGTCTTTTCTGAGATTTATTACTATAGGTTCTATTAAATTATCCATTGATATATCCACTTTCCTAAATGAATTTTCCACATTTTTAACATGACCAATGCCTTTTCCCCAATGTTCTCTATTTACATCTGAAACTGCCTTCAAAAACAAATTTCGCACATCAGGAAATTTAAATGTTTTATTGTTTGGAGAAACATAACGTTTTAATAATTGTGACCAGATCAGTTCAATTGAATTTAACTCTGCGTGGTTCGGAGGCAATCTGAGAATTCTAATTCCTTTTTCTCTGGCCATCTCATCTATAATATATTTTTTGAATTTGTTTTTATGTTGCCTTGCTATTATACTAATAATTCTGCCTTCAAGGATGTAGGAGGACTGATAATATTTTTAGAATGAAGCCATTTTGAAATATATATTAATACAAAATTCTGAATCAATAAAAATACATACGATACGGCTATGAATAAATAAAGTCTGACTTATCTGTCAAAAGAACAGGTTTATTAGAGTAAAAACCATGGAAACGAGATTAAATCTAGACAAAAACTATATCAGGCCGATCAGATGTATTAAAATTTAAATTTTAACTACAAATAAGCATTGAAGGATGAGGTAAAAATAAAATTTCTACCTCTTGAACCTGTACTACGTTCTACAAATTAAATACTGCACTCCTTTCTTCTGTATAGTATAGTAGTAAAAAGGTTTGACTTTATTTAATTTCTGGCGTTTTAATCTGAAAGAATTCAATTTTAAATTTGCTGCTTTATATAAAAAAGGAAAGGTTCATTTGACGGATATAAATAATTTGCTTGTCAAATGACAGCCATCTCATAAATTTAAAGTTGAAAATACAACGTTGCCAATTCAATTTCAGAAATCATGGGTTTAGGTAAATATTTATAGGAACGTTGAGTAACACTGGTAAAATGGACACTTGTCAAAATGTGACACCTGTAAAAACGTGACAACTGTTAAAATGTGATACATGTCAGAATGTAACAACTATCAAAATGAACAAATGTCAAAATATGACACCTGTCAGAATGTAACAAATGTCAAAATGTCACACGTATCGTACTTTTCTTTATTTATTACAAAGATCTAACCTAAGCTAAAGCTAATCTTTTTTTTTTTGGCGGGTGAAAATGCTTTATGCACATCGGGTAAAGGTTCTTCCCTTCCCCGATAGTGTGAGACTACCCCTTACGGCTACTATTTTATTATGCGGACAGTTTTAATATTTAAGTTTTCATTATCATAGCGAGAGAGAGAAAAAGAATAAATGCTTGTACACGTGTACTATTAACATAGATTTCAATTTTTTATTTTACAAGAAACTTTAAAGAGACATTTAAAATTCTCTATTTTCATAGTACATTTTAAGGTTGATTGTGACTTTGTATTTTCCAAGAACAAATTGTAATGTAATGTACGAATGAACTATTTTTGTAACTGAACTGCCACACGTCGAGAGTCTGGTCACAGGTTTTTGTGGAGGTTTTTACCCAAGTATGAATATCAGACCTATAATTTTCCTTCACTGCAGATCAATAAATAATAAAATCAATTGAACATAGAGTTTTTCTTATATAGTGATAAATAGAGTGAGCTGAGCGATCTTCTGTTGACGGGACGTGTGCCCTACACGCTGCTGTTGCCCGTCCCGGAAAAGGGGCCTGTCCACCGTGACAATTCGCGAAGATCAAGCGTCAGTAGATGTTGCTCTAAAAGGGTGAAATCCCCAAAAACTAGTCAACTTTTAATGCATTTAACTAACCTCTGTGACAAGCAGTTGATAAACGTCAACAACAGCTGCAGCCAATTGAAAATTAACACTGACAGGTTTTTTAATTTTCCCGCCTACTTTCAAGCCAATCGCCAATCAACTTTTTATTTACCTCCCTTTCAGTAGTTCAAGTAGATGTCGCCCACTCCGTGATTTTCGCGAATTAATTAATAATTTGTCATGTTATAAAAATACTTAAATTATATATTCATTGGACTGCTTAAAAATGTAGATTTGAATGTTAAGAGCGAAGCTCGGTGACCAGATATTATTACAAAGGTGAGGTAGAGAAAAATGGAAATTGTCCAAATAACATGTGGCGGTGTTTAAAAAATAATGAAAATGGTAAATACGAAGTTGGAATAAAAGAAATAAAAATTGGGGATAATATAATACAAAACAAAAAACAAATGGCTAATAACTTCAATGAATTCTTCACTAATATCTGTCAAAGGAAATAAAACTTGGGAAAAAATTTCCTAGTAAAAGAAAGACAGCAAATGAGTCTGAAATTATGAAATTGATAAAAGAATCGAAACCGAATAAAGCTCCCGGATTGGACAATAATGGAGCGAATACATTGAAGGAATGTGTTAAATACATTGTAAAGCCGCTGATTTATTTAATAAAAAAGTCTCTAGAAACTAGTACATTCCCAGAATCGTTCAAAATTCCAGTCATTAAACCACTTCACAAATCTGGGGATAAGCGTGAAGTTTCAAACTATAGGCCCTTATCGCTTCTCTCGAATATTTTAAAAATCTTTGAGAAAATCATAAAGTCCAGAATAACAGGTTTCATAAAAAAATATAACTTGATTTCAGAGAACCAATATGGGTCCATGGAGGGCAGATCAACTCCAGATGCCATAGCAGAGTTAACTCGGAAAATATATAACTCCTTGGATGCGAAAAAACCTGCTGTATGTCTTTTTGTTGATCTGGCCAAAGCATCGTTGGATTCCGGGGAAATGCATATCAATTGATGAGAAGTTATTTGAGCGATCGAAAACAATGCGTCACTATAAGAAATTAAGAAAGCAGCACTAGAGTAGTCAGCTATGGAATTCCACAGGGAACAGTGCTTGGTCCTATCCTGTTCATTATCTATGTAAATTCACTGTTCGACTTACAGGTCCCTGCTGAAATAACAAGCTTTGCCGACGATACAGTCTTTTTTTTCTCAATTCATTTCCCTTAATCGTAGAATACTTCAATAGTAAATTACTTACAATTAACTAAAAAAAACTATATATCTTCCATTCACTAGTTATGAACCTAATATTCCAGTATATCGTGAAATATACCCATAAATGGTAACACAATGCAAATATAATCTTCTAAAACTGTAAAATACTTAGGTATTACGCTGGACAGTAACCTCAAATAGAATGCGCATATGAAGAACCCGACACAAAAAATCAGATACTTAGTATATAAGTTTAAATTTATAAAAAATATCCTTGGTCTCAAACACCTGAAAATAATTTATCATGCCTTGGTTCAAACACACTTGTCTTATGGTATAATCGCTTGGGGAGGAGTCACCAATAATCAACTCAAGAATTTAGAAACAGTACAGAAATGGATAATAAAAATCATGTTAAACAAACCTTATACCTACCCAAGCAATGATCTGTATATAGAAGCAGAAATTATGGACATTCGACAAGTCTTCGCCTTACGCTACTTCTGCACCAGCGAAAGAATATAACACAAGCTAAAAGTGTTAATCATAAATATAACACGAGGTCTAGGTTAAATTCCAAGAATGTTGAAGACTATTGGACAACGAAGCTTTTTATATCTGGCTCCCAAGTTATATAGTGTTATTCCTTTATATTTCAAACAAATGAACTCTTTATCGCTTTTCAAATCCAAAATAAAAATATGGATATTAAATACACCGAGAAAAAAAATACATCAGCTAATTGATATGAAGAATTACTGACCAAATAATTATAAAGGTATCAGAAAATGTTTCGTCTTTGCTTTTTCTTTCCTAGTTCGCTAGCACAACAACACAGATTTAATAATAAAAAAAATCAATGTCTGTAGACTATACTATATTTTACTAAATTATTTTCTTGTTTTATATATTTATTTATAGGGTATACTAATTAATAGCCAACACCCGCGTACAGGCTTTGCCTTTGTGGTTTTTCGTTATTTATTTACTTGCCACATTGAATGTTAATTTTATTTAAACTACATATATTTCCGTGTATTTTTTTTGGTTAATAAATGTTATTATTATTATTATTAAAGTCGTGTTAAAGTCCCCTCGAGACGTACATGCTGTTATCAAAAACAAACATAATATCAGCCGTGATAAAAAGATTTTTATACATCTTGACGAAACTCCCAACCAGAGGAAAACCCTGGAAACTGTTAGAAGCGAGTTATTGAGACGTCAGCAAGCTGGTGAGCAAAATTTAATAATAAAATTTGTCAATAACACTCCTACAATCATTAAAAAAAACTAGATTCGGGCAAGCTGTGAGTTTATTACCAGAACGTAAGAGGCCTTCGAACAAAACTATCTCAACTATATCTTAATGTTACAAATTGTTCTTACGATGTCATTATTCTTTCTCAAACATGGCTCACAGCTGAAATCAACGATGCCGAACTTGGTCTCAATGGTTACAACATTTACAGACAGGATCGTACACCCCAGTCCAGCATTTTCAGTAGAGGTGGCGTTTTAATAGCCGTTAGGAAATCGTTGTTCTCGAGTATTATCAACTCTAACCCTTTAATTGAGCAACTGTTCATTCAATTTGACCACGGAAATTGCAAACTTATTTTAGGAGCCGTATACATTCCTCCTAAATCTCATCCTAATCTATACCAACTTCACCATGATCAACTCTCAATATTAAACGAGCATCATCCAGACAGACAATTTTACATATTTGGCGATTATAATCTACCTACAGCAATATGGGATATTGAAGACTTCTGTTCTTCAGCTTCAGCTCAACCTAGCTCGTCATTATTGGAAGAAGGTGCTATCGAAATCGTCTCTAATATATGTGCGTTTCACAATCTTTTCCAGTCCAACAAAGTGTTCAATCAAAGGGGAGTTATCCTTGACCTTGTTTTGTCCCCAGTGGAACTTACAGTGATGACAGCCATAGACATTTTGATCCCGCCAGATGGTCATCATCCTCCTCTTGAAACTACATTACAATGTAAGACGAACTCAAGTGCTGCTCCAGGGGATGAGTATTATTATGATTTTCGCCATGCCAATTTTAAGGGTATACTCCAATGTTTGGAAGCAATGGATTGGGATGGGCTTCTTCAAGGGAAGGACCTTTCAGAAATGATTTTTACTTTTTATGACGCATTGTATTCGGTAATTGAGTTATTTGTTCCCTTAAAGAAATCTGTTATAAAAAGATTCCCGCATTGGTATTCTCTTCAACTTAGACGCTTGGTCAACGATAAAAAGGTTGCACACAGAATTTATAAACAAAACAGGACTCTCCAAAATTATGAAATATTTAGTCAGTTAAGATCACAATGCAAAATTACATCTAAAGAATGCTATTTAGATTACATACATTCTGTTGAAACATCTGTTAAAAGCAACGTAAAAACCTATAATACCATTCCTGACAATATGATTCTTGATAACTCTTCTGCTTCTTCCGGCGGTGAAGTATCAAATCTATTTGCCAAGCATTTTTCATCAGTTTACACTTCTCAAAATCTAAATTTAAACTTAAACAATATTGAAATCGAGTCAAAACTTAATGTCTCCTCTTACCACATTCCTATTTCAATGATTTATGAGAAATTATCTAATCTTGATGTTAAGAAAGGTCCAGGTCCAGACATTATCCCTCCCATCCTACTTAGAAATTGCAGCTTTGTATTGTCTCGCCCTCTCTTCTACATTTTTAATAAATCTATCGACACAGGAGAGTTTCCTGATTATTGGAAACTTTCTTATGTCACCCCAATATACAAATCGGGTAGCAAGTCAGACATCAAAAATTACCGACCCATATCTATTCTCAGTACTATACCTAAGGTATTTGAGAACATTATAACAGATTTCCTTACCTATGACTGCTCTGGCATTATAACTGAACAACAATACGGTTTTTGTGCTGGGAAATCGACTGAATTAAATTTAGTTACCTATGTCGACTTCCTGTCAGAAGCTTTGGAGAAGGGTTGCCAGATTGATTCTGTGTATACTGATTTTTCTAAGGCTTTTGACAGAGTCAACCATAATGTCTTACTTCAAAAGCTTGATAAATATGGTGTAAGTGGGGTTTTACTGCAATGGGTTAGTAGCTATCTAACGAACAGGACTCAAATGGTTAGAGTAAATCATCACTATTCTAATTTAATTCAGGTAACATCAGGTATTCCTCAAGGGTCACACCTCGGTCCCTTACTTTTTAACTTATTTATTAATGACATCATTCATTGTTTCCGGCATGGCAAAGCACTATTATTTGCTGATGATCTAAAAGTTTTCCAAACTGTTAAAACCATTTACGATGCCATCAGCCTTCAGTCTGACCTTGACAACCTGTCCAACTGGTGTTCCCTAAATGGCATGGACTTGAATGATGCTGTAAAGTGCCACGTCATGCGTTTTTATCGATCACAAGTACCTACTACTTTTCATTATAACTTAAATGGTCAGATCTTGGAGTCTGTTAATCAAATCAAAGACCTTGGAGTTATTCTAGATCCCACTTTAAGCTTTAACCAACACATACCTACGGCTATCCATAAATCAATGAAAATGTTAGGTTTTATCAAAAGGCTAACCCACGATTTCACTGACACTACTGCAATTAAAGTCCTATATTGTATAAATAAATTACCAGTATTCCAGTTACATACCATTTTTTGTAGCTTCATTCTTTTGCTTGATAGCCTCTTACTGTGTAAAAATAATAAAACTTTCCTTCTTAACAAAATTAATAATTCTAAATGAAACGTATTTTTATAAGAAAGAATTTTAAATTTTGTTATCAGACCTTAAACCAAAAAAAAACTTTGACCGTTGACTTGTTTTTATTGAATTTGAAATGTTATTCATCACATTCCGGAATAACGTTAGATTTGTGTGTATAAAGAAAAACGAATTTTCTGGAATCCCACGAAAACGACATAAATATCCCGAGGAAAAAGAACCGAAAAAAACAGCTCGAGGTCTCCAGGGGTCCAACCAGAAGCCCCTAAATTATTAAACACGTACTCAATTCAACAGCGATTCCTTCTTTAAGGTATAACTTTCACCGAACTCGTATTATTTCACTGTTTGGTATTATCGAGACGTTTTCCTTGCCTTTAGCTCGTTTTAATTTTTAAAACATAAGAGAAAATGCCTTCAGAGGATTCATCTGATTCCTCGAAGACAAGGGCGCCCATAAAAATTTCGCAAAGTGGATAAACGTGTTTAATAAGTGAAATGCTTTTAAAATGCATTAATAATATTTTTCATAAAAATACCATAGCGAAAAAATTTATTCTTTATATAATATAAAGTTCTAAAATATAAAATGCATATATTTATTAGATACGGGGTTTGTCAGAAAACATACATATAATACAATAAAATAAATCTACCATCCAACAGACAACAACAAATAAAAACCTCAAGATTAAGACTAGGGCCACTCCCGTCTAGCCAATAGTTATCTGATATCCAGACAAGATACCACTATGTGTGAAAGGTGCAATACCATCCAAACCATCAAACACTTAATAGAAGAATGTCCAAAGTATTGAGAAGAAAAGGTAAAACACCATATACCAAACTTAAAAGAATCCCGGACAAATCGAACAAGTTGAAAGGACACTAAATTTTTTAAATGATATAAACTTTTTAAACCAAACTTAAACATTCTACCCTATTAGTTTCAAGTCACTACTGTAAAACTTTTGCAATAATACAATAATGTAAAGAAACTTAAAAAATGCTAATGACCCTACACAGGTCAAAAAAAGGAAAAAGGAACCCAAGGGGTCCCACTAAAATTGTACGAAAATTGCGCTAGTTTAAAAAAATGATTAAATTAATTAAATGATTACGAACAATAGGGGTGTTACACCGTCCGCGAGAGCTCTCAAGGTCGTTGTAATTGGGCGTAAAAAAAATACCACTCGCCCCTATAAGTCGCTTACAAAATTCCAAAAATAAGTAGAGAAAATATATGAAAATATTAACAAATAATGTACATGAACAAATATAAAAAAAAATATGAAAAACTTGCGGTTGTTCCAAAACTAAATTGCGGCAACTTGCAGCTACTAACTCGTCAGGTCAGGTCAGCTCAATACGAAAATCTGGTTAACACTCTGCCCAACACGAGAATGTGGTCAACATTCCGCCCAACACGAGAATGTGGTCAACACTCCGCCCAACACGAGAACCCTAAAATAATATACATTAAACCCCTGATCGAATACCCCTCGGCCCAGAAAGAAATTTACAAACTCTAACAATTTATACAATAAAAACATTTAAATATCTCAACATACCCTTTTATACAGTGAAGGGGAATTCTCGGTGAATCAGGAACTTTCCTGACAGATGCTTCCGTGGAAGGTGAATCCTCGGATAATCAAATCGTTTCCCGTGGAAGGTACTATCCCTATAATATTAATAGGCCTTACACACTTGCCAAATAACATAAAACTCGACTGTCATGAAAAACGCCTTACCTGACAAAAATGGCGTCGTTACGAACGTGGCTTGGTTTGGTACAAAATATCAATTCCTCTTCAAGAGATTCAGACCAGGGTAAACACACCAAATCAAATAGGCATCCTGCAAGTCTAACAATACGGGAATCGCTCGTCTATCCCAATCAATGGTACGAAATAATCTTCATAAAACACCGGGCGATTCCTCAAAATTTTGTCTAAACTACGTTACACTATGTCACCCAACAAGCAAAGAAAAAGAACCGGTCCGAAATTTCCTTCGAAATCATTCTAGAACGAATTCCACCACGCAAGTCCAGAAAGAGATTCACCTATCAATCGCCACGGGTCACTAAAAACGACTGCGACTTGACCAACCATATAACAGGTGACTGGCTAACACAGCCGTACAGTACCTCAAATTTAACAGAAGAAATGACCGGAACGACAGATCGAAACATGACATCGATAAAATAGACGTAAACAACAAACTATTTTAATGTTCGAAATACTTTATACGAAACTAACTAGCTCGTTCAAATGGATATAAACTGAGTCAAAAATTTGATGCTAAATGTAACATATCTTATGTGATATATGGTTCCTAAATAATATAATTCGGTCCCTACAGAGGCTCACATCTACCCAAGAAAAACAAGGTATGGAAACTAATTAATGTAGTAAGGTCTTAATACCGAATTTAAACGTTACAAAGTATATTTAAAAACAATTTAAATTGTTTAATTTGTACTCTGATTTTAAGTTTCAATTACGTTCTTTGTCTTCGGTACTATTGTGCTTATACTTATCCAGCCAAAGAGGAATCAAATATTCAACAAAAAGTGGCCACCATAATCGCGTTCCCACCGAAATTATAACTATTTCATTAGAATAAGCACGGTCTCACCAAAATTTTAAAAGATTTGCCGAATGCTACAGCGATCTCACCAAAATTACTGATTCATAAAATTTCGAAAGTTAAAAAAGATTTTAAATCTTTTTACTAAAATTAATAATAGCGCGTTCCCACCAAAATTTTAACTATTCCATCAGAATAAGCAGCGGTCTCACCAAAATTTTAAAAGATTTGCCGAATGCTACAGCGGTCTCACCAAAATTACTGATTCATAAAATTTCGAAAGTTAAAAAAGCTTTTAAATCTTTTTACTAAAATTAATAATAGCGCGTTCCCACCAAAATTTTAACTATTCCATCAGAATAAGCAGCGGTCTCACCAAAATTTTAAAAGATTTGCCGAATGCTACAGCGGTCTCACCAAAATTACTGATTCATAAAATTTCGAAAGTTAAAAAAGCTTTTAAATCTTTTTACTAAAATTAATAATAGCGCGTTCCCACCAAAATTTTAACTATTCCATCAGAATAAGCAGCGGTCTCACCAAAATTTTAAAAGATTTGCCGAATGCTACAGCGATCTCACCAAAATTACTGATTCATAAAATTTCGAAAGTTAAAAAAGCTTTTAAATCTTTTTACTAAAATTAATAATAGCGCGTTCCCACCGAAATTTTAACTATTCCATCAGAATAAGCAGCGGTCTCACCAAAATTTTAAAAGATTTGCCGAATGCTACAGCGATCTCACCAAAATTACTGATTCATAAAATTTCGAAAGTTAAAAAAGATTTTAAATCTTTTTACTAAAATTAATAATAGCGCGTTCCCACCAAAATTTTAACTATTCCATCAGAATAAGCAGCGGTCTCACCAAAATTTTAAAAGATTTGCCGAATGCTACAGCGGTCTCACCAAAATTACTGATTCATAAAATTTCGAAAGTTAAAAAAGCTTTTAAATCTTTTTACTAAAATTAATAATAGCGCGTTCCCACCAAAATTTTAACTATTCCATCAGAATAAGCAGCGGTCTCACCAAAATTTTAAAAGATTTGCCGAATGCTACAGCGATCTCACCAAAATTACTGATTCATAAAATTTCGAAAGTTAAAAAAGCTTTTAAATCTTTTTACTAAAATTAATAATAGCGCGTTCCCACCGAAATTTTAACTATTCCATCAGAATAAGCAGCGGTCTTACCAAAATTACTGATTCATAAAATTTCGAAAGTTAAAAAAGCTTTTATTTCTTTTTACTAAAATTAATAATAGCCTGATTTCTGTCTTACTGGTTGTCGCTCTAATGTTTTGACTATTTACTGGAAAACTAAAACCACGCATTAAACACTTTAGCAACTTTAACAGTAAATGTAATGTAAAAAAAATATATTTCTTCACTAATAACGAGAATTAAAACAGTTGAAACCGACATCAATGACTTGAGTTGCTTCATATCTAAGATTTCAGATTTATCTGAAGGGTGAATAATGAAAAATTATTAACAAAATTCTGCAAAGTGTTCAGACTATTGCAGATAAATAATAATAAATAAATAAATTTATATAAGAATAGAAATCGTCAAAAAAATGGTAGTTATGATTGAAGTTAAAGCTAATCTAAGCTTAAAAATATGTAAATACAAAAACATTGAATATAAAAACATTTGGACTGTTGACAAAATAAGTAAAATATTGTAACGGTTGACTAATGTGGAGAAAGCTTATATTAAATATAAAGTCACAAATAAATTAATCAAAATCAATAAATAACTATTTAATTTAACTCAAATAATCTTAATCAGAATGTGAAGTAGAACACAAAGTTTGAAACAAATTTTAGGGTGGAAATTACATAATAAAATATAAAATTTTAGATATCAAAATTTAACTGGGAAATCCCATAAGCGATGTTTATCAATAATTTTAGCATATTTATAATTAACTTAGCAAAGGTCTAAAGAGAAAAAGTTAAAGTAGAACAATCTCAGATAAGTCTGCAATCACTACAATAATGAGAACATTGTTATTTTAATTGGTACAAGAGAAATAAATTTTAGATCTAACCTAAAAATGCAATGTCTCAATTTATTAATATGGTCAATTTAAATTCAAGGGAAATTCAATAAATAAAAAAAAAATTAAGTGTCGGGGCTTCTAAAATTATAATGTTACGTTAGAAAATGCAGTAATAATAAGGTTTTACACAATTATAAGAAATCGATAATGATGAAATAAAAAGTTGTCATGTAACATTAATATAAGTAGAAGTAGCAAATAATTTATATTATTTTGATGGTTAAAAAGTGTATAAAAATCAATAATTTTTAATTTAATAATAATTTTAATGTAAAATTCTGTCAAATTTAAATCGAGTTGGCTGTGAAATGCTCGTTTATAAAAACCAAAATTCGCTGTCAAACGCAGCTTTTGCAAAAAGACTATTGACCTGTCCACATCAGAGCTCTTCATAAAAACAAAAGAATCATCAAGTAAAAACTGCTGCGATTAACACAAAGTAAAAAAATTTTTACCTGTCAAGTTTAAGTGAGGTTAGATTGAATATAACACGAAAAGAAAAGGAAGTTAATAAGAAAAGGACTCCAATCATTGATTCCTGCCTTTGCTCCTGAAGGAGAATCCAGATCCTGTTAGTATCCTGTTAGTTATTCCCATCCAACAGTATCCGGTAATTTATCCTGTGTTATCCTGATTGATTTTGAAGAATATCATATCCGTCATTATTGAAGATTGGAAAGAAAATAACAGAAGTAGCTAAAAAAATTGATGATTCGTTAATAAAGAGATAAAGGTACCAATCATTTAATATTAAATATCGATATTTAAAAGAGCATAAAGACGTCTATAAAATTAAACAAGGCCAATAATAATTTCATTTAAATTAGGTTAGATGTCACTTCAACAGACAAATAAATGTAGCTTAGAACAAGGTAAGAGTATAATTATAATAAAAGTAGTATTATTATCAACTTCATAAACAATTAAAAAAAACATACATTTACCTTTTTCCGTTCAATAAACTTTTTCCGTTCAATAAACTTTTTCGCAATAACCCTTACGTACAACCATATTTTTCTAGTTATTTTATTTTGATTGTTAATAAAGATTTCTATATTTAACGATTTATTACGTTATTATCGATTTAAAAGTTTTCACAGTTAATTTATTGAAACAGGGCTGGAGGTTAAGGTCTCAAGATTTTCCTATAACAACATTCTACTTAAGATCACGAAGGGATATAAACAAACAAATAACCAATTAATAGAATTTTTAATAATAATAAAAAAAATAAGGAAATAAAATGGATAATTAATTTGTGCTTACTAGAAATTAAACTTAAATTAAACAAATCAAAGCTAAAATAAAATTAAATATAAGTTGATTATTTCTCTCGATTTGTTTCACGATCCACAAATAAAAGCAACGAACAGATCGAACGGTAAGTAACAATATAATACATAGAATATGAGACGAGAATATCAAATTAAAATGAATCATTAAAATATTCCTGTAAGGAGTACCTAGTAGCGTTTCTCTTTGAGGAATTTTTTACACTGTCTCTTGAACATAGGATTCTTGAGATCTTTCAGGTAAATGATCATATATTTTGAGGAATATTATGATTGGTCCTTTTCTTATTTGTGAGTTTGAAGCTAAGGGAATGTAGAGTTTGTTTGCATTTTTTGTTGTGTAATGATTGACATCACCGTATGTCATGAAATTATACAAATTACTATGAATAAAGCAACCAGCAGTTAAAATATAGACATCATATAATGTTGGAATTCCATGAATACTGAAGACATGATGACATGAATCTGTTGGTCTGAGACCAAATATGCTTCTAACGATACGTTTTTTGCTAATGAATACCCTTTCAGTATCAGAGCTATTACCCCAGCAAAGTATACCATTCATAAGTTGAGAATGTACACATCCATAGTAATACGACATTATAGCTTCAATATTTTTCACTTTTTTCAGTTGAAATATAGCGAAGTTTCTTTATGACAATGATTAACTGTTGAGTGTGAGTTTCCCATGAAAGATCTTCATCCACTTTAGTGATTCATTATTATCTGTACCAGGTCTCACTAGTAGACTGAGGTCAGATTTTGATGTTATTGGTGCAAATGAGATAAAGTTCGTTTTTGCTACATTCAAAATTATTCCATTAATGACATATCAATTGTTCATTTTGTTGACACAATTTGATGATTTCTTGGAAAGATCTTTATAATTATATCTTGTATATTGGGAGAAATGTCATTTATCATGATAATGATGAAATATTATTTTTCTTCGTGTAAACAATCTCGTGAAACATTCGGCTATGCTCTTGTTATCAATTTCATTTTTAATCAGAAAGCAATGACGAATATATTAAGTTTTTTTCCTCTTTTAAATTCACTTAGGCCGTTCATCAATAATGGATTTAAAAATTAATTATTAATGTATTCCAACGGCATTCAGTCTCAAAGGAAAAAAACGAACAATCGATACTCCATTAAATCGCTTTTACAACAATTTACTTGTTAAAAACAAATTTGTGTTTTAATCAAATACAAATCCCATTCAGCTGTGTTTTTAGTAAAACAATGGCACAGGTTGTAATGATTACTGGTATAAACAAATGCAGAGATATTTTATTTAAATTATTATTTATCCCTGGTTTCTATAATTTTGAGGTATTGTTTCGAAACCATTGAAAAATTACAAACAATATAATACAGTGTGTACGTAAAGTAAGTTATTCGTTATTTTTCTCACATTAAGGTCCCTGCTTTATGTGGTAGTCTTGTTGGCGCCAACCCGGTTCAACAAAACATATTCCTTCATTAATTTCAGATTAAATATTGTTACCTTACACAGCCTGGTATGGAACGCTCCAAAACATCCTTCATGTTAACCAAAAACCGCCAACTTATACTGGAATACTGATATCATTAGATAATTTTGTTCAAACAGACAAGCTTGAAAATAGATATATTATAATGGTATGTGATTTTTTCTTTCGTAAATTTAGACAGAATATGTTTTATAAATATTGTTCTTGTTGGGCGCCATCTGTCTTTATTACGTAGGAAAGTATAGACAATCTCAATCTCTCTAAGAGGTTAGATTTTTATAAAAGTCAATAACAACGAACGCAGTGAAAAATTATAAACATTTATTAAAGAAAAATTAACGATAAACTTTATCTATACAGGAACAATTGTTTGGTGGAATACGAGAAGTGTAGTTTTTATTAAAATAATATTTGCAAGTGTGATACGAAATTTTCTTAAACTTCTTACCTTATTCACAGAATTACTTTCTAACCTAACATAATTAAACTTTTATAGGGTTAGATTGTTTTCAATCTAACTTTATTATTGTGGTCTTTTATAGTTTAAACTTTTAAATATCGATATTTAGTAATTAAAATGGTACCTTTTATTCAATTTAAGCTTTTCGTTCTCATTTTAGTTATTCAAATAAATGGGATTCTATAAAATCGTTTTTCCATATAACACCAAACTCAGGAAACAGGATGGATATTTTTACGCCGAAGTTGGACTGGAGATATCCAAACAGGAACACAGGATAGGATGGATAATTTTGGAAAAAGCCACCTTTTAAGATTGTTGTTTTTCTTGATTTATTTTTATTTTTCATTAACCTCACTTTTTCTACCAGGTAACAATTTATTCTTTTAAATCGCGTTGCTTTGAGTTTTTCTTTTGTTTTTATGATACGGAGCGACGTAAACTCCTCAAAAGATTTTGGTAAAAAGCCTCGCTTTGTCACGTGAAATGGTTTTTATAAAGTACAAAGTCATAGGTTGCTAGATGAAAATTAGACATTTCTTAACCTAAATTTTTACAAAATTAAAAAAATTATTGATTTTATTGCAAATTTTGACTAATAACATCTTATTCTAGATATTAAAAGAAAAGATATACTTTTTATATAATTTCGAATTATATTAACTTTGTACAAAGACACTTTTTGTTCGTCATCATTGATTTTCTAAATATCATTAAACTTTATTATTATTGTACTTTTTTACTATATTTCTTTAGAAATCCTAAACTTTTTTTCATTTAATTTACCATCGTTTCGTTTAACTTAAACTAATTATGTTGAATTATTATTAGATTGAATTTTAAGGTTAACTTTTGATTTTCTTCCTCTGTTAGTATTTGATATAATAACGTTCTTAGTGTTATGGATTTTTCTATTCAGTTCTACGTTAAAATGCCAGTAAATACTTTAAATCTGTTAATCTAAATTTCTTATGTGATTACAATATTAACTTTTACAAGTAATATTTTCTTCTTGTCTAAGTTATTAGTTATACGTTTAAAAAAGGCTTTATATTCAATACCATTACAATATATTTTATAAAAAATTTAAATACTGACAAGTCCACAGTTTTATTAATATTACCAATTGATATTGTACAGTAAAGTGCGAATTTGCGTCATCAATATACTTTTATTATCTTTTAATATGACAGTGTAAATGAAGTAGAATGTGTTCAATTCAATTCACGATATCAGGGTCAGGGTAAATTGATTGACGGGTTTTATTGAAGTTTCAAATACTTAGTAAACACAACAAAATCCTTTCAAACGATTATTTTAACTGAAATAATAAATCATGAAAATAACACATATTTTTATTGTTCCGACATAATGAATGTATCACTATTTATAATTGTACAATATTTGCTTGTCTATCGCGTTATATCAGCTCCTTTAGCAGTATTCAAATGTTATATAAGATCTGAAGTTTACTGGCCATTGGGCACTATCCAGGCATGTCTGAAAATAATAGCTACCTCACAACAGAAAGAAATCTTGGGCGTTTTCAGACAGCAAAATGCACAGGGCAGCCTAAACATCAAACCAAGATGACTATTCGAGGACAAAATACGTCTGTTTTTCCATCATTGTACAGTTTAGGTCAATGCTAGTTTAAAAAAATAATTCCTAATTATTTTCCGGATGGGCAGACACCTCCCTGTATGCTGTACATTAGATAAACCTTGAATTCAGAACACGCCTATATCTAAGTCCAAAATTACGAAAATCAATCGATATAAGAAGTTCATAAATTAGATAGGAAGCTCTCAAAGTGAATAAAGTGAATAAATTCTCTAAGTTATTGTTATTATCGAAGTGAACATGCTGGTCGGGTCCATTTATCCGTTAATAATGGTTTTGGGCCGACAGATGGTGTGCGCACGGGAACAAAGTTTATGTACTTTGAATAGGCAGAAGCGGGTGCATGGAAATTGTGTCTTACATTTGTGTAACGAAACTCCGTCTAGGTAATGGTAATGGTTAGTCAATACGGGAATAGGAGAGAATACGTACAAAGGAATGTCGCCTATTCTTTCTTCCTTAATCCCGACGCGCTAGGATTTTAACGTTATTTACGTCTTAATATAAAAGTTTTCACTCTTTCTTTTTCGACTTTTTGAACTTAACGAGATCGGCGATAATAAATTAACTTTGTTTTACATATTTATGGCCCGGATTTGGGAGTACAGCTTTGCCAATTTTGTACACTTTTACTTTTCGCTTGTATATTGCTGTATCGTAAATTTTATCAATTATTTTACTACGAATATTTCCCTCGTCTTACTTTCCACCAATCACAAACGCGCAATTTTCAATTACAAATGGTTTCTAGCTGAAAAAACTGTATGACAGCTCCTGTCAGTAGTTTTTTCGAGTTTACCCGCGGCAAAAAAATGCAAGAGATGTATTTTATGAAGTCGTAAATAATTTTTGGTCCATTTAAAGATATTATCTTTAAGTCTAGTATTAAAGCTCGTAATGCGAAACGAAGGAATTTGCAGATGTGCGCCAATAAAAGGAAATAGAGCTCTACTTCATTAAAATAGGAAGAATACTACACAATGGTTTTATTATGGGACAAAGACACTCCGGCAGGACGCCAGCGAAAATTTTACCATTTCGCTTCAGTAGAACTTGCCTGGAGAGGTGGAGAAGCAGTCAATTGCAGAGTTCATTATACTGGAAGTGGATAATGCTGGGATTAAAACAGGTAGATAACTTAGTTACATATTTTTGTGGGTGAACAACAATTAATTAAAATTACACAGTTCAGCCAACTCAATAAAGCCTTATCTGCAAATGAATAATGAGCATTATTTCAACATTATAAACACCCTTAGAAGTGACGCCTCAGAACCTCCAGCTAAAAAACAGAAAGCAGAAGATCCTGCAGCCACTCCTCGAGCTTCTCACTCTATAGCTGGACCGGTGTCACCGAGTTCCTCCACTTTACCTGCGATAATAATCCATCTTGTGTTTCTAGGGATTATTTCCATAGCCGTGTTCCTCCACCAGGGGCCTGTACTAATGGGGGTTTTAAAACCCTAATTGCCATCAACAGGTAGGTGGAGGAACTGTATAAAACTTAAATTATTTACTAATAATTCAGTTGAAGTGGTAATTTATAAAGATGGAAGTCAAATTTATGTTGAGTGAAAAAGGCAAAAAAATGCTGTTGGTGGAAAATTTTAAGTTTTTTCAAGCTCATGTCGCGGTTTCTGGTATTGTTAGGTGGAGATGTATAAAACAAACGTGTTCTGCTAAAGTGTACTCCAGGAGTTTAGAGGACAATGAAATAATTGAAAGTTTACTAGTGCATAACCATGAAGAGGACAAAAATGTTTGCAGACAAGCAGTAAGCAACTCTTTAAAGAGAAAAGCTACGGTAGATGTAAATGAAAAACCTGCAAAACTTATACATGCAGAACTTAAATGCAACGAGTTTGCAGGTAGTCTTAATACCAATGATATTGACTGCTTCAGAAAGAATAAGTATGCTGCCCGACGAAAAATTCTTCCGCCTTTGCCAACAAGTCAAGAAGAAGTTTTTAAAGTTGTTCAAGGTAATGCAAACACATTTTGAGTTTAACTTATTTGTAAGTATCTAACGCATATTTTATTGATTTCAGATTTACATCCAAAAACAAATAAGGGAGAAGATTTTTTACTTTCTCTAGATCAGACTCATCAAATTATAATTTTTACTTGTTATACAAATTTATTTTTTATGTGTTCTGTGGACACAATATTTATGGACGGAACTTTTGAAAATTGTACCATTTTTTTTACAACTATTTACAATTCATGGTTATAAAAATGGCCATTATGTCCCGCTAGCTTTCTGCCTTCTTCCTAATAAAAAAGCCTTAACATATATTAATTTATTTAGTATTCTTAAACGAAAATGCATCGAGTGTAATTTAGTATTTGAGCCAAAAGGAATAGTTATTGATTTTGAACTGGCTATACATAAAGCTGTAAAAAATAGTTGGCCACAGTGTAAAATAATAGGATGTAGATTTCATCTTGGTCAATCTTGGTTCAGAAAGATACAAAACTTGGGTCTTTCTGCCATATATAAATTAAAGGACTCTGAAGAAGGAAAAGTCTTAAAATTGTTTTTTGGCTTGTCGTTCTTAAATCCAGATGATGTGAGAGATTGTTTTGTTGAAGAGCTATTTGAAAAAATTCCTAGTGGTAACGCAAAAATTCTCGAATTTTGCGACTATATTGTTGATAATTACATTAGTGAAGAAGCTATATTTCCTACTGAATTATGGGCCTGTGCTTCAAACGAAATGTTCCGATCAACAAATAGTTGTGAATCTTTTCATTCACGGTTTAATTCTCATTTTTATGAATCGCATCCCAATATTTTCAAATTTTTAGAAATCCTCACTAATTTCCAAATTGAAACATACATAAAAATTAAAACAGCTCACAATTATCCTAAAAAAATACGTCGTGAGTTAAAATTAAAACAAGACCGCATTCAGAGTGAAATAGACCTATACGTATCTAAGAAAATAACGAGATATCAATTTCTAAAAAACATTTGTTTTTCGTATTTACCCGTTACCAAGTAAAAACATATTCATTTAGTATAATTTTGTATATTATTTTTTTTATACCAAGTTTGTACTTACATACCTATTAATTTTTCGATTTTTGTAATATATATTAGAAATAGAAAATGACTGTTATTATCTTCCTATAATCCTATAATCCCTTTCCCTTCGGTACCGTGCAGGAACTCGGTTGCCGGATTACGATTACCGCAGGTAGGTGGAGGAACCCGGCGACGCCCAGCTGGACCCATCAACAACATTAAGAGGGGCCTTGCCACTGCCGACCTCGTTTTCAGTTGGCAATACTGAATATGCATAAAAATTTGACGATTTTTTGGAGAGTTAATCTCGAGAACGGAATTTTTGTTTGTGGAAATATTTATACCCGTTATAGCTTATACCTTGGAATAGGACATCTCCTTTTTTGAGTCAATTTTAAGGATTAATAAAAAAGATATCAGCCATTTAGTGGAGGTGTGTTTTTGACAGTTTTGACAATTTGTGATCACCAATTTTAACGTGAAAAGGAGATGTCCTAAATGAAGGATACAGAATTAATTTCCGAGAATACCAATTCGCAAAACTTTATAATTATTGAGATTAACTCTCCAGAAAAAAAATTTTTATGTAAGTTGCCTATATCCCAGTAAGATTTTCTCTTTCCATAGTTCAGGCGTTTTCCGCCTCACACTTTGAGACAGTGGCGCTTTTTGGTTTTATTTTGAACGATGTATGCAACCAGTTTTACGAATACGAATAAAGAAAGTTTAGATGTTTAGAACTGACATTTTAGGTTATGTTGGTTAATTTATTATTTATTCGTGTGTTTTGCAATTTTTTTTAATGAGTAAATTAGTATTAACTAAAACCAGTTCTTCAGTTTAAAGTATTTCAATTAATGCCGTATACCTCATATAGGGCATGTTTCACTTTAAAATTGGTGATCACAAATTGTCAAAAGCACACCTTCCACTAAATGATTAATATGTTTATTATTCTTTAAAATTTGTTGAAAAATGGAGATGTCCTATTCCAAGGTGTAAGCTATAACGGGTAAAAATATTTCCACGAACAAAAATTCCATTCTCGAGAGGCTGTTCAAAAAATCTTCAATTTTTATGCATATTCGAAGGAAGTCGTCAGTGTTAAAAATTAGTGATATGGAGAATGTGCAATTCAACTATAACAGTTTTTTGTGATTTTTATTCGTGCATTCAAAATAGTGTCTGCATAGTTGGGAATCACAGACATTTGCAGAAATTAATATTTACAGTATGTCTCACATATTAACCCGTCCATGGGACTCTTGATGTAGGTTTGTTACACATTTTATTTGCTATTATGTCTTTTGTCCATTGCTAAAAAGCAATGCAGTTTTTTCATAGTGTATTGTTTTGTTTTTGTTTTAGTGAATAACTGTAATTAGGTACTTTTAAATAAAGAAATAATTATTAATTATTCAATTTATTTTCTTACAAAAATGATTTTATAATATTTAATGATTTACAATAAAGTTAACATTAAAGAAATGAGTTTACGATTAATACATGCAAGTATATTAGAACTAAGAATCTGAAATAAATTTATGATTAATAAATGCAAGTACTAGCACTTATTTATTTATTTATCGTATCACTGCATATGGTTGGATGGTTGGATTAAATGTCGCGTCAGGCATCATGTGCTTTAGCCGGGAGATCAAAAGATTGTCCGGCTGCCAAGTTTGTTAGCTCTTTAGCGTTACCCAGGGTGCACCACGTGGAGGCGAGCTAACTTTACACCCCTGAATCTGAAATAAATTTATGATTAATAAATGCAAGTACTAGAAATAAGAATCTGAATTAAATTTATGATTAATAAATGCAAGTACTCGAACTGAAAATCTGAAATAAATTTTTGATTAATAAATGCAAGTACTAGAACTAAGAATCTGAAATAAATTTATGATTAATAAATGCAAGTAGTCGAACTGAAAATCTGAAATAAATTTATGATTAATAAATGCAAGTACTCGAACTGAAAATCTGAAATAAATTTATGATTAATAAATGCAAGTACTAGAACTAAGAATCTGAAATAAATTTATGATTAATAAATGCAAGTAGTCGAACTGAAAATCTGAAATAAATTTATGATTAATAAATGCAAGTACTCGAACTGAAAATCTGAAATAAATTTATGAATAATAAATGCAAGTACTAGAACTAAGAATCTGAAATAAATTTATGATTAATAAATGGAAGTAGTCGAACTGAAAATCTGAAATAAATTTATGATTAATAAATGCAAGTACTCGAAATGAAAATCTGAAATAAATTTATGATTAATAAATGCAAGTACTAGAACTAAGAATCTGAAATAAATTTATGATTAATAAATGCAAGTAGTCGAACTGAAAATCTGAAATAAATTTATGATTAATAAATGCAAGTATTCTATTTGAATGTACTTACTAAGGGTCACAATTACAACACACCAATGTTGCCGTAATGCCTCTAAATTATCAATGACTAAAAAGCTTTTTTAAAATAAATGTACATATTATATTTTCCATTTAAAATATTTTGGAATGTAATATAAAAACGCTTTTCATATAAATTCATATCGTATATTGATAATAAAGAAATATCTAGGTAGGTATTTTCGACACTGTTCTGATGCTGCGGTAAATAAATAAAGTATAAAGTTTAGTATGGATACTAAATACGTGTCACTGGTTTTTTGGGTAAAATTTTAAAGTAGGTTTATTGTTGTATATTATTCTTATATGAAAAATCACACTGAATACAATGGTGACATTAAAAAATTTATAAATAGCCGTCTTCATTGTTAAAAGCGATCGTTTGTGAGCATTTAATTTTTCAACCCTATTTTTTGGACTTTTTAACGAAAATGGTGACACGGACAAAAAAAATTTCAAGGGATGAAACATGAACAATTTATCATAACCCATGGTTTATATAAGACTTGCAGCGATTTTTTATCTGTAACCGTTCAATTGTTATATACAAATTAATGCTTCACCCTAAAGATTATACATTTATATAATTCTCAATTTTCGTATGAATCCATTCATGTTTAAATATTTTTTTTATGTTAGAAATATTATTTTCCGAGCTCCATTCCTATCTGATGTATTTAGTGAGATTAGTCGCGTGGCAGCGCTATTCATATTAAAATAAACGGATTTATACGAAAATAATTGAAAATTAATTAAATTAATAAAATATAAACTCTATTTTGATGCTAGAAAAAAAATAGTAAACAAAAAAAATGAAATTTCCTAAAAATAAAAAATAAAATTTCTGTCGTGGCTGAAGCCGGTATCGAACTCATGACAAATGGATTATTATTAGCGCTCTCTGCGACAAGACTAACCGTGAAAATAAAGAAAATTTATTCTCTCAGATTCCTTAGATATCCCAAATAATATATTATATTTTAATACTAGCAGCGCCACCTAGCATACAGGAGATTCACTGAATTCTTAAGATATCTATCTCTCTTCATTATTGCAGAAAGACAGTGATAAAAGATAAAGATAAAGATGGGGATTTTTGGTGTTTGTAGTTTGGCATACCTGTCGCGACGCCCCTCTTAATGATTTACCTACACCCAACGTTATCAATGAGTTAACAAAGATTTGAAACAATACTCCTACTGTATACCAAAATTGCAATTTATTGTTATAATATTACTAAATTATTACTACTTTTAATTATTTTGATTTAATTTAATTTTAAATAAAATTTTTAATAAATTTATTTGACTATTATTTGGGTTTGGAATTTTAAATAATGTTCTATAATTTATTTTGTTATTTAATTTTAATATTTTTGTTGATACCACCACGACTATGCTCAAATTGATATCTGTAAATCTTTCTAATTTCAGGGATTCTTTAATTGTGAGTTCACGTTCTTATAACTTCCCCTTAATCTATGCTACTGATAGTCTCTGTATTTGGCACAAAATAAAATGTTGTTTCAAAATATAAATGTACTTTTTCAAAATTTGTAACTTTTCCTTAATATTTTTTTAACTTTTCAAAATTTATTTTCTTAAATTTTTCCTCCTAATCTCTCTCTACCATTTTCTAACTAACTAACTTCTTTTAAACTTTTTAAATTAAAATATTTTCTTAAATTTTTCTACTAAACTCCTTCTACCATTTTATAAACTAACTATTTTCTTTTTTTTGTTGCTAGGTTCCCTTCTGACGTCATGCAGAAACTCTCAAATTATTTCAAAATTTTGATTCTATTATACTTTATTATCAATTTTATGTGTTTTGAATTTCATAATTTTAATTATAACAATTAACATACTTTCCCTTTATATTCTGGTGTTCAATTTTCTACATTTTATCAATTTATAATTTAGTTACCAAAGTTGGTATCCTTACATTTCATTTTAAATAGTTGTCACAACCCTTATTTTATTTCGCCATACAGGTTGTCCTGATATTATAATTTGTTATAAAGATCGTCCCAAAATAAATTGTTAATAAAATTTTGAATTTTGAATATTATTTAATTTTGGTTTTAAATTTTTAGATTACTATCAGAGCTTTTAAAAAGGATTTTTTTAATAATAAGGATCTCACATTAAATCAATCCCTTAGGTAAGTTCACCTTTAACGTTTCTCTTTATCTATAAATTACCATTTTGTTTATTTTTTCTAAATTCTATTTTAATAATATGATTTCTTTATTTTTAGGTGACGTTCATTTTATTTTACCTGATACATTAATTTTAAGAAGAAATATCGGATTGGGCATAGTCTGGGTATTTATTTTCTTCAATTTATAATTTAATTTTACCTAAATATTATAATTTTGATAATGTTAAATTCCACTTACTTTTGATAATGTTAAATTCCAGTTAATTGTACCATAAATAATTAAGTTTGTCGTATTTTGTGATTAAATAAATTACCTGTTTTTCAGTTTTTAAATTAATACCTACATATTTATTATGTAAGTATACAGAGCTGGGTAGTATCCGGATACTTTTGATGTATCCTAAAGCTGTATCCGGATACTTTTTAAATTTTGTATCCGGTATCCGTATCCGTGACCAAATTTGAAAGTATCCGGTATCCGGTATCCGGTATCCGGATACTTTTAAATTTTCAACGTCTGCCGGTACCACACTTCAATCCAGATGTACATACTACATAGTATGTTAAATCCCATTTTAATTTCCGCACTCATGGTATAATACGTTTACGGATGTTTAAATAACTGTTGTTAAAATTTCAAATCATTTTTCTGAAATATCTTTTGAGCAGTGTTATATGGAAGATTATACAACTCTACTTAGTTACCATGCATTGATAAGCGAATATACCCTTGAAGACGTGGTATAATCAAAGGTAATACCACGAGTCCTCCAAATTTTATCGATTAAATTTTTGGTTTTCACGAAAACGGCTTTATTTGGAAAAACCACGAAAACAAACTGATTGATAAAATCTTTATCTTTATCTTAAATCAGTTTGTTTGAGTGGTTTTGCCTAAAATAAAGGCGTTTGAGTATGAAGATCAAAAATTTAATCTATAAAATTTCAGAGGACGAGTCGTATTTGAAAGGATTATTTTTTGAATCATTTTGTATTAAAAACAGAGAACATAGTCATTTATGCAAAAGAAACTTTACACACAAATATTGAAAATTTTCTTTACCAATTTAAATTGAAACCTGAGCTGTTATAGTTTTACATACAGGGCCACCAAGGCGATTTTTTGACTGGCTACCCCGCGAAACGGCGCCGTAAATAAAAGCGAAGAAGAAGAATGAAATGAAGTCTTTCTTAATTTAATTAATTTTAAGTTTAGTGTTAAAGTGAGGTATCTAAAAATGTTGAAATAAACTAATAAAAACAGGTTAGTTTACAAATACATTTTGAAATTTGGTTATTAACATAGATTTGCAATACATTTTAGTATAATAATAATTGATAAATGTTTACATTTGACATCTCAAATAGGTAAACACAGTTTAATCAAAAAACAAAAACGACGAAGCGGTTTTATCAAAGGTAATACCACGAGTCCTCCAAATTTTATCGATTAAATTTTTGGTTTTCACGAAAACGGCTTTATTTGGAAAAACCACGAAAACAAACTGATTGATAAAATCACGAGTCCGCAGGACGAGTGATTTTATCTTAAATCAGTTTGTTTGAGTGGTTTTGCCTAAAATAAAGGCGTTTGAGTACGAAGATCAAAAATTTAATCTATAAAATTTCAGAGGACGAGTCGTATTTGAAAGGATTATTTTTTGAATCATTTTGTATTAAAAACAGAGAACATAGTCATTTATGCAAAAGACACTTTACACACAAATATTGAAAATTTTCTTTACCAATTTAAATTGAAACCTGAGCTGTTAGGCTGTTATAGTTTTACATACAGGGCCACCAAGGCGATTTTTTGACTGGCTACCCCGCGAAACGGCGCCGTAAATAAAAGCGAAGAAGAAGAATGAAATGAAGTCTTTCTTAATTTAATTAATTTTAAGTTTAGTGTTGAAGTGAGGTATGTAAAAATGTTAAAGGCGTTTTGGCGTTAATAAAAACAGGTTAGTTTACAAATACATTTTGAAATTTGGTTATTAACATAGATTTGCAATACATTTTAGTATAATAAAAATTGTTAAATGTTTACATTTGACATTTCAAAAAGGTAAACACAGTTTAATCAAGAAACAAATACGAAGAAGCGGTTTTATCAGTATAAAACACAATGATTGGTTAGGATCCTGAGCTGTTATTGGCTGAAACCACAAAATCTGACTGTATTGACAGATGAAAAAAATAATCAGTATAAAACACAATGATTGGTTAGGATCCTGAGTTGTTATTGGCTGAAACCACAAAATCTGACTGTTTTGACAGATGAAAAAAATAATTGATTATACTTCCGAGTCACGAGGCGTATTTCGCGAAACACCACGAGAGCGCAGCTCGAGTGGTGTTTTGAAGAAGTACGTCGAATGAGGAGGATATTATAAATATTATTTTAGTATGCTCGCGTGGTATTTGACTATATTCGTACGAATTATATAATTATTTTTACTATGACAACCTTTTCAAGAAGTAAGTATACGAATTACAAAAATGATTATACCACGTCGTCAGGCGTATATTCGCTTATCGATACATGGTACCTAACTAAGTAAAAATAGCAAGTGCTATTGGCTAAATGTATGATCAGTATTTATACTATCCTCCTCATTCGACGTATTTCTTTAAAACACCACTCGAGCTACGCCCTCGTGGTGTTTCACGAAATATGTCTCGTGAGTCGGAAGTACGATCGATTATTTTCTATGCTCTTGTGGTATTACTACTGAAAATCGCCGTTTGTTTATTAATATGTTTTTAATTTCATTTATAATTATAACTATGTTTCTATAAAAGTAATAAACTACTTGTGAACCAACTATTTCTTGTTTCTTGAGTACTTTTTGATTTCTCCTTCCATTATTTTATGAATTTTCTTTTTAATATCATACAATAAAAATACATGTACTTAAGTATATTACATAATTCTAATACAAGCAATTTAGGTCCCTTTTAAAAGTATCCTTAAAAGTATCCTAAAAAGTATCCGGATACTTGTATCCGAGTATATTTTTAACTGAAAGTATCCGTACATTTTTTAAAAGTATCCGGATACATTTCGAGTATCCGTATACGGTACTCGGATACTTTTTTTCTGTATCCGACCCAGCTCTGTAAGTATATATAATAGATAGTATGTAGTATCTATTACTCATGAAATAGTCTTGTCAAATACCATTCGGGTATCAAATGTTTCCTCTGAAAAAATAGAAAAAACACAATGCAAAGTAATATTTTTTTAACAAAATTCATTCGTGCAGGTGCAAAAATCCTCGTTTTCGACTAGGATTTTTGTTGACACCAGCACTCATGCTTCTAGTTAAAATATTACTTATCAACATGTTTTTTCGATTTTTTCTGAAATTAGATGCCCTTATGATACTACTTACGATAATTTTCAATTTCTGTCATTCAAATAAAATTTTAAACCCTATTTATTTAATTAAAAGATTAAGGATCAGAAGCTGCTCAAGAAATTACGATAAGATTTGTTTGACTTAACCATTTTTCAATAACTTTCTGCCAAATTCTTTTTTTTTGTAAAGTATTTTAAGCAAGACTCAATATAAAAGTTTTATCGCAAGTGACTTTTTAATTTTTCGTCTCAAGCTTGAATAGACCATTTCACTCCTTATTTACCGACCACAATGGAGGATTTGGAGCAAAGAATAACAGAAGCTGGTAGAAATATAGAAAGAGAAAAATTTTATAATCGCCTTTTATTGTTTAAAAAAATTCTTGCTGCTCATATGTCAATTCTATTATTGTTTGTTCTCGCTTCATGGATAAGTTTTAATAAACATAAAATGTAATAACCCCACCATAAGTAATAACCGGGGTAGTTTTAAGGTTACTCTTTTACCTAGCTGCGTGTCTATCAAACCTTGGCAGAGCGGTCAATTAAGGCTTACTGAGTTTTATACCTGAAAGAAAATCCTAGAAGGGCGTGATCCCTGCAGCGATTCAGTGCAGAATATACCTTTGTCTCACGAAGTGTCTAAAACTCTCGGGGTTTGGGGATTTAAAAGCAACGCTTGCTAAAATTTAAATGAATCTATTGACTAATAAAAGAAAATGGTTAACAAGACATGACTACAATATTAAAATAATGACTATCCTTTACTACTACGAAAATGCATAAAATGATCCCAAAATGATAAAAAATTAAACTAATAATGAAAGAAATTAAAAAAATCGCTCTGTGGCGGTAAAATGAAACCACACGTAATATTTCTACTTGAAATTAAGTGACAAAAGGGTTAACGTGAAATCGAAACTTTGTTTCTACTAAATATCAGAAGTTCGCTAGTTACCTCACGATACATGTGACATAAAAGGAAAAGGTCCATTCAAGTACTGGATAAAATTTACGAACAAAGGTTAAATTTCTGATGCCTACAGACAGGCTTTACTGTATACAATACTTAACCCAACAACCGTTTGGGGAAGCACTCCTAATAGCGGGAAAAAAAAATGCGAGAACAATTAACTGGAGTTAGACTTAACTCTCTACAAACAACACGAGTCGGTTCGAAATGAATAGAAGGGTTAAGAAAAATCGAATCACATCTTACTCTTAGCTCGTCCTCAAATTGGGGTGAAATCTACAGCCCGGGAAATCCCTTGTAGACGTGGGGGCGACGAACGTATTCCTGGTTCTACGCCAAACCAAACTGTATCACTAGCGCAACGCGTCACTAACCGAACCGCGCGGTACGAAAAAAAAACTCAAAATCAAAAAAACCAAACTTACTCAGGAAACCAAACTTATTTTTCTCTACTAGAAAACGCGACTTTTACAGCGCGACCCGTGGACCACTAACGAGGGGTCCGTATATGATTACCGGCTCTCACCTCTCTTTTTCGTCCCCGCGATCAGAAAAACTTTACTTTTTATAAAATTTTGTCCCCTCTTTGTTGGAGGGATACTATTTTTCCTCAACTTATTAGACGGTCCAATCGCGATCATTTTCTTGGACGCCATT
This sequence comes from Crepidodera aurea, assembly GCA_949320105.2. Lineage (NCBI taxonomy): Eukaryota > Metazoa > Arthropoda > Insecta > Coleoptera > Chrysomelidae > Crepidodera > Crepidodera aurea. The sequence continues at coordinate 106,263,482 of OX439472.1, forward strand.
ACAATTGTCTTATATACTGACCAATCACGCGTACTCCGTTATTGTTTATCATACAAATTACTAGAAATGAAAATAATGCCAATTCGGCACTTTTATCTTTTGCGTTACATTGTAAAGGAACTTTGACCAGAAAAATTGTTTATGACATCCAATATTTAATTTCCTTGAATTAAAACAGAACGGTGTCGGATTGCTCAACTTATATTTTGAAATTTTTCAACAAGCAACAAAATTTTGTATGGTTTTTGCAAAACTTGCATTGTGGTAATTTTCTAGATGATTCGATTTTTCTACTGTTTGAACCGCTAGTTATTTACTTTGACTATACCGGGTGTTTTAAAATTATCTATAACTTTCATTTATTTCTTTCGCCATTTTTCCAGATATTACAAAAATAATAAATACACTTATTTACTTATCGAGTCAGCTAACTGTAGAACTAAGGTAAACTTCTGAGTTCCAAAGATTGGATTTTTTTCTATGAAGCAGAATCTATTTCAAAAACTCATTGGATTGCTGGTTTGTGTCCTCAGTGATCAATGTTCGATTATTAAAAGCTTAAAGAGTTCATTCACATTCTATAAAATATTTAAGAAGCGACAAGTCGTAAATATGAGTAAATTATTAAACCGGCGCTTAAATTTTAATGGTTTTTCCATATCAATATTTACAACCGAAGATCCAGTAATAGGATTTTCATGGTACAAAAACGAAATTTCCATCCCGAAACTTTTTCACTTATTTGAATACATCATTGATATAAAGGGCTCCCAAAGCATATTATCCTGCTCTTACTGATTCCAAGCAAAATATGACACGTCCTTAGGGATATTTAAATATGCTTTTGGTTCGTTGAGCCGAAGAAAACCCAAAACTTTGCGATATCTATCTTGTACCCTTAAAAATATCCAAACATATCTTGTGTTACGCGATTTTTGTGTTCAATTCTTCTGGGAGTTTGCGAAAATTGGAAGTTCGACTTCAGTAAATGAGGGGAAGTTAAAAATGGAAATTGAAAGTTTCCTGTAAGTTATGCAAACGCAATAAAGGAGAACGGAAAGAATTAAATTTTCAAAGTTAAGAATAGATGGAGATGATTCATTGTACGTTCATTAAGAAGCATTGGTAGAGAAAAATGATTCGTAACTTCTTATTAATTAACATTTTAAATAGAATTAAAACTTTTTTTGTTGTAAAAGAAGGGATCATTCCAATATATTGGTGCGTTTGAAGAAAGAAATTGCGTAAAAACGACCCTCCATTGAGAAAAACAAAGTGCTTTTTCTCCAAGATAATGCACCTTGCTACAGCCATTGCAATTTTATTTTCTTCCTTATCCACCATATTCAACCTGCTCATTTTAAAAGCAACAAATCTCAGAAGCTTTTTTGATGTTTTTTTTACATGAATTTGATAAAAAGGATTCCCAACTAGTGAAGCATACGGTAAATTTGATTGTACGAGAGGTACACAGATTTCAGGATGTTGATGGAAAAACTATTAGCATTTCTAAGGAGAAAACCTAGCATTTGAGAAGCTTTGCTGATAACTGTGGACTTTTTCATGAACTATGAGGGAACACTGTAATTAGAAAGTATATGTACTAATATCACTGAAAATTTTGTTTTTTGAATTCACTGATAGCTAATTAGGAAAAACATGTGTTTGTGACGTCCCATTCATCGAAATTAGATTTGACATATTTAGATGTGCTACCATCTATGGTAAGAAGAGAGTATTGACATTAAATTTTGACTGAATCTAGTCAAGATGTCACTCTCTTCTTTTTTATCCCTTTCAGAGATTAATACAAAGTGAGTAAACCAGTAAGTAATTTTAATTTATTAGATTCGACATCCTAAGACCGGTTTCTGTCTTTCGACTTCATCAGTTAGGCTTTTCGAATCCAATAAATAAAATTCCAAACTCGTACAAGTCAATAGCTATATCCGCTATAAGATAACATTTTTAGATGTGCTACCATCTATGGTAAGAAGAGAGTATTGACATTAAATTTGGACTGAATCTAGTCAAGATGTCACTCTCTTCTTTTTTATCCCTTTCAGAGATTAATACAAAGTGAGTAAACCAGTAAGGAATTTTAATTTATTAGATTCGACATCCTAAGACCGGTTTCTGTCTTTCGACTTCATCAGTTAGGCTTTTCGAATCCAATAAATAAAATTCCAAACTCGTACAAGTCAATAGCTATATCCGCTATAAGATAACATTTTTAGATGTGCTACCATCTATGGTAAGAAGAGAGTATTGACATTAAATTTGGACTGAATCTAGTCAAGATGTCACTCTCTTCTTTTTTATCCCTTTCAGAGATTAATACAAAGTGAGTAAACCAGTAAGGAATTTTAATTTATTAGATTCGACATCCTAAGACCGGTTTCTGTCTTTCGACTTCATCAGTTAGGCTTTTCGAATCCAATAAATAAAATTCCAAACTCGTACAAGTCAATAGCTATATCCGCTATAAGATAACATTTTTAGATGTGCTACCATCTATGGTAAGAAGAGAGTATTGACATTAAATTTTGACTGAATCTAGTCAAGATGTCACTCTCTTCTTTTTTATCCCTTTCAGAGATTAATACAAAGTGAGTAAACCAGTAAGTAATTTTAATTTATTAGATTCGACATCCTAAGACCGGTTTCTGTCTTTCGACTTCATCAGTTAGGCTTTTCGAATCCAATAAATAAAATTCCAAACTCGTACAAGTCAATAGCTATATCCGCTATAAGATAACATTTTTAGATGTGCTACCATCTATGGTAAGAAGAGAGTATTGACATTAAATTTTGACTGAATCTAGTCAAGATGTCACTCTCTTCTTTTTTATCCCTTTCAGAGATTAATACAAAGTGAGTAAACCAGTAAGGAATTTTAATTTATTAGATTCGACATCCTAAGACCGGTTTCTGTCTTTCGACTTCATCAGTTAGGGTTTTCGAATCCAATAAATAAAATTCCAAACTCGTACAAGTCAATAGCTATATCCGCTATAAGATAACATTTTTAGATGTGCTACCATCTATGGTAAGAAGAGAGTATTGACATTAAATTTTGACTGAATCTAGTCAAGATGTCACTCTCTTCTTTTTTATCCCTTTCAGAGATTAATACAAAGTGAGTAAACCAGTAAGGAATTTTAATTTATTAGATTCGACATCCTAAGACCGGTTTCTGTCTTTCGACTTCATCATCTAAAAATGTTATCTTATAGCGGATATAGCTATTGACTTGTACGAGTTTGGAATTTTATTTATTGGATTCGAAAAGCCTAACTGATGAAGTCGAAAGACAGAAACCGGTCTTAGGATGTCGAATCTAATAAATTAAAATTCCTTACTGGTTTACTCACTTTGTATTAATCTCTGAAAGGGATAAAAAAGAAGAGAGTGACATCTTGACTAGATTCAGTCCAAATTTAATGTCAATACTCTCTTCTTACCATAGATGGTAGCACATCTAAAAATGTTATCTTATAGCGGATATAGCTATTGACTTGTACGAGTTTGGAATTTTATTTATTGGATTCGAAAAGCCTAACTGATGAAGTCGAAAGACAGAAACCGGTCTTAGGATGTCGAATCTAATAAATTAAAATTCCTTACTGGTTTACTCCCTAGATTTGACATAGTTGTGCGAGTTGTGCAGAATGGAAACTCGAATTGCAGTTACATCTGAATTGTAGGTTTGTTCATTTGCTGCTAAGAGCAAAATATTGTAAATCTTTTTTCTCTCTTCAGATCTCTTTTCTTGATAATTATAACACATATAATGCACAATGGACAAGAAATTGAATGTACTGTGTAATGTTATTAAAAGCAAAAACAAACGTTAACCTCAAATCTTATGCAACTTACAACTTTTATTACTCTGAGCATACACCTGATAACTGTTGTTCCGTGATAACTGTGTTTAGGATTTGCGGTGTTGCCAATGATCGTTCTTCATGAAAAGGTAGGCCTGTTCAGAAATTTCGAATGTTTTAGGTAAAGAAAACAGTAGCTAAAAGGTGGAATTTTATAGATAAGTCGATTGATTGACAGAGTTCAATTATATATCATTGGTGTATATCAAGCAGTGAGCTTTAGTTTTGGGAAGAACAGTGATGCATGTTTCTGAACGTAGATTTGGAGGGGGGGTGTTTCCGATGAATGTAAATGAAAAATATATGGTGGCAATCTAAGTGAATTGGACGTTTTATAAGAAATACCATTGACGTACATAAGTTTTGGAATTTATTTTTCGTAATGTTAAGGTCCATTGTAAAGGGTATGGTTTTTAGATCTAGTAAGTTGATCAGTAGCAATTGTCTAAATTATGTGACATTCCATTTTTTATAGATTTATATTTTATTTATTAGGGAAGCATTGGAATGAATGTATCACTCTTGAATGATACTATGTATAACGTCGAATTTCGTCTTGTTTTATTATTTATCCTACGAAATTATTGAGTAAACGAGTGTGCACTAAAGAAAAGAATTTTGAAAATTTTTCAGTTATATATTTCTAACCCTAATAAAACCAATTCACATTTTCATTTAATTTGCTCAAACGAGTATTCGTTACATAAGTATAAAACTAATTCAATAATTCCATAACGATTTTCAATTTGACTGGGAGAATTAATGAAAATCGCGTACCCTCCCTCAAAGGTAAGCATTCCAACGGAAATTAATTTGAGGAATTAAAACTTCAGAGTGACATACAGAGCGAAGAATGAAAAATGTTGCTTCTATTTGCATCACGCAGTAGAATAGAATTATCACCGATGTATAAAATTGCAAAAGCAGAATAAATTATTTCTGCATTAATAATTGTTTTTTTTAAGTTAGGGTTTTTAAGTTACTGGTAGGTAATAAAGAGAAGGGGGTTGAAAAGTTCTTTATATCTCACAAAGTTATTTATTGGCGACCGGTTTCGACAATATTATGTCATCATCAGGCACACCTAGATGGATGGTTAGAAATTAATTGTCAAAACAGCAATTAAGTTTGAAAAATAAAATAAAATAAAAGTTAGAGAAGTTAGACTAATGGATAAGTTATGGTGAGTCTAACTTCCATCTAGGTGTGCCTGATGATGACATAATATTGTCGAAACCGGTCGCCAATAAATAACTTTGTGAGATATAAAGGACTTTTCATCCCCCTTCTCTTCAATAATTGTTTTATTTATTTTTAATTTAATTTTTAATTAATCAAGACGCGCTCTGTTAATTTTTGTAAAATAATCTTTTAAACATTATCCCTATTTCAAACTGTATGTCCCTTTTGAGTTTCGCCAACGAAAAGGTTTGCATTTAATTTACAATGGAAAATAACAAGTGCAAACTAAGCACAATTTTAAGTGATACTGTTTCCGGGTTTTAACAACTTTAGGTTGTCAAATATCAAATAACAAGTTTGGTCATCGTATCGTAATGAAATATCTCGAATGCTTGTGCAATGATTTTGGTAACAAGTTCAAAATATTGCGGCCAGTGACGGAGACAATGTTTAAAAAAATTAACGCATATAATGTTAGAGTAAGGAATTTAATTTATCAGATTCTACATCCTAAGACCGGTTTCTGACTTTCGCTAACTTTGTATTAATCCCTTAAAGAGATACGAAGAAGAGAGTGACATCTTGATTAGAATCAGTCAAATAAAAACTTTGCAACACACAATGCAAATTGAGTGTATGCAACAGTATATGCAACACCCAATACATCGGGAATCGTTGTTTTGTCAAGTGTCAAAACTCTCTTCTAACCATAATGTTGTTTCCATTTTCAATACCTTCCTGCTTCACATTTGTAACTGAAATTCATATACAGATGGATCTTTATTTTTTTTATTATTGAGACAGTTGTAGTTTGAGAAGATATTTTCAATTAATTAAAATTTGAAAATTGACTATAAATAGGAAGTATAATAAAAACGAAAGTGAATAAGAAAATGACAATATAAATATAATTTTGAAATTAACCATAAAAAAGCCGTTTCAACCACATTATCGCGAATGATGAATGTATAAATCCACGAGTTATAAAGTAATCAATCTTTTCCCAAGGTACAGTCAGAGAAAGATAGTCTGTCTTTTTTAAATTCATTTTTCTCTTTTGTGACTTCCAAGATTTCTGTCAAACTATTTATCATTTCCTGTACCAATTCTATTTCTAAACCTTCAATTTTTCTAATATTCCAAGCACCTAATTTAATGAGTGTGTTTTAGTTACTGACTCCTAATCCCATAAAGTTTATTTAATAAAATTACAATGCTTTGAGAAATACTTTACAAAGTATGCGTAAAATTAAATTGCACTTCACTATATCCAATTCTCTTAAAAAACTGTGCATTTATTCTTTCTAGACCCCTACATATAATTTTTAATGAATCTTTAAACTCTGGCTACTTTCCCGACGTTTGGAAGACCAGTTATGTCATTCCTATCCATAAATCAGGTGATAAATCTAATATAAAAAAACTGCAAACCTATCAGTATGATGAGTACAATACCAAAATTGTTCGAAAAACTAGTAACAAAATTTTTAACATCAATGTTATCAGCTTTAATCATTGATGAACAGTTTGGCTTCTGTGCTGGTAGAAATACAGAACTGAATCTCATTTCCTACTCAGCAACTATTACAGAGGCATTAGAAAATGGATTAGAAGTTCACTCAATATATACAGATTTTATAAAGTGTCACACAATATCATGCTTAAAAAACTAAATGGAATTTCTGGACCAATGCTAAACTGGATTCAGAGTGAAATAACTGGTCGTATCCAAATGGTCAAAGTTAACAATTTTATATCTTGCGAAATACCAGTGACCTCTGGCATAACGCAGGGATCGCATCTAGCTCCACTAATTTTTAATCTTTTTATAATTGTTGCAGCCTGTTGTTTTATTTGTTGCCGCATCCTTTTATTTGCAGATGATCTGAAAGCATTTAAAATCATTTCGAATCCTGCTGACTGTCTAGACCTACAGCAGAGCCTCGTGACTTTTTCCCGTAAACGAGAAAAAACTAATTACAATTATCTCATTAAGGATGATATTCTTACAACAACTGATACTATAAAAGACCTATCATACTTAACCCTGAATCTCCTATGTTGATTGCATTACGTTCATTGTAAATAAAGCTCTTAGAATGCTTGGGTTTATAAAAAGGAACACTGATGATATTAGTAAACCAGTAAGAAATTTTAATTTATTAGATTCGACATCCTAAGACCAGTTTCTGCCTTTCAGCTTCATCAGTTAGGCTTTTCGAATCCAATAAATAAAAATTCCAAACTCCTACAAGTCAATAGCTATATCCGCTATAAGATAACATTTTTAGATGTGCTACCATCTATGGTAAGAAGAGAATAAATAAATTAAAATTCCTTACTGGTTTACTCACTTTGTATTAATCTCTGAAAGGGATAAAAAAGAAGAGAGTGACATCTTGACTAGATTCAGTCAAAATTTAATGTCAATACTCTCTTCTTACCATAGATGGTAGCACATCTAAAACTGATTATATTGTCTCCATCCATACACTTAAAATTCTTTTTTGTAGTCTTGTTAGGTCTCACCTTCCTCTGTATGGAATCCACATTATCAAATACATTCTTCAAGAATCGAGAGAGTTCAGAGGAAGTTTCTGCGCCATATTAACTACAAATTCTTTAACAATGAGAGCACTTATCCAGAACGTTGTCAAAATCATCCATTGGAGACTCGCAGAGATCTTCATGATCTTCATAATGTTTTTAAAATTCTCAATTGTCCTCAGCTTACTAGTAAAATAACTCTAAATGTTCCTCAACCTCCTATACCATTTTGTCGCACTAACTATAGTAAAAACCCATTTTCCATGTCACTAGCCAACAAATTGTCGGATTTGGATTTCTTTTGCACAGAAAAACAGTTCCTTAGACAGCTCAAAGTATTCCAGTTATATATCCATAAAAATATGTTGTTTAAGCTTAAAGTTTAAAACGTGTTTGCTGTGCGATTGTATTTAAATTGTAAGAATAGAATAGAATAGAATATTTTTATTGACCTTCATTATCATACAAGACAAGAGATTTGACAATACCTTTCCGATAGGGCAAAAACAATTTGTTCAAATGACAATATCTTAAATAATGAATTATCACTTGTTAAATCTGTCTTGATTAAGAACAACTACCCAAGTAAATTTATAAATCGTGAACTTTACCGAGACATAAAAAAATCAAAATTTAAATCCCCCAATAATTCATTCAAATATAGTAAAAATCCCTTAAATTCCAAAATTATCAGAAAAAATTAGAAGGATTGGCAATAAATTTAATTTAAAAACAGTTTTTCATAAGTTTTTATCTGGTTTTTTCTTATGATAATATTAATAAGAAAACTTCATTTATGACGAAGTATAAATTCTCTTATAATATGCAAATGCGCTATCCTTTCAAAATTCGTTCCCAGAAACGTCACGAAAATATGATTGAAACAGATTTTGACATCTTCAATCTCAAAATCTTATTCTATGTTGGTGTCATATTTTTGCAAGATTATCAAGTGTTCTGTTTCTATAGTAAATTTATTTATTTTGTTATGTCATTTTGATAACGGCTTTCGATAGAGAAAGCCGAAACGTCAATTAAAAACTTTTTTAACAAATAAGTGGTTTTAATCCAGAGAAGAAAAAAAAAGATTAATTGAAATACAAACCACTATGAGCTTCCGAAATGAATTACTCTTTAATTTTGTTATCTGCATGACTTCTTCGGGAGTTGAAGTATTGTCGTTTAGATTTTTTTATTTTTTCAAAGGTAATACCACGAGTCGTCCAAATTTTATCGATTAAATTTTTGGTTTTCACGAAAACGGCTTTATTTGGAAAAACCACGAAAACAAACTGATTTTATCTCAAATGTATGAGTATGAATGTGAAGATCAAAAATTTAATCTATAAAATTTCAGAGGACGAGTCGTATTTGAAAGGATTATTTTTTGAATCATTTTGTATTAAAAACAGAGAACATAGTCATTTATGCAAAAGACACTTTACACACAAATATTGAAAATTTTCTTTACCAATTTAAATTGAAACCTGAGCTGTTATAGTTTTACATACAGGGCCACCAAGGCGATTTTTTGACTGGCTACCCCGCGAAACGGCGCCGTAAATAAAAGCGAAGAAGAAGAATGAAATGAAGTCTTTCTTAATTTAACTAATTTTAAGTTTAGTGTTGAAGTGAGGTATGTAAAAATGTTAAAGGCGTTTTGAAATAAACTAATAAAAACAGGTTAGTTTACAAATACATTTTGAAATTTGGATATTAACATAGATTTGCAATACATTTTAGTATAATAAAAATTGTTAAATGTTTATATTTGACATTTCAAAAAAGGTAAACATAGTTCAATCAAAAAACAAAAACGACGAAGCTGTTTTATCAGTATAAAACACAATGATTGGCTGAAACCACAAAAACTGACTGTTTTGACAGATGAAAAAAATAATCTTTGAAAAAACTCTTTTGATTGACTATACGCAGAGTCAGAGGCTCGTAAGAGCCGATGCATATCTTTAATTTCATTGTGAATAGAAGCTAATTCTGCAGTATACTATTTATTTCCACAATGCATTTGGTTTAAGATTTTTAAGCTTTTAAATGGGCAACTTGCATCCAGTGCCCACTTTACTGTTTCAATAAAAACTTTAAATGCTTCATTCACATTCTGTATTACATATAGTGTATTCCAATCAAACTTATTAAGAAGATATACTAGGTTGTTAAGGTTACTAGCACTTAGATCTCTAAATTTTATGTCCACGGGTGGTGTGTGAGGATTATTTTTGGGCAGTAGGTCTAATTGCATTGACAGTATATGTCCCTTGTGGTCACCTAAATTTGGTTCAGTTAATTGTATTAATATTATAAATTGTTTTGAAATCTTTAAGTACTTTGTATAATTTTCTCTGTATATTTCTTTTCTTTTTTTTGTGAAAATTGACAATTTGTCCGTCAAAAATAAATATATTCGCCTAAATTCGTTACTCAACTTTGCTGCGTCTGATTCCAAACACTAAAACTGTCGAAACAATTTTCTCTTATACAGGGTGTTTCAGAACTATGGGATCAAACTTCTAGGGGTTATTCAGCGCACTTTTTCTGAAACTATAAATATATTCATTCATTCCTTTCTATGTAATATCGTCCATTTTACGACAAACATAGTAGGCGCGCGTCATCTCAATTTTGACAGTTTGCCATTAAAGTTTATTACAGAATTAAATTTGACACATTTTGTCAAAAATTATTAATAATGAGTATATTCGGGAGTAAAAATCTTCAAGAAATTGATAATATAATTAAATTAAACGTACCTGCCAAGACAGTAAAGAGCAAAACTAGTATAATTTATACGTACGTACAGAATTTTTTGTGACTCGGGAAATAATCTTATTAAATATAACGCGACCTTGACAAATTAGCTACTATTTTTATTGCTACTAAATTTCTCGTATATTTTACAATTTGACTCGACAATTTTGGCATTAATAATCAAAGAATAACTCCCTCGAGCTAAAGCTCTCGGGAGTTATTCAGATTATTAATGCCAAAATTAAGTCTCGACGAATTGATCCTAAAATAAACTCGAAATTTAGATACAATAAAAATAGTCGGCTATTTGTCAAGGTCTTGGGATATTACTGTCGATTATTTGATTGGGCCATACCTTCTACCGGAACGGTTAACAGGACCTATTTACCGGCGTTTCTTGGAGGAAGTTCTTCCAGAACTTCTTGAAAATGTTCGACAGCAAATGTGGGTTCAGCATGATGGAGCGTCGCCTCACTTTGCTGTACAAGTACGTGAGGATTTTGCTCAGCGGTTTGGGCACCGTTGGATTGCCAGAGGTGGAGCAGTTTCTTGGCCTCCTAGGTCACCCGATTTAACGTCGTTACATTTTTTCCTGTGGGGACATGTAAAGTCTTTGGTCTACGAAACTCCAGTAGAAACAGAGCAAGACTTAATTGGACGAATTACAGCAGCATTTGAAATCATTCAAAACGAGTATCAAATTTTTAGTCAAGTCCGCCGAAATCATGTGCTACGTTTAAATCGGTGTATTCAGATTGGAGGAAGACATTTTGAACAATTGTTGTGATGGTATCATGTACAAAAGGCAAACATTAAATGCATTATATCCTATTTAGGCAATTCATCGTCTTTCTAAATTTTAACGCGTCTTAGGGCCGTAGTGCCGTAGTGTCACTTTTCCGGACATGGGTCCCTATACTCAAATGTTTTCTACTGTTGCACTGAATAACCCCTAGAAGTTTGATCCCATAGTTCTGAAACACCCTGATCTTTCTACCCAAGGTGGGCAGAATGACAGATCTGACACCAAAGTCATACAGACCAATTAGTCTGACATCATTTCTCCAAAAAACTTTGGAGAGACTGCTAGACAGATACATCAGAGACGAAATACTAAAAGTAAATCCACTGAATACCAACCAGGAAAATCAACAGACTCTGCGCTGAATGATTTAAACAGGCTGCTTTCAAAGTCAATAGAGGACAAAGAAATAGCCATGACAACGTTCCTGGACATAGAAGGAGCTTTTAACAATGCTATCACAGACGCATTAGTCAATGCACAAACCAGAAGAGGAGTCACGCCAAGCTTATGCAGATGGATAAGGGCCAGTCTAGAGAGAAGGACAATTATATCCACTCTAGGAGAGGCTACCTTCATGGCAAAAGCAGGCGGAGGCTGCCCACAAGGAGGAGTACTGTCACCGCTTCTGTGGGCAACCTTAATGGACGATCTCTTACAAAGACTTATCCAAGAAGGCTTTTATTGCCTCGGATATGCCGACGACTTAGCGATAGTCGTCGGAGGCCGGTTTTCTGGAATAATTTCAGAAAGAACACAAAGGGCCCTAAACATAGTAGGCAATTGATGCAAAACGGCTGTCAGTCAATGCTCAGAAAACACAAATTGTTGCATTCACAAAAAAACGAGCACTGCAAGGCCTGAAACCACCAGTGCTGGAGGGCACAACAATTCCTTTGGCCAAAGAAGCGAAATACCTAGGGGTAGTTTTCGATCAAAGGCTTACATGGAATGCCCACACAACAAAAATCGCCAAAAAAGCATCCATCGCACTAGGCAGGTGCAGGAGGATGTGTGGCAAGAACTGGGGACTCAACCCCAAAATGACCATATGGTTATACACAAGGGTAATCAGGCCTATGATATCATATGGGTCAGTGGTGTGGTGGCCAAAGACTTTTCAGGCAGGCATCATAAGGCAGTTAACAGGCATACAAAGACAAGCTTGTCTCAGTGCCACAGGGGCCATGAGAACCACCCCCACGGCCGCGATGGAGGTCATCTTGAACCTACCACCATTACACATATACATACAGGGAGAGGCGAGAGCGGTCACCTACAGACCCAAGGGTCACGACCCATCACCAAACTCCACGGGAAGGATTACCAAAGGTTAGAAGAAGAGCTAAGGGCGGATCCAATTACAGGAATGCCCAGCGACACCATGGTAACCAAATACAATTTCAACAGGAAATACGAAGTAAAAGTATTGAAAAGAGAACACTGGGAGGGAGGAGCACCCATCAGTGCAGCAACAATCTGGTACACAGACGGCTCGAAGACCGAAGAAGGAGTCGGAGCCGGAATATACGGGCAAAAACCAAGGATAATGATCCCGGTGAGCCTGTCAAAAGACACCACAGTATTTCAAGCAGAAGTAGCAGCAATACACCTCTGCATAGGAGAAATAAACAGACAAGACAGCATAGGTCAGTCCGTTGTTATATTCTCAGACAGTCAGGCAACACTAAAAGCACTAAAGGCCACCCAAGTAAACTCCAAACTTATGTGGGACTGTGCCTGTGCCTTGAATGAACTAGTTAACCGCAAGAAAGTGACCCTGTCACGTGTTCCAGGACACAAAGGGCATCGAGGAAATGAAAAAGCCGACGAATTGGCCAGACAAGGCTCGTCAACGGCATTTTATGGTCCAGAACCATTCTGCGGTATAGCAAAAACAACAGTTAAAAAAGCAATCGGCAAATGGGTGGAAAAACAAGCCCAAAGCTGGTGGGAACAATCCTCAGGACAGAGGCAGGCAAAAAGATTTCTCAAGAAACCATCGCCTACACTCACGGCAGACCTACTAAGTAAGGACAGAAGGTCCGTAAAAGCAATAGTAGGCATGCTTACAGGACACTGTAAACTCAACAAGCATATGAAAAACATAGGTCTGGCAGAAGAAACCACATGCAGGTTTTGCCAGACAGATGAAGAAACCTCAATCCATATTCTATTCGAATGCGATGGAATAGCAAGGACAAGGTTTTCACAGAAGGGAACGGAATACCCAGAGGCAGAGAGCTACGTTGAAGAGCCACTGTCAGGGATCCTAACCATACTTAAAAGGACGAAGCTCGCGCAAGTCATCTAATTATCAGGGGAAACACAATAGATTTGATACAGATCAAAACTGTTCTAAAGCTGCTCAAGAATGGGCCCATTGGAAGGCAACGTTCAATAATTTTATATCGTCTGTTCAAGAAATCGACGATGGAGGAAGACTGAAACTGTTGGTAAATTACATTAGCCATAAAAACTATGAATATATATCAGATAGTACAACCTATTCCGATGCTATAAAAATTCTAGATTCAATTTTCATCAAGCCTAAAAATGAAATATTTGCCAGGCATTGTCTTATCACTAGGAAGCAATAACCAGGGGAGACAGTTGACCAATATTTGCAAGTCTTAAATCTATTAAGTAAGGACTGTAATTTTAAGACTGTTACGGCTGATGAGAATCGAAACGATTATATAAGAGATTCTATTATTAGCGGATTAACTTCATCTCATATTCGACAACGTCTACTTGAAAATAATACATTAACGCTACGAGACGCTATAAATCAAGCCCAGTCCCTTGAATCTGCTCAAAAGCATTCAGAAGCATATACACTATCCTCTAATCTGGTCAGTTCAGTACCTTCGGGAAGCACAGAAAGGCTAGAAGAACGTCAGAATCAAATCTCTTCTGCTGTTAGAAAAATATATACTTGTTATTTTTGTGGAAGTAACAAACGGCATCAACGCGACTTATGTCCTGCAAAAGGTTCCACGTGTTCTGAATGTGGAAAACGCGGACACTTCTCAAAAGTATGCCAAAGTAAAAGTAAAGCTAAAACTTCTTCGGCATCAATGTTGCTTACTAGCTGCTTGTAGCTGCTCCAGAAAGTTTAACAAAATGTCTGATAAAGATTAAAATAAATAACATTACCGCTGATGCCTTAGTAGATACAGGTAGTTCAGAAACATACATAAATAAAAATTTCCTCTCTTCTATCCATATACCAGTGTCTCCTAGTAGCGGATACATACTGATGGCTTTGACATCTTTACAATCTCCAATAATCGGCCACTGTTTTGTAGATTTAGATGTTATGAATCACAAATATAGAAAATTACGATTGTCAGTACTTCAAGACTTATGTGCAGATGTTATCATTGGTCATGATATACTTAAACAGCACTGCAGCCTCGAGGTTAGTTTTGGGGGTTCAAAATCATCTTTAATGATTGGCCCGCCTTCAAGCATATGCAGTTTAGCTTTTCTTAAAATCGATTCCCCAACACTATTTTCAAACTTGTCAGCTGATTGTAGACCCATCGCGACTAAGTCTAGACGATTTTCGACCGATGATATGAAATTTATTTCTAGTGAAATTAGAAACCTTCTTTTAAACGAGGTTATTGAAGAAAGTAACTCACCTTGGCGAGCTCAAGTTTTAATAACGAAAAGCGAAACTCACAAGAAAAGAATGATGGTGGATTACTCACAAACTATCAACAGTTTTACATTATTGGATGCATATCCACTCCCGAATATAGAAAGTTTAGTTCGAACCGTTGCACAATTTGAAGTATTCAGTACGATCGATCTACAAAGCGCATATTACCAGGTGCCAATACGAGAGGATGAAAAGCTTTATACAGCTTTTGAAGCAGACGGGAAATTGTATCAGTTCCGAAGAATTCCTTTCGGGGTCACGAATGGGGTCGCCTGTTTTCAGCGTGTTATGGACAATATCTTCAAATATGAAAACCTTAAAGGAATATATGCATATTTGGATGATATAACAGTTTGTGGAAAAGACCAAATACAACATGATGAAAATCTTAATAACTTTTTATCTGCGGTACGGAAATACAATTTGACAATTAATGAAAATAAAAGTTCTTATTCTTTAAAATCTACATCTACAACACCCTGTATGTCCTTGTTATTAGATTGTATTGATCTCGTGTTTTATTGTGGGAATATCGAATGCGGTATACATATAATACTAATAGTCGAAGTTAGATACAAAGAAAGTAAATTACACCCCGGCTGAGGTTGAGCCTCTGGTTTTGTAGTATAAAGTTTTATAGTGTTGGTTGTACGAAGAGAAACGTGCATTCCAAATCCTAACAATAGCGCATGTCGTTGCAACGGAGAAAACAATTGTTGAATGCGATCCGGAATACTATTAAATTAACTAGTTTGCTTCCTTTGGGTAAATGGTTTCGCTTGTTATTTCGGCCATTTATTTCAATGTTATTTGAATTAAATTGCAGAGAAATCCATGTGTGTCTGCTTCAACCACGCCAGAAAATTATAATTAGAATTGGGAATTTTAGTTACCCAAACTGCAATTTATTTGCTATTGTAAATTCAATTCTATTCAAAATAAATTACGTTATATACCTGCTATTTTTAAAAATACCAACAATAGTAGTTTATAGAACTATATATTGTTATATATTGACATGATATAAAAACCTTTTGTTTAGAATGAATCAATAATTTATCTTATCAAGTATCAAAATCAGGAATACACAATGTAAAATATCAAAACATTCATTTCGGAAGCTCATAGTGGTTTGTATTTTAATTTCTCTCTCTTTCCACTGGATTAAAACCACTTAGTTGTTAAAAAAGTTTTTTTATTGACGTTTCGGCTTTCCAGATCGAAAGCCGTTATCAAAATGACATAAAATAAATAAATTTACTAGAAACAGAACACTTGATAATCTTGCAAAAATATGACATCAACATAGTATACATAGAATAAGATTTTGAGATTGAAGATGTCAAAATCTGTTTCAATCATATTTTTGTGACGTTTCTGGGAAGGAATTTTTGAAAGGATAGCGCATTTGCATATTATAAGAGAATTTATACTTCGTCATAAATGAAGTTTTCTTATTAATATTATCATAAGAAAAAACCAGATAAAAACTTATGATACTATCCCGATATAGAGGGTATCCTTTTTGCAATTAACTCTTTTTGTAAAATAGGTATCCAAATTTTTGAAATATCAACCGAACAATTAGAAACACATTCGTTATTATTTAAGCATATCAATGCTGCTTCTTTAACTTTGCGGTTATAATTATTCGGTTCTTTTAATAATCTAGTTGAAGAATTCCATTATATTTTATGACCAAAATCCCATGCATGTTCACATATTTTGGATTTTTCGAATTGTTTATTTTTAATGTACGATTGATGTTCATTAAGTCTAATATGAAAAGGTCTAGATGTTTCTCCTATATAAAATTTATTACATTCGCATGGAATTTTGTAAATACAATTTTTTGTGTTTTGAATTTCATTAAAAGGTTTTGTATTTACTATTAAAGATTTTAATGTATTATTAGTTTGAAAAACTGTTTTTAAATTAAATTTATTGCCAATCCTTCTAATTTTTTCGGATAATTTTGGAATATAAGGGATTTTTACTATATTTGAAAGAATTATTGGGGGGTTTAAATTTTGATCTTTAGTTTTGATGTCTCGGTAAAGTTCACGATTTATAAATTTACTTGGGTAGTTGTTCTTAATCAAGACAGATTTAACAAGTGATAATTCATTATTTAAGATATTGTCATTTGAACAAATTGTTTTTGCTCTATCGGAAAGAGATTTGACAATACCTCGTTTAACACAAATTGAGTGGTTTGAATTAAAATTTAGATATCTATTTGTATGTGTTTCTTTTCTAAAAACTGATGTATCAAAACAATTGTTGTTATTGTGTATTAGTACATCAAGAAACGGTAATTTTTTTATTATTTTCAATTTCAATTGTAAATTTAATAGTAGGTTCCGAATTATTAATAGTATATAAAAATGTATCAATATTTTCCCTATCGTGTTGCCAAATTGCAAAGATATCATCTACATATCTAAACCAGACAGAAGGTCTTAAATTTTGTTTGTTTACAATTTCCTTTACAATTTCCATTTCAAAATTCTCCATGAAAATATCACACAATTTTGGTGATAAAGGAGAACCCATTGCCATGCCAAAATTTTGCTGATAAAAATCACTATTTAATTGAAAATATGTAGTTTTAATACATAGTTCCAATAATTCTAGAATTGCTGAGACGCTTAATTTAGTTCTATTTATTAATGTATTATCACTTGTCAACTTTTTTCTCACAAGATTAAGAGTTTTATCGACAAGAACATTTGGAAATAAACTGACTACATCAAAACTAACCATTATATCTGAATTTGTAATAAGTTCTATAAATTCACCTTGTCAAAATTTAGCAAGATTTCTACTTAAAATAATAGATCCGTTATCAGGAAATACTAATTCCTTTATCAAAAATTCAAAACATTTTTTAGAAAAATTATTAAAAATCAAAATTACAAATTCAGATATAATGGTTAGTTTTGATGTAGTCAGTTTATTTCCAAATGTTCCTGTCGATAAAACTCTTAATCTTGTGAGAAAAAAGTTGACAAGTGATAATACATTAATAAATAGAACTAAATTAAGCGTCTCAGCAATTCTAGAATTATTGGAACTATGTATTAAAACTACATATTTTCAATTAAATAGTGATTTTTATCAGCAAAATTTTGGCATGGCAATGGGTTCTCCTTTATCACCAAAATTGTGTGATATTTTCATGGAGAATTTTGAAATGGAAATTGTAAACAAACAAAATTTAAGACCTTCTGTCTGGTTTAGATATGTAGATGATATCTTTGCAATTTGGCAACACGATAGGGAAAATATTGATACATTTTTATATACTATTAATAATTCGGAACCTACTATTAAATTTACAATTGAAATTGAAAATAATAAAAAATTACCGTTTCTTGATGTACTAATACACAATAACAACAATTGTTTTGATACATCAGTTTTTAGAAAAGAAACACATACAAATAGATATCTAAATTTTAATTCAAACCACTCAATTTGTGTTAAACGAGGTATTGTCAAATCTCTTTCCGATAGAGCAAAAACAATTTGTTCAAATGACAATATCTTAAATAATGAATTATCACTTGTTAAATCTGTCTTGATTAAGAACAACTACCCAAGTAAATTTATAAATCGTGAACTTTACCGAGACATCAAAACTAAAGATCAAAATTTAAACCCCCCAATAATTCTTTCAAATATAGTAAAAATCCCTTATATTCCAAAATTATCCGAAAAAATTAGAAGGATTGGCAATAAATTTAATTTAAAAACAGTTTTTCAAACTAATAATACATTAAAATCTTTAATAGTAAATACAAAACCTTTTAATGAAATTCAAAACACAAAAAATTGTATTTACAAAATTCCATGCGAATGTAATAAATTTTATATAGGAGAAACATCTAGACCTTTTCATATTAGACTTAATGAACACCAATCGTACATTAAAAATAAACAATTCGAAAAATCCAAAATATGTGAACACGCATGGGATTCTGGTCATAAAATAAAATGGAATTTTTCAACTAGATTATTAAAAGAACCGAATAATTATAACCGCAAAGTTAAAGAAGCAGCATTGATATGCTTAAATAATAACGAATGTGTTTCTAATTGTTCGGTTGATATTTCAAAAATTTGGATACCTATTTTACAAAAAGAGTTAATTGCAAAAAGGATACCCTCTATATCGGGATAGTATCATAAGTTTTTATCTGGTTTTTTCTTATGATAATATTAATAAGAAAACTTCATTTATGACGAAGTATAAATTCTCTTATAATATGCAAATGCGCTATCCTTTCAAAAATTCGTTCCCAGAAACGTCACAAAAATATGATTGAAACAGATTTTGACATCTTCAATCTCAAAATCTTATTCTATGTATACTATGTTGATGTCATATTTTTGCAAGATTATCAAGTGTTCTGTTTCTAGTAAATTTATTTATTTTATGTCATTTTGATAACGGCTTTCGATCTGGAAAGCCGAAACGTCAATAAAAAAACTATTTTAACAACTAAGTGGTTTTAATCCAGTGGAAAGAGAGAGAAATCAAAACATGTTATACTCTCCAGTAACCCTCGTAATAATACATTTGAAAATAATTTAAAATAAATCTATAATAAATAAAAATTGAAATTAAAATTTAAAAATTTAATGGTTCAGGATAATCAAAAGTTTTAGACATCCTGTACAGCAAAAAGGTTAACAAACTTAAAATGTCAGATAAATGAAGTATCATAGTGACTTATGGTACCAATATAAATTACAGAAAAAATTATTTAAACGACTATTTCACGCACTTGTAAAATGAACCAATCAGGAGATCCAGTCAAGTTTGGCTTATCGATAATTCTGAACTTGACTCTTGACTCTGATTGGCCTATCAATTTCTCTCTCTTTCCACTGGATTAAAACCACTTAGTTGTTAAAAAAGTTTTTTTATTGACGTTTCGGCTTTCCAGATCGAAAGCCGTTATCAAAATGACATAAAATAAATAAATTTACTAGAAACAGAACACTTGATAATCTTGCAAAAATATGACATCAACATAGTATACATAGAATAAGATTTTGAGATTGAAGATGTCAAAATCTGTTTCAATCATATTTTTGTGACGTTTCTGGGAACGAATTTTTGAAAGGATAGCGCATTTGCATATTATAAGAGAATTTATACTTCGTCATAAATGAAGTTTTCTTATTAATATTATCATAAGAAAAAACCAGATAAAAACTTATGATACTATCCCGATATAGAGGGTATCCTTTTTGCAATTAACTCTTTTTGTAAAATAGGTATCCAAATTTTTGAAATATCAACCGAACAATTAGAAACACATTCGTTATTATTTAAGCATATCAATGCTGCTTCTTTAACTTTGCGGTTATAATTATTCGGTTCTTTTAATAATCTAGTTGAAGAATTCCATTGTATTTTATGACCAAAATCCCATGCATGTTCACATATTTTAGATTTTTCGAATTGTTTATTTTTAATGTACGATTGGTGTTCATTAAGTCTAATATGAAAAGGTCTAGATGTTTCTCCTATATAAAATTTATTACATTCGCATGGAATTTTGTAAATACAATTTTTTGTGTTTTGAATTTCATTAAAAGGTTTTGTATTTACTATTAAAGATTTTAATGTATTATTAGTTTGAAAAACTGTTTTTTAAATTAAATTTATTGCCAATCCTTCTAATTTTTTCGGATAATTTTGGAATATAAGGGATTTTTACTATATTTGAAAGAATTATTGGGGGGTTTAAATTTTGATCTTTAGTTTTGATGTCTCGGTAAAGTTCACGATTTATAAATTTACTTGGGTAGTTGTTCTTAATCAAGACAGATTTAACAAGTGATAATTCATTATTTAAGATATTGTCATTTGAACAAATTGTTTTTGCTCTATCGGAAAGAGATTTGACAATACCTCGTTTAACACAAATTGAGTGGTTTGAATTAAAATTTAGATATCTATTTGTATGTGTTTCTTTTCTAAAAACTGATGTATCAAAACAATTGTTGTTATTGTGTATTAGTACATCAAGAAACGGTAATTTTTTATTATTTTCAATTTCAATTGTAAATTTAATAGTAGGTTCCGAATTATTAATAGTATATAAAAATGTATCAATATTTTCCCTATCGTGTTGCCAAATTGCAAAGATATCATCTACATATCTAAACCAGACAGAAGGTCTTAAATTTTGTTTGTTTACAATTTCCATTTCAAAATTCTCCATGAAAATATCACACAATTTTGGTGATAAAGGAGAACCCATTGCCTTTATCACCAAAATTGTGTGATATTTTCATGGAGAATTTTGAAATGGAAATTGTAAACAAACAAAATTTAAGACCTTCTGTCTGGTTTAGATATGTAGATGATATCTTTGCAATTTGGCAACACGATAGGGAAAATATTGATACATTTTTATATACTATTAATAATTCGGAACCTACTATTAAATTTACAATTGAAATTGAAAATAATAAAAAATTACCGTTTCTTGATGTACTAATACACAATAACAACAATTGTTTTGATACATCAGTTTTTAGAAAAGAAACACATACAAATAGATATCTAAATTTTAATTCAAACCACTCAATTTGTGTTAAACGAGGTATTGTCAAATCTCTTTCCGATAGAGCAAAAACAATTTGTTCAAATGACAATATCTTAAATAATGAATTATCACTTGTTAAATCTGTCTTGATTAAGAACAACTACCCAAGTAAATTTATAAATCGTGAACTTTACCGAGACATCAAAACTAAAGATCAAAATTTAAACCCCCCAATAATTCTTTCAAATATAGTAAAAATCCCTTATATTCCAAAATTATCCGAAAAAATTAGAAGGATTGGCAATAAATTTAATTTAAAAACAGTTTTTCAAACTAATAATACATTAAAATCTTTAATAGTAAATACAAAACCTTTTAATGAAATTCAAAACACAAAAAATTGTATTTACAAAATTCCATGCGAATGTAATAAATTTTATATAGGAGAAACATCTAGACCTTTTCATATTAGACTTAATGAACACCAATCGTACATTAAAAATAAACAATTCGAAAAATCTAAAATATGTGAACATGCATGGGATTTTGGTCATAAAATACAATGGAATTCTTCAACTAGATTATTAAAAGAACCGAATAATTATAACCGCAAAGTTAAAGAAGCAGCATTGATATGCTTAAATAATAACGAATGTGTTTCTAATTGTTCGGTTGATATTTCAAAAATTTGGATACCTATTTTACAAAAAGAGTTAATTGCAAAAAGGATACCCTCTATATCGGGATAGTATCATAAGTTTTTATCTGGTTTTTTCTTATGATAATATTAATAAGAAAACTTCATTTATGACGAAGTATAAATTCTCTTATAATATGCAAATGCGCTATCCTTTCAAAAATTCGTTCCCAGAAACGTCACAAAAATATGATTGAAACAGATTTTGACATCTTCAATCTCAAAATCTTATTCTATGTATACTATGTTGATGTCATATTTTTGCAAGATTATCAAGTGTTCTGTTTCTAGTAAATTTATTTATTTTATGTCATTTTGATAACGGCTTTCGATCTGGAAAGCCGAAACGTCAATAAAAAAACTTTTTTAACAACTAAGTGGTTTTAATCCAGTGGAAAGAGAGAGAAATTAAAATAAAAAACCACTATGAGCTTCCGAAATGAATGGCCTATCAAGTTCGGTGTTTTCAGATTTACATATGTGACAGTTAAACGTCAAATATAAATAACAACGCTAAAAATGAGCAACGCCTGTCGAGACACTTGCTGTTATATTAAAGGACTGAGGCTTCAACATGATAAAAATGAATGGTGCTGATTACAAGGAATGTGTCATAAAAACAACTAACAAGTACAAGCGGGTGTTCAAATAATCAAGCTCAAAGCATTGTATATAATAACTGAACCATTTATAATTATAATTGAGAAATATTTAAGTACGTTATGTTAATACTGATTGAATTCAATATGTATTTTGTTCGATGTCAATGGTTCATGTTTATGAAACTTTATTAATGTTTCCGATCAACTTCTTACCTTTTTCTGCTAATTTGCTCTAATTCTACTGAATTTCAGATTTTTTACCTTTTACTTTGTTTGTGAAATAATAAAATTCCACTCGTGATTGAATTTATCTCATAAGTCTGTCTCTTATTTCATAACTCAACAGAGTTGCTTGAAGCAACTCAGTTTCGTTATGAAATGAATCGACAGACTTATCGCGAAAATGCAATCACTTGTGGTATTACTATGTTATTACCACATATCACATGTGGACCAAATCTTCGGCGAAAAATATTGGACTTGATATCAAGCGGGTGAAAATTACGAACCATTCTAATCGAGCTGCCGCCGTAATTGAATTGTCCAGAGGTGGTATAGGTGAACAAAAACTTGTAAAAATTACGGGACATAGCAACCCATCGTCATTAAAACCGTACCTTCAGTTAGATGAAGAACATCATAGAGAAATCATTGGTTCCATTCGTACTACCATCCAGGAAACAGTGACTACCACCGCTCAAAATACTAGCATGCAGCAAAATATTAACAAAAGACACGAAAGTTCTGAAAATCAAGCTATTTTTAATAATTGTGTTTTTAACAATTGTACTTTTCCGTTAAATTAAATAAACTAATATACATCTCATTTTTTAATTTATTGATTTACATTTATAATTCGAATTTTGTTGCCAGTAGGTAATTCAACTCAAAAAACTGCGGCAGTTTTTCTATTTAAATTGCCAGGCAACAAAATTCTTATTGATACATGTCAAGTTTACTTCGACAAAGTGTAATTATAAGTGATATAGTATATTACATAACAAGTGTAGAAAGTGGCTTATTTCACACGAGTGAAAGTTTAGCACGAGCCGCGTAGCGGAGAGTGCGGAAACTGAACGAGTGTGAAAATCACTTTTTAACGCGTTATGTACAATATTTTTCCTACGACTAATAATTAAAACAAATTCCAAAAATAAAAATTATTTAATAAGAAACAACAATTAAATGAACTTAATATGTTAGTATTTACTTTTAAACTTTGTGTCATTAATTTGACAGTTCCTGCCTTCTAGATGGAAATGCAAAATTCAAAACTGATATGAAATATTCATATCGTATCAGTTTTAAGTTCATATCATCACTGTTTTAAATGTGACAGATACTGTCAACTTTCTGACGTATTTAATTATGCGATATAAGCTACTTTCGCATATAGTCGTAGGAAAAGATATATAAAATATTCGTGACTTACCTTTTTTTGATTTAAATATGAGTAAAGGATGAACATTTTTCCTTCAAAATCATTGGAACAATCCATAATATTAATTGAATGACAGATGGCAGATTGAAAATATTTCAATGTCACCAATAGTCAAACAAAAAAGTTTCTAGATTTATTAAAAGTTTATTAGTTTTTAGATTTAACAAGTTTGATTAATTTTAGTTTAAAAAACCTGGTTCTATTATTTTTTTGAATCTTTTATTCTTTTTTGATTTAATTATGGTTTTTTTTTATTTTGTGACACAATATTTTTGTTTTCAAGTGCAAAACTATAATACAGTTGGACATGTGTTATATTTTATCTAAAAGTAATCTTATTTAGAGCCGATTTTAATTAGTTAGGAGTCACTAAATTTTAACCTATAAAATTAGAAAAAAATTAAAATTCCTCAATTTCTATACCGGGTGACAATGAGACTAGGGCCATGCCTATATCTCCTTCACTTTTCAACCGATTTGAATAAAATTTGGTACATAGATATAAGACACCATTTTGGATTGACAGACGTATAAAAACAAAATGGCCGACTTCCGGTTTCGCCAGAAATGTCATCAACTTCGATTTTTTAAATAGAACACCCTATATATTTTATATTTTTTGGATTCTATGGCTCAAATTACATACGACAGTGTTGCCAAATTTTTTATTTTTCAATAAAAAAATTCAAATTCTCAGATTTTTTTTTTTCAAGAAATGATTGTTTAGTTTTTAACAAAAAGAAAATAGTACATAATGTATATCGTTGAATTGATAATTAAATTCTCTATTAAATGACAAGATGGCCCTCGGTAGGTACCATTTGAAAAAAACGATTTATTCGTTAAAAATGAATTTATAAAATTTAAATTCCCGCTGTAGGATTTGTTATTGATCATATCGATAAAAAGTTTATTACTATGAATTACTGATGTTAATTAGAATAGATTTTGACCAGATAAAGGCATCCTGTGCTAAAAGAAATTTTGGAAATTTGAATTTTTTTATTGAAAAATAAAAAAATTGGCAACACTGTCATATGTAATTTGAGCCATAGAATCTAAAAAACATCAAATATACAGGGTATTCCGTTTAAAAAATCGAAGTTGGTGACATTTCTGGCGAAACCGGAAGTCCGCCATTTTGTTTTTATACGACTGTCAATCCAAAATTGTGTCTTATATCTATTTTCCAAATTTTATTCAAATCAGTTGAAAAATGACCGAGATATAGGCATGGCCCTAGTCTCATTGTCACCCGGTATATATTTACTGATTGAATTTGACTTATTATAGGACATCAGTAAAATTAACATGCGCTTTACAGCAGCGAAACAACTGCAATTTCAGTATTACAAATATACCTAATAGAAACGTTTGTCTTTGTATAAAGGAGTCATTATCTATTCTCTTATGCATTTAATTGAATAGTGTACAGCTCAAAGACTTCTAATCAAGTATGAAATATCCTCATCAATTTTGCAGCCACTAAAATTGCATACAATCTCATCGTAGACATATTCTCTATGCGAAAATTTCGTGTAATCGATATCGGAGCTAATTATTTTAAGTGAAGATATTTAAAATTAACGGTATCTAACTTATCTAAGGGTTTGAAGTTAGCACGCTAGACAGTGTCTTGGGAATATCGATTCAGAAATTTTTAATTTGTTTCTAACCAAATATCATGCAAAATATGGACTTCGGGATGAAGTAATAATTAATTACTTTCTTGCTAATCCTATAATAGCGGTAATAGATATAAGAGGGGGGTCAAAGAAGTTTTAGTTCTATATTATAAATTGCCACTTCCTTTAACAAAGAAAATATTAAATAATTTTCCGACATTTATAACTATTGTTGTCGTGTCTGTAAATTAGATGATATTGAGACTTCCACTAATCAGCGTCCTCAAAAAATTGACTGGCTCAAGGACCAAAAGAAATTAATAATAGTATATGTATATTGCGTTATTAATACCGTAGGATACGCTAGACCAACGTGTTAATTTTTCCTTAAAGAATTGTAAATATTACACCCTCACAGGTACCTCTTCAAGTTCCCTTGGACTTGCCAATTCTTACTGCTCCATAAGTGATGGCCGATCTCACTAGTGACGTGTACATCTACTGCAGGATATTTGGGTTACATCCCCAGTTTTTTCCCGCAAAATTTCTGCACACCATTAGAGCTTCCACTAATCAGCGTCCCCAAAAAATTGACTGGCCCAAGGCCCAAAAGAAATTAATTAATAATAGTATATATTAATACCGTAGGTACGCTAGACCAACGTGTTAATTTTTCCAAGAAAGAATTGTAAATATTACACCCTCACAGGTACCTCTTCAAGTTCCCTTGGACTTGCCAATTCTTATGGCTGGATGAACTCGGAATTGTTCGGAAAATTAAAATCTTTTACAATATCCCCAAATTTAATTTATTTTCTTTCCGAATAAACAAATAAATATCTATTATTTGGTTTTAGTGCTATGCTTTGTAGTTTGACTTAAAAAAAATCGGATGTGGCCATGCACATGACTTTACCATACTTTAACGGCCCTACGGGCTCATAATCCAATTACTCGTACATATTTAAGGCAGGCCATGCCTGGCAAGAGAGTACAATTGTGTCCATGAAATAAAACACTTCTACTGCGCTTGCGCTATTATGCAACTATGTTATTACATATTTTATTTTTAACTCGCTTATAATACAAAATTTGAAAAAAGTTTTTAAACAAAATTTATAGTAAATTTAATTTAAAATAAATTTATTCTCTTAATATTTTTACATAAACTTAATAGAAACGATAACAATTGCGAAAATCTGAAAATTCTCAAGAGTAAACCCCCACTTCCGGCACACAAATTTTTCTGGACTACATACTCCATACTCTATACTCTATACTCCATACTCCATACATACATTTTCTGGAAATGGTCTTAAATGACTTAGGGGGTCTCAAAACATGTAAATCCACTGAAAGCTGAACTTTTTTTTTGCGATTACAATACTTTACCACTTGGTATGGTAAAGTTAAATTGTATTTCTTATATAATTTTCATGCATAAATTATACGGAATTTTTCTAGTTGCACCCTGTATACCTAGTTTAAGTTTCAATTTCTCCAATTCATTTCCGACAGGGTAACGGGGTACATACGGTCGTGAAGTTGCGCCTTTCATCAATTCTCGGGAGTGCAAATTGAATCTTGCTAGAGATTTAATTGAAATTGTTCTTGTTACAGGAAACAGCGGCAATCTGAATTCGAATCGAGTATGGTTCACCATAGTCGCCTACTTGATAAGTACAGCGCTCGGATGCACCATCACCTATATAGGTAAGATTATGTTTTGCGGAATTTCAATTGCGCCAAATTTCGGAAACTATATCCACCTGGATTATGTATAGATACAGATTTGGATTTGTAGTTTAACATACGGAGTATTGATCCAAAGAAGACGTAATTTTTTTTTATGACAAATTTTTACTGATTTTTTTAGCTCATAACGTTTTGAAAAAATTTCACTAAATATTAGTTAACAGTCTGATAGTTCAGCATATTGCACGTAAGAATTATATATATTGTAATGATTTAATGAAATTATAGTTTTACTTTTTTAATGTTTTATTTTTCATCTTTCAACTTTGACATTTTTCAATTCATTTCTTACTATCATCAACAAAAAACAAACATAAACCAACATCCCATAGAAACCGTGTCAAATTTTAAATACCCCTACACTTAATTTTTTTTTATTACCCAATCAAAAAACCCAACTTATAAATTTTGATTATGTACCAAAAATCCATCTCAATATATTGTTAATTTTTGCACTAGGAAATTTTTTTGTAGGCCTGATGATGGCTGTATATAGCTATAACTAGTAGCCTTTTTTGCATTTCAATTTCAACGTTAATAAATATTGTGGTGCCGACTTTGATCTGTTTTATTCCATAAAACTTTTTGGCAACATTTGAGAAAATGGACGACTTATTCTACTTAAGAATTATATGTTTATTTGGTTGTTGTTACTATTTAATATAACATTAAATTCTCAAAATGTGTAGTATAAAACAAAGAAAAACGTGTCTTCCCAAGGTCTCTTTACTTCTAGGCATTTTGCTTGGGAAAGAACTTTCAAAGTTTGCTGGGTGATCCTTTCCATAATTCACCCACATCTAAGGTCAGGTTAAGGAATTTGATGTTACAAGTCTTCATCGTTGACATTGAAATAATTGCTTAAGCGGTTTCATTAACGCGTCATAACTTCATACGATATTTCCCCATGACCCGCGCAGCAAAAGTAGGCGTGCCTAAATATAAATCTCAGCAAAATACATTTACCAAAAGATATTGCCACCGAATAAATAAATCATTTATGCATTCTTAGTAGCCAGTAGCCAGTGGCGTGCAGAACATCCAATGTTTAAAATAGGTAATGAATTGAGGTATGTTTTCTTTGATTCAACCTACAAAAATGCAAGATTTTGAATCTGTTACTCACAGAAAAACCTTGGTCTAACAATTAAAGAAATTATTTTTTCTTCAATGCATTATATATAAAATCTTGTTTTTGTCAAAATATTTTTAATTTTTTATTTTTATTGCTTTTGTATAAAAGCTTGTTTTTAATTATTTAAGCAATTTTATTCATTGATAGGTACCCTTGATTTAAAATAGTTGTAACCCAAAAATAATGGAATAGAAAATGGGAGAAGAAAATAAACGTGGTATAAAAAATCGAGATTTATTGGAATTTCACTCAATAATTGTAGGGAAATGTTCCTTATTTCCAACCACTTGCTGTTCTTAGATCCACTAAATCCGGTAGAAAATAATTGAAGAAAAAAATTTTCAACTTAATAAATCTAAAAAAATAACATGAGAAATAAGTACATTTTGAATTTGAAAATTATATATGCCACCTCTTCAGCTAGACAACCTTTCGGGCTCCATATAACGAAAAAGCATTTCTTATGTATTATGAGTTAACAATTTGTAATAAACAAATTCTGAACAACATTTTTTTTCTGTAAGTAATTTACAGAAACAGCGATATAGAACAAATTGCTGGATTAAAAAAATGTAATATAGTTATTGTATAAAAATTTTGAAGATAGAGCCGAGGAAATTTGATCAGAACATCTATTTATTTTTAAATAAACAATAACAGCACTTTCAGTTAGAAATCTATTATAATGAATCCAAGAAACTATTTTTTTTCTGACAAAACTGCATTATAAAAGGCAAAGGATACTGTAAAAACTAGAAAATAGGCAATTCCTATATTTTAAGAATAATCAAATTCTTACTGTAACATTACTCGACGTCGACGTCGGGACAATCTTTTGGATCTCAAGCATTTTTCTCGTTTACTGTTCTCTCCCTTTCTGTTTTTCGGACCATAATTTTGTTCAACTGTATGACTCACTGCACCAATCAACAATTGCCCTAATATCCCCTTCACCACACTAACTCACTTTCCACCTAGATGCGTATTTTGATCCACATACGAACTTAAATTTTAAAAAAAACCTCATTTTTCCATATCTGTTACATATATTTTTTTCCCACCAGCTTAAAGTCGAGGTTTCCACGAAGAAAATGAGCACT
The DNA here is from genome assembly GCA_949320105.2 of Crepidodera aurea. Lineage (NCBI taxonomy): Eukaryota > Metazoa > Arthropoda > Insecta > Coleoptera > Chrysomelidae > Crepidodera > Crepidodera aurea. The sequence goes on from OX439472.1 coordinate 106,293,260, forward strand.
GGTAAAGTTTAAAAAATGAAAATTGGTAAAATAACTTTTTCGATTGAAAATTAGGCTTTTTTTAATTTAAATTCGTATAAAATCGAAAAATAAATATTTTGCTCTGAAAAAATTACAGCTTACTTAAGAACACAAAAAAGAAACTACCTAAAGTTGTGAAATAAATCAAACTTGTTCCCAAGAACAAAGACATTAAATGTCCTACACTGCACCAGCGTCTGGACTTCAACAACTACTCCTTGGGCTATATGCCCCACCAGGTATTGAATTACGAAAGTCCAGACGTGGTTTGGCGCCCGACTAAGTCGGGGCTTTAAACCAAAAACTTTGATTTTATTATTAAAGGAGCTTGCCATTCTTAGACCAGTTTCGGAATTATTGTTCCTACTCAGTATGAAGTATGAAATGAATTCGACTCGCGAATCTTTAACCTTTAACGTCTGGACTTTCGTAAATCAATACCTGGGGGGCATATAGCCCATAGCCCAAGGAGTAGTTGTTGAAGTCCAGACGCTGGTGCAGTGTAGAAGATTTAATGTCTTTGTTCTTGGGAACAAGTGTGATTTATTTCACAACCTTAGGTAGTTTTGGTACGCCCATGGTCCTTTTTTGGTATTTTTATGGTTCAAAAAATTCCACCACCGTTACAAAAAAGAAAGTTCAAAAAAATACTAACGACAATATGCGGCGTTTCATTTCTATCCAAGAATGTTTGAATTCTACAAACTTAGGAAATGTGTCAATCAGATGAAGATTTTCAAATATTGGCTGCGGTTTTATTCAAAAACAGAAAAGATTTCATGAAAATTGTTATTTTTTATCTAATCAGGTGTTATATTTTTGCGATTGTGTAGGATCATTCCATTTTTTTAAATTAGAAGGAAATCATTGACTTTCCGGAATTACAAAAAATGAGACTTTTTTTTGTGATAAGAAAGCACAGCCAGTTTCACCAAGGTAGCGAATGCTTTTAACGTTGTACTGTAGAGATCTCACCTTATTTTGGTCTACAAAACTATCCTGAAGGTTCAGTTAACAAAGTTAGAAACAAATGAGTAAACTGACGAAAATAATAAGGTCACAGTATAAAAAAAATATGTTTACTAACTAAATTAAAAGGCAAAGAACTACAACGTATTATTTACTATTCTTTACATGATATTGCACGATTACTTTATCAGAAAGAGAAGATATTTTCCACGATTCAGGCACACCGTTGTTAACTCAATTTTCCTGTGGTTATACCACGTAGTAGGCGACTTTCAAAGGTGAGTCTAACTAATTGCGAGCCATGTTGCCACTCGGGAATACTGAGTTCATTTAATTAACGAAATTAGTTTCAAATAATATCGGGGTGTATTATCAATACTTAAGCAAAAGCTTAACGTAATGGTCTTTTAGTATATTAGTTTAATAGAGCTTGTAATGTGATTTCCTTGTGGATTACTTGGTTATTTGTCGTGTATGAATCTAATTAAGAAATTAAGAATTGGTTCAGTGGGGAAATTACGACGCTATGTAATTTTTCAGTAAATGGTTTAATAATAATTAGCTAATGGACACATTTCTCTCTCTCTTTCCACTGGATTAAAACCACTTAGTTGTTAAAAAAGTTTTTTTATTGACGTTTCGGCTTTCCAGATCGAAAGCCGTTATCAAAATGACATAAAATAAATAAATTTACTAGAAACAGAACACTTGATAATCTTGCAAAAATATGACATCAACATAGTATACATAGAATAAGATTTTGAGATTGAAGATGTCAAAATCTGTTTCAATCATATTTTTGTGACGTTTCTGGGAACGAATTTTTGAAAGGATAGCGCATTTGCATATTATAAGAGAATTTATACTTCGTCATAAATGAAGTTTTCTTATTAATATTATCCTAAGAAAAAACCAGATAAAGACTTATGATACTATCCCGATATAGAGGGTATCCTTTTTGCAATTAACTCTTTTTGTAAAATAGGTATCCAAATTTTTGAAATATCAACCGAACAATTAGAAACACATTCGTTATTATTTAAGCATATCAATGCTGCTTCTTTAACTTTGCGGTTATAATTATTCGGTTCTTTTAATAATCTAGTTGAAGAATTCCATTGTATTTTATGACCAAAAATTCCTAAGTGATAAAGAACGAAGATCTCTTACTTCTCATTATAGTAATCCTCCACATTTTTATGGTTTACCCAAAATTCATAAACAACAATCAGGAAATACTAATTCCTTTATCAAAAATTCAAAACATTTTTTAGAAAAATTATCAAAAATCAAAATTACAAATTCAAATTAAATGATTAGTTTTGATGTAGTCAGTTTATTTCCAAATGTTCCTGTCGATAAAACTCTTAATCTTGTAAGACAAAAGTTGACAAGTGATAATACATTAATAAATAGAACTAAATTAAGCGGCTCGGCAATTCTAGAATTATTGGAACTAAGTATTAAAATTACATATTTTCAGTAGTAATACCCCTAGGGCCTTGATAATACCGAGATAATTTTGTCATAGAGAATGCTGAAAGCGTGTTGCTTGATAATGGCCCGAGGCCGAAGGCCGAGGGCTATTATCCTTAAGCAACACGCTTGAAGGATTCTCTATGACAAAATTTTGAGGATTTATCAAGGCCCGAGGGGTATTCGATAAGATAATTTTTTACTTTGTAGATTTAAACATTTTTAAACTAGTTGTCAGTTTGACGTTTAATTAATTTTTAATCAAAAACTTGACTTGCTGAAAACACCAAACTGAAAACACCACATGTAGGGTGTTATCGCTGTAATCCATAGCTGATTGGATGAAATTTGACACATGACTCTAAATTAAGTAATTTGATTGGTTACAATAGTTAGTAAAAAATTATCAATTAAATAGTGATTTTTATCAGCAAAATTTTGGCATGGCAATGGGTTCTCCTTTATCACCAAAATTATGTGATATTTTCATGGAGGATTTTGAAATGGAAATTGTAAACAAACAAAATTTAAGATCTTCTGTAGATGATATCTTTGCAATTTGGCAACACGATAGGTAAAATATTGATACATTTTTATTGAGACGAACACAACTTTGAAGCGACACCACCGGTATTAATTTGAACCTTCACGAAAAGCATAATTTTGTTTGTTTACCTGCAAGTCGAACGTGTGTTTTGATTTTGTGCTTCGTGTATTTTGCTGTTATTTGTTAGTTAAACGTTAAAAATGCCCAATAAAAATAATACAAACTATTGCGTTTATGGGTATACCACTAGGAAATCTAACAATCCGGAATTACACTTCCATTATGATCCACCCAAGAAGCAACAAAAAAGGTGTCATCGAAGAAGTTGATCGTCGTAAATTCCGGGAAAAGTGTAATCAATTTTAAATCTGAAGATTATATTACAAAATCAGGTAAGATAAAGATTAGCATTTCTGAGATTATTTCTTGATTACTACTGAAATGTTTTTAGGAATTATTTCAAACAAAATAGCACCCAAGTAGTGCAAAAAGTATGTGCCATCACATCATTTGCCATTAAACCATTAAATGTGCAAGCAATGATGGTTAGTTAGAAGACAGCAAAGTGTTGCCTATAAACTAAGTAAACTTGTCCTTAAAAACTGTCGAAACTGTGTACAGTTGAACTTTTATATATGTAAACTTAAAATCTAATTAGGTGTGTACATTATTGCTGATATTTCAACTTATCATTTTTCTAAAGGTAATATTCAGTAAAATAAAACCTTTGTCACATCATAATTTTAAAAATACCATTATTATGTTCCCCTCTTGTACAACACCTGTTTTCAATAATTATACAGTTACAATTAGTAATGAATTATTATAATAAAATGTTAAATACTACTAAAACTGAATAATTCAAAGCTTTGAACTTATGTTAAAATAAAGGATTAAAAAATATACATTTTGTATTTATTTTGAAAAAAACAAAGTAGATAAACGAAATCAAAAATTTTGCAACAGATACATTTGATGGCCTATGAAGTGTTTTAAGCCAAGAAAAAAAATTCTTAATTTTTTATATTTTAATTTGATATTCATTTAAAAAATAATTTTGAAACAAGGAATAGGATATATTTTACCATAAATCAATCAAAAGTAGGTTCTTAGAAATAATTTTTTAATTAAATCACTTTTACAATTACAATTATTATCACAAAAAAAGCACACGGAAACAGAATTTCTGAAATTTCTGAAAAACGTAAGATATGCTAAATAAATAACCTCAATTTTAGAATAACGACACAAAAAACAGGTTCAATTGAATCTAAATACTTACATGCACAGATATATTATGGTAATTTCCAAATCAAAAACCTCAAACAATCACAAAAAGTCTTAAAATACTACAAATAAACCATTCACTCAGTATAACCTAATGCACTATTTACCAAAAAATACGCGTTTCGTGTGAACAGCTGATCGACGACTGTGGCGCCACCATCGGTAATTATTTGTCTCAATATACTATTAATAATTCGGAACCTACTATTAAATTTACATTTGAAATTGAAAATAATAAAAAATTACCGTTTCTTGATGTACTAATACACAATAACAACAATAGTTTTGAAACATCAGTTTTTAGAAAAGAAACACATACAAATAGATATCTAAATTTTAATTCAAACCACTCAATTTGTGTTAAACGAGGTGTTGTCAAATCTCTTTCCGATAGAGCAAAAACAATTTGTTCAAATGACAATATCTTAAATAATGAATTATCACTTGTTAAATCTGTCTTGATTAAGAACAACTACCCAAGTAAATTTATAAATCGTGAACTTTACCGAGACATCAAAACTAAAGATCAAAATTTAAACCCCCCAATAATTCATTCAAATATAGTAAAAATCCCTTATATTCCAAAATTATCGGAAAAAATTAGAAGGATTGGCAATAAATTTAATTTAAAAACAGTTTTTCAAACTAATAATACATTAAAATTTTTAATAGTAAATACAAAACCTTTTAATGAAATTCAAAACACAAAAAATTCTATTTACAAAATTCCATGCGAATGTAATAAATTTTATATAGGAGAAACATCTAGACCTTTTCATATTAGACTTAATGAACACCAATCGTACATTAAAAATAAACAATTCGAAAAATCCAAAATATGTGAACACGCAATTATTAAAAGAACCTCATAATTATAACCGCAAAGTTAAAAAACAGCATTGATATGCTTAAATAATAACGAATGTGTTTCTAATTGTTCGGTCGATATTTCAAAAATTTGGATACCTATTTTGACATCTTCAATCTCAAAATCTATTCTAAGTGTACCATGTTGATGTCGTATTTTTGCAAGGTCATCAAGTGTTCTGTTTCTGTAGGTAACTCGGATTAAGATTGCAGCGCTCATACGGTGAAATTGGAACTGTGCTAAGGAGTAGTAGTTTGTTTACTTCGTGCTTTCTTATGGGATATTTCATGTGTATTTAAGTTGTTTATTTGGTATCAGTTTTGTTTTTTTGAATTATTTCTAGGTGTAAATTGTGTATTGTTTTTGTCTAGTGTTTAGTGTGACATTCATTTTATTTTATAAACTATACATAAACATTTATTTTATATCTTTAAAGGTGTGATATTTCCAGTTGTATTTAGGTGAGTAGTAGTCAGGAGTTTTACTCAAATACATTTTAGTCTCAAATTATTGTTTTCATTATTTTTTAGAAATGAAGTTAAGCATTTTAGAGTACATTAACTATTTGGGCGGATCGGCTAATTCTAAATCTGTAGTTGAAGGTGAAAATGTCCTGAATGCAGGACATCTTATTTTAGCGGGAAAGACCATAGAAACTTATGAGTGGATAGAAATATATGGTTTGTGTTTACAAACGAGTGCATTGGAATCTAATCCACATGAAATTACTGGGAAATTATCTATTTGTAACACTGTAAAAGTGGAGAACCTCTTATGTTCTTGTAAAGTTATAGCATGAGGCTTTAATGTTCTCCGTTTTACTCTAACTGTAAATAATAAATCAAAGCAAAGTGGTAAATAATAATTAAATATTTTTACCATACCTTTTTGAATAAAATCACTTTCAGCAAAATTTAGAGAACACACTCTCATGGTATTTGAAACTTTCTTGCCAATTTTTAATGTTGTGATCCACAATCTTTTCCTATCCACTAATTCTCTATTGCCAAGTTTGGTTTCAAAAAAAACTTCGGACGTTCTTGCTTTGGAAACGAATGAAAACTTAGTTCAGGGTTTCTTTTTCCCCATGATAAACACTTAGGTACACAACAATAATGATTACTCATTATAAAAAAGATCAACAAATCAAAATTATTTGTAAAAACAAGACAAAAACACTATGAAAATTACTTAACAACGCTAAAGAAATAACCCAAAATGTCAAAACTACTCCTTAGCTCAGTTTTCGCAGTTTTCACCAGAGGGCGTATCAGTTAGGACGAGAAGCGAATAGTAAATTTATTTAATTTGTTATGTCATTTTGATAACGGCTTTCGATAGGAAAGCCGAAACGTCAATTAAAAACTTTTTTCAACAACTAAGTGGTTTTAATCCAGTGAAGAGAAAGAGAGAAATTAAAATGCAAACCACTATGAGCCTCCGAAATGAACTAATGTACAAGTATTACAAAATGACAAAAATTAAAATATAATCGAAACTTAAAATTGAATTAAAAATAAATAAACAAAATATTAAATACATAGTGTTTCGGAATATTAGGTTCACATCTACCGAGGAGATAATTATCAAATTCCTAGGAATAAAAAACAATTTAGTTGATCTTTTTCCAGTCGTAAAATAGTTCATGTTTCCGATTTCTTTATAGAATTTCTTAATATCCTTATTTTTCAAATTATTTTACGTCTTTTCTAGTTTTAATTCTATAAATTTTATTTTGTGATTTTTCATCTTAAATCTTTGCATTTAATAAAAAATATTTAATTATTCAAATCAATAAAAACAGTCATCTGTGGTGCATAACTTTCAAAATACCCGAAACAGCTGATATTTACTGAGGTTTGGCAACACCGATTTGTTATTATTCAAATGTATTCGATGGTGGTTTCTGGGTTTACGATCTTTTTTTACATGTTTGTTGCTTTAGGTCTTTTACTATTTACGACTTTGAACTTTTAATGCTTTGATGTTACACTTTATGTTATTGTACATGTTATATTATCTATCTAAAACATTAAAACAGTTCACGTTTCAAGCACATTAAAAATTCATCTTTTGGATGATTTCATACGGATAGTTTAAGCATTTAAAAAGATCCTCCTCATAATAGCCTAGTCAAATGGTGTTCAAAAGTGCCTGTTTCGAAACATGAGAGAGGTAGAAAATTTTTCAACAGAATTATATGTTTTTCGGGCTCCTGAAACGAATCTGAAGTTTGCTGCCTCGTAGCAGGACCGGAACAGGCCCAAAAAAGCAAAAAAAGTTTTTCCGGATTTCCGCTCATTTCATGCAAACGACGCATCGTAGGGAAAATGTCGCGGTATTCAAAGTTGAATAGTATAAAATTCTGCGTCGAATGACGTCCCTAGCATCCTAACCTCAAAATTTATAAGGTCGCCATCGTCAATCGAAAAAAGCCAGCTTTTGTGAAAGCTGCAATATACTCACAGTTAGACGACTGTGATTTAAAAACAGCCAGTTTATGTGAAAAACTGGTAAAATAAAAGTTCTAAAGCATCAAATTTTGAATTCAGTGAGCACCAAAATTTTAAATTTGGATCAATATATACGCTTATACTGATCGTTTCTCCATTATCCCTCTAAACGCTTATTTGACCAATAATAACAAGTCTGCGCCTGTCAATATGAACCTCCTACCTCTCAATCTCCTCTTCCCAACCCTTAATTGAAGTACCAACCTCCCTCCCTCTCTCAAACCCCTTTCCCAATACTAAGCCTTCTTTTGGTAAGTCTGACTTGAGGATGTATTATGTAGATGTAATAAGAAGATATTAGTACCCATTTACAAAAAAAATATTATTTATTACATTTAGATTTACAAGATAAAAGAAGTAATTTTTCAATATATATTGGAAGAAAAATCATGGAAAGACCAGGCAGCTGAAAAAAAAAGGGCAAGTAATTTTATTTTACTCTCCTTCGTTTGACTGGGACAATGGAAGGTCCGAGCGTACGGTTGAAAAATTACTTTTTTCATCTTATAAATTTAAATGTAATAAATGAGTAAATATTTTTTGTAAATGGGTAATTACTTCTTATTACATCTGCATACTTAATACTTATAAATCCTCAAGTCAGGCTTACAAAAAAAAGAAGGGGGAAGTATATGCGTATATATTGATCCAAATTTAAAATTTTTGTACTCACTGAACTCAAAATTTGATGCTTTGCAACTTTTATTCTACCACTTTTTCATGTAGAGTGGCTGTTTTTAAATTAAAGTTGTCTAACAGTGGGTATATTGCAGTTTTCAAAAAATTGGCGTTTTTCGAATGACGATGGCGACCTTATAAATTTGGAAGTTAGAAAGTTAGGGACGTCATTCGAGGCAGAATTTTATACTCTTCAACTTTGAACACCGCGACATTTTCCGTAAGATGCGTCGTTTGCAAGAAATGAACGGAAAACCGGAAAAACTCCGAAAAATTCGAGGTTTTTTGCGTTTTTCGACCTGAGCCGGTCCTGCTACGAGGCAACAAACTTCAGATTCGTGTTCAGCACCCCAAAAAACATATAAATCCGTTGAAAAAATTTCTACCGCTTTCATGTTTTTGAAAAAATACCATTTAACTAGGAACTAGGCTATAAGGGATTTGGTCAGGCGCGTATATTCCTAATGAGAGTGTGTTTTGAGTTTCAACATTAAATTTCCGCTCTAAAATTAAACCAATATTTTACACATTCATACAAGCCATCTTTAATAAAGCTGTTAATCATATGACGTTATACGATGACATATTGAATTTATTTTATAAACCTGGATATTACATCAGCATGTCAGTAATTTATTGAACTGTGAACATCCATTAGCATGAATTTAAATCAACGATCTGTGACATTCCTCATCAATTGTGACACTTGTTTGTTAGTGTGATATTCATCAAAGAATGAAACTGCGTTTTCTGTGTTTGTTTAACAACTAGACAATGCAATATGTGATAGATTGAACTGGATGCAGATGGCGTAGATAATTTTGTTTGTAATCAAAGAATATTTGAAACTGATTTAAGATAAAATCAGTTTGTTTTCGTGGTTTTTCCAAATAAAGCCGTTTTCGTGAAAACCAAAAATTTTATCGATAAAATTTGGAGGACTCGTGGTATTACCTTTGATAAAACCGTGTCATCATAATTGTTTTTTGATTAAACTGTGTTTACCTTTTTTGAAATGTCAAATATAAACATTTAACAACTTTTATTTAGCATTATCAATTATTATTATACTAAAATGTATTGCAAATCTATGTTAATATACAAATTTCAAAATTTATTTTTAAACTAACCTGTTTATTCGTTTATTCACACCCACAACATCAGTGTTTGAATACCCAAATACTTAAAAATCCATAAATCTCTTTAAAACTGACAAATGTCAAACTCTATATCCGAATTAAGCCAAACGCAATCACGTATGCCTTGGTGGCACTGTATTTAAAACTATAACAGCTCAATATTTTTGATGTTTCAATTTAATTTGATAAAGAAAATAATGAACATTTGTATGTAAAGTGCATAAATGACTATATTCTCTGTTTTTAATACAAAATGATTCAAAAAATAACCTTCCAAAGACCACACGTCCTCTCAAATTTTATAGATTAAATTTTTGGTCTCCATACTCAAACGCCTTTATTTCAGGCAAAACCACTCAAACAAACTGATTTGAGATAAAAAATTCGTTATAGTCCAGGAGCCAGTAACGATTTTCGGTACTTATTTTTACAGTCAGATAACATGGATAGAATTGTAGGATTAGCAAAATTTATATATGGCAATTTAATAGAAGAGGAAAGAAATTAGTTGGTGTGGCTGTTATTAAATATTTTACTTGGAAATATATTGATATGATGACTTATATTATATATATTTTCTAGTAAGTACGCCAGTTAGGGGAGTGGGTGGCTCAGTGGTAGAGCACTGGACTCATAACCCAAGGGTTGTGGGTTCGAATCCCACCGACGGCAGAAATCATTTTGTGATTTGTAATTAATTAAAAATTTAGAAATTGATTTTCATATACCAGGTGTGATTCCCCACTCTACCATTCGCTGTTGGGTTCTAATTAACAGTGCTGTTCCTAAAGTGGCGCTGGGAAACAGTAACAAAGCTACAAACAAAGAGCACGAGGCTAATGACCAGAGTAGTCGATGCCGTTGACACTGAAGTAAAAAAAAAAAAAAAGTACGCCAGTTATCAAACACCATATTTTTTAATATTATTTTTTTCAGCCTTTAACAGTTATTCGGATGTCGGTTACTTTATTTTACTCTAGCTAAACCAATTTTGTGGAAATATGATAATTCACCTTGCCGATTAAATCTTGTCACGAACCGTAGTATAGAACACCCTGTAATTTTAAAATGTGAATCTTAAAGTTAAATACTTTGTTTGCCATGTATACAGACAATTTTAGCACAAATGTACTATTGACGTAAAATTCCATTAATAAACTCTTATTTGATGAAAGCTTTAGATGTCCACTTTTAGTCCACATGTGTGTCCATAAATAATTAATAAATAATTATGTTACTTCTATATTACGTAAATTAAAAATTTATTTTACTTTTTCACCTAAACTATAAAAAATTATTGCGTCGGTAACAACCCACAATGCAAGTTAATTTTGAAAACGCAATTTTAAATGAATTTTTCCGGGCACAAATTTCAGACAGGCCTCGCTGATATCTAACCCGCACAGACAGGTGTTCGTTTCAGACAATCCCGTTAAATTGTTGAAATAAATAGTAGTAAAACGAATTCGGCAATTAGCTTTATAAAACATGCCGTTTTAATTCAGTTTCCATCTGGCTAGGATAAACATTCATTTTAAATTCTGGAACAAAAATTGATGTGCAATACGTTCTGTAAAGTTCAAAAAAAAATAAAATCATGTACTCTCCTCAACAACCTGCGTTGTTAATTGAACAAACATTTACTCGAACGTATACAAACAAAAATAAAGCTTTTCATCCATACAACTAACATGAAATGAAAAACCGTTCGTTCGTTTAAGTAATTATTTATATCAGATATGTTTTATTTTTAATTATTATTCTAAATAAGAGGTTAACAGATATACAATAATGATATGTTTAATAGAAACTACAGTCATATCTCTCTTATAAAATTTTAAAACAGCCAGTCGAATGCTTCTCCAACCGACGAGCTTTGTTCTAATTGGTTAATTCTGCATATTGACACCTGTCAATCAAGTCCGTTTGGACTGGCAAATAATTTTTTTTTTTATTTACATTTAATCAGCAATCAGAATACAATCCTATAAGCTAATTTGCTAACAATGGACTAAGGTAAAAGTATTAGTCCATAAAATGTCGTGATTAGGACTCTTCCACTGAAGGGCCCTCCTGAACTTCACTTGGCATTTTTCTTTTTAGTCTTCTGGTATCCAGTTGCTGTGTAAGTGGTTGTAAGGGTGGGTTGGAGTGTTCATTTAGTCTTTGGTAATGTTTCCCGCCTCGTTCTTTGATGACCTCTTCGATGAATGGTATTCCAAGATCCTTATGAATTGTGTCATTTGACACATACCATAGTGCGTCTGTGATAGCTCTCAGTATCTTGGATTGAACCCTTTGAAGAATGGCAGTATTCGACTTACTGGCACATCCCCAGACTTCTATGCCGTAAGTCCAGATTGGCTTTATTACTGCTTTGTAAACTAATACCTTGTTTTCTACAGATAATTTAGATTTTCTTCCAAGAAGCCAGTATAGTTCTCTGAATCTGATCTCGATTTGTTTCCTCTTTTTCTTAATATGATCTTTCCACGTAAGTTTATTGTCTAAATGTAAACCTAAATAACGAGTAGATGTGTCTTGAGTGATGATAGCATTATTTACGTGGACTGATTCGTTTATTGTTATCTTCCATTTTTTTGTCCATTCTTCTATCAAATTTAGGTGTTGTTGTAGGTAGTAGGAAGCTGTGTTTGGGTTCTCATGGCTTGCGATTATTCCCGTATCGTCAGCAAATGTGCCAGTTTCTGTATTAGGTGATGTAGGCAGGTCTGATGTATAAAGAAGGTAGAGTTTTGGGCCTAATACACTGCCCTGTGGGACTCCACTTTTGATGTTAAAGAAAGTTGATGTTTCATTTTTAACTCTGGTTCTGAATTGTCTCTCGTTTAGGTATGACTTAAGTAATTGAAATTCTGAAGGAATGGATTGTTTAACTTTATAAAGTAGGCCTTCGTGCCAAACCTTGTCGAAGGCTTGACTTATATCAAGGAATACTGCAGTACAATATTTTTTGTCTTCTAAAGATTGGGATATTTTATGAACTATTCGATGGCATTGTTGTATGGTCGAATGAGACTCCCGAAAACCAAACTGATGATCTGGAATGTCCTTTAGTAATGGATTGATTCGTTGTGATAGGTTTTTTCAAAAAGTTTTGAAATAGTAGAGAGGAGACTAATTGGTCTATAAGACGACACCTGACTAAGATTTTTACCTGGTTTTGGCACTAATATGATTTCGGCTCTTTTGAATTGTTTAGGCCAATATTGGAGTCTCAGCATAGCATTTAGGATATACGTCAGCATAATAATGCCTTTTTTAGGAAGTTCTTTTAACATTTGAGGTGTTATTTCATCAATTCCAGGTGCCTTTTTGTTACTTAATTGGAGGATTTCTTTTCTAATTTCTTTTGGGGTCGTTAATTTTACTGGTTCAGTTGGTACAGTATTGCTATTTAGAAAGTCTGATGTTTTGATCAACTATGTCGTCGCTTGGTGTAAAAACTTCGGCTAGGTGTTCCGCAAACAGGTTGGCTTTTTCTTGATTACTTCTTGCCCAGGTACCTATTATAGGTGTTTCTTTTCGAATTGGAAGGTTAGACTGTTGCGGTTTTGATGAAGATTTTATTGGCTGCCAGATAGAGTTGTCAAATCGATTTAAGTTTGATATATAATCGTAGAATGACTGATCTTGTGCATCTTTAAGTTTTGTTTTAAGTTGTAAGTTGATTGGTTAGCCTATTCAATATGGTTCTATCTCTAGGACTATGACTCTGTTGCCATTTTTTTCTAGCCTTTCTTTTTTCTTTTATTAATATTTTAATTTCAAATGGAATATTGGTTATATTGTTTGTTGTTTTTATCGGTGGTGTAGCATGCTTTGCCGCATTTTGCAGAGTAGAAATTAGGCTGTTTGTGATTTCTTCAATATCTGATGGGCTTTTAGGACTGGCAAATAATAAATTTATTCAGGTAGAGACTATTATATTTTGTCCCATAATTTCACGTTAGCTCTGTACTCTATTCATAATTTTTTAAATGATCCTCGTATAAAGTGGGATAAATTTTGTTCTGCAATTGAAAACTATACTTGTTGCATGGGGATGAAAAAGTTTGAGGGTGTTTTTGGCATGACTAAATCATTTATTCCTTTGTAAATTTTTATTTATACGCGTATCTGTCATTCTTAATTAATTTGTGAAAACTTTTTAATGAAATCAGAAAAAATCTAGAAAAAATAATTTGAAAAATCAAAAATATGTGTACGTGGTTGGGATTTTGGCCATAAAGTACAACAAATCTTTCAATTAGATTATTAATTTTATTTCAATATTTCTTACATCCTTTTCAAAGTAGAACGTTGGAAAATGAAAGAAAATTCATCATTCATTAGAAACTTACTTTCAGGAAGCACTGATGGTGACACGTAACTGTCAGCGCTTTGCAACGTTAATAAAAAATTTACACTTTATACAAAATTTCTCCATCTTTGAAAGAAAATTGACAAAAGACGAAGTGAAATCCCGGTCCAAAACTTTTGAAAAAACTTGTGTGAAAGGTTTAGAATATGTTAGGATAAGTTAGGATATGTTTAATCTCTCTAAAACCATATAAAATAGCTACTAAGTTGGGAAATAATGAATTTTTAATTCCAATGTATAGAAAAGAACTGAAAATATGGACTAAAAACTTTCGAATAGTCAATACAATGGTTAAAAATACGCGGTTGAACGGTTTCATTAGTAAAGTTCACCTGTAGGCGAAAATTTACATTTTACAGAATTCTACAAAATATTACCTGGGTAGTAATTGGGAAAATATAATTTGTGTGATTAACACGATTTTCCCCACTGTACCGCAACGTAATTAAATTGTTTACTAATTTCACATCAAACGTTATTTAATTAACAGCATTGTTAGTTTAAAATAACTAATTAATACACAAAATATATGCCACAGGGATGTACTTAATTATCATCGCAACATGTGCATTTTAATTGAACGGTTTGTTTTAAATTAATTGTTTAATGACTTGGTGATTACATTTTGTTTTTATCGTGAGGGGTTCAAGATTAAAAAAAAATCGCAGAAAGTTTATAAATTAAAAGTAAACAAGAAACAAAAATTAAAAACATATTTATCTTTACCGATCTTACGTATCATGTCTAGAGCAAAATTTCCTGCCGCTATTAAATGTTTATTAAGGAGCTTGGGCAGGACTGTGATGGAGAATTTATCAAGTCACTCAAATTGATGGGTAGTCATGCGACAGGCTTTTATTTTTAAAACTTCCGATAAAATCGATAACGTGTCTTGATGTTTCGAAAGATATAAATTATGACTAAGTGAAAAATCACATAAAAATAAAATTCTTTAGGGTTTTACTGGGCGCTCCTGTCGGATATAGAAGTAAAAATAAATGGTAGGAGATAAGAAAAATTATCCGTTAATTAAGTATGCAAGAGCCCGGGTTCTACTTAACAGAAAATAAGCAAAGCTTAATCATAATAGTCCAGTAACTGAAGGGTCAAACCTGGGAATAAGTCTGGCATGAGTTCCCACATAGCGCATTTTGTAGGTCACCGCAGGTGTTTTAACATGAGAAAATCCTTAACGCGTTGTGGTCAAGGGGAGGGGCTGAAAATGGGCCCCAAAACCTGGAAAATGGGTTTCCCGCTAATATCTGGCTAAATATGCCAATTAGAGAATTTTTGTTCAGACAAAAAATGGAGATCAGCTCATTCTCTACAAAAATGACCCTACTCATTTTCTTCGAAAATTCAATAGTTCTCGAGATAATGGCACTCAAAAGTCCCCTCATTTCAGCTGCTGCTCTACCTTCAGGAATTCCGCTTTCTATGAATTAACGCGTAACCGGGCGGACGAATTGTTCAATATCTCGGAAAAAAATTAATATTTTTCGATGATTCTAAGTTCATCTGAATGGGAAAACCTAAAGCTACAATTCCATGTGACTTGAAGTCAGTTCGTATTTACCAAAAATATTTTAAAAAGCGGTCAAAGTTTTTTCCAACAATATTTAGAGGCTGCTTCATTAATTTATTCATATTTTCTTTAAAAATAGTCATTTATTCTAATTTTGCCTCGATAATGGAACCTTAGGGGGTCTTGAATGACCTCAGATTGATTTCCAATGCACATCATTTCAAAGCTTAGATGGTCTACTTTTCAAATATATTTTTTTATTTTTAATAGAGTCTAATAATTTTCGAGAAATGAGGAAAATTGGTCACACGAGTCAAAACCGGCCTTTTTTTGTTTATCCATTTCTTGTTCCCCGCTCTTTATTTCTTGAGGATTAATAATTAGATGAAAGTAAATTTCTGAGGTCATTCAAGACCCCCTAAGGTTCCATTATCAAGGCAAAATTAGAATAAATGACTATTTTTAAAGAAAATATGAATAAATTAATGAAGCAGCCACTAAATATTGTTGAAAAAAACTTTGACCGCTTTTTTTAAATATTTTTGGTAAATACGAACTGACTTCAAGTCACATGGAATTGTAGCTACGGGTTTTCCCATTCCGATGAACTTTGAATCATCGAAAAATATTAATTTTTTCCCGAGATATTGAACAATTCGTCCGCCCGGTTACGCGTTAATTCATAGAAAGCGGAATTCCTGAAGGTAGAGCAGCAGCTGAAATGAGGGGACTTTTGAGTGCCATTATCTCGAAAACTATTGAATTTTTAGGATGCAAGAGAAACATTAAAGTTTTACAACCACTGGTTTATTGAAATCATTTGTGAACGTTTTCTATAGAAACTAGTGACTCTGAATTTTTGCAGTTAAAGTCTTTTTGTCATTAACACAAGAGTGGTACTTGAAAAAACTAATGGATATTTTTAACTTACTGGTAAACATCTGGACCACACAAATATCGCACAATTGTTACGCAAATATTTGTAAACCATTTCATAAATTCTTCTTTTTCTTTAGATATTGCTACAAACAAATATCCCATGTACTGAAATTGAAAATACAGAATTTTACTTCAAAATAATTGTATGATGGAAAACAAAATTCAACATGACATACCTTACTAATTAAGATGGACATAAACAATGGTCCTAATAAGTAGGGTGTACAAATAATAGATGGTATTGATTTAAATACAATAAAGTTAAAAATTTATAATTAAAAGATAAAGATAAAGGCCACATATGAAAACTAGAAGACAAACTAAAGTATTTACAGAATTATATGTTAAAATGAATAATCACCTCTTCAAAATACATAACTAAATCATCTTCACATTTAATTGATGTATAAGAATTACCAAATTGGCAACTCATAATTCTATGTGAAGTTACAATAGGTGAAAAAGTTTGTACTATTATATTTGGGTCTATTTTTTTTTCACAGGATTCCTAAAAATAGAGTTAATTTTTTTTAAGTAATGAAAAGTGTGTAATTAGTGGATTATAAATTTAAAAATCCTATTTTACTTACTTGTGGTAAAAGTTCTTGCTCTATAGCAAAATTATTCATATGATCTGCAAATGCTTCATTATATTTTGTATGAATTATATCATTTAAGTGATCAAAAATTAACAAACAATTCATTTTTTATAAAAAAAACAGTAAAATTAATTATTGATTTTTGACATTTCGTTGTTTATAGGTTATGTTTTGATTTTAGTCGCCGAAGAATGAGCTGGATGCTAGTAACCATACCTTCTAACAAAAAAGAAGAATATTTAGAGTAGATATCATCTATTTTCTCTCTCCTTCTGTCCGAGTAATGTTTCCATTTGTATGGTTTCCCTACTCGTCTGCTAAATAAATTATCGGTACTCCAAAGTATCGATATGTTTCAATCATCCCTTGTCAAGTTGTCAATACTACGTCAAATTAAAAGAAAATTAACTTATAAAAAAAAAATATGTACATTTACTACTGGTTAAATAAAAAATAATATATATTTTGAAGATCGGAAACTTCGTATTTCATCCAAATAACTAAATATAATTAATTATGACTAAAACCTGAGGGTCTATAAAAATGGATTCACAAGAAATGCATTTTGGTTTTAAAATTGCTGAAAGTGAAAGTATGGGTCCATTTATAGGATACATTAAGACCGAAGTTGACATTGAAGAAAATGAATTAAATTTCGACCATTTTTGTAGAGAATGAGCTGATCTCCATTTTTTGTCTGAACAAAAATTCTCTAATTGGCATATTTAGCCAAATATTAGCGTGAAACCCATTTTCCAGGTTTTGGGGCCCATTTTCAGCCCCTTCCCTTGACCACAACGCGTTAAGGATTTTCTCATGTTAAAACACCTGCGATGACCTACAAATTGCGCTATGTGGGAACTCATGCCCGACTTATTCCCATCTTTCGATCTTCTCAGTCCTTCATTTATTGGACTATAAGTGAAACTTAGATTTATATTTTCCGTTGCACAGTTGACACATTGATACATAAGCTCAGCTTAAATCACAACTAAGCTAGGCTGTAGAATTTCTCGGCTTAAGGTTTCCTTAGCAGAAATAACAATACAATTGGAATTGAATGCAGCACAAATTTTATTCCACGTCTCGTCTTTCTGCCTCCAAGTTGTCCCGTCCATTTTTTTACATTCAATTATAGATTTAAAATTATTTATAATGTTCAAAAGAACAGCTTTTTCTGCAGCAGAAAAATTGGGGGCTCTTTTTCTACTTACATCAGACTCGTCCATCTCATCCGAATAAACGCAATTTTTCAAATCGGAAAAAAACCGCCACATCGTTATATGTTGCAGCTTATCCCTAGAATAGAATACTCAACAGAAAAATGATTCTTTTCCTTGAACTTCATCTTATCAATGTTCAGTTGTAACGATGTGGCGGTTTCTTTCCAAATTGAAAAAATGCGTTTATTCGGATGAGTATGTACGAGCCTTAAGTCACCCATTTCAAACTAAATTGAATAAACTGTCACGTAACTGTCACTATTAAATACAAATTACTGGTTTTTAGCGGTGTTGTCAGCTCATAGTTAGGCTTAGCTAAGTTTTTTCAAAGAATGAATTTTTTAAATTTCTCGCCTACTTAGCTAAGTATAAGTTTTGAGGTGAACCTGTGCAAATGGCCCTAATTCTACTAATACAAGCTAACTGAAAATAGACCTATTTAAAAATGAATCAAATAATTTTTAAATAAAACACTAAATCAGGCTTTGGAGGAAGAAGATTTTCGTTATTAATGCGCCAAAACTAACTAATGAACTGTTAGATACAAATCACATGATCGCTCTCATCCAATCACGCTTACGGTAACATTTCATCTTTTCTTGGTGATGTAAGTTAAGCATTTTTAGAAAGAATTTACAGTTAGTCGTTATACTAAGTGCATAAATGCCAGTCGTTTCCCTAAGGCTTTGTCGGCAAATGTTTCTTACTACACAGGGTGGCCAAATAAGAATGCGAGGTACTGTATCTGGGAAATTATCCATCGTAGAGGCTTCCGGAAAAAAAAGTTATAACTAAAACGGCCAAGAGAAAAACCTGGAAAATATTTTTAATTTTCTGAAATGGCCGCTAGGGGGCGTAACTGCAATCTTTAATCTAAGAAAGTGATATTTCTGTCAATTCCGCTATATTAACCTAACAAAAAAATAACTGGTCTTTAAAGTAGAGGATAATCTGAACCTTTTTTGTTTGACAATTTTTGCTGTATCTCTAAAAATAAAGTGGTGGGGGTTATTCAAAGGTTTCAGTAAAAAATACCCTGTATATTCGAAACGGCTGAGCCGATTTCAACAAACTTGGGCTAGTTGAAAAGAGCTATTCTTGGGCTACAAATGTTATAATATTTGAAGTTTTGTTAGTTTCACATGTCGCCGCTAGAGTGCATTTTTCGACATTTCGACAGAAATGGTTAATTTTCTCAAAAATATTAAATTCTTGTTCATGAAAAAGTAGCTAAATGATGCCTAAACAAGCTCGCGAAAACCGCGTCTCTTTATCTTGTTCCTAACCTAAAATTTAGGCCAAAGAAAATTTTACACGGAAATCCCTTAAATTTTTATTTTTTAAACTAATTAATTCCTTTTATTATGTAAGTTGTCGCTATAAAAAGGACCGATTTAAAAAAGAAACGTTTTTAATGCCCCCGTAAATGCTCTAAATGCTCTATGCATTGCTGAAGCCTCTCATGGGTAGACAAAACTGCAGCATCAATTTCGGCTTTCGGTATGTTACGTAATGCATTACGAATCCGGTTTTTCATAACTCTTTGGTCGTAGGTTGAGTCTGATAATCAAGACAAGTTAAGTCTGGTGATCGAGCAGGCCATGGAAACAGACTTCCTCTTCCAATCTACCACTGTTGGAATACTGCATTAATATGCTCTCGCACAATAATAGCATAATGTGCTGGGCAACCATTCAACTGCAAAAACAAGTTTTGACATGTTTCCAGTGGCACATCTTCCAACAACATCGGTAATTTATTGACCAAAAAGCCAAGAAAGATATTGCCATTTAGAGATTGCTCGAAAAAATGTGGCCCAATAATTCTGCCTCCCAGTATGCCACACCACACATTTAAACTCCAACGTCCTTGGTGCTGAACTTCACGCAACCAATGCGGCGGATTTTCTGCAGACCAATAATGCATATTGTGCAAATTTTAAAGATGGCTTCATCGGTCCAAAGAATTTGAAATAAAAATCGTCCATTATTGTGCGAGAGCATATTAATGTAGTATTACAACAGCGTTGGATTAGAAGAGGAAGTTTGTTTCCATGGCCTGCGCGATCACCAGACTTAACTTGTCTTGATTTTCAGACTCAACCTACGACCAGAGAGATATGAAAAACCGGGTTCGTAATGGATTACGTAACATACCAAGAGCCGAAATTGAAGCTGCAGTTTTGTCTATCCATGAGAGGCTTCAGCAATGCATAGAGCGTGATGATCAGCATTTAGAGAATTTACGGGGCATTAGAAACCATTCTTTTTTAAATCGGTTCTTTTTAGGGCCACAACTTACATAATAAAAGGAATTAATTAGTTTAAAAAATAAAAATATAAGGGATTTCGGTATAAAATTTTCTTTGGCCTAAATTTTAGGTTAGGAATAAGATATCGAGAAGCGATTTTCGCGAGCTTGTTTAGTCAACAATAAGATAGTGAGGGTGTTAGTTCTGTTGGGTGGTCCAGTTTTAATTTTTTACTTAAAGAATGTGTTATGAAAGCCACCTTCCCGACCTACGACTAATCAAGGACAGAGTCATAAAGGAAGATGTTTTCTTTGTGGACGTTCAAAGAATAATTATCAAATACTATTAAACGAGCAAGGTTTCTATGTGTGTGTGTGTGTGTGTGTGTGTGTGTGTGTATGTGTGTGTGTCCAGAGGATCTCGAAATCCACTCGTCAGAATTCAATGAAACTTTCAGGGTAGACTAATTCCTATCTAAATCGACAGAAAATGTAGGTCTCATGTCTGTGAAAATTCGATCTTCCGAGATATTTACAAGAAAAGTTAAGCTTTTAGTTTTATTTCCTAGCAACGGCACATAATAATTACTTGTTTCTATAGTAATATATACTATAAAGGATAGATGAGTACAGTAAAAGTGGGGATATAACGTCACATTCCATAGGCGTACTTTGCAAAATAAGTTTCTATAATATAAATAAGGTCACAGCATATAAAATATATATACGCACTTCGTAGATTAAATTTTGAAGTTATATTATTTACAAAAAATAAAAATAAACTTTATGCATCCGACACTTTAACATTGAACGAATTAAATTTAACCAATAAATAACAAGGAGGATTATATGTTGGGATTAAACTTTTTTTAATCTCTTGGCATTAAAAGTAACGCTTCTGTACTTACCTAAACTCAAAGATTAAAAAAAAAGTTAGTTTAAGAACTATCTTTAAAAGTCACTGTCTTCACTAAAACTACTGGTATCACTATAATTGTCTTTTCTGAGGTTTATTATTATCGGTTCTATTAAATTATCCATTGATATATCCACTTTCCTAAATGAATTTTCCACATTTTTAACATGACCAATGCATTTTCCCCAATGTTCTCTATTTATATCTGAAACTGCCTTCAAAAACAAATTTCGCAGATCAGGAAATTTAAATGTTTTATTGTTTTAAGAAACATAACCTTTTAATAATTGAGACCACATCAGTTCAATGGAATTTAACTCTGCGTGGTTCGGAGGCAATCTGAGAATTTTAATTCCTTTTTCTCTGGCCATCTCATCCATAATATACTTTTTGAATTTGTTTTTATGTTGCCTTGCTATTACTAATAATTCTGCCTTCAAGGATTTAGGAGGACTGATAATATTTTTATAATGAAGCCATTTTGAAATATATATTAATACAAAATTCTGAATCAATTAAAATACATACGATACGGCTATGAATAAATAAAGTCTGACTTATCTGTCAAAAGAACAAATTTATTACAGTAAAAACCATGGAAACAAGAATCTAGACAAAAACTATATTAGGCCGATCAGATCTATTCAAATTTAAATTTTAACTACAAATAAGCATTGAAGGATGAGGTAAAAATAAAATTTCTACCTCTTGAACCTGTACTACGTTTTGCAAATTAAATACTGCACTACTCCTTTCTTCTGTATAGTATAGTAGTAAAAAGGTTTGACTTTATTTAATTTCTGGCGTTTTAATCTGAAAGAATTCAATTTTAAATTTGTCGCTTTATATAAAAAAGGAAAGATTCATTTGACGGACAAATAATTTGCTTGTCAAATGACAGCCATCTCATAAATTGAAAGTTGAAAATACAACGTTGCCAATTCAATTTCAGAAATCATGGGTTTAGGTAAATATTTATAGGAACGTTGAGTAACACTGTTAAAATGGACACTTGTCAAAATGTGACACCTGTAAAAACGTGACAACTGTTAAAATGTGATACGTGTCAGAATGTAACAACTGTCAAAAGAGAGAGAGAGAGAGAGAAGAGAGAGAGAGAGAGAGAGAAAAAAAGAATGAATGCTTGTACACGTGTAATATTAACATAGATTTCAATTTTTTATTTTACAAGAAACTTTAAAGAGACATTTAAAATTCTCTATTTTCATAGTACATTTTAAGGTTGATTGTGACTTTGTATTTTCCAAGAACAAATTGTAATCTAATGTACGAATGAACTATTTTTGTAACTGAAAATTTTTGAAAAAATATGATATCAATATCTGCCACACGTCGAGAGTCTGGTCACAGGTTTTTGTGGAGGTTTTTACCCAAGTATGAATATCAGACCTATAATTTTCCTTCACTGCAGATCAATAAATAGTAAAATCAATTGAACATAAAGTTTTTCTTATATAGTGATAAATAGAGTGAGCTGAGCGATCTTCTGTTGACGGGACGTGTGCCCTACACGCTGCTGTTGCCCGTCCCGGAAACGGGGCCTGTCCACCGTGACCATTCGCGAAGATCAAGCGTCAGTAGATGTTGCCCTAAAAGGGTGAAATCCCCAGAAACTAGGCAACTTTAATGCATTTAACTAACCTCTGTGACAAGCAGTTGATAAACGTCAACAACAGCTGCAGCCATTTAAAAATTAACACTGACAGCTTTTTTAATTTTCCCGCCTACTTTCAAGCCAATCGCCAATCAACCTTTTATTTATCTCCCTATCAGTAGTTCAAGTAGATGTCGCCCACTCCGTGATTTTCGCGAATTAATTAATAATTTGTCATGTTATAAATATACTTAAATTATATACTCATTGGGCTGCTTAAAAATGTAGATTTGAATATTAAGAGCGAAGCTCGGTGACCAGATATTACAACTGTGAAGTGTGCAAAGTGCTGCAATTTTTCATGTAAAAAGCATAGTAATCAAAATTATGAACAAAGTAGAGGCTCTGATTAATATTTATTTCTCTCATATTTTCTTGATATTATTGTTTTGTAAAATCGTTTATTTTATTTGACACTTGTTTAATAAGCTTAAATATATAATATAATACTTATTTTGGCGTAATGTATACGCCACGCGCCGAACACTGTCACAATAGAGAGTTGAAGTTGTGCCAAGTACGTAAACGTTAGGAGCCGAATTGACATCTACGCATGCGCATTTGTCTGGAAATAGCGTTTACGTGAAAAATAGGATTGCGTACGTACGTAAACTTGCGTTCTCTCACGGATACCTTAATAATCTACGTACGTTAACCGAAGATTATACAAGTGACACCGATAAATAGCGAATGTCCCAATTTTGAATTTTGACTTAAAGTAAATTATTCATAGCTTCAAAAAGACTTTCTTTATTTTTTTTTGTTAGATTACATTCAGTTGAGAAATTCATATAGAAGTAATAATAATAATAATAATCCTTTAATTTAGCTCTTGGCTAGTATTATTTTTACATTTAGGTTTACAAAAGTTTTACAAAAAAAAATAAATAGTTATACACTTTTAAAGCTCATTAAATTATTGCAGTTTTTAATAAAATCAGGCAATTCACTGTATTGCTTTAATCCCTTATAAAACAGACTATTCTGACTATATAACTAGTGCTTACTCTATCTACATAAAAATTGTTTCTTGATCTTGTGGAATATTTATATATGTCTTTAACAAACCTACAATTATTTACAAGTTGAGGCACTATAGTTGATTAATCATTTTATATATAAATGGTATTAAGGGTCACTCAAGAAGTTACTAAATATTCGTTTTTGTTTCATTTGATTTATATAATTTAGGAATTTAAGTGCGATTTAGAAGTTCTCAAAAGAATTTCTTTATTTTTCTGTTATTAGATTACATTCGGTTGAGAAATTCCTATAGAAGTTACTAAATATTCGCTTATTATGTTTCTAAAGGTTATTTCTCATATTTCAGTAAGATAATAAAAAACTTTCAAGTTAAAACATTTTTTATTATATAAATATTTATTTATTAATCACAATAACAAAATAATATTACAGAATATTTATCTCTAAAACTACAAAACAACGAATCTTTACATTTTTAGAAAATATACTCAATAAAATTACATTTACAAAGTGTAGAAATGTTCAACTAAATTTAGTTGATGGCGCTTTTTACATCTTAAAACTAGCAAAAAATGCAAACAAAATATTGGTAATAAAACAAACATTAAAGTTGTTTTTGCTTGATAAAAGGTATGCTACTTTAATATTGCGATACTAACTTTACAAAAATCAATCTAGGTACATTTACTAAAATTTAATCAGCACGATGGATTTTGAAAATATGTGTGTGCTGAACAGAACATTAAATTTCCCAAATATTGTTCCAGTTGTGTGGAGCCCATAAAGCTCTGCTCGATTCCCAACAGGATCATTGTTGAATATATATATATATAGCAAGATTACCTCATCCATTTCATCTTCTTCGAAATCTGAATCCCCAAGTTGTCCTGCATCAAGAATACCTTCCATCTTAAATGAAATAAATAGAGCCTAATTGAACATGTATAAAGACGTGCTTATCATAAAAATGTATCTTCTATTTTAGTAGAATTTCAACGAATCCAATTCCAATAATTATTTTGTTTTTCATTTCTATAACTCATAGTGGCTTTGCACTTTAAATACTCTTCTTAATGGAGAGTAAAACCACTTATTTTATTAAAAAGTTTTTTAATTTTAACGTTTCGACTGTATGCTCACAGAAAACAACATAAAAGCAAAATACAGACCAATTAATTAAAGGTTGACAGTTGACATCTATTTTACGTACGTATATGAACACTTCAACTCAAATTTCATACAACTTTATTACGTTATATTTCGTACGCTATTTTTTACGTAAAGGTTTACGTACTGTGTTTACTTCAACTCTCTAATATAAGCGCGCCTAGCCAAGGGTTAAAGGTATTATTGTTCTCGGTACTTGGATGAATTTTAATAAATATATAAACTAACTCCAGAATTCCTGGTAATTTTCTGAGTAGGAGTTTTTTCTTTCAACAATAACATAGAGGAAACTTCAACATTGAGGAAAGCCCTGTATATCGAAGAAATTCCCATCTGCTACTCAGAGAAAGAGATGGAGCCATCAAATCGATACCCGCACATTAGTAGTCAGAGTAATACTGCACGTGTAGCCGAACGTGACACTGTGATACACGCTTTCATCAATCTCTGTCAGAAATCATAATACGTGTGAACTGGGGTTAATAATATTACTAGATAAATTATAGAGCTATTACAATTTTAATGATCTGATATTGTAGTCTGATGATGGTGTTTGTTTTATTGATGAATTTACCAATAACATCGACATCATTTATTTCTATCTAACAAAAGGGTGCTGTCGAACGAATATTGCTTAATTGACCGGTAAGGGAAACTAACGATCAACGTTACAACACATCCTATAGTCTATTTTTATGTATGAGAGAGTAATAAAACATCTAATGCAAAACTTAGTACGGTCATTTTAAATATTTTTACGGAATAATCTAAATATTTCCTAAAATTGTCATAAAAGTTATGATAACGTAATTGTAATAGTCTAACTAGAATTATGCAGACGCCGCAAGACCATGATAAGGCCCTGCCTAGATCGGATTGCAACAAAACTAGTTTGTTGCCGGCATTTACTAGCTTTTTACATTTTACTTTTGTACTGTAATCACGTAATAAAGTTCCACTTTTTGGAAAGTTTGTAGTTCATTTTTGAAAACCCAATTTTTATTTACGATTCTATAAGTGGCGCAGTCAGTAGGATTGCCTAACGGTGTGACAACAAAAATCGTGTCAAGTCGGTCTATTTCAATAGTATAATGGCAAATCGAATTCCCAAAAATTGGTGATATAAACTGACCAAAAAGTGTACATCCAAGCAGAGGACCAACATTGCCAAAGTTTGGAGATCCTGGACGAGGACCACATTGCCAAATCCAGCTAGATTAAGAAAATCAGGAAGAAGAGACAGCATCGCTCAACTTCTATTGATATGATGAAAATAATCCTAGTAATTGCGTAAGAAATTTTGCTCTCCTCTCCTATTAAATATTTTATTTTTGAGTTGATTATATTAGTGATTTTTTATTTTCACATTTGGGATAAAATTAAACACAAAATAAAACTTACAGACGAAAGCCCCGTTTACACTAGACAATATCGATACCCGCAAATTTACAAAGACGAAGTAAAATCACAAGTTGAAAAAATGCTTTCTCAGGGCATCATACAGCCCTCAATGTCACCATTTAGTAGTCCCCTCTGGATAGTTGAGAAGCGCCAAGATGCTTCCAAAAAACGTAAATTCCGTTTAGTCTTAGACTATCGAAAATTAAATGAAAAAACTGTAGACGACAAATACCCTCTACCTAACATAAATGACATTTTAGACAAATTGGGCAAAAGCCAATATTTTAGTACACTTGACTTAGCCAATCGATTCCACCAAATACAGATGGACGAACCTGACATTCAAAAGACAGCTTTCTCTACCGAACACGGTCATTACGAGTTTACTCGAATGCCTTTTGGGCTTAAGAATGCTCCAAGTACCTTTCAAAGAGTTATGGACAATATTCTTAGGGGTTTACAAAATGAGACTTGTTTGGTATACCTTGACGATATTGTAATATTCAGTACATCTCTTCAAGAGCACATTTTACGGCTCAGACAAATTTTTGACAGACTTAGGGAGGCCAACTTTAAATTACAATTGGACAAATCAGAATTTTTACGTAAGGAAGTAAATTATTTAGGACATGTTATAACCCCACTAGGTGTTAAACCAAACCCAGATAAAATATCTGCAGTAAAAAATTTTCCGATACCTAAAACTACTAAGGAAATAAAAGGATTCTTAGGGTTAGTCGGATACTATCGTAAATTTATTCAAGATTTCGCAAAAATTACGAAACCTTTAACCAAGTGCCTAAAAAAGGGTGCTCAAATTATTCATGATCAAAATTTTATAAACGCATTCGAAACTTGTACAAACTTGTTAACTAACGCACCGATACTTCAGTATCCAGACTTTACAAAAAAAATTATTTTGACTATAGATGCTTCAAATGTAGCTTTAGGCGCTATTTTATCTCAAGGGCCTATAGGCTCAGACAAGCCAATCGCGTATGCCTCTCGAACCCTCAATGATTCAGAGCAACGTTATAGCACGATAGAGAAAGAGTTACTCGCGATTGTATGGGCATGCAAGATGTTCCGATCTTACCTATACGGAAGAAAATTTTGTGTTGTAACAGATTACCGTAGTCTTGTTTGGCTTTTTAAATTACGCGAACCAAATTCAAAATTAGTTAGGTGGCGACTTAAACTCGAAGAATTTGATTATGACGTTATTTATAAAAATGGAAAGGCAAATACTAATGCTGATGCATTATCCAGAATTTTTATAAATGCTCTAGAAAATGAGTCACTTATTAATAACCCCGGAGACATTGACAATACAACTTTACGATTTCTTAGAGGTTTATCAGAAAATGACACTCTCGACAATAATACTCCTAAACAATCTAAAATACTATCAGACATACAAATTAAGCCTCCTGATAAACCATCAGAAAATGACAGTTTCCAATCAACCCAGCATACGACAGCTAACGAAACTACCAATGATGAAATAATAAATAACAAAATTAATCAAATCCTAGTTTTTGGCCAAATTAATCAATTAAACCCATCATTTGAACAAACCCATAAGGAAAAACGTGGACTTCTTAATGGTTTAGGTACCATAATCAAATCAATATCCGGAAACTTAGATCAAAACGACGCTGAAAAATATGACGAAGCAATTGAAAATCTTTCGAAAAATCAAAATAAAGTAAAAACTTTAATTAATGAACAAATTGCCTTAGTTGAAAATTCTTTAGATATATTTAATAAAAGTCGTCAAGTCTTAGCTCACAATGAACTAAAATCAAAATCTCAAATAAACAAAATAGAACACATTTTAGAAACTGCTCAAATCCAAAATAAACAAACTTTTGAAAGTGTCTATATTCAAGAAGTCACAAATTAAATATCAATTTTATATCAAAATATTTATGATTTACTAGAAAAAATTGAAACTGCTATCACATTTTCTAAAATAAATGTTTTCCATAATTCTATAATAGATCCTAAAGATTTGATCAACCATATTAGAACAATCGATATCAATTTCTCAAACAACAAATTCCCATTTGAACCTATTTTAAATAATATTCTCAAATTTGAAAAAATAATGCAGATTAAAAGCTATAGTAAAGACAATAAAATTATTTTTATCATAGAAATCCCAATTGTGGAGAGAGAAAATTACGATTTATATCAACTTTTTCCTTTACCTACTCCTAAAAACAACCTTTACCAAATGATTATTCCAAATTCGAAATTCCTTATCCTAAACGAGCAAAATTTCATGTCATTTGATTCAGATGTCAAGAAATCAGCAACCAAGAATTTATCTGCCACGAATCAGTACCAACTCCAGTAGAAGAAGACGCCCCCTACGAAGTTTTAATGTTGAGGTTTTCCAAGAACCTCACCAACTGTCAAACCATCTTTCTCGAAATTTTGGATACAAAAATTCAGAAAATTCGTGAAAACAAATGGACGATCGTCTCACCTCAGAACACAGTGGCCCAAAGAATCTGCGGACAAGACAAAGACAATGTCCCATTAGAAGGAACTTTTTTGTTAGAATTAAACAATAAGCGTAGTGTTAGAATAGGTAAAATAGTTCTACGTAGCAATGAACTGCCAAAAAGTGAATTTAAAATAATTGAACTTCCTAAACTTAATATTAAAAACTCTAATGATAAAAATCTTATTTATCTTAAACCTATTAAATTGAACAGTATTGATTTGGACCAATTAACCATTCTAAAGGACTCATTAAATTTCCAAAAAACAAAAAGTTGAAAACATATTTGATAATCCTATCCATTTTAACAATATCAGTGTTTGGACTATATGGATTTATATATTCATTGTATTTTGTTTATTATTCTGCATATATTCATATATAAAATATAGGAAGAATTCATCGAAGAAGAGCTCCAAGGAAGAAAATCCAGAGGCTAGCCCCCGGATTGTCCTCTAAGGGTGGAAGAGTTATGATAACGTAATTGTAATAGTCTAACTAGAATTATGCAGACGCCGCAAGACCATGATAAGGCTCTGCCTAGATCGGATTGCAACAAAACTAGTTTGTTGCCGGCATTTACTAGCTTTTTACATTTTACTTTTGTACAGTAATCACGTAATAAAGTTCCACTTTTTGGAAAGTTTGTAGTTCATTTTTGAAAACCCAATTTTTATTTACGATTCTATAAGTTAAATGTACCTGAGCTAATACAAGTTTTGGGTCTTTTATTGGTCTTTTATAACCATAAGCTGTACAGAACAATAGAAAAAGGTTTGGACAGGCCAAAAGCCCTGTGTATTAAAGATAACATAGCCGTATCTTAAGATTATTTTCAATAAGTACCTATTTGCCAATTTTGTTTTATTTTAATTCCAAGAATTTCTTACAGTAATCAAATTATAAGTAGATAAATCCCTTACCAACAAATTTCACCGAAAATGCGATTGTAGGTTTTCCATTTAGTAAGGAGGTCCAGTTGTGTATTCTTGACAGCTTACTAAATGTCGTTTAGTTGCAACATGCAAGGTGCAGTGTGCAGTCTATTGTGAATTCTAGTGTGATCATGGAAAATTTGGAAGTACCGCGTAAACGACAAAAAATCGGTCCTTTAACAGTTAATGAAAAAACATTAATATTTAATTGTTTTAAATCATTTACAGACAAACATTTATGTAAAAGTGTTGATGACACAGTGGAATTAGTTAGTAGTACGCTTGGTGTTGGGAAATCTACGATTTACAGAGTTGTTAAAGAGTTTCAAACAGCACGTAAAGCTCCAGGAAAACCAAAATTTCAAATAGAAAATCATTTGAAAGAAAGACTTCGAAGGAAAGTGCATGCGTTCTTCTTAAGAAAAGAATTTCCGACAGTAGACAAAGTTCTTGCCACGGTTCGAGATGATAAGGATTACCCTGAAATGAGTCGAAGCACACTATGGAATCTTTTAAAAGAAATAGGTTTTCTATGGAAAAAGCATTCCAGAAAGTCTATTTTAATAGAAAGAAGCGATATTGTAGTATGGAGAAGAAATTACCTAAGGACTATAAAAGAAATGAGAAACCAAAGAAGAAATATAGTTTATTTAGATGAAACATGGATCAACGAGGGACATACACCAAATAAATTTTGGCAAGATGAAACTGTTACAAGTCGAAGACAGGCTTTTTTAAATAATTTATCTACTGGTTTAAATCCACCATCAGGAAAGGGGCGCAGACTGATAATAGTACACATCGGTAGTTCAAACGGTTTTGTTAAAGGTGGTTTATTGACTTTTGAATCTACTCGTACCGGTGACGGTTATTTCATACGAAAATACTCGAGGTATAACTTCACAAAATATTTTAACTGTCTACTAAAAGAAGTGGTACGCCTATGGATTACGAACGCTTTATTATTTTAAATACATAAAAATAGACTATAGCTAGAGGATAAGCGAAAGAAAATACAGTTGTTAAATATATGAATAATAAAGTAATAATCCTCTACTATTTCTTTGGAAAAAAATAGAAATGATTACGAAAAACACATTTTACTGTGTTTTTGTTTGAAAAATCGTCCTTAAATTAAACTTATTGCCTATATTTTTCGGAGCAACAGGAGTAGCGGAAATGGTCGACTTAAATCGAAATTTTTGGTTCCAACAACAATTTTTTTTGTACTTTTGAATAAATTAAAGAAAAGAAATTGATATTTGAAATTTTTCTTATTTTATTATGTTTCATTATATAAATATAATATTTTTCCCAAGTTCCCTATTGATTTATCAAAAAAATTGATCCTAAAATAAACCATACTAACCGAATTAGATGATATGCAACGCGCATTGTGATGAGAACTATACTAATTGATTATTAATCTTCAATACTGATTAGTTCTAGGTTAATTGACCAGAGTAGACATGCATTTCGGTCCTATATTAGATAACGAATTACTGTTACCGGCATATTGAGAATTGCAAAATTATATGCAGTCTAGAGATTAATGTGATGTATACGATTCTCATCTATACTATAACAGTTCGAAATGTACCTGAGCGGCGAGTATATCAGATTGAAAGGCACTAGTGTATTAAATTTATTTATGTCCCTTACAAAGTGTAACTTTTATTCAAACATTCACAATAATTAAAAGAGCAAAAAGTAGTATTTTTCCAAATAACCCAAATCCACGAAAAAAAAGTTAAAGTTGAGAGAAAGTTACTTTTTCTTATTTTTTTTGTAATTGTTGAAATATTTATTGTAGGTAATATTACAAAATCCAAAATAATAATAATAATAATAATAATATTTATTGATCCTTGAAGACATTATACAAATGTATAGGACAGGTCATTACAGCAACAATATAAATATATACATATATATATACGAATAGATAAAAGTACAAAACTATAGATAAAAATATAAAAAATAAGAAAAACAAATAAAATACATTTAAAATTATTCATCAGAATAATTAAAATTATTGTCATGAAGGTATTCATGAACACTATAGTACACCTTGCCAAATAATGTTTTTTATCGCTTTTTTAAAGTGGAATTTACTCAGACATTTGAATTGGTCTGGTAGAATATTATAAAATTTAATACCTTGATATGTTGGCGACTGTTCATACTTGGAAGTTCTATGCATAGGAAGACTGAGTGTGTCTGCATGTCTGGTCGAGTAGTTGTGATGACTTGAAAGTTTGGTCATATTGTTCAAGTTATCATAGATAAGTAACAAGCATCTGTAGATGTAAATACTTGGAACTGTCATTATCAGATTTTCCTGGAATACGGGTTTACATGAATCTCTATGTTTTATATTAAAAATCATTCGAATAATTCTTTTCTGAGAAATAAATATTCTTGAGCTGTCAGTTGCATTACCCCCATTATAACATTGTAAGTTAAATGGCTGTAAACAAGACTATAGTATACATTCATAATCGCATGTAATGGTAAAGAATTTTTTATTTTATTAATAGCATAGTACGAGGTATTTAATTTTTTACTTAAATTGTTAATATGATGGTCCCATTTTAAATTGTTATCTATATATAGACCTAAAAATTTTACGGTGTTGGTTGATTTTAAAACCATGCCATTATAGGATAAATTTAAGGGGTAATTACTTGGATGGTTACTAAAATAAATACATTCAGTTTTATTAACATTAACCATCAGACCATTAATGTGACACCAATCAATAAATTGTAGGATCAAAGAATCGCATAATTCGATCAACTCATCAATCGATTTAGCTGAGACACCTATAGATGTGTCATCAGCAAACAAGGTCAACATAGTAGTATCAATATGCTGAGGCAAATCGTTAATAAAAAGTAAAAACAAAAGAGGTCCTAAAACCGAACCCTGAGGTACACCTAGATCTATCGGATAACTGTCAGATCTACAATTCTTGACCCTAACCATCATAGATCGATCCGAGATGAAACTACGAAGCCAATCTAAAAAGATGCCTCTAAAACCGACGTTATATAATTTATTTTCAATGAACTTAAAATTAAGACAATCGAATGCCCGTGAGAGATCAAAACATAATCCAGCAACATGCCGCCTCTCGTCCAAAGATTTGTAGATGAATTCAGTAAACTTATAGGCAGCTGTTTGGGTTGATCTGCCATTTCTGAAGCCATGCTGGCTCTCAGTAATTATGTTAAATTTGGCTAGATAGTTTAACATCCTACTTGATACTAATTTTTCAAAAACTTTAGAGAAAACACTCAATATTGAAATTGGCCTATAATTTGCAATGTTACCAGCGGCATTTTTTTTATAGATCGGAATGACAGTAGCCATTTTAAGTATCGAAGGAAACATGACAATAGTGATAGACATATTAATAAGGAAAGCAAAATGTTCACTAACAGGATGCGCAATAGCCTTTAAGATTTTTGCGGAAATGTAGTCTGTACCAGTACTATTTTTATTTTTTAGACTTCTTATATAATCGACAACTTCATTAGGAGTTACAGGTTCGAAAAAGAAGGTAGTATTTAAAATGCTTGAAACGCTGCACGACTGTGACATAATATTACCATAATAATTACTTAAACTCTCAACATTGATAGTGGAAAAGTAATCCCCAAAAGCAATGGCTAGTTCCTTAGGGTTAGATAATGGAGTTCCTCCTATGTTTAAAATAATACTTTTTTCTGTTCTTTTCCTGGAAGTCTCATGGTTAACAAGATTCCACACAGTTTTATTTTTATTATTAGATTTAAGGATAATGTTTTCATTATAATCAAATTTGGTTTTTTTAAGTAAGCAGTTATAGCTTTTTTTAGCTTGTTTATAAATGGTATCAAATTGTTCCGATTTTAGATTTTGTTTTAGCCAGTGTAAATTTTTTAAATCATGGCTAGCTTGCCTTATTTCAGAAGTAATCCATTCAGATTTAATACATCTTGTGTTATCACAGCGTCTCAGCGGGCAACATTTATCAACTACTATATTAATAAATATTTCAAAACTAATATCTACCTCAGAATGTTTATATATTTCATTAAAGTCAGTGTCGCTACAAGCGGTTGAGAGGTTACTTAAGCTTGAATCTGAAAAATTTCTAAATGTCCTAGAAGGTGTATCCTTTACAATTGGATTTAGGTCAGAATTAATACTATAGTCTAATTTAACAACCTTATGGTCACTTATATTGGCTTCGAATACCGTTGCTGAGTAATTGATTGCCTTTTTATCTGTTATAATATAATCTAATTTGGAAGATGATGTATGATAATTTTTATTTACAAAAACCCTGGTCGGGTATAGGGAAGTTACTTTTAAATCAAAACTAATTAAAAGATCATCAAATAACTGCTTGTAGGAGCTAGATTCATCCAAATAGTCAACATTAAGATCGCCACATATGAATAAATGTTTAAATGACTTACTATAGTGTTGAAGAATATGAGATAATTTCATTAAAAATATTTCAAAATTACCACTAGGTGGTCTATAAATACTTATCACAAAAATTTTTTTATTAGCCAAATTTAACTTGACAGCACAAATTTCGAAATGCATTTCTTCCGAAAACTTCACAAAATCAAGTTCATGGACTTCAAGACCTATTTTCACAAAGATCACAGTACCTCCATGTTCACGCACTGGTCGGCAATAATAAGAAGCCTGGTAGTACCCAGGGATAGACATCAATGAGATATTCTCCTCTCTACACCAATGTTCTGCTAGGCTTACAACATGCGGACGTTTATCATCTAGGAGAACTTCTAAGAGATTTAACTTATTAGAGATACATTGAGCATTTATCTGTAAAAATCTAAGGTTAAGATTCGAATCATTCTTGGGTGAAGAGATTGTCAATTGTTTAGAGTATAAGTTTAAGGTCTGAGAACGTGATTGGTCCTCCTGTACTGAAAAAAATACTTTACACAAGCTTTATTGGGCCAATTTTTTGCTTCTAGAGCCTTATCTTTCTCGTTACTAAAAATTGAAACTTTAAAAGACGAGTAGTCCTCAGGATGGCGTGATTTCAAAGCTTCACACTTCACAGTATTGAAGTTTTTCAATAAAAACTTCTCGAGTTCACTAATAGATGTCTCCGGTTTTAAGTTATACACATGTAAGTCAATTTTCTTATCAACGCCAACAACTGAAGAAGGTCCCGTAAAATTTCCTACTACTAGAGCACGTGGCTTTCGTTTAGGTTTAGAATACGTAACATGCTTCCAATTGGAGGACTTATCAGTTATTGAAGAGCAAGCAGTCTCATCATCTACATTATTTATATTGATATATTTATCGGCTATTCTTTTACTTTCAACTTCTAGAACGGCTTTATTAAGAGTAAGTTGCGTAATCTGTTGATCAGAATCATTATTTAGTTTAGCGCCAGAACCCTGTTGGAAATCCGCCACTGATTTCGAAGCGCTTGGATTAATGAGAGGGTTTTTAACCACTACCTTTTTAGGTTGCGATTCTTGTTTCGCATCTAATCCGTTATTGAGTAGCCTAATCTTCTCCCTTAGTTCAGCTATTAATAAATCTTTTTGCTTTACTATGTATTTAAAGATATTAATATCAATCTTATTATCAGTTGAACATCAACAGTTGAGCATCAACAAAAAAAATATTTAAAAATTTCATTTCCGTATGTTCTAATAGGCTTAACCCGGGCTATGGGGTGTTAACTCATGGACAAAAACAAGAAAAATCCTTCATAGCAAGACCGTGTTCGAGAAGAAAAAAGTTTGCCGTTTACTAGACAATATTTTTAAAATTTGCGTAGGTACGGTAAAAACGATATTTTATTAGAGTCCAACGCGACGATTTGCTTAATAATATATCCAAAACGGCTTTAAGAATCATACTTCAATCTATACATAGAACCGTTGCATGATACTCTTTTATGCAGAGTTGATTACCACCGAAACCCCGTGATACTCCCCCGCAAGTGTGGTGGAGGCCACATAAATAAAATTTCTCGTCTAATTCATTTGCATTTTATAAGTTACATACTATCTTCACCGAGTCAGCCAAAAAATGAAGTAATTAATATTAAAATATATCAATAATAGTGCGTAAAAAGACAATTGATACAAATTTTTTTGTATAAAAATGACCAAAATATACTGGAAACTGTTTCTGACAATTGTTAATTTAAAAACATCGAAAATACAATTCACTTTATTAACCATCAGAAACAATAATCAGCGATACCAAGGTAAACTGATATCCTTTGCCTAATTACCATCGAGGGGCATACCTATGTGTTTATTTTCCTCAAAAAGCACCTTTTATTTGCTATATTTTGCAATTAACGTACTTGCTGAATTTCTATAACATTGTATATAAACAAAGAACAGATCGCATTTCCCATCTGAATAGAGGATATATTCCATCCAGCTTTTAAGCTAAACAATTGAACAACTTCTAATATTGAACAACTTCTAATTGATTGATATGAATCTGACAACAGAGGCATATTCTACTTGTGTGTAATATGTGTACTAATATGTAATATAATAATGTTAATATCCCTTTCAATTTAAAATCATGAGAGCTTCTTAATAATCAAAAACATATATACAATGGACACGTCAGAATCATATCAATATCGGTGTTACATGAAGAGTCGTTTTAAATGTCACTCCAAAGATATTGAACCTGTCATGTTTATGATATGTATACTGTAATTATAGACCAACTGATCATTTTTAAAGTATACGAGATAACTAGTTCTTTATCCATCTAGCAATTATGGCTAGATCATCTGAGTGGGCCAATATGGTTCCTTTAGCCTCAATGGTCTCTAATCAATATTTATTATTAATATGTATTATTTACCTAATTATGATTTAATTTTGTCTTAGATTAACTCGTTAAAGACATTTTCAATTTAACTCAGCAAATTTGAACATTTCCATTATCTTTTAATTCTGGATAGTTTTCAATCAAGAACTGTGTAAGTTCACTCTTGGTTTTGTTAACTTACGAAATGTTTAAAAAGTGTTGAGAATTTCATTATAACTGAGTCACGGTTTGAACTGTACATAGTCAGATCACTCAGGTTAAGTGGTTTGTTTCCTACATCAGCAACAGATCCCAATCTATAACCATCGGAAAGTTTCGTTCTCCTATTTCTACAATAACCTCATGGGTTCCTCAAGGGTCACACCTGGGCCCCCTTCTGTTCAACATATACATTAACGATATCTCCTCTTGTTTCATTAATACAAAATTCTTGGAGACGACATGAAATTTTTTCGAAAAATATCTAATTCCGCATTATAAAATTATACAGAGTGGTTAAAAGCACAGGAGGCAATGAAGAAATGACCAAAACACTCTGTATCTCAGCTATAAGGGACCGTAGACCCATAAAATATGGGTTATTTGGAATAACCTCAGTCACTCCTATCCTCTGTTAAAATATTACCCTCTCCCAATGAAACACCCTGTATAAATAAATAAGAGTAAAGCTCGTCTGGTCCAGTTACTGAAACAGGAACTGTCAACTCTGCTACTTACAATAATAAAAAAACTTTACCACTTTTAGGTATTAAAATATACTTGAACCCTTTATAAACTTAAAAATTAAAGATCTAGTTCTAAATACATTTTATTAACAATTTTTTTTGTTTCAGGTTGTTAAAACTCCATAGGTCAATAAATAAATCAATGGAATTTTCGTAATACTTCAATGTGCAATCTTTGAAAGGGACTCATTGTAATAAATACCTTATAGGATGGATGTCTCTTTTTTTTTAATTAGGTAAACCATATTTTCCGACATTGAAGAGGCTTCTAGAAATAAATTTTAAATCGTATTTGGGCATTATAAAATCAAATTCGCGGCTGAGAGAAAACATAAAGAATCTTCATTTCTCGTTATAAAATAAAATTTTATTTATCTTTTTTTCACATACAATATTTATCTATTACGCATTAAGCTCTAGATATATTATTTTAGCTTTAATGTAATAAATAATAAAATTTTGAGTAATACTAATTATAGTCCAGTAAATGAAGGACTGAAAAGATCGAAAGCTGGGAATAAGTCGGGCATGAGTTCCCACATAGCGCAATTTGTAGGTCATCGCAGGTGTTTTAACATGAGAAAATCCTTAACGCGTTGTGGTCAAGGGGAGGGGCTGAAAATGGGCCCCAAAACCTAGAAAATTGGTTTCCCGCTAATATCTGGCTAACTATGCCAATTAGAGAATTTTTGTTCAGACAAAAAATGGAGATCAGCTCATTCTCTACAAAAATGGCCCTCATCAGTTTCTTCGAAAATGCAATAGTTTTCGAGATAATGGCACTCAAAGGTCCCCTCATTTCAGCTGCTGCTCCACCTTCAGGAATTCCGCTTTCTATGAATTAACGCGTAACCGGGCGGACGAATTGTTCGATATCTCGGGAAAAAATTAATATTTTTGGATGATTCAAAGTTCATCGGAATGGGAAAACCCGTAGCTACAATTCCATGTGACTTGAAGTCAGTTCGTATTTACCAAAAATATTTAAAAAAGCGGTCAAAGTTTTTTTCAACAATATTTAGAGGCTGCTTCATTAATTTATTCATATTTTCTTTAAAAATAGGCATTTATTCTAATTTTGCCTTGATAATGGAACCTTAGGGGGTCTTGAATGACCTCAGAAATTTACTTTCATCTAATTATTAATCCTCAAGAAATAAAGAGCGGGGAACAAGAAATGGATAAACAAAAAAAGGCCGGTTTTGACTCGTGTGACCAATATTCCTCATTTCTCGAAAATTATTAGACTATTAAAAATAAAAAAATATATTCGAAAAGTAGACCATCTAAGCTTTGAAATGATGTGCATTGGAAATCAATATAAGGGATCATAAGATTATAATTCGCGCTTGTTCCGAAGATTCTCTGGAACTCCGAAATCGGCTAAAATATGCAAATAAACAAATCAATTGTATATTAGAACGCCAGAAAAGTATTGCAAAAAAATTTCTGAGGTCATTCAAGACCCCCTAAGGTCCAATTATTAAGGCAAAATTAGAATAAATGACTATTTTTAAAGAAAATATGAATAAATTAATGAAGCAGCCTCTAAATATTGTTGAAAAAAACTTTGACCGCTTTTTTAAATATTTTTGGTAAATAGGAACTGACTTCAAGTCACATGGAATTGTAGCTACGGGTTTTCCCATTCCGATGAACTTTGAATGATCGAAAAATATTAATTTTTTCCCGAGAGCCCGGTTACGCGTTAATTCATAGAAAGCGGAATTCCTGAAGGTAGAGCAGCAGCTGAAATGAAGGGACTTTTGAGTGCCATTATCTCGAAAACTATTGAATTTTCGAAGAAAATGATAAGGGTCATTTTTGTAGAGAATGAGCTGATCTCCATTTTTTGTCTGAACAAAAATTTTCTAATTGGCATATTTAGCCAGATATTAACGGGAAACCCATTTTCCAGGTTTTGGGGCTCATTTTCAGTCCCTCCCATTGACCACAACGCGTTATGATTTTCTCATGTTAAAACACCTGCGGTGACCTACAAAATGCGCTATGTGGGAACTCATGCCAGACTTATTCCCAGGTTTGACCCTTCAGTTACTGGACTATTACGTACATACACTTTTGGCGCTGTAAATAGTGTTAAAAGCTTAGGCTCGATGCAGGGCCCCGATGTTTGAAA
Organism: Crepidodera aurea; assembly: GCA_949320105.2. Classification (NCBI taxonomy): domain Eukaryota; kingdom Metazoa; phylum Arthropoda; class Insecta; order Coleoptera; family Chrysomelidae; genus Crepidodera; species Crepidodera aurea. The sequence continues at coordinate 106,332,985 of OX439472.1, forward strand.
TATGTTAGTACAACTCGTCTGCGAGAATGTACCACGTGACCATCTCGAAATCGGTCAACGTTGCCAAATTTAAATTTAGACAGTTCAACAAAAAGTAGAGCAAAACATATATTTTAGTTCACTTGAAACCTTCGTACAAAATATCTATTTTTCAGTTATACGAAGAAAAAGCCTAATTTTCAATCGAAAAAAAAGTTAGTTTATAATAATTAATAATTTAATTAAATAATAATTAATAATTAACAATGTATATTATTTAAAAAAAAGTATAATAATTATATTTTTTTAATATAAAATCGAAAATTCAATGTCTTGTCTTGGCAAAATTACAGGTTATTTAAAACACAAAAAAGAAATTTCCAAATGGTGCTGTCGATAAATAAGTCTCTTAATCTTATGAGAAAAAAGTAGACAAGTTATAACATTAAAATTATAATTGAAATTGAAAATATAAAAAAATTACCGTTTCTTGATGTACTAATAAACATCAATAACAATTTGTTTTAAAACATCAGCCTTTAGAAGATAAAATACAAATACGATAAAACCATGTTTTTCGTTTTTAATTTTTATCTCTTTCAAAAATAATTTTTTTATGAAACCTCTGGTGAAAACGTTCTTTTTTGTGTATTAAAGTAGTAATTTTTTCAAAGCAAAATATTTAATTTTCAAATTTATACGAATTTAAATTAAGAACAAGCCTAATTTTCAATCGAAAAAGTTAGTTTATAAATTTTCAATTCGTGTGCGAGAATGTACCACGTGATCACTCCTCACTCTCTCAGCGTCACAAAATCGGTATGTTTGAAACCAAGAGAAATCATCTACAAGTTCGCATAGAAGTGCTCTACTGGGTTGTACCAGTAGAGTTGAGTTTAGTAAGAGAGGAAACATGCGCAATAGTGCCGTGAAGGCGTTAAGTGCAGTGTTGCCGATGCCAATTTATCATATTCCCCAATATCCCAAGTCAAATTCCCAAAATTTGAGGACAAAAATTTGCTGATTCCCCAAAAATTTCCCTCAATAGGTTAAGTATCTTCTTTGTTTTAACCTTTTATTAACCATTTATCCATATTTGCACAAAATCGTATCGTTATTTCGCGACAGAATACAAAATTAACTTATCTAAAGCAAAGCTAGCAAATTAGAAGCGTCTAAAACTAAGGGAATCACAGAAAGGTTTTCTCTATGTGTTCGCGTTCGCACCGCGCGGAGATAAACGAACTTACCCGATTATAATATGATTTATTATAACAAAAGTAGGTACAATGGACAAATGATTTGCTGCTGTGCAAATGGTCTTGAGTTCTATGCCCAATCTGAACTGTTTTTTTATTTTAATTCCTGCTGATTATTTATTATATTGTTTAACGATGAGATTTCAAAATCCCCGCATAATGCCAATCCCCAATAAATCCCCAATCATCTTGAGATTCCCCGAAGTTTGGCAACGCTGGTTAAGTGTAGAGACTGTCAAGTCAAATTTACAGATTTCTTTCCCTTAAAGTAGGGGAAACCAGGACTATTTTTATTATACTAATTTCCGTGTATACAGATAAGCCATATTAAGCCTAGACTAATGCCGATTAACCCTAAAACAAATTTCAAAAGGTCCTATTTATTATAATCCTAAACAGATTTGAACGTACTTTATTGCCAACATATTCAAAGATTTCCTGTAATATACTTTTATGATCAATTCTGATGAAATTTCAGATATCAAAACAGGTAACCGAAAGTTCATACAAAAAAATACTCTTATATTATTATTATATTAAAAATACTTTTATAACAGTTTTTTATTTAAAAACCTAAAATGCAACTATCTCATATCAAATTTTTTCAGTCGTATACGAGATTTGTCAAAAAATATGAAATTTACTCATGAATAAAGTACCTTTATTTTTGAAATACCGGGTGTCCCAGAAGTTTCTGACCCATTTTAACTGCAAATATCTCAGAAACGATAGGAAGGTGCGGTTATCACTGAACAGTTTCTTTTTTTATATAAAGTTTTTTTCAGTATAAATGTTTATTTAGAAAAATCTTATATAGGGTGTCGTCGATTTTTTCAACGACACACCCTATATATTTTTATACTATCTGAAAGGTGAACTCTTTCCCTTTACGAAAATGTATAATGTTGAAGTTTAGATGAAAAATAAGTGAGTTATTTGATTTTTAAGGATAGGCAGTTACGTAGACATATACCATTAGATAATTAACAAATGAGCTCTGGTAAAATTATAAATTGAAAATGTATAAACTAATTTTTTCGATTGAAAATTAAGCTTTTTCTTAATTTAAATTCGTATAACTAAACAATAAATGTTTTCCTTTGAAAAATTGTCATTTTAATTTTTGATAATTTTTCTGAAAAATGTTTTATATTTTGAATTAATATTTCCATAACGGATCTAATAAGCTTATAATTGGTCTGAATCCAATAATTTGGCTGTCTGTCCTAATCACTTCTTCTATTTCTTCTTATACGAAGGTTTCAAGTGAACTAAAATATATGTTTTGCTCTACTTTTTGTTGAACTGTCTAAATTTAAATTTGGCAACGTTGACCTATTTCGAGATGGTCACGTGGTACATTCTCGCAGACGAGTTGTACTCACACATTTCAAACATCGGGGCCCAGGTACCGCCGGCGAGGAATTCTCGCCGCGAGATCGCGGCGAAGTAGCAGTCCCTGGCAAGCGTCGGCGGCTAGTAGCGTGCACACGGCGAGTTCGCTGCGAGCTCTCCTACGTGTGAATCGCACCATTTGTTTCTTTGGTCCGCTACACCGCGCGAGAGAAGTTCGCGGCGAGCTCGCAGCGAACTTCGCGATAGAACTCGCCCGTCTGCATCGAGCCATAGATCATATATTATATGCTTCGCTAGATACGGCATCCTATAGTGTTTGTTTGGTTCCAGAGGGATAAAGACGAGAGGGGGTGAAGGGGCAATAGCGTACCATGATACAGTAGCGTACCATTCGGAATATTTTGATACAGTGTAATATATTGTCATATTTATACAACACATATTTCATTTTCTAAGGATTGAGTGACTGTAGGTTACAGTAAAATGGGAATTAATGTGAATCGAAAATAAATAAAATAGTATGCATACGAAAATTGTTTGGAATGGGAATAATCTGAGAGGTTGAATACCATCATCTTGCGCTCCTGTAAATTTTTTTTTTTTAGCAAATTAAAAATCCCATTGATTATAAACTCGTTAATATAGAAAAAACAAAATGAAAAGTTGGTAGGTATATTAATACAAAAGATACCTACTTCAAAAATGAACCTAAAAGAAAAATTTACTGATGAACATGGTTCAATAGATAGATATTTAAACAATTCATTTACAATTCAAATAAAGTATACATAATTTACGTTTAGTTCTTATTTTCACTTCCTGTTCTATCCAACTGCACATACCTATGAACAGATCTGACAGCACCTTTCTCAAAGGACCCCGCACAAAAACATAGGAAATGGCCGCTCGGTCAAATTGTCTGAATTTTTGATATGTTATACATTTTGTCACTCTAAACAAAAGTCTCAATGGGCACTAAGCTCCAAAGTCCATGGTTTGGCTGCTATGGAGCTCCGAAGCTCCGTGACTCCACCATAGTATAGAAACCTTTAAAACGCATATCACCTTTTTAAAAATCATATTTTAATGTATGCTCTTAAGTTTTTGGGGATGCTGAATTTAAATATGATGTCAAATCCATAATATTGACAGTTGACAGCTGTCAAATGCTTTAAAGAAAAAAGAAATCTTATATTAAAGAATGTTATCATATGTTTTTGAGGACGCTGAATTTAAAGATGATATCAAATCCATAATATTGATAGTTGACAGCTGTCAAATGCTCTTAAAAAAAATAAATCTTACACTAAGGAATAAGAACTTTATGTTTTTGAGGACGCTGAATTCAAATGTGATGTCAAATCGATAATATTGACAGTTGACAGCTGTCAAATGATTTTTAGTAATAAGAAATCTTATATTATATCATAGGTTTCTTTTCCTTAATGTAAGATTTCTTTATTTTAAGAGCATTTGACAACTATCTGACAGCTGTCAATTGTTAATATTATTGATTTGACATTACATTTGAATTCAGCGTCCTCAAAAACATATAATTATATTCATTAATATAAGATTTCTTACTACTAAAAAGCATTTGACAGCTGTCAACTGTCGATACTATCGATTTGACAGCTGTCAACTGTCGATATTATCGATTTGACATCACATTTGAATTCAGCGTCCTCAAAAACATAAAGTTCTTATTCCTTAGTGTAAGATTTATTTTTTAAGAGCATTTGACAGCTGTCAACTGTCAATATTATCCCTTTGACATCTTATTTGAATTCAGCGTCCTCAAAAACATATGATAGCATTCTTTAATATTAAGATTTCTTTTTTCTTTAAAGCATTTGACAGCTATTTGACAGCTGTCAATATTATGGATTTGACATCATATTTAAATTCAGCATCCTCAAAAACTTAAGGGCACACATTAAAATAAATAAAATATGATTTTTTAAAAGGTGATATGTGTTTTAAAGGTTTCTCTACTATGGTGGAGTCACGGAGCTTCGGAGCTCCATAGCAGCCAAACCATGGACTTTGGAGCTTAGTGCCCATTGAGACTTTTGTTCAGAATGACAAAATGCATAACATATCAAAAATTCAGACAATTTGACCGAGCGGCCATTTCCTACCTTTTTGTGCGGAGTCCTTTGATGTTGTACACTTAACAAGGGTTTGGCATTTTATTGAGAAATGCGACCACTGTTCTGTAAACTAATTGTACCTAGCAAAAACTTTCAAAAAACTATAAAAATACACAAGATTAGCACAATAATTCCCAAAAAACAGAATATCTGACATCTGTCAAAACTTTACGATATGAGAGGGTATCGTCGAAATTTGAAATCGACCAATCAGAGGGATGGTACTCTAACTCCCCCCTGTACACCACAATAAATAACCTGAATACCGTATCTAGCGTAGCATATATGATCTAAGGTTAAAAGGATTATGTTTTTTTTACACGATCGTAATCAAATTAGCAGATTTGTTGTTTATTTTAAAAATAGTTCGGGTACAAATTTTTAAACTTTTTGCCCAATTACCTCGAGTCAAATAAATTCAAATGAGGTTAACTCGAGTATTTGAATATTAGATAACTTTTTCAACAATATTTTTAAGTTTCCTGCTTACAAATTAAATACAGCCGACTTAAAGTTAAGTTAGAAGCCACTTCAACTCCGGAAAATTTCAGATTTTTCGTTGAATGATGCAAACTTTAGTTCGAAACACAATATACGTAATACGATAGTTCGAAAAGGCACAGAACTGAAATAATCTTGAATTTTTTATTGTACATATGAAATTACAGATTTTTATATCGATATTATTTTTGTTGCGTACTCAAATTGCTTTGTTTCTGTATATTTCTTAACCATGTAATGCCAATGTATCAGTTTTTGATCAATCTCTATTAGGAACATATCTTGTTAAAAAAAATGTAAACGAGGAGTGGTAGGAAATTTTTGTGGAAGAAAGAATATTCTTTATTATGATTATGAAAAGGGATTCATACAAAAGTTTTTTCAGAATTGGACGATTAAAGCCATAACACAGATTTCTCTCATGATAAAAATGTAAGAGTAGAGAAGAAAGCTTTATTTCAAACATCTAGAGTATATGAACATACTGAGTGATTAATTTAATGATTAAAATGAAGCTTTTTAACAGTATACCGTTACAATACATTTGGTGAGTAGTTTTTAATTTTTTCTATAAGCATTTTGTATATCATCAGGTCAAAATAATAATAAAAATATTCTTAAATAGTTTTTTTGCAATTTTTAGTTAAAAATTAAATGTAAATCTTCCACAAAAATTTTCTTGCTGCTTAAAATTGAAAGAAAAAATTAATCATATTTGTTAAATTATTTCTAGGTATTTTTGTTTACTAGTTTTGTTATCGAGATTTAAATAATTTGTAAAAGTAATTATAATTTATTATTTAAAACGCTAGAATGTTTATTTAAGGTTGAAGTGGGCATATGGAACAATTAAAAAGTAATAAAAATTTTGAAAAAAAAAATAATTGGATGATGTATATCTTAACACTGTTGGTTCACAAAATATGATCAAAATCATCTTACTAGCTTTTAAGAAAAATAATAAAATAAACAAATGGTAATTTTCGTTAAAAATTGTTTGTAAAATTTGAAAAAATGACCCGGCAAACATCTGCGAACTTCTTAAGTGACTAAGTTAATAATGAAATAAAAGCCCCAAAAACAATTCCCAATTTGCATTGGGCGTTGGGAGCTTTTGACCTATTCTGGCAAAGGTCACTTTTATGAGAAAAAATGAACTAAGAAAATGGGTTTTAACCCTTGAAATGATAAGAAAAAGACAGCGACATTTTGACTAGAAGTATATACAGGGTGACCCAGGGGTGTGTGCATGCTCCATAACTTTTTTTCTACCCAAGCTATTGATTTGATGTTTTTTTTAAACGATAGGACCGATAATATAAATAAAAAATGTTTACATTGTTTCCTATTAATCATTCTTTCATGTTCTTGCAAATTGTATCACTAAAATTGTTTCTATTGTAATGTATTTCTGTTTCTATTACAATTCCATTTTGTTGAAACATTTTCTTTTCAAAATTGTATGAATCTGTCAAATTTTACGACAGCGGCCTACTCGATTCCTTTTTTTCTCGAATAAACCGTCAAACATTTCTTATTTTGCATAAATCTCGTAAGATTTACAAAATAAACCCCACAAACCCTATATCAGCAAAAAGCTCTTAAAAAATGCCATGCAATGATTTAATAAAATATAGGGTGATGCATTTGAAAACGTCGAGTTATTGCTATTTGTAATTTGTAATTTGTCATTTTCAAAAAATCGTAGTAGGCGATAGAACATCGACTCCGAGTTCGTCTACATCTCGAAAGATGCGCTAAAGCTTAAGGAATCGACTGGAAAAAAGTTGATTAAGTTATCTTGAACAGTTCTGAAGTTCTGAATTTTTTTGTGGATCTCTGCACAACGCTATTTTGACACATAAATTGACATTGCGAAGTCAAAAACTATTGCAAATAAGTCGAAGAAACCTAGGTGCGTTATATATGCGTTATATGTAACAAAAATGGGGGTTGCCATTTAAAAAAACAGAACTTAGTTGTGTATCTTATTTGGGACATCCTATATATAAATAGAAATATTTTTAGAATGTGCCTCACTGTCGGTCCTATCGTTTAAAAAACATCAAATCGATAGCTTGGGTAGAAAAAAGTTATGGAGCATGCACACACCCTGTAGAACCTCAATAACGTATTTAATTTCATTGTCATTGATTTTGGAACCAAAGTTTCTGATTTAAAAATATTTTCTCTTCTCAAAAGTATGAATGGTTCGAAATTAATATTTGGGAAATCTAAAACCGCCTTTTGAAATTGTTTTTGGTTTCTGTTTCTATAATTCCCAAATAACAAATAAAAACACCGACTTGTTAATTTTTGAAGAGAAACCTTAAATAAAGCGATCAGAAGATTAAACAAAATAATTGTAAATTTGAGAAAGATAGGAAAGAAACTTGAATGAATGAATCGTATTAGAAAAATGACTATAAATATAAATGTAAATTTCTTTTTGAGACAGACTCCTGTAGCCTTATTTGGTTATTTTGTTTAACAAAAAAAAATTGAATTTTTTTCTCAAATATATAGTTTTTATAGAAAATACAAAAAATTTAAAAATCAAGATAATCTGTTTTATGTCATTTACTTTACAATTACAAAAATTATGTAATATTGGTTCAAAAATAGGCGACACCCAAAATATGAATTTATTCTCCATGGGCACAAAAAGAAATTTTCAGAAGTTATATGAAACATTGTCTAATAAGAGTAGACCAATATTTTCTCTTGAAAGATTATCTGTAAATATTATTTATCCAAATTCAGTTATAGAAATTTGTACATTATTTTAAAGCAATTTTGTCTATTTTTGTTTCAAAATATGTATAATTTTGTAAATATGTTTACTATTAAAATTATATATTAATTTAGCAAATATATAAATATTTAATTATGTAAATATTTCATTTTGCTAATGTCCTAAAGATGTTTAAGTTTAAATTCACTGGGAGATTGTTTCTTGGTTATTATTGTAGGGTTAATGCGGATGAACTATAAAATCATAATTTTTCTGAAAATACATACAAAGTGGACTATTAATGTTAATGAAATGCCAAAGAAAAAGCGAAGTTTCTTTGGACCATAACATGAGAAATTTACCAAATATGCTTCAACAAAATGTGCGAAAAGTGTTAAGTCGAAATTATATTTTTAATTTTGTTGGAATTACTCAATACCTTCTTTACCGAATTTTACCAAATTTGGTAAAGAGGTGTCTTAAGGGACTAAAGTGAATAGTTTACCCCCAAAGTGTATACGCTTTTTTATACTTCCGAGAAAATTACTATCAAAATTATATGAACTATATAGGGTGCGCCAATTATTTCCACTCGATCTCTAGCACCGAAACTAAAAGAGATATCAACAAGATTTTTTGTAGGGGTAGACAGTGTGGAATGAAAAATAATTTGGTTTTTTTAAATTGAACACCCTGTATACGATTATGTCTTCTGATTCTACTTAATATTAGATTTGCGGTAGTTTTTTGTATTTGTAAATCCGACGCGGCGTTGAAGTTATTCCTATTTTAAGCAGATTTAATGAAAAAACAGCACTTCAGAAATATTAGCTTAAAAACCACATTTTTTAAAAAATTCCTCAAAAAAGCTACTATGATATAAATAAAACATGCACCTATCACAATAAATGCACAACATCTTCACCTGTTGCACAGGGTGTTTGCCGATGGCGTGCCAATAGTCTAGTTTTCAAATGGCAATAACTTAATTTTTTCAAATGGGATACCCTGTATATTTTTCTTCAGTTAGAAGCTCTCCCTAATACGCATTAAAAAAATATAGGGTTTTGCACATCTAACTTTACTATTTACTTTAATAATTGACGTTAAGTGACAAACAACATATTTTACACAATTTTTAATAAGAAATCAAGTTACCTATGAAAATGACAGTAGGTATATTTTGTTATGGCATTAATTGTCAACATAAAATGTTGTATTGTATCACGTCTACTATATTTGATCGGTATTGTGTATAAAAATGGATTTTAATAAGAATTATAGTGTTCAAGAAAATATTGATATGATATGGATACTGGGTGAATGTCAAAAAAATGCGTTTCTTGCTAGTAGGGTCTATCGTCAAAGATACCAAGAAAGACGTCATCCACAAAAGGATACGTTTGAGAATTTAAAGAATAGATTTGATAGAACAGGAACCGTCAAGTATGAAAAACATTCACGTGAAACTACAGCTGTTACTATTGACAACGAATATAAGGTAATGATCAGTATAGTTAAAGATTCCAATATAAGCACAAGGCAATTAAGCAATCAGTTAGATATTTCCAATACCACAATTGGACGCTTAATAAAAAAGAATAAATATCACCCCTATCATATCCAGCTTCACCAAGAATTGTTACCACCTGATTTCGCGAGGAGAGTGGAATACTGTAGATGGTTAATAAACAAGATAAATACAGAGCGTAACTTTTTAAACAAAGTTTTATTCTCCGACGAAGTCACCTATTTCTTTGATGGGACTGTAAATGGAGCTATATTTTTAGATTTTTTAGAACATGATTTTCGCAACTTATTGCAAAATGTGCCTCAAAATTATCGCAACGGAATGTGGTTTCAATTAATGGTGCCACACCACATTACCTATTAGATGTTCGCAATTGGTTAAATAGGGAATTTCAGGATCGTTAGATAGGAAGGAGAGGACCTATAAATTGGCCTACTAGATCGCCTTGCCTTACACCTTGCGATTTTTTCTTGTGGGGTTTTATTAAAAATATTGTTTATAAAGAAGAGGTTACCACAAAAGAAAATATGAAAGAAAGAATTACTGCAGCATTTAGACAGGAGACCCCTGCAATGCTAAGAGATATGCGTAAATCAAGGACAAGAAAATGTATAAATGAAAATGAAAAAGACATTTTGAACACCTACTATAAATTTTAACTTTCACTATTATAGTTTTCTTACGATTAAACTTTGTAAAATTTTGTACTTATTAAAAATTGTGTAAAATATGTTGTTTGTCACTTAACGTCAATTATTAAAGTAAATAGTAAAGTTAGATGTGCAAAACTCTATATTTTTTTAATGCGTATTAGGGTAGCTTCTTGAAGAAAAATATACAGGGTGTCCCATTTGAAAAAATTAAGTTATTGCCATTTGAAAACTAGACTATTGGCACGCCATCGGCAAACACCCTGTGCAACAGGTGAAGATGTTGTGTGATTATTGTGATAGGTGCATGTTTCATTTACATCATAGTAGCTTTTTTGAGGAATTTTTTAAAAAATGTGGTTTTTGTGCTAATATTTCTGAAGTGCTGTTTTTTCATTAAATCTGCTTAAAATAGGAATAACTTGTCAACGCCGCGTCGGATTTACAAATACAAAAAACTACCGTAAATCTAATATTAAGTAGAATCAGAAGACATAATCGTATACAGGGTGTTCAATTTAAAAAAACCAAATTAATTTTCATTCCACAAAAATTAGCCACCCTGTATACATAAAAATATTTTAAAATTGTAGTCCGAGTGACACTGTCTACCCCTACAAAAAATCTTGTTGATATCTCTTTTAGTTTCGGTGCTAGAGATCGAGTGGGAATAATTGGCGCACTCTGTATAAGAAATTAATAGAAATGTCAATATTACCAAAAACAAAAAATAAAAATCTGAAAGCGATTAATGGTTACTTCTAAAAGAACATTTCTTTATAAAATTCCTGCCAAAGCCAAAGCAACTTGTCGGCACATCTGGGAATTTTGTTTTTATATTTCTGTAATTGAAAATGGAAAATGGATAAACTTTACCAGAGAGAACTAGAAGTGTAGGTTGGCACCAGGTTAGAATGGATAACAAACAAATAGACCCACCAATCTGACAGACAGGATTTACATTGGATAAAACTATTAGCGAAGTTTTGACGAAGAAAGTAAGAAAGCTGCGAAGTAGTTAGCGAGAAAGAAGAAACAAGGGGCCAATTTGTTTATAAAAAATAGAAAGATAATTATATCGTCCTTCAACTTTTGGTTCATAGTTACAGGAGTATATATATTTTCTTTAAATATAATAATAATTTTCTCGAAAGTACAAAAATATAGTATGATAATTATTGAATGACAAAAAAATGACAAAATGACAATAAATAAAAAATTAACTATAGTGGTAGGTTACTAAATAATTTCACAGTCTATGATAACAACGCGGGTCAAAGAAACAAGTTTTCATTAAAATATAAGACAAGCCCAGAAAAAAGTGATGTTTGGGAAATATGCCGTTTTTAACTTTGCCTTTATTTCACTGTATTTTTTTCCAGTATTCACCAAGTCTTATTTGGAAAGCTCTAGAGATTTTTCCAATATAAAACTTATTATAAAAAGAATTTGTGTAATTCTAAATTTTATTACAAAACTTATTAACGTCTATATTTTTTGTTAGCATATTCGGTTAAATCCCTATAATGGTCCAAATGTAGTTTTGCTGTTTGGAAAATTATTAATATATAAATAGATTTCAAAGAAAATAAATCGTTTTTACGAGTTATTGTTTATTTTATCATAAAATTTATCAAAGAAGAAGAGTATTTAAAGTAAATACAGAACTTATTCACTCAAAATAAAATTCTAAAATATTGTTTTTGTAATTTCAACAAACAAACCAGAAATCCTGATATTTTAAATCATTTATTATAAAGTTTTTTAATCAAATCTTTTATTTAGAGTCACTTTTCTGTATACCTAGGAATGAATCGGTATATTTACGTTTAAAAAAATCATAGAGATTGATAGAAAACAAAACCTGAACGGGTTTATTTTTATTATTACAAAAGTAAGTCATGTATAATGAAAATTAATGTTTATATATAATAAAACCTATTTGTGATAAATTTTATTCTATTCATGTTGTATGAAATAAGATTTCCTAATAATTTATTGTATGTTGGGCGTTGTAAATATAAAGTAGCTTGAATAAACATCTCAATTTTTATACACTCGTTTTATTTTTATGAAAACTATACAAACATACATTCCTGGAAAATATGTGGGATATTTATTCGATATCGGCGCTGAATATGTTAATATATGAAATTGTAACGGTTAAATAATGTGAAAATCCAAATAAAGATAATACAAAACTTTTATTCGATAATAGAGAAATTTTCAAACAAAATAAATTAATTAAAACCACTAAATTTAAGTAATCACTAGGCAGAACGTAATTAACAAAATAAATTTTGAAACAAATTTTAGAGCAGTAATCATATGACAAAATATTAAATTTCTGATAACAAATTTTAACATGGTAATTCCATAAGGAATTTTCATTGACGATTTTAGAATAGTTACAAACAATTTAGCAAATAACTAAATAGTAGAAGTTAAGACAAAATAGTCTTAGATAAGGCTGAAATCATTACAACAATAAAAACATTGTTATTTTAAATATTAGAAGAGAAATAAATTTTAAACTTAACCTCAAAGTGCAGTATCTTAATTTAACAATATGATCAATGTAAGTTCAGGGGAAATATAATAATTCGAGAAAATAAAGTGTGGGGATTTCCAAAATTAAAGTATTATTGTAAAAAAGGCAGTAATAATATAAAGTGTAATACAATTTATAAAATCGATAATGACGAAAGTAAAAGAGTCTTCATGTACATTTAATATAAGTTAGAATAGGAAATAAATTATACCAAAATCATTCTTTTTATCTCAGGAATGATTTGGTAATAGTCAAAAAGCATATAAAAATTAAAAATTTTTTGAATTTTATAATAATTTAATTGAAAATAACGTCAAATCCCGATCCACACGGCTTTGACATGATGGTTGATAAAAACCAAAACTTGCTAAGCTAAAAATCTTTCGAACAATACACATCAACTCTTATCGTTAAAACAAAAGAAAACCAAAATCAAAGCCACTCTGATCGAAGAAAGAAATTGTAAGGAAATTTTACCTGTCAAATCTTAAGTGAGGTTAGAATCGATGTTTACAAGAAAATCTTGGAATTAAATTAATAAAAGAATTCCAATTAACATTCTATCGTTTGTTCCTGAAAGAAAATCCAGAAAAGAGAGTAACCAGAGCTAATTAAAAGATTTAAATAGTATTAAATGTACCTATGCATTTTTGAATATCGGTATTTCAAACTTTTACAAACAAAACAAGGCCAAAGCAAGGTACTTAATTAATTAGGTTAGCTTACATTTTAGTAGATAATCAAATTAGAATAAGGTAAGAAGGTGATTTGTTAAATCAGTGGTAATTGTTAAATTCACAAATAAATAAGAACATTACGCTTACCTTCTTCTGCTCAATAATCATCTCACTATTATCGATTTTTATAATTTTGCGACCAATTTCAGAAGCACGACTGAGATTTAAGAGACTCTCATTTCTCTACTGACCGAATAGGTGGCTCCCAACAGAAGTTAATTACGTTGTGACTAAGATTACGTCAGAAGGTAACAAGAAAAAATTAACAAATTAGAGTCTAGAATTTATTTATTAAATCCAATAATAAAATTAATAATTTTTAATAAGTTACAAGGATAAAATTAAAATTTTAGATAAATTAAGTTAAATTAATATATTGAATAAAAGTTAAGTATTTCAATTTCTCTCTCTTTCCACTGGATTAAAACCACTTAGTTGTTAAAAAAGTTTTTTTATTGACGTTTCGGCTTTCCAGATCGAAAGCCGTTATCAAAATGACATAAAATAAATAAATTTACTAGAAACAGAACACTTGATAATCTTGCAAAAATATGACATCAACATAGTATACATAGAATAAGATTTTGAGATTGAAGATGTCAAAATCTGTTTCAATCATATTTTTGTGACGTTTCTGGGAACGAATTTTGAAAGGATAGCGCATTTGCATATTATAAGAGAATTTATACTTCGTCATAAATGAAGTTTTCTTATTAATATTATCATAAGAAAAAACCAGATAAAAACTTATGATACTATCCCGATATAGAGGGTATCCTTTTTGCAATTAACTCTTTTTGTAAAATAGGTATCCAAATTTTTGAAATATCAACCGAACAATTAGAAACACATTCGTTATTATTTAAGCATATCAATGCTGCTTCTTTAACTTTGCGGTTATAATTATTCGGTTCTTTTAATAATCTAGTTGAAAAATTCCATTGTATTTTATGACCAGAATCCCATGCGTGTTCACATATTTTGGATTTTTCGAATTGTTTATTTTTAATGTACGATTGGTGTTCATTAAGTCTAATATGAAAAGGTCTAGATGTTTCTCCTATATAAAATTTATTACATTCGCATGGAATTTTGTAAATACAATTTTTTGTGTTTTGAATTTCATTAAAAGGTTTTGTATTTACTATTAAAGATTTTAATGTATTATTAGTTTGAAAAACTGTTTTTAAATTAAATTTATTGCCAATCCTTCTAATTTTTTCGGATAATTTTGGAATATAAGGGATTTTTATTATATTTGAAAGAATTATTGGGGGGTTTAAATTTTGATCTTTAGTTTTGATGTCTCGGTAAAGTTCACGATTTATAAATTTACTTGGGTAGTTGTTCTTAATCAAGACAGATTTAACAAGTGATAATTCAATATTTAAGATATTGTCATTTGAACAAATTGTTTTTGCTCTATCGGAAAGAGATTTGACAATACCTCGTTTAACACAAATTGAGTGGTTTGAATTAAAATTTAGATATCTATTTGTATGTGTTTCTTTTCTAAAAACTGATGTATCAAAACAATTGTTGTTATTGCGTATTAGTACATCAAGAAACGGTAATTTTTTATTATTTTCAATTTCAATTGTAAATTTAATAGTAGGTTCCGAATTATTAATAGTATATAAAAATGTATCAATATTTTCCCTATCGTGTTGCCAAATTGCAAAGATATCATCTACATATCTAAACCAGACAGAAGGTCTTAAATTTTGTTTGTTTACAATTTCCATTTCAAAATTCTCCATGAAAATATCACACAATTTTGGTGATAAAGGAGAACCCATTGCCATGCCAAAATTTTGCTGATAAAAATCACTATTTAATTGAAAATATGTAGTTTTAATACATAGTTCCAATAATTCTAGAATTGCTGAGACGCTTAATTTAGTTCTATTTATTAATGTATTATCACTTGTCAACTTTTTTCTCACAAGATTAAGAGTTTTATCGACAGGAACATTTGGAAATAAACTGACTACATCAAAACTAACCATTATATCTGAATTTGTAATTTTGATTTTTGATAATTTTTCTAAAAAATGTTTTGAATTTTTGATAAAGGAATTAGTATTTCCTGACAACGGATCTATTATTTTAAGTAGAAATCTTGCTAAATTTTGACAAGGTGAATTTATAGAACTTATTATTGGTCTTAATGGTATTTGTTGTTTATGAATTTTGGGTAAACCATAAAAATGTGGAGGTTTACTATAATGAGAAGTAAGAGATCTTCGTTCTTTATCACTTAGGAATTTTTTATTTTTATATAAAGTTTTTAAATTTTGTTTTCAATACTAGTAGTTGGATCTTTATTTAATTTTGAATAGCTACCGTTTTCAATAATTTCGTTTATTTTGTTATCATAATCTGTTTTGTTCATGACAACCGTCGCGTTACCTTTATCTGCCGGTAAAATCTTAATTGTATTGTCATTTTTTAAATTTTTAATTGATTTAAATTCTGCGGAGGTTAAATTTTGATTAATTTTGTAAGATTTTTCTAATTCAATTTTGCAATGTACCTTGTATTCGTTGCTTAAGTCAGTTGGTAAATTTTGAGAAGCGTTTTCTATAGAACTAATAATATCAAATTTTGGTACATATTTTGGAGTTACCGAAAGAGAGAGAAATTAAAATACAAACCACAATGAGCTTCCGAAATGAATTACAAATACGGTATGGACCGGAAATATGTAAATTTTTTAGAATTTTAGAAAATGTATATAAAAAATTTGCTAAATGTAAAAATTCTTTATGTTTCATGATGAAATGCCGAGAAAACAAGATCATTCCAAAAGGCCTAAGACTTAAAACTCCAATAAAGAACAACAAGATATGGAGAATTTTAAATAGAGCAGAGCACGCCATAGTAAGAGAGAGGATTCAGTTCCATAGGTTTAATAAATTTAATTTAGAAAAAGATATCGAGGATATTAAATCATATTTGTATAATCAGGTATCCAGATTTGATTTCCATAAAATAATCCATTGTGTTTTAAATAGTTATGAGAAAGAATTCAATTGTACCAAAAATAGACAATTAAGAAAATTTAATAATCTAATTGAAGAAAAAAGTTTTTACAATACAATTAAGATTTTACCGGCAGATAAAGGTAACGCGACGGTTGTCATGAACAAAACAGATTATGATAACAAAATAAACGAAATTATTGAAAACGGTAGCTATTCAAAATTAAATAAAGATCCAACTACTAGTATTGAAAACAAAATTTACAAAACTTTATATAAAAATAAAAAATTCCTAAGTGATAAAGAACGAAGATCTCTTACTTCTCATTATAGTAAACCTCCACATTTTTATGGTTTACCCAAAATTCATAAACAACAAATACCATTAAGACCAATAATAAGTTCTATAAATTCACCTTGTCAAAATTTAGCAAGATTTCTACTTAAAATAATAGATCCGTTATCAGGAAATACTAATTCCTTTATCAAAAATTCAAAACATTTTTTAGAAAAATTATCAAAAATCAAAATTACAAATTCAGATATAATGGTTAGTTTTGATGTAGTCAGTTTGTTTCCAAATGTTCCTGTCGATAAAACTCTTAATCTTGTGAGAAAAAAGTTGACAAGTGATAATACATTAATAAATAGAACTAAATTAAGCGTCTCAGCAATTCTAGAATTATTGGAACTATGTATTAAAACTACATATTTTCAATTAAATAGTGATTTTTATCAGCAAAATTTTGGCATGGCAATGGGTTCTCCTTTATCACCAAAATTGTGTGATATTTTCATGGAGAATTTTGAAATGGAAATTGTAAACAAACAAAATTTAAGATCTTCTGTCTGGTTTAGATATGTAGATGATATCTTTGCAATTTGGCAACACGATAGGGAAAATATTGATACATTTTTATATACTATTAATAATTCGGAACCTACTATTAAATTTACAATTGAAATTGAAAATAATAAAAAATTACCGTTTCTTGATGTACTAATACACAATAACAACAATTGTTTTGATACATCAGTTTTTAGAAAAGAAACACATACAAATAGATATCTAAATTTTAATTCAAACCACTCAATTTGTGTTAAACGAGGTATTGTCAAATCTCTTTCCGATAGAGCAAAAACAATTTGTTCAAATAACAATATCTTAAATAATGAATTATCACTTGTTAGATCTGTCTTGATTAAGAACAACTACCCAAGTAAATTTATAAATCGTGAACTTTACCGAGACATCAAAACTAAAGATCAAAATTTAAACCCCCCAATAATTCTTTCAAATATAGTAAAAATCCCTTATATTCCAAAATTATCCGAAAAAATTAGAAGGATTGGCAATAAATTTAATTTAAAAACAGTTTTTCAAACTAATAATACATTAAAATCTTTAATAGTAAATACAAAACCTTTTAATGAAATTCAAAACACAAAAAATTGTATTTACAAAATTCCATGCGAATGTAATAAATTTTATATAGGAGAAACATCTAGACCTTTTCATATTAGACTTAATGAACACCAATCGTACATTAAAAATAAACAATTCGAAAAATCCAAAATATGTGAACACGCATGGGATTCTGGTCATAAAATACAATGGAATTTTTCAACTAGATTATTAAAAGAACCGAATAATTATAACCGCAAAGTTAAAGAAGCAGCATTGATATGCTTAAATAATAACGAATGTGTTTCTAATTGTTCGGTTGATATTTCAAAAATTTGGATACCTATTTTACAAAAAGAGTTAATTGCAAAAAGGATACCCTCTATATCGGGATAGTATCATAAGTTTTTATCTGGTTTTTTCTTATGATAATATTAATAAGAAAACTTCATTTATGACGAAGTATAAATTCTCTTATAATATGCAAATGCGCTATCCTTTCAAAATTCGTTCCCAGAAACGTCACAAAAATATGATTGAAACAGATTTTGACATCTTCAATCTCAAAATCTTATTCTATGTATACTATGTTGATGTCATATTTTTGCAAGATTATCAAGTGTTCTGTTTCTAGTAAATTTATTTATTTTATGTCATTTTGATAACGGCTTTCGATCTGGAAAGCCGAAACGTCAATAAAAAAACTTTTTTAACAACTAAGTGGTTTTAATCCAGTGGAAAGAGAGAGAAATTAAAATACAAACCACAATGAGCTTCCGAAATGAATTAAGTATTTCACATTTTGCTACACACGAGAACGATTTGAGAAATAGACGGTAAGTAACAATATATGCGTATAAAATTAAATTTGTACCTACAGGATCTTTCGCAGATTTTTTCGCCGTCGATTGAATGTTAAAACTGGAAACCAAAAATAAATACAAATGATTCAATCAATAAAATTTACAACAATTTAAGTAATTCTCAAAGGGGCGATTAAACGACTTTTAGAGAATGTAAGCTCCCAATCTCCTTTTATCTGAAAAGGCCACAGATGGTTAGTTTTATGACTGCTGCATTACTTTCAAACAATGTTGACTATACTAAAGAAATAATCGACAAGGTACCCTTGATAGTAAATTCTCACAACGAAGACCAGCTTGATTAAGCAAATTTAACAATTATGTTATTTATGCATGCAACTTTTCTTTTAACATTACATTGTCATCATTAAACCTCTCGGAAGATATATATTGTGATCAAAAATATCTAATTTGAAAAATATTAAAAATGATTGATATTATTTGTAACAAAAACTACCAAAAAAGTACCTCGTGGCTGACAGTTAATTAAAATTTATTTGGGCTAAAACTTAATATCTTTCTGTGCCGCAAAATTTATTTAACTGGAATCGCTAAATTGGATCTACAAACACCATATAAAATATTATTTCGTTTTCTCCAAAATTTAGCGTTAAAACGAATTGAAGTTTTATTACACGCAGGGTTCTTTTTCTCTTCATTTTCCTTCAATTCAACGAACACCGCCTCAATAAACGCGTAAATAGCATCAAAACAACGCCAAATTAAGACAAAGGCGTAGTCAAAGAGGGTATTTATTTTAAAGCCAATCAATTAAATGTAAAAAAGAAGAAGAAGAAGATCAAAAAGTAATAGAAAGGAAAAAACTGAGAACAATACTTGGACGAAATATAACAAAAGACGGAGAAAGAAGATTAAAAAGAAACATAGAAATTCAAAAGGAACTAGGTGGAGGAAATATAGTCCGAAATAGAAAAGCAAAAAGACTGGAATAGATGGGACAGAAATCATTCCTGACGAACAATTCGGTTTCCGAGATGAACACTCAACCAAAACACAAGTCCTTAGACTGGTGGAGGTTATAACCCAAGGGTTTAACCAAAATCAATCAACAGGAGTTGTATTTCTTGACGTAAGCAAGGCATTCGACAGAGTTTGGCATGAAGGATTAATATATAAGATGTGCGATATGGGATATTCCAGAGAAATGATAAGATTGCTGATATCGTACCTTGGTGGAAGGAGCTTTCGTATTAAGATGGGATACGTCCTCTCTACATATGGAGAACTGGAAGCAGGGGTACCACAGGTAGCGGTATTATCACCTCTTCTGTATACACAACAGATATACCGAAATGTAGAAATACAGTGTTAAGCCTTTACGCAGACGACACTGCCATCGCAGCTAGAAGCACACAGCCCAGGGTGATAACTCGTTATCTCCAAGAGGAGGAATGGTGTGTGAAGTGGAAGATCGCGATCAACTCGGAGAAAAACCAGGCTGTGCTATTTAAGAAGAAAAGACACGCACCAGACAGACAACTACAAATATACGGACAAGATATAGTATGGAGCTCTATAGCGAAATATCTAGGGGTTAAACTAGACCATGGACTAACTTTCAATGAACACGCACAGTCTGCGAGGAACAAAGCCAAATGGGCAAGAGCGAAGATGCAAGGACTAATCGGTCGGCGCAGTAAACTAGAGGTTAGAACAAAAATTAGATTAATTAATGCAGTTATTCTACCAGTACCCACCTACGCGTCGGTTGCGTGGGGACAAGTCTGTGATTCCACTAGGAATAATATTCAAGCCCAACATAATATCTGCTTGAGGCAAGCTGTTAACACACCCTTGTACATTGGCAACAGATGGTTATTCAAAGATCTAGAATCCAAGAGGGTCCTGGACATCATGAATGACCGAGCAAAGAAGATATTTGAAAACTTGAAAAACAACCCCAACGAACAGATGAGAGAACTGACAGACTACCTTGCGGATGACCATGGAAAGCATAAAAGACCGAGTGCCAAAGTCACCGTAAGTTGATCTAATTTTTGAACAAAATCTGAGGATTTGAGGAAACCACATTCGAATGACGAGGGAGTCCCGAATCGACGTACAACTCCGGGCTACCCTAGCCAACGGCGACTGTTGCAGGAGTAACAGCAAAGAAGAGAAGGCGCGGCAGTATATCTAAAAAAAACCGGCCTTGGCAACCAAAAAAAGGTGGGAAGGGGCAAGGATGGAGAAAGGGGGAAGGGAAAGGATGGGGGGGGGAGAAAGGGGAACACACAAGGGACACGGGGGGATAAGGTGGGGGAGGTGACCCGAAGGGAGGGGATCAGGTAGGAAATGAAGGAGGGAAAACACAAAAACCAACCGCCACGACAGGACCAGACTAACTGACAAAGGCACAACAAGACCAGACACAGAGATATAGGGAGAAAAGCGCATCACGCTAATGATGTGCTGCTGCTGGATGGGACACATCATAAGAAGAGCACCAACAGAAACCTTAAAGAGAATGACGACATGGATTCCATTAAAGACGAGAACAAGAGGAAGGCTAGATGGTTTCTGAGCTAGCCATACTTCCTCGGGATTGAACGGCCATTATGATGAAGTATCTACCGAAAAACTGTCCATATAGTTTTGTCAGAGTTCTCTGATGTAGTATAAAATATCGACGGTAAGTTGAAAAACTTTAAAAATTCGCATTTCCGTTTTAACCCAAAAAAAAAAGAAACTCATGTACGCCTGTGAATAAAGCGAATTTTCACCTTTAATAATATTTTCATCTCCATTCTACCAGCGAATTCGCAGCGACTTTTAATAAGGTAGGACCGAAATATGATTTGTAGATCAACATTAATGGAAAAAGCTCCTCCATAATAGCTTTTGTGACTTATAGCCAGCTCTGCATTGTCCTATTCGAGGATTATTTACTTAGTGTAAAACATCGCTAATATACTGCAGATTACTATCAGCCTATTACTTTTCTCGCGAAGCCCTCCTCAAGATTTTAGAGTACGAGCGAGGAGGGAAATTATTTTAGGTTTGCGGAGACCGAAACGTATTTCCGACTATGCTTTTCGGTGGGATTTTCTGATAAAAATATATTTATTTTAGAATGGAACTTGGGATGGAAGTAAAATATTGTTTCGGGGCGGTTATGAAAATTAAAGATCGTTTAAATGGAAGCCTTAGAGAAAGAAATAAAGAAGATATTAGTTATCAAATACTATTAAACGAGCAAGGTTTGTATGTGTGTGTGTGTATGTGTGTGTGTATGTGTGTGTGTCCAGAGGATCTCGAACTCCACTCGTCAGAATTCAATGAAACTTTCAGGGTAGACTAATTCCTATCTAAATCGACAGAAAATATAGGTCTCATGTCTGTGAAAATTCGATCTTCCGAGATATTTACAAGAAAAGTTAAGCTTTTAGTTTTATTTCCTAGCAACGGCAACTTGTTTCTATAGTAATATACTATAAGGAAAGAGGATATAACGTCACATTCCATAGGCGTACTTTGCAAAATAAGTTTCTATAATATAAATAAGGTCACAGCATATAAAATATATATACCCACTTCGTAGATTAAATTTTGAAGTTATATTATTTACAAAAAATAAAAATAAACCTTATGCATCTGACACTTTAACATTGAACGAATTAAATTTAACCAATAAATAACAAGGAGGATTATATGTTGAGATTAAACTGTTTTTAATCTCTTGGCATTAAAAGTAACGCTTCAGTACTTACCTAAACTCAAAGATTAAAAGAAAAGTTAGTTCAAGAACTATCTATAAAAGTCACTGTCTTCACTAAAACTACTGGTATCACTATAATTGTCTATTCTGAGGTTTATTATTATAGGTTCTATTAAATTATCCATTGATAGTGGATATACTTTCCTAAATGAATTTTCCACCTTTTTTACATGATCAATGCATTTTCCCCAATGTTCTCTATTTACATCTGAAAATGCCTTCAAAAACAAATTTCGCACATTTCGGAAATTTAAATGTTTTATTGTTTTGAGAAACATAACCTTTTAATAATTGTGACCAGATCAGTTCAATGGGATTTAACTCTGCGTGGTACGGAGGCAATCTGAGAATTTTAATTCCTTTTTCTCTGGCCATCTCATCTATAATATATTTTTTGAATTTTGAATTTGAATTACTAATAATTCTTCCTTCAAGGATTTAGGAGGACTGATAATATTTTTAGAATGAAGCCATTTTGAAATATATATTATTACAAAATTCCGAATCAATTAAAATACATACGATACGGCTATGAATAAATAAAGTCTGACTTATCTGTCAAAATAACAGGTTAATTACAGTAAAAACCATGGAAACAAGATTAAATCTAGACAAAAACTATATTAGGCCGATCAGATGTATTAAAATTTAAATTTTAACTAAAAATAAGCATTGAAGGATGAGGTGAAAATAAAATTTCTACCTCTTGAACCTGTACTACGTTCTGCAAATTAAATACTGCACTCCTTTCTTCTGTATAGTATAGTAGTAAAAAGGTTTGACTTTATTTAATTTCTGGCGTTTAAATCTGAAAGAATTCAATTTTAAATTTGCCGCTTTTTATCCATAATGACCTACAAATTTTGACAACTACTGACACGCACATCTCTGGTTAATTGTTAAGAAAATGGGACCGGCTGGGATTTTCATGAAATTTTCGCAGATGCTATAAAACATGATAAAATCAATATACTTAGCAATAGAAATTTTTGCGCACATTTTTTTATTCTACAAATGCCCAAGTAGCAATTTATAACCAGAATAAACCTGAAAAGTATAAAAAAGAAAAGGTTCATTTGACGGACATAAATAATTTGCTTGTCAAATGACAGCCATCTCATAAATTCTAAGTTGAAAATACAACGTTGCCAATTCAATTTCAGAAATCATGGGTTTAGGTAAATATTTATAGGAACGTTGAGTAACACTGTTAAAATGGACACTTGTCAAAATGTGACACCTGTCAAAACGTGACAACTGTTAAAATGTGATACGTGTCAGAATGTTACAACTGTCAAAATGAACAAATGTCAAAATATGACACCTGTCAGAATGTAACAAATGTCAAAATGTCACACGTATCGTACTTTTCTTTATTTATTACACAGATCTAACCTAACCTAAAGCTAATCTTTTTTTTTTGGCGGGTGGTAATGCTTTATGCACATCGGGTAAAGGTTCTTCCCTTTCCCGATGGTGTGAGACTACCCCTTACGGTTACTCACTAAAACCACCCCACTGAAACCACTATGCCCTACACGCTGCTGTTGCCCGTCCCGGAAACGGGGCCTGTCCGCCGTGACTATTCGCGAAGACCAAGCGTCAGTAGATGTTGCCCTAAAAGGGTGAAATCTCCAGAAACTAGGCAACTTTTAATGCATTTAACTAACCTCTGTGACAAGCAGTTGATAAACGTCAACAACACCTACAGCAAATTGAAAATTAACACTGACAGCTTTTTTTAATTTTCCCGCCTACTTTCAAGCCAATCGCCAATCAACTTTCTATTTATCTACCTTTCTGTAGTTCAAGTAGATGTCGCCCACTCCGTGATTTTCACGAATTAATTAATAATTTGTCAGGTTATAAATATACTTAAATTATATACTCATTGGACTGCTTAAAAATGTAGATTTGAATATTAAGAGCGAAAGCTCGGTGACCAGATATTATGGGATTAAAAGAGGCGTTCTTGGGTAAGGAACTTTATTTGATAATAGCGTAAAGGTACAAATATACACATAAGTTCTAAAAATACTACAATAGAACGGGTATAACTATTATCACATATCACTTAAAAGTATGAATTAGTCTCAAGAGTTAAGAGTTAGTTACGTTTTAGTGAAGCAGTCTTGATGGCGATTCCGTGTTTTCTCCTAACCGAGTAATTGAGTGAGGAGTCGTGATAATTATCATTATACCCACTTCTGCTCTTTCTCTGGATCGAGTTCAATTAGACTGGCTGGCTTAGAATTACACATATTAGCATAAAGTTGGCAAATATACTGCTTCTTTTTACTAATTTCGTGTCGGCACTCTTAATTAAATGCGAATTTATTAAAGTCTACTTTACACGCTTTGCATAACGCAGTAAATTTTAAAATGCTCTAATTATGTGACTTGGTGTTTTCTAATTAGTATGAATAAGGGGTCGGAATATATGTTGGCAAGGATGGATTGTTAAAAGATAAGGCAGAAAATGAAAAAATAATCACTACAGTGGTCAAACAATTTTTCTATTCAAACATGAAACGCATATTGTGTTTTCTCTCTTATTACCATAATGAGATATGCGCATTTATATGCTTTTCTCCACGACTATATAATAATGCACAAATTATTTTTACATATTTAGCTGAATAATGACGTAAATTCTTCACACCAGTGAAGAATGAAAAAGAATTCACTCTCGTTAACCAATCACATTCTATGATTATCAGAAATCACGCTAAAATGAATAAATCAAATCGTCTCTTTTAAAACGTCAAATACCTAACTACGGATATCGCTTCTGACAGCGCGTCGTTTGAAACGTCAAAATAATCATATAATCATAATTTTACGTATATATAGAGAACAAAATGGACAACTGTAGCGATAGTGAAGAGTTAATATGTACGCCTCCCGAAATTAAACAAATTGCTCAATCATCAACAATGGATTTGCTACCGGAGAGATCAAAGCAAGACTATAATAAGATTTATGAAATATTTATGGTATGGAGAAATTCCAATAAAGTAAGTTCATTTTCGGAAAACGTTCTCCTAGCATATTTCACAAAACTCCGAAAAATATAAACCTTCAACTTTATACTAAGAAGTACGTTAAATGTTAATAATGAAATACACATTGAAAATTATTCAAAATTGCGGGCGTTCCTTAAACGAAAAGGAGAAGAAATCGAAAACGTTTACCTCAGAATTTATAAATAAATTTATCACAGAATCTCCAGTACTAGCACTGCTAGTTTTAATCATAATTCAATACCAACCACGTTAAATGTAAGCAATTGTAATAACTTTACCACAAATTTTGCAAAAGAATGAGTCTAAATTAAGTACCTATATTTATGTTATTTCTATTATTATTCCTAATAATGTTATAATTTCATTTAAAAATGTAAAGGTTTCTACTAAAAATTGAGTTACCTATATCTATGTTTTTTAAATTTTCATAAATAAATGTGGTCGAAAGCTGGTAGAGATACTTGCCATCATTCTACACTCGTTGAAGAATATACTATTATCCATTACCAGATCGAAAAGAATTAATTCAAACAAATAAGAATACGACGTGGCGAGATGAAGAAGTAAATTCTAAAACTAATAAATTTGACAATATAATACAAAAATGTGTAAAAAATACAAAGTTTAAATAATAACTTTATTAGTAAACCAGTAAGGAATTTTAATTTATTAGATTCGACATCCTAAGACCGGTTTCTGTCTTTCGACTTTATCAGTTAGGCTTTTCAAATCCAATAAATAAAATTCCAAACTCGTACAAGTCAATAGCTATATCCGCTATAAGATAACATTTTTAGATGTGCTACCATCTATGGTAAGAAGAGAGTATTGACATTAAATTTTGACTGAATCTAGTCAAGATGTCACTCTCTTCTTTTTTATCCCTTTCAGAGATTAATACAAAGCTATTGACTTGTACGAGTTTGGAATTTTATTTATTGGATTCGAAAAGCCTAACTGATGAAGTCGAAAGACAGAAACCGGTCTTAGGATGTCGAATCTAATAAATTAAAATTCCTTACTGGTTTACTCACTTTGTATTAATCTCTGAAAGGGATAAAAAAGAAGAGAGTGACATCTTGACTAGATTCAGTCAAAATTTAATGTCAATACTCTCTTCTTACCATAGATGGTAGCACATCTAAAAATGTTATCTTATAGCGGATATAGCTATTGACTTGTACGAGTTTGGAATTTTATTTATTGGATTCGAAAAGCCTAACTGATGAAGTCGAAAGACAGAAACCGGTCTTAGGATGTCGAATCTAATAAATTAAAATTCCTTACTGGTTTACTCACTTTGTATTAATCTCTGAAAGGGATAAAAAAGAAGAGAGTGACATCTTGACTAGATTCAGTCAAAATTTAATGTCAATACTCTCTTCTTACCATAGATGGTAGCACATCTAAAAATGTTATCTTATAGCGGATATAGCTATTGACTTGTACGAGTTTGGAATTTTATTTATTGGATTCGAAAAGCCTAACTGATGAAGTCGAAAGACAGAAACCGGTCTTAGGATGTCGAATCTAATAAATTAAAATTCCTTACTGGTTTACTCACTTTGTATTAATCTCTGAAAGGGATAAAAAAGAAGAGAGTGACATCTTGACTAGATTCAGTCAAAATTTAATGTCAATACTCTCTTCTTACCATAGATGGTAGCACATCTAAAAATGTTATCTTATAGCGGATATAGCTATTGACTTGTACGAGTTTGGAATTTTATTTATTGGATTCGAAAAGCCTAACTGATGAAGTCGAAAGACAGAAACCGGTCTTAGGATGTCGAATCTAATAAATTAAAATTCCTTACTGGTTTACTCACTTTGTATTAATCTCTGAAAGGGATAAAAAAGAAGAGAGTGACATCTTGACTAGATTCAGTCAAAATTTAATGTCAATACTCTCTTCTTACCATAGATGGTAGCACATCTAAAAATGTTATCTTATAGCGGATATAGCTATTGACTTGTACGAGTTTGGAATTTTATTTATTGGATTCGAAAAGCCTAACTGATGAAGTCGAAAGACAGAAACCGGTCTTAGGATGTCGAATCTAATAAATTAAAATTCCTTACTGGTTTACTCACTTTGTATTAATCTCTGAAAGGGATAAAAAAGAAGAGAGTGACATCTTGACTAGATTCAGTCAAAATTTAATGTCAATACTCTCTTCTTACCATAGATGGTAGCACATCTAAAAATAACTTTATTGTTATTTAAAAAATACAAAAAGTTTAAATACATAATTTGCGGTGAACCCGAGAAGAACTAAGTAATTCTTGTATGGGCCAATAACATAGATATAAAAAAAAACACAAGAATTATAATATTAGAACTAAAAACTTAAACTAACATTTACATTTTATATATACATAAAGATAAAAGATACAGAATAAAATAAAAATTACAACATTGATTTTTTTTAAGGTATAGTAGAACCCACCGCTTTATGAGAAAGAAAAAACAACAAAGGATACCGCCAATAGAAGAAATGCTAATTGATCTGGACATTTTTGAGTATTTTAATGTCGAAAACACCGTACACTGTCCATATACATAAAAATAAAATGATATTTTGTCTATTAGGACCACCGTGCAAAGATTCAATAACCAACTTAGCTGGAGATCGTTAGGGGTAATTTGCGTAAAATTTCTATATTCATTAACTTTCTTTGATATGAATTTACATTTTAATTTCTATAAAGCGGCGTTCAGACTTTACAAGTTACTTGAATTCAAGTAACTTGAAAGGAGTAACCTGAATTCAAGTGAACGTTCATACTATTTCAATATTTGATTCAAGTCATTTCAAGTTGACATTTTTATTTAAATGATTCCTGTTTCAAGTTACAAAAATTGCGTCAAATGATGTGATTCCTGCTGGAATAAAAGTTGTAAATCAGCTGATTGTGGATGGATTCCTAAAAATCAGAAAAAAAATTCTACACTTTATTTTACAAAAAAATTTCAACTCGAAATTTTTTCTGATTTTTAGTAATCCATCCACAATTAGCTTATTTACAACTTTTATTCCAGCAGGAATTACATCCATTTCGGAAGCTCATAGTGGTTTGTATTTTAATTTCTCTCTCTTTCCACTGGATTATGTCCAGAATCCCATGCGTGTTCACATATTTTGGATTTTTCGAATTGTTTATTTTTAATGTACGATTGGTGTTCATTAAGTCAAATATGAAAAGGTCTAGATGTTTCTCCTATATAAAATTTATTACATTCGCATGGAATTTTGTAAATACAATTTTTTGTGTTTTGAATTTCATTAAAAGGTTTTGTATTTACTATTAAAGATTTTAATGTATTATTAGTTTGAAAAACTGTTTTTAAATTAAATTTATTGCCAATCCTTCTAATTTTTTCGCCGCCATTTTTCTAACTTGAAAAAGGAATCAAGTAAAAATGTATATTTAACCCCACAGAATTAATTTGGGGACAAATTAAAAAAGAATAAGGCGTTATAACGTGTTTCCGAAATTTGACGGGTCGATAGCAAATTTGGTAAAAGAAGAAATTAACAAAAGTTCAGCTGATGATTGGCAGACAAAAATCAAACATGTTATCAAAGAAGAAAATTCTTATATAACGAGTCCGACCAAATTGATTATCAACGTTGATGACAGTGAATCCAATGGTGAGGGTTGAGATAGGGTAGGTAAGCTTAATTAATTTATAACATTTGTGACTTTAGTCACCGTGTTCTTAATTTTAGAATTAAAATTTGAGACAAAAATTTTAATTAGCAACGTTTGTGAATATCACAAGAGATCAGAAAATGAACCTATGGGCGAGGTGGAGTGGTCAACCTCTATTGAAATCTAATATGCGTTATAGACATTAAAATGTAAATTCATATTAAAGAAAGTTAATCAATATAGAAATTTTACGCAAATTACCTCTAACGATCTCCAGTAAGTTGGTTATTGAATCTTTGCACGGTGGTCATAATAGACAAAATATCATTTGATTTTTATGTATATGGACAGTGTACGGTGTTTTCGACATTAAAATACTCAAAAATGTCCAGATCAATTAGCATTTCTTCTATTGGCGGTATCCTTTGCTGTTTTTATAGCGTTTTTTCTTTCTTGTAAAGCGGTGGGTTCTACTATAATTAGGTTTTGAATTACTCACAGAATATATTTTTATTATAGATAGATGGATTCTCTATTTGTCTGTGAATAAATTCACGAGGAAGTGAGAGAATGTATTTTTTTAATTCGTGTTTAAAAGTTGTTAGTTGGGTAGTAATTATTAATTGTTTTGGTATTGAACGGTACAATGTTGGTCCCAGATAATCAAACGATTTCTGTCCTTTAGATGTATGGGTAGTTATTGATACAACTTAGTGTTTTTTGTGTCGTGTATTATAATTATGGTCATTTAGTGTTAAATCTATTCGGTGTTTGTGTTGATATATGTTAGTATAAAAGAAAAATAACTGCCTGGGATCTAGAAAACCAGTTTCTATGAATAGGGTGTCGGTTGGGCATAATTTGTTTTTTGAAAAAAGTATTTTTATTAATCTTTTTTGTACTATTAGTAAATTACTTACAAGTGTTTTGTTTACCCCTCCCTAGGCTACTATCCCATAGGTTAAGTGTGATTCAACCAGAGAGTAATAAATATTTTTA
Source organism: Crepidodera aurea (assembly GCA_949320105.2). NCBI lineage: Eukaryota > Metazoa > Arthropoda > Insecta > Coleoptera > Chrysomelidae > Crepidodera > Crepidodera aurea. Next base: position 106,363,109 of record OX439472.1, read on the forward strand.
AGTTCATTTTTGTTTAAAATATTTTTTAAGTTTTTAAATTTGTAAATTAAGAACTGAAGCTTTTTAATTAGATATGCAATATGATTATTCCATTTAAGGTGGCTGTCAATTATTATTCCAAGATATTTAAAGTGGTAAACAACATTTATTTTAAAGACGAGAGTTGAACCAAGAATGAATTATTTTTAGATCTTTTTCCACGGTGGTTTTAAGATCCTTCCAATTATGATCATGGTAAAAGATAACTGTATCATCAGCGTATGTAATAATGTTGCCTTTGCTTTGTAAACTAAATAGTCCGTTAAGATATATGTTAAATAAGACAGGTCCTAAAACTGTTCCCTGCGGCACACCATATTCTACTATTTTTGGTTCACTAAATGTATTTCCACGTCACGATTTTGTAAGTAGCTTTTAAAATAGTTTAAAGCTACCCCTCTGATTCCTACATCATATAAAGAGTCGAGACGCAGGGTGTGACTCACTGTGTCAAATGCCTTTGACAGGTCAATAAAGACACAGAAAGCTGGAAGACTTTTATCCATGGCAGAATGCATTTCCGAAATTAGTTTTAGGATAGCGTCCTGTGTACTTATGCCATTACGAAATCCAAATTGTTTGTTGGAATTAGCAAGAAATTAGCCAAGAGTCATGAAGAAAGACTTAATCATCACTTGACATCACATCACTTGACAATACTGGGTTAGAAAGAAGACTTAAGAGGATCAAGCTCTTTAAGTTAGTTTAGCGTTGTTAGTGCAAAATCAGAGCTTGTGTGTGCACGTTAAACTTGATGAGTATATCTTAGTTTTAAGTTTCAAACTCTATTAGATTAAGTTAAAATTAAATTGCTCATTGGTCACTGTTGACCAGATTGTAATATACTAAATGCATTATGGGTGTTTAGTTATAAAAAAAATATATTATGATAAACTTTTTACTCTCTTCCTCTGGATGGGGTGCTTTAGATTTTATATTACTTTCTTTTGAAGCAATTTATTTCCTGTATATGTTTCCATATACGCCTTTGACAATATTTAAAATTTAATTTATAACCTATCGAATATCAAGACGAATGTGTGTCCCTTGTTATTTATTTCCAGGCAATTGCCTTATATACTTGCATAGTGTAACGTAAAATGTGACATTGTAATAAAATTATTTATAAAACGTAGGAAGAGAAATACACGTTTATTGCATCTGCACGAAGACTCAATCAAACAAATAATAAATATTTTATATATAAAACTATATTTATGATCGTCTAGAGTTCCATATTCCGAGGTCTTGAAATATATCCAGATAAAATAAGGGTTTATTATTCCGCATATTTGTGCCAAGCTTGCAAAGGGTATCAAATATCACTTTAAAATAAAATTGTGAATAACTTCAGTAACATAATCTACAGGATGGTCCATGTAAAACTATGTATACACAATAGAGAACAAAGTATTTTAGATATCAACTAACTTTGATAAAAAAAAATGTTATTCACATTTTACGTCAAAAATTTTTCTCCCTATTTAGTTGTTTTTTACGTGCCAAATTTCATATGTCCAGTTCTAGAATTGTATGCTGAACGTAGAATATTTCAGTTGCTTTTAACTCCCCATTCATCTACCCCTCTACCTCCCATTAATACTTCTTTGGTAACAAAAGCACAAAAATGTAAAATTCCCATAAAGTTAATATTTATGTAGTTCCCTTTAAAATGTTATAAACCAGTAGCTAATAAACTGTGCGCCTATTACATATAAAATTTATGTTCTATGTTAAAACCATAAAATAGGAAAGAGAATTACCTACATCACGTATTAAAATTTTTACAAAGTATGCGTAATTTTAAAAATTCATAATCTGTTGACTTATTTTATGAGCTTTTAGGGAAATACGAATTTATATTAAAAAGTTTTAATTTTAATATATTTTCATTACCTAAGCGGAGAGGCATGTGTAATCTCAATAATTCATCGTGAAATATTAAGTTTTTTATTAAAAAAAAACGCCCAAAACATGAAAATGGATATAACAAAAAACTTGTATAATGCTTTTCGATATTAACTATACTTATTTGGTTCAATTTTCACTGAACGAAAAAAGTACTTGTAATTAACAAAAAAGTACATCAAATCAATGGACATCAACATTAATTAATACAATAAACGTTCGTACGTAAATTTTCTTAATCCTTAAATTACGATTTTTGTACGTAAAATCAATAAAATATGAACATAGATTTATGATCGCAATGATAGGCATATGATAGTCGGTCATCAATGTTACGAACGATGGATATTAATCTATGGTTAATGTTTTTAAAAATAATGAAAAGTAAGTATACATCTATGATCTCTGTACATTAAAACCTTAAATAAAAAGCATGGGTCTACGATCGTCGGTTATTAAAGTTGGGGATGATTGACATTATATGAACAATCAAGATTCAACCAACTGGAAGAAGATTATACAAAAAAATGTATTAGTTAGTTATTTTTTATTGTTCTAATGTTATTGATTCACAAATCATGTGTACCCTAGGTCTTTCAAAGGGAACAGCATGTTTATAAAAACACTTTTCCAAAAAGTTCCAGAACATTTTGCTCTCTTGTGGAAAATCTAAATTGAACAAGTAAATAATTTTACTGCCTTAAGTATATGAAAAAATTTAAAAGGAATTTCGTCAAAGTAGACGCAAATATTTGAAATTTTAGAGATGTCGTCTCGAAGGCATAAAATAAAGGTTTGAATTGCTGATTTTCTCAATTTCCAGCTCTTGTTGAGTTTTAGCACAAAACAAAAATGATTCCTGGGAGTCCTTTATTGTAAATTTTATATGCTACTTTTTGGCATATTATAATTTAAACTTACTTTCTTCGCACTTTTCTTTGAAGGCGTTATCTAATAGGGCTCTAGCAGCTTTATCCTTTATGCAAAAATGCCAGTATTCGAACGCGACATTATAATCCATATCAACCTAAAATAAATATTTAAGTTAAAAAAACAGCAATTTTTTATTTTAACATCTTAGACATAGAATTTTAGTATAGGTATAATGTGTACCAAAATAATAATTACCAAGCGAGATCTCCAGTGTTTTTTGTAACTATCAGAATGTACCTTCCTTTCTTTGTCGATCTCCATTCCAGAATTAACTAATTTGGCACAATAATTATTATTTTACTGTCCACAAAAACACAAACTGTCTCGGAACACCTAACCTCTGCATGTGGTTGCACTTATATATGCTATGGGCGCGCCGCGAAGAGAGAGAGAGAAAGAGAGAATATGCTTTATTGTAATAGAAAAATTACAAAAATTTTATAGACAAAGCGAAACTAAATAATAAAAATAAATTAATAGGCAAAACAAACCACAAACAAAATATGAATAACAATTCTATATGCAATATACAATATCCGTCGCTATAAATTATTGTTCAAATTAAAATTTTCAAATTAACTTAACTAAATTATTGCTCCTATATGCTGCAACCCAAAAGTCTATGGCACGTTATATAATTCTGCCACTGTGTAAAATGGTCTTTCTTGAAGAAAAGCTCTAGTCGATCTTCTGAACTTATCATATAAATTTATAGATTTTAGCTGTATCGGAAGATTATTATACAATTTTTTTGCATTGTAGGTAATAGAATTTTTTATTAGGTCAGAGGTGGGAATAGTTAAGTAAACATCAGTATCTAAATTTCTTGTAGGATATCTACGAGTTGGTCTTTCAGATAACTTTTGAATGTGCTTGCAAACTAAGCAGACGGATTCAAAGATAAATAGAGCAGGAAGGGTTAGAATTTTGAAATTTTTTAAATAATTTTCACAGTGTGTCCTACTACTTAAACCAAATACATAACGAATTGCTCTTTTTTGTAATTTGAAAATGGATTCGAAGTGGTATAAGCTACAAGAACCCCAGAATGGTAAACCATAGCGAAGGTGAGATTCGAATAAGGAAAAGTAGGTCATTAATGTAATAGTAGGGGTTAGCTCTTTAGAAACAGTTTTAATGGCAAAACATGCAGAAGATAATTTTTTTGCCAAGGTATCAATATGAGTGGACCATTTCAGGAATTTGTCTATATAAAGACCTAAAAACTTAATTGAATTCACCATTAGAATCGGATTATTGCTTAGAGTTATAGGCTGGTAAGTACCTCTGTAAGACATTGCTTTACTGGTGTTGAAACAAAGCCCATTCGAGTCAGACCAGGACTTGATAGTTACTAGATCTTTCATTTCGGAAGCTCATTGTGGTTTGTATTTTAATTTCTCTCTCTTTCCACTGGATTAAAACCACTTAGTTGTTAAAAAAGTTTTTTTATTGACGTTTTGGCTTTCCAGATCGAAAGCCGTTATCAAAATGCTGCTTCTTTAACTTTGCGGTTATAATTATTCGGTTCTTTTAATAATCTAGTTGAAAAATTCCATTGTATTTTATGACCAGAATCCCATGCGTGTTCACATATTTTGGATTTTTCGAATTGTTTATTTTTAATGTACGATTGGTGTTCATTAAGTCTAATATGAAAAGGTCTAGATGTTTCTCCTATATCAAATTTATTACATTCGCATGGAATTTTGTAAATACAATTTTTTGTGTTTTGAATTTCATTAAAAGGTTTTGTATTTACTATTAAAGATTTTAATGTATTATTAGTTTGAAAAACTGTTTTTAAATTAAATTTATTGCCAATCCTTCTAATTTTTTCGGATAATTTTGGAATATAAGGGATTTTTACTATATTTGAAAGAATTATTGGGGGGTTTAAATTTTGATCTTTAGTTTTGATGTCTCGGTAAAGTTCACGATTTATAAATTTACTTGGGTAGTTGTTCTTAATCTTAATTTTATATTCCAAAATTATCCGAAAAAATTAGAAGGATTGGCAATAAATTTAATTTAAAAACAGTTTTTTAAACTAATAATACATTAAAATCTTTAATAGTAAATACAAAACCTTTTAATGAAATTCAAAACACAAAAAATTGTATTTACAAAATTCCATGCGAATGTAATAAATTTTATATAGGAGAAACATCTAGACCTTTTCATATTAGACTTAATGAACACCAATCGTACATTAAAAATAATCAATTCGAAAAATCCAAAATATGTGAACACGCATGGGATTCTGGTCATAAAATACAATGGAATTTTTCAACTAGATTATTAAAAGAACCGAATAATTATAACCGCAAAGTTAAAGAAGCAGCATTGATATGCTTAAATAATAACGAATGTGTTTCTAATTGTTCGGTTGATATTTCAAAAATTTGGATACCTATTTTACAAAAAGAGTTAATTGCAAAAAGGATACCCTCTATATCGGGATAGTATCATAAGTTTTTATCTGGTTTTTTCTTATGATAATATTAATAAGAAAACTTCATTTATGACGAAGTATAAATTCTCTTATAATATGCAAATGCGCTATCCTTTCAAAAATTCGTTCCCAGAAACGTCACAAAAATATGATTGAAACAGATTTTGACATCTTCAATCTCAAAATCTTATTCTATGTATACTATGTTGATGTCATATTTTTGCAAGATTATCAAGTGTTCTGTTTCTAGTAAATTTATTTATTTTATGTCATTTTGATAACGGCTTTCGATCTGGAAAGCCGAAACGTCAATAAAAAAACTTTTTTAACAACTAAGTGGTTTTAATCCAGTGGAAAGAGAGAGAAATTACTAGATCTTTGTTTATGCTAGATTGTAATGTCTGTAGGTATATCAGAACTACTCCAGGTTACACTCGTGTCATCAGCAAATAAAGTAATTCTTCCACTTATTTTTAAGTCTGTGATATCATTGATGAATAATAAAAATAAAATCGGACCTTATACTGAACCTTGAGGTACTTCACTGCTAATTGGCAGGTTTGAAGAATCTTCACCATTAGCCCGTACCTGCTGATTTCTATTTTCTAAGTAAGTTTTAAACCATTACAAAAGAGAACCCCGTACGCCATAAATTTGTAGTTTCTTAATTAAGATTTCATGATTAACACAATCAAAGGCCTTTGCAAAGTCACAAAATACTGAAGCTGCGAAAAGTTTATCATTAAGTGATGTATATATTTCATTCAGAACGGAAAACATTGCGTCACTAGTGCATTTTTTAGGAAGGAAACCATACTGATGAGGTGTTAAGATGTTTTGTTTGGAAAGAAAGGGCAGTAGGCGATTTTTCATTAGCCTTTCTATTATCTTCGATAAGGTAGGTAATAAAGCAATAGGTCTATATACCCTTATGAAGTGGGATTATTATAGCTGTTTTTAGACAGCTCGGAAAGAGTTAAACATCTACGTAAGTTGTTCGTAATATTAATGTTCGTAGAGATTGATTTACTATTAGGTAGCACTATTTTGGAGCGTTTTTAAGCAGTCAATGATGGCATTCATAAATTTAACGTTTAGTGTTCATCAAAACAATGAAAACCGTTAATTAATTTTCTTGGATTTATAAAAAGTTTTTATGGTTTTAATGGTAAAGTACATAGGTTTATAATCGCAAAACATTGATTTGATTAATATTTGTATTATATTAAGGATAGAGTTCATTAGTTTTTGATTTTTTTGCGGTTATTGCTTAACGACTTTTCGGTTATTGTTTTAATGCACTAGTTAATTGTTTTATGATGTGAAATTATTCTCCCAGTCACCGAATCATAGCATTAATGTCCAAAAAATTGACGACGATACTTTATTGATTTTACGTACAAATATTTTTTCATTGTACTATATCTTCCATATCACTATACTTAATTGTCTAATGTTTAACTTTACGCCACCTTCTGAAATAACGGAACAATCTAGAAACGTAAAGATTTGCAAATGTATATTATAACGGATGGAGTAAGAAACTACTGAGTTCTAAACTTCCATCAAAAACCAATTAACTTCACTTGAAAACAATGAGCTTCTATTTACTATCAAGTCAAAACCAATTTGCTCAAGAAAGAGAATTTTTACGTAACTTTGGATTAGGGGTTCTTAAAACCGTTGTCACAACAAATATATTTAAAAATAATTTGTACAAATTTTCAATTTAATGTGCTTGTATTAGTCGTTATTAACCTTCACAACTAGTTTGACATCAGACGCTGCAAATTGTCTTCTCTCAAAACAACAATTCTCAAGTTAGAAAGTACCATAACTTCCAATTAAATTAAAACTCCTCCCTATTCTTCATAACATCGACCTAAACTAATCTCATCCCTTTGTTTACGAACTAAGTGTATAAGTCAAGTGTTAATTGGGAAAATATGGGGTGACAACTTAGCAGCATGTAAGTCCTTTTGCTTGAAAATACGGCCCTTGCGGAGCAATTACCAACTTCGCACTCTCAAAACTTCCAGAGTATTTAATTATTTTAATTAGTTTGACGGTTAACGTCGGACCCAAGGCAACACTTTTGCCGATGGCGATTCCATGTTTTCTTCCGGATTCGAGTGCCGTAAATGACTCGACTCTTGATAATTATTGTCGCCTGGGAGTTTCTCTTAGTGGACCAAACTTATAATTAAATGTCGCGTTAAATGTTGCCAACACAGTTCAGATGATGCAGTTATAAACAAAATTATCTAACAAAGTCTATAGTCTCATATAATCTCTATAGTATTTAAGTTGGGACAATATGATTTCCAGTAATATTTCCAAAAATGAACTTATTATGGGAGTATTATTATTATTATTGCTATCTTGCTTCCAAAACCAAAATTTACTGCAAGAAGTACATGAGTAGATATATCATTTAAACTATTAGAATAATTAATATAAGTAATATCTGGTCACCGAGCTTGGCTCTTAATTTTCAAATCTACATTTTTAAGCAGCCCAATGAGTATATAATTTAAGTATATAACATGACAAATTATTAATTAATTAGCGAAAATCACGGAGTGGGCGACATCTACTTGAACTACTGAAAGGGAGATAAATAAAAAGTTGATTGGCGATTGGCTTGAAAGTAGGCGGGAAAATTAAAAAAGCTGTCAGTGTTAATTTTCAATTGGCTGCAGCTGTTGTTGACGTTTATCAACTGCTTGTCACAGAGGTTAAGTAAATGCATTAAAAGTTGCCTAGTTTCTGGAGATTTCACCCTTTTAGGGCAACATTTACTGATGCTTGATTTTCGCGAATATTCACGGCGGACAGGCCCCGTTTCCGGGACGGGCAACAGCAGCGTGTAGGGCACAGGTCCCGTCACCATAAGATCGTTCAGCTCACTCAATTTATCACTATATAAGAAAAACTCTATGTTCAATTGATTTTATTATTTATTGATCTGCAGTGAAGGAAAATTATAGGTCTGATATTCATACTTGGGTAAAAACCTCCACAAAAACCTGTGACCAGACACTCGACGTGTGGCTGATATTGATATCATATTTTTTCAAAGTTTTTCAGTTACAAAAATAGTTCATTCGTACATTACATTACAATTTGTTCTTGGAAAATACAAAGTCACAATCAACCTTAAAATGTACTATGAAAATAGAGAATTTTAAATGTCTCTAAAGTTTCTTGTAAAATAAAAAATTGAAATCAATGTTAATATTACACGTGTACAAGCATTCATTCTTTTTCTCTCTCTCTCTATGATAATGAAAACTTATAATATTAAAACTGTCCGCATAATAAAATATTACATTATAAAAATTTATACAAAATATTCTTGACATTAAAACAACAGTAGCCAGTTAGTCAATTTTAAGTTCCGTATAACACGGTGAGATAGCAGAACAAAAACCACCCGGTCATTCCGATGTTATGCTGAAGAGACGGTTTCCGGAATGGTCGGTGGTTTCAGTGGGGTTGTTTTAGTGAGTAGCCGTAAGGGGTAGTCTCACACTATCGGGGAAGGGAAGAACCTTTACACGATATGCATGCATGTCCACCCGCCAAAAAAAAAAGATTAGCTTTAGGTTAGGTTAGATCTTTGTAATAAATAAAGAAAAGTACGATAAGTGTGGCATTTTGACATTTGTTGCATTCTGACAGGTGTCATATTTTGACATTTGTTCATTTTGAGATTTGTTCATTTTGACAGTTGTGACATTCTGACACGTATCACGTTATTACGTTTTGACAGATGTCACATTTTGACAAGTGTCCATTTTAACAGTGCTACTCAACGTTCCTATAAATATTTACCTAATCCCATGATTTCCTTTTCTTTTTTATACTTTTCAGGTTTGTTCTGGTTATAAATTGCTACTTGGGCATTTGTAGAAAAGTTATGTATGCGTTTGTACTGGAAAAATATGTTAAATAATCGTTTCAACGCATTGAATTTGTTTGTCTTGGGAGTGAGTATCCCAACATATATTTTTTCATAAAAAATGTGAAAAATATTCTATTGCTAAGTATATTGATTTTATGAAAATCCCAGTCGGCCCCATTTTCTTAACGTTTACCCAGAGATGTTCGTGTCAGTAGTTGTCAAAATTTGTAGGTCAGTATGGATAAAAAGCGTCAAATTTAAAATTGAATTCTTTCAGATTGAAACGCCAGAAGTTAAATAAATTCAAACCTTTTTACTACTATACTATACAGAAGAAAGGAGTGCAGTATTTAATTTGCAGAACGTAGTACAGGTTCAAGAGGTAGACATTTTATTTTTACCTCATCCTTCAATGCTTAGTTCTAGTTAAAATTTAAATTTTAATACATCTGATCGGCCTAATATAGTTTTTGTCTAGATTTAATCTTGTTTCCATGGTTTTTACTGTAATAAACCTGTTCTTTTGACAGATAAGTCAGACTTTATTTATTCATAGCCGTATCGTATGTATTTTAATTGATTCAGAATTTTGTATTAATATATATTTCAAAATGGCTTCATTCTAAAAATATTATCAGTCCTCCTAAATTCTTGAAGGCAGAATTATTAGTAATAGCAAGGCAACATAAAAACGAATTCGAAAAATATATTATAGATGAGATGGCCCGAGAAAAAGGAATTGAAATTCTCAGATTGCCTCCTTACCACGCAGAGTTAAATCCCATTGAACTGATCTGGTCACAATTATTAAAAGGTTATGTTTCCAAAACAATGCAACATTTAAATTTCCTGATGTGCGAAATTTGTTTTTAAAGGCAGTTTCAGATTAAATAGAGAACATTGGGGAAAATGCATTGATCATGTTAAAAAGGTGAAAAATTCATTTAGGAAAGTGGATATATCAATGGAAAATTTAATAGAACCTATAATAATAAACCTCAGAAAAGACTATTATAGTGATACCAGTAGTTTTAGTGAAGACAGTGACTTTTAAAGATATTTCTTGCACTATCTTTTTTTTTAATCTTTGAGTTTAGGTAAGTACTGAAGCGTTGCTTTTAATGCCAAGAGATTAAAAAAAAGTTTAATCCCAACATATAATCCTCCTTGTTATTTATTGGTTAAATTTAATTCGTTCAATGTTAAAGTGTCAGATGCATAAAGTTTATTTTTATTTTTTGTAAATAATATAACTTCAAAATTTAATCTACGAAGTGCGTATATATATATTTTATATGCTGCGACCTTATTTATATTATAGAGACTTATTTTGCAAAGTACGCCTATGGAATGTGATGTTATATCCCCACTTTTACTGCACTCCTCTCTCCTTTATAGTATATATTACTATAGAAACAAGTTATATTATCTCTGTCGTCGCTAGGAAATAAAATAAAAGCTTAACTTTTCTTGTAAATATCTCGGAAGATCGAATTTTCACAGACATGAGACCTGCATTTTTTGCCGATTTAGATAGGAATTAGTCTACCCTGAAAGTTTCATTGAATTCTGACGAGTGGATTTTGAGATCCTCCGGACACACACACATACATACATACATACAAACCTTGCTCGTTTAATAGTATTTGAATCTAAGAGGAAAACAATCGAAAATTGTTTTTTGCAAAGATATAAGAAAAAGAGAAATATTAAAAAGAGAAAAAAAAATCACAATATTATTCATTTATAACAAAATAACGGGGGTATGGAAGTATTTTCGTACTCTGCACTTTTATTAGCGAATTAAAAATTACAGTATATTTAGTCAGAAGTGGAAAATATAAAGAAAAATTATTTCAAATTATTCTTCAAGTAGTGCTCGTTAAAAATTTATTGGCAACTTTTCAGACGTTTATAAATTCTTAGTACAAACAAAATTATAGTAGAAAAACTATATTAAAAGAGCTCTTAAAGAACTTTTAAAATCCTACCAAATTGATTGAGCAAAACAACTTTCTTATTACATTAATCCAGTCAGAGTGGCTTGCTCTAAAAATTCTTTTAATTTCTGATTTCCCTAATGTAATTTTAACTTGTTTTTGAAAAGTTTTCGAGCATAAGGTCAATTACTTTTAGTAAAGTTTCTACAACATACATAAAACATTTTCAACAAAGCTTCGGCAAATTAAAAAATTTATTAAAGGAGGCCTCAAAAAGCACTCCTGCTATTGAGGACAACGAGTTTCCTGGGTAACGAGTAGAATTTTGGTAAGAAAAACAACAGTTGAGGGTTTATTAACTTCGTTATTTAAGCAGTTCTTTGTCAGTGACAGGTCACAACTGTTTTTTATTAGATTCTGCTACCATAGGCGTGTATATATTAAACGACATTAGAGAAGTCGTTAGAATATAAAATATTTAGGTACAACCATTTGTAAGCTTACAGGATCCATACAAACACACCGAAGTGTAAAGTTCATTCCATTTATTTTTAATTTATTTATTCGATTTATTCGATACAAAATTTACATCATTACTTGATGATGATTAATGTTTAATAAATGATAGTTCATGGTTTTGAGTATATAAAAAATAAACCAAAGCTACCAAAATTTATATACACTATATGTTGAAAATATTACCCAAAAAAGGTGAAAGATAATTTAAATTTAAATAGAATAAAAATATTTCGAGCTGAAACCTTTCCAATAGATACCTCGCTCCGAACCGCCGAAATAAAAAAACGTGATAAAACAGAAAAACAACCGTTGTTTTTTCGATCAAGCTAAGTCACCGCCGACTGTGATTGTTTATCGTTATTTCTACCGCAAATTAAAGAAAACAAAATAACTTATTATATATATATAATAACAAATTATTTTCCGAATCCCGACTCGATAGGACCAAATTTTATGATCAAAATATTACCCAAAAAGGGTGAAAGAATTCTCAACTTACCCAATGTATCGCTGATGTAATTTTCTGGCTAGGCTGGCTAGGAGAGGATGAAGGGGAATAAGGAAAAATGCCTTTCTTAAAAACAATGTCTTAAAACAAAAAACTATCACGATCCGAAATTTAAACACTCGTTCTTTTTAAAAAAGCGATAAAAATAAGATATCGACTAACCTGATTTGAAGATAGGTAGCTGCTAGCTGCTGCTGACTCCACCTGGCACCCCAAAACTCTAACCAACTTAGCATCCGAACCCAAAATCTACTGACTCAGTTCACCAGCTGGAGCAATAGGTGGAGGGTCTCATTGAATCCTCAAAAAACGCAATTCATCATCTTTAAACATCCGAAATCAAAAAGACCCGCCCAGCTCCCCCAAGACGTCAATGTAAATTTCCAGGGAGTCAGGCTCGCCCAACAAAAGGAAGTAGACTATTTGGGTGTTCGATTCTCTCAAACACTTAAATGGTGTCCTGACCTTGCCAACACGCTCAACAGAATGCGTAAACAAGCCACCTTGGCGCTTTATGTGGCTGGTTTGGTCGATGCAACACCAAAACCCTGATCCACACTTACATCTCCTTCATCCGCCCCGTTGCCGAATACAGAGCAGTCCCATACGGCGTACTACCCCCTATCTAGCCCAAAAAATCTCCTCACTCGAGAGACGTATCCTATGACGATGTCAATATCTCCCCTATCTGTTTCCTTCTGGAGAAGTTTCCAACAACGTCTCCAGCGCCCCAATTCTCTCTTGTTTCCAACTTCTAAGGAAAAATACGTCTCTCGCACCTCGAATGGCTCAAACTCCCACGCCTAAATCACCCTCCTCACCCCCTAGCGATCTCGTCGTCTCCCCCTCTTCAGGAAACCCAAAGCCAATCTCCCACAGCCCAACCTCAGACTTCTGGCCGACGCCCAAGACCTCCCCCTCCCCCCCGAACAAGATCTACTGGACTCCGCTCTCCTCACCATAAGGTAGACCCTCACAAACCCCGACCCCCCAACATACAATACCGTAATCTAATGTAACATAAGAACCACTATGTACAGAATCGTGATTTAGGTTTTCGTGGTTTTCCTAAATCATATTTTTCCCCTTAGATTGATAGATAATTTAAGTATATTTATAACATGACAAATTATTAATTAGTTCGCGAAAATCACGGAGTGGGCGACATCTACTTGAGCTACTGAAAGGGAGATAAATAAAAAGTTGATTGGCGATTGGCTTGAAAATGAAAAAAGCTGTCAGTGTTAATTTTCAATTGGCTGCAGCTGTTGTTGACGTTTATCAACTGCTTGTCACAAAGGTTAGTTAAATGCATTAAAAGTTGCCTAGTTTCTGGGGATTTCACCCTTTTAGGGCAACATCTACTGACGCTTGATCTTCGCGAATTGTCACGGTGGACAGGCCCCGTTTCTGGGACGGGCAACAGCAGCGTGTAGGGTACAGGTCCCGTCAACAGAAAATCGCTCAGCTCACTCTATGTATCACTATATAAGAAAAACTCTATGTTCAATTGATTTATTGATCTGCAGTGAAGGAAAATTATAGGTCTGATATTCATACTTGGGTAAAAACCTCCACAAAAACCTGTGACCAGACTCTCGACGTGTGGCAGATATTGATATCATATTTTTTAAAAAATTTTCAGTTTCAGTGTCCGCATAATAAAATAGTAGCTGTAAGGGGTAGTCTCACACTATCGGGGAAGGAAAGAACCTTTACCCTATGTGCATAAAGCATTTCCACCCGCCAAAAAAAAAGGATTAGCTTTAGCTTTAGGTTAGGTTAGATCTTTGTAATAAATAAAAAAAAGTACGATACGTGTGACATTTTGACATTTGTTACATTCTGACAGGTGTCATATTTTGACATTTGTTCATTTTCCCCAAACATAAGGGTGGAAATAGCAAAATTGGCGATTCTTAGATAAAAAACTGGGAAACAGCCAGATACCCTTAGGAAATTAGCTAGCTAGGTTACTTATTATTCTAATCAGGGTACTCTTCCCTGAAAAGGAGGAAAACTCCTATAGCAGGGAATTAGGAAAATGATATGTCCTAGATATTTAATGTTGCAGACTTCATCTGGCAGTTATTTGATGCTGCCATTTAAAACGTTTTAAGTTAAATGTTTAAAATTTGAAACAAATGTGTAGAAAATATGTAAAAATATTAGTTTAGAGGGAATTTTAAATTTTTGATTTCTTATGGCCATTTCTGAGAGTTTAAAATTTGAAGGCAAAGTTTAAAGTTGGTGTAGTAATTTTTTTAATGTTCTATGTATCTGCTTTTTTCAAAGAACTGATAAGGAAAATGTTTATCTCCGTATTTATATTTTCATATACATTTTTTCGACTCTGTATATTTTTGTAAGCACATTATATGCTTGTTCCAGACGAAATAAATTTTTCATTTACAACAGAAGCAATGGAGGAAATCGTTATCCAATGCCAATTTTTATTTGCCGCGTGAAATACTGAAATGATTCCATAGTTCCATATTTGCTATACTGCAGAAACTTCCATTATGACTCTCCCAATCGATACTTATATTTCCTAGCTTTTAGCAATTTTGACCGAATCTGCAAAATAGACTTATTATGATCGAAATTGGTTTCGTTATTTTGAATCAGCTCCGGCGAAAATTATATTACAGCGTGGCATGAAATCCTGTTTAAAATTGATTAATTTTTAGAAAAACTTTTGTACCCCCACTTTTACAATGACTTTAATAATATATTTTCCATGCTGAGAAATCCCACATCAAAAAGTAAGGGCCCTTATTAAAGATAATTTCTCACCGTAAGATTTTATTATATCTCTGTTAATATATACAAGGGTGTTAATGAAATGAGACGTTTATGATGGTGTTAGAAAAATCTAATTAGCACCAGGAAAATCGTCATTTAAAGTTTACTAACTCTGCCAACTTTCATATATTTTAAATGCGGCGTTCTGAAGATATTTGAAACCAAAGCTCCAAAGCAGATGTTTATAGGAACTTTTCACTCTATTCTGCATGCCCTAAAAATCTATAACATGTATTTATTAACAAGAAGAAAGATGCCATGCTATGGTCCGTTCTGGACCAATTTGTCAATTTCAAGTACACGCGTCGGCAGAGAAGATCTGGAAGCATGATGAGATCCCCTCCAGCGACGATATCTCCCATTCCTTTTTAAAGATCAGCTGGCCACAGTCTTAATAGTTGTCTTGTTATGTCCTGATCTAGGAGTGGTTGCATAAATGGGTTTGGGTGGTCCTGTAACTTTTCATGGTAGGCGACGCTTTTTTCGAGTATGACTTCTTCTATAGTTGGTACCTTTAAGTCATTGTGTATCATGTCATTTCTGATGTACCACAGGGCGTCAACGATTGCTCGCAGTATTTTGGATTGATACCTTTGAATTAATGCAATATTTGATTTGCTTGAGCAGCCCCATAGCTTAAGCCCATAGGTCCATATGGGTTTTATTATTAATTTGTAGATCAGTATTTTATATTCAATTGTCAGAGATGACTTCCTTCCGATTACCAAGCATAGATCTTTGTGTTTTAGTTCTAGTTGTTTTCTTTTTTTGATTATATGCTGCTTCCAGTTTAATTTATGGTCCAAGTGGAGTCCCAAGTATTTTACGGATGTGGTCTGTGGTATTTGTGTGTTATTTAAGTAAATAGAAGGGCCCGGGTCTTTTCTAAGTGTAAATGTGACATGGTTAGATTTGGTTTCGTTTATTTTTATGTTCCACTGTTTGAGCCACAGGTCAAGAGAGTGTATATATTCTTGTAAGAGTGAGTGTGCTCGTAAAATTTCATTATGGATGGCAAGTATGACTGTGTCATCAGCGAATGTTCCCATTAGGATGTTTGGCGAGGTTGGAAGATCTGAGGAATATAGCAGGTATAGTAAAGGACACAAAACACTGCCCTGAGGTACACCAGAGTTAATTGGTAGCCAGTCTGGTGTTTCACCTTGGTTCTAAATTGTCGATTACTTAGATATGATTTCAACAAGTCCAAGAATTCAGGTAATTTTATACAGCAATCCAGTATGCCAAACTCGATCAAAACCTTTTCTTACATCTAGAAATATGGATGTGCAGTATTCTTTATTATTTAGAGCATTTAATATGAAGTTCGTTATCTTCTGACATTGTTGTGTTGTGGAGTTGCCGAAATCCAAATTGATAATTTGGTATGAAATCAGTCTTTAATCTTTTTAGTATTAATTTCTCAAGCAGTTTTGAAACAGTTGATAGAAGACTTATAGGCCTGTACGATGTGACGTTGTGTGGATATTTACGAGGTTTAAGGATTAAGATTACATCCGCTACCTTTAATTGGTGGGACCAATACTGTGTTCTCAAGATTACATTAAATATATATGACAACAGTACTATGCCTTTTTGTGGTAATTGCTTCAGCATTTTGGGTGTAATTGTCTGCAGAACATCAAGAAAGAACAGCGGCATCACGAGAAAAGTATGTTTTATTATTATTATTATTATCTTATCTTGAATAATATGTAGGTAAAATCGACAAGTTGAGGTTTTTTTTTCGAAGTAATTATGTTCTTAATAAGTCAAAACTATATTTTTAATGGCGCTACTGAAGTTGTTAGACGGCAGAAAGCAGACCCCGTTGACATGGTTAGAAAAGTTGCTGGAATTTGCGCAAAGCCTCAAATTAAAAACAAGTCGATAAGTAAGTGAAAATAACAAATCTGAGGGCTGGGTCTTGGAACAGAAAACTTAGTTAACACAATTTATGTAACTTCATTAAACTTCTCGAAAGGTTCGTCAAAATAAATGCGAGAAGCATTGTAAAAGGAGGTTGCCAAATTGTCGTTCGGTATTAAAAATTGGTGAAAGTACGTATTTTCCATTATAAATGATAAAAGATACAAAAAAAAGTAAAGAAAATACGGGGGAAAACAAAACTGAAGCAAAACACATAATTAATAATATAATCCCCGAATTTATATGCATATAAATAACCAAATTTTCCCACAGTGGTCAAATTCAGGTTACTTTTCTTAATATAAGACGAAAACTCCAAATTTTCCGCTGATAAGGAGGTCAACATGGCTGCAATGAAATGTAATGATCCGATTGAAGCATAAAGTTAAAAGTGCACCGTTTTATCGGCAATATTTGATAGATTCGATGAATTGGAAAAGACAACATTCACTTGTGCTGCTATTGACATAATTTCCTCGGAGGTATTTTCAGTGAATGGAAGCGTTGAGGTTCTCGCTTCAAAAATAGTTTTCAAAAAGAACGGAAATACGAAGTTTAAAACTTTGTTTTTTAGAGGAGAGGAAAATAAAGCAGAAAACGATAAGGTTATTATTTATATACTGATCAGGAGCGTCACAAATACTTTTACTCTGCAGTTAAAGTAATCACCTGAGGAGATTGTCATAGAGAGAAAAGCAAACGCAGATATGAACAAGCTTTCGTCCATGGCTAATTTCGGCCCAAGAGGCGAAATCCATTCAAACAACAATAGATCTGTTTCTTTCAATATTTGGTATAAAGTAGAGTTGTCTAGGATCAAATATGCCACTCTGATGATACAGGTTGTCACTTGGACAGTCATAACCTTTCTGGAGGATTATTCTTAGGAATCGTTTTTGTAGAATCTCAAGTTATGCATATATGTTTATATGTTTATTTGTAGGTAAAATACTTATTTCATTATCTACGATAAGAGTATAGCTAGGAAGGGAGTTGCTATAAGAGCTGAATGGTACATAAACTGTTTTTTTAAGTTTATACTCAGCAACCTATGGTCAAACCATGATTTGATTTTCTTGAGATCTCTTTCAAATTGTAATTTTAGGTCGTACCAATTATCGCTTTCAGATAACAACACTGTGTCATCTGCAAAACTTATGATTTTATATTTTGTATCCAGAAGGAAGAGATTATTCAAATATATATTAAATAATATAAGGCCCAACACTGTCCCCTGAGGTACTCCACATGTGATAGTTTGTTCTTAGCTTGTGGTGCTGCCAATTTTAACCTTTTGTTTTCTATCTATTTTCTATCGGTTAGATAAGATTAAATTGTTAAGAGTTTCTAAGAGGATACAATGGTTAACAGTATCGAAGGCTTTGGCTAGATCTACAAACACTCCAATTGAAGACATTGCTTTATCAAGACTGTTGCAGATTCCTTCTGTTAATAAATTAATGGCATCTTGATTTGGAGTTATATGCTGACTAATAGATCACGTAACAAATTTTTATTTTATTTTTAATTGTGGACATATGAAAAGGAAAATTTCTGAATGGAGACGTTTTACATAGACTTGTGCAGCTAATATTAGTGAAAATATCCTTACGATGTTTTTTAATGCCCCCGTTATAAGCAATTATTTTTCGTGGAAATAAAAATGCTCTAAATGGCACACAATTAACTTAAAAGGCCATTTTTTACACCCCCCATTCGTCACCGTTAGCCTTTTCGTAAAAACGAAATCTTAATCAAGAACCAATAACCGATCCCAGTGATCGCTTCCGCTTGCCAGTATCCGGTTTCCGCTCTGTAATTGTTTTTTAACGCACTGCCAATATGAGAAATCAAAACTCGCTCACCCCTTGGGCGAAAGATAGACCTAATGCCATAAAGTTTTTATGTAGGGGTGTCCGATTTATGGTTTACGAGGCAAAAAGTGACGAGGTCATTAGATTTTAATGCTCACGCTTTCCGGCTGATGTATGTGGAAGTTCTGCATAAAAGGCAGAGGGTATCATTTTTTTCTCTTTCATGCAAATACGTGTGAATGGACAAGAGGGTAGTTATATACTTTATTTTTTACTTCACCGCTAATATCTCATCATTTGCAGGTGTGGTCAGTTTCGTCTCGGCGTAAAATATTTCAGGTGGTATAAAAAACGCACTGTATCTTGGTATAAGATTTAAAGAACGGTGAAACACGTATGTGTTCTTTATTTAAAAGTGCAGGAGATTGTTGTACTTTGGGACAATTTTTTAATCCTAGTAGATTGTAGATTACAAGAGGGGTCGATTACCCCAGTTGAACTTGTCACACCCCTAGTGGCAAGTCAATATTGGCCCAATATTGGCTACATATTAGAACCCAATATTGGGCCAACATAGAAGTGTGAACAATTTGCAATATTGGTGAAATATTTCAGTATTGGTGAAATATTTCTTTACAACATTAGTTAAATATTTCTTTACAGTATTGGTGAAAAATTTATTTACAATATTGGTGAAATATTTCTTTGCAATATTGGGTCACTATTGAAATAAGACATTGCATTACCATATTGATAATTTATTAAAAAAAAACATTATAAATCATTATTTTTTGTGTCATTATTTTTTCTCTCCCTGCGACCTCCATCGCGATCACTCGCCGTGGCTAAATTGCTCCCAACGCATTTTAATATCTCCTTGTCCGTAGATGAAGGGAACTTTTCTCGAATAGCTCCTAAAAAAATATACTGCGTTTACCCTACATCTATGTTGTATATATCTAGGCTTTTGAGAAAGCTTATTATCCGTTTTGATCCTGATCAGGCTGTAAGAAGACCTATTCCAGGTATTTAAGGTATTTATTCGCAAAATATTTGCCTAACTTTTGGTGTTATTTTCAGAATCGCCTTTCAATAAACTGTCTTCAATATCTTGCTGCGTTTCTATATGTGATCATTCAACTAAATTTTTCAAACGACCATATACGTCTAAACTTTAGTCCTGAAAAAATCTGGAGTCTTCGTCAGTATTGTTGGTTTTCTTTTTTTTTTCATTCATCTTTCGCGGTTCAGTTTTGGGATACAGTCGTATCATCTGAAGACTCTTAATATTATCTGTCTTATTGATTGATGGATTAAGACGAGGTACCTGACTGAGGTTTATAAATGGCTCAATACTGCAGCCTTAAGCAACCTTAAGCCTTAAGCCTTGTACTATGTCAGTTACATCGTTATGTTCAGGTGAAGAGGTTTGTTACCTTTATCAGGCTGAGCAGCCTTTTCACTAGTTTTTCTTTTGGAAAGTAGGTTATACCTCCAGTGCGTGAGTGCCTGGCACTCTAGTATGATATGAGAGGCTGTTTCATCTTCCTCATTGCATAGTCTGGGTTCATCTTGAAAGATGCCCATTTTATATAGGTGTTCCCTAAGGTGACAATGTCCGGTTATTAGTCCCGTGACATGCCTTATTTGATTTCTGCTTAGATTCAGAATATCACCTGCCAATACTTTTGATGGCGCTTTAACCATTCGTTTACTGTTTTGTTGGCCCGGCACGAGATCCCAGCGTGACCGATGTTTTATCTGTCTTATGTTGTAAGAGATGTTGAGGTTGCTAAGATGGTCCAGGTTTATCAATATCTAAAAATTCTTTTACTTCTACCGTTTCCACGTTAGGGTTTGGACAGTCTCTTACAAAGATACTAAGAAACATAACAAATATTTCTTCATTAAAATAATAAATGCCTGTTACAGATGAGAAACCTTCTGTGATGTTTTGTTGCGACAATGCTTTTGTTGCGTTTTGGCAATTTGGTATATTGAAAGAGGATTTCCTGTATTTTAAAGAATCGATCCGCTAATAACTTGTAGTGGACCAAAAATAGATCGGTCCAATAAACGCAAAAATCATAATTTCCCAAAATATCCGTTGGTTAAGAAATGTTATTATGTAAATATAGATAACTTCGTTTGATATTTTAGACATTAAAATTAATATTCCTTTCCTGCCCCTGCTTCTGCTGCCAAGTTTTCTAATCGTGAATATTAATTGAGTCTCGTATCTAGATGTAAATCTAAATACAAATTTTCTGCTAATATTGATTTATACAACGTATCTTGGAATTATTTTCGTTGTGTTTCTATTTAACCTTGTGTTACGCCCTTGGAGGTATATGCAAAAAAGCGACTACTAACGTCAACTTCGAATGGCAACATAAAATGAACGGTTACGTATAAAGAGTTTTAATCAATATTCAGAATGGCACCCTTTTTGCATTTTGATATGCATCAATTTCATTTTCACGTCAAATTTTTGTAACAAAGATTTCAATTACTTATTCAAGTTCGTCTTTCAACACGTCCATGCATCGAAGATTCTTACGAAGAATGGAAATATGAATATCGAGGCATAAAAATCATAATCTCATGGAAGATTTGCACGAATGGCGACGAAATATATAACACCAATCAAGTGGAAGATTTGAAATAAATTTGCTGACTGTTATCGGAGACACAATCTTGTTCTAATTTCCGTAGTCGATGAACGAATTTTACCCAATGTTCAACTGTATCAGGGGCGTAATCTGCAGGGCAGAACTTCACAAAATTTTGTCAAAGAAATTAAATGAACGCATATTAAAATATTAACAAAAATATTAATTGCAAAAGTGCAAATGACACGAATAGGGACAACAAAGGAAAAGAAATGTGGAAAATTGAAACTTGGGAAATCAGAAGTATACGAGGTAGGACCTCAACGTGAAGATGGCAGCACTCGTAAATAAAAGCTACTGAATTTCATTGTTCATCTGTCGACAGTTACTCACCAAAGTTTCAGACATTTTGGACCCGCAGTTTTTATGTAACAGTCGTTTGAGTGAGTTGATGTGACTGTTTTGTGAAAATGGACAAAATCTAGTATCGAGATGTCATTAAACATTTGATTTTGAAAGGCAATACGCCTTCGCAAATCAAAGAGGAGTTGGATTTTGTATATGGGGACTCTGCACCATCATTTACCACAATGAAATTTTGGGCTGCTGAATTTAAAAGTGGTCGTAAGAGCTTGGGAGACGATGAACGTTCGAGACGTCCAAAAACTGCAACTACCGACCAAATGGTGCTAGACGACCGCCGAGTTAAAGTAAGAGAGATAGCAGAGGTTATGAACATGTCAAAAGAACGTGTTTGTCACATATTAAATCAACATTTAGGCATGAGAAAGCTGTCTGTACGTGGAAAATAAAAAGAACAAGAAGTAGAATTTAAAGAAATTTGATAAGGGATGCTAACCTTAACAGAAACAGTAAAAAGAAAGAAGAAATAATTAAAAGAAATATAACAGAGGTCTACAAGAAAAATTAAAGTCATAAGGTGTTTTTTTTTCGTGGGTAGGTGAAAATCTTCTAAAAGACGCTACTAAACCAGTGCTTTGGCAGAATGTGGGATTCTTAACCACTAAAAACACCTCCCATAAAATCGCACCACCCCACCCGCACCCCCACCCCGCGGAACCGACGTCATGCATTACTTGACAAGTTACAATCATACAATATTTCATCTGAAGGAAATAGTCCATACTCAAAGTGGAGTTTCAGTTATATCAACCAAAATAAAACTCAAAGTCGTTTCCACAAATATATTATAAGAATACAATATTTACTAAAATTATTAAAATGTTTAAGAAAAGTTTTTAATATGGAATCGCTTCTTGGCTATTTGGAAAATTCTTTCTTCAGCTAGAATGACGATAATTGTCCAAAAAATAAATAAGACTCATTCAAAACGAATAGTCCGACTCTGGCAATCGAAGTGGCTAACAACGTTTTATTGCCTTTTTATTAGGGTTTTACGTTCAAGTGGACAAGCTTTTCAAGTGATAATTCGCTACAATTGACGTTTTGTTAGCTTTTACAACTGAGATTCGACAAAGGGTCTCAAATTATTCTGAAATCTTTAAGAACGAGAGATTACGGAACTGTCAATTAGAATCATTTTGAAAAAGTACAGTGGGTGCCGACTCTACATTTGCCTTAATTTTTGGAAATCAAAATTTCGATTTCGGGACATCATAGGCTAATTTTAGATTTATTATAATAAAAATTTCACTTCCAGTTTACCCGTAAGTGACACTAATTGTTTTTAATGTAACTAGGAAATTTTGAGATTGATTACTTTTATCATTTGATAAAAAAGAAAAAAAGAAACATGATAAAAATACCCATTAAATAAAAAGTAATAGATATTCAATGTGGTTTAAATTACAATATGTCACAGCCAATTCGGAATAGTGGTAGGATCAATCAAATATAGTAAATTGTTAGTTATTAAATTAAAAGTAAATAATGAGGCCATTTATTAATATAATTTATAAAATAATTAGGGGATTATCTCACAGTCGCGTGTAACTAATTGTAGATTAAAATGTTTGAGTATTTCCATTTAGACTGACTGACATTAATGACATCTTCAACTATGGACTGTATTTATTATAATCTATCCTTCTGCTGCTTCTTAAACATTTTTAAATTTATTGATGTCTCTCAAATTGTTTCAAAAATAGCTTTGATATTTTGCAGAAACAGTATTTGACGACATACCAGTCAGTTTACAATTTTTTACAAAAATAACGAAAAAAAAATCACTTTTCAACGATATTTTTACAGGTTTTCTTCGTACTTCGTTAATTATTTTTGCAAGTAAACAATTTTTTATACAATCTCCTAATACTCACTTACTTTATCAGCAGGAAAGTTAATTTTAAAAAGTAATTTATCTTTACAAACAATACACGGTGTAGAAGTTGGTTAAATCACAAACTAGACTCTCTAACTGTGATTTTTCTTATATCATTTTTTTTAAAGAGTTCCACATTTACGATAATAATTAAAAAAAATAAAAATTGACAGTCTTTGACATAGTTGCCAGGGCGGATTTAGCTTTTTTTTATGGGGGGGGGGGGGGGGAAACTTACCAAGTAGTCCAAGAAAGCTAGTAATTTTTTTTGTAATATCGAGCAGAAACTAGTAACTGATCAGATCGACTTAAATTTTTTTGCAAATTGCTGGTAAAGGTGTCTAGAAGTAGAAAACTTTCGTTAGTTGCGTTTTGAGTGGTGGCAGGTGGGGGTGTGAAAAAAAAGAAAAAAAATTCGTAATTGATAAATTACCTTTTTTAATGAATTAATGTTCCCTCCCGAGTTATAGTGCGCAGAAAAATACGATATTTACCACAATATTCGTACATTTCTACAAAAAATGTATTTTTTGCCCGTAACTTTTTTTGGCTGATAATATTAAATAATGTAGAATAATCCATTTTAAAGCTTAGGATATCGCCGAAATATCATGTTATGACAAACTTTTTCATTGGAATGACCGTTTTTTCAATATTTGACCCGAAAAAATGACATTGACGGTTATAAACCCAAAGATAAAAAAAATGGTAATTATTCGGAAGAACATTTGCTCAAAGCCTTGTCTCTTTAATTTTTTTTTCAAAAATCAATACTTTTCACGGTATTGACCAAAAATTGAAAATGTCATAAAAAACAAAAATTTAGCTCAACTTTAACAGACCAAAACTTAAAAAATAATTATCCATAGGGCTAAAAATTACTAATTGTAAAAATTGTAAAAACATATGTTACGACTTTCTGCAAAAGGATTTTTTTGTCAAATACCACAGTCTAGATGGCGATAAAAAAATAGCGTAAAAAAATTGAAAAAAATTTATTTTGTCCATAACTTTTTTCTGCTTATGTTAAACGGTTCTGGATGGTCTTAAAATGTTCCCAAGTTGTTCTCTCATTAAGATGTTATAAACATTTTTTTGTGGAAGTCATATTTTTTCAGATATTTACGCTAGAACAGCGGTTCTCAAACTTTTCAAATTTTGTACCACATAAATATGAAACAAAAATATATGTACCACCATAAAAAAATTTCGCCGTTAAAAATCAATGTGTCGCGAAATTGTTCGAAGTTTTTGGAAAAGTCGTCATTTCAATATTAAAGCTAGAGCCGTTAAAGTCAAAAACTCGAAGAAAAATATATGTGTTTCTGAAAACAAAATGTTAAATGTTAAATTGTACCACTAAAACATTGTAATGTACCACCAGTGGTACATGTACCACAGTTTGAGAACCCCTGCGCTAGAACGATCCAGTTTCTTAAAACACCCATTTTTCAATTGCCAGATCTTCCTTCGTATTAATCGTAGAAAAATAGAAAAAATTATTTTAATTGTTAGCTCAAGGCCATAAAATTAGTTCATATAAATTTTTACGTAATAATATCAGATTTTCGGTTATATTTAAAAAACTAGAAATGTACGGTTTTTATGGTGAAAATCGTAATTTTTACGCCCTATAACTCGGGATGGGTTTATTCTCATGAAAAATTGAATTTAACATTAATTCATTAACAAAGGATAATTTATCGATTGCGCAAGTTTATTTTCTTTTTTTCCCTCACTTTTTGTTGAAAAAATGCCACTATCGAAAGTTTTCTACTTCTGAACCAAACACCTTTGCCAGAGCTGGGTAAAGCACTTTTGGAAAGTGCTTTAATAAAGTGCTTGAAGCACATTCGGTGCTTTAAGCCCTGTGCTTCAATTACTTCTGGAAAAGAGTATTTGGTGCTTTGTAATTAAAGCATTTCAAATCTTTCGGGGAATTCTGGAAGTGGGGGGGGGGGGGGGGGGTAAGTACTCCCTGTACCCCCCGTAAATCCGCCCATGCATAGTTGAATTTCATTGAAATTTGAACAAGGGATTATAAATTTAAAAAAGCCACCCTCTCCCCTAACTTGTTATATTAGAATAATTTCTAAAAACATATCTATAAAAAAATTGAGATTCTTCGGAAATTAAGTATAGGGAATGCTTTAAAAATAAAAATAAATACTTTTTAGCCCAAAATACAGGGTGATTAATTGAGAAAATAAAGTATTTATGTTTTGACTCTCCCTGTGTAGTTTTGCAGCATTGAAAAAATAGCACGTTACTACAAAACCAAATCAAAATGATATACCCGTAAAAAATCATTTTATTTCTTTTTTATATCTTCTATTAATTGAAAATATATTTCACTTTATGTTTTTGTTAGATTTCTGGTTATAATATTTTGTGCAAACATCAAAGAGCTGTTTACTAACATTCAATAAAATTTTCCTCGCACTTAGCTGTGTTAGATTTGCCACAACCCATTCTTATTAATTATTCATTTTCAAACGAGACGATCCTTACCAATTCCTCTCAAGAAGGAAGTGTCGGCGGCAAAGTTGAAAAGCCTTATCGTTGAGTATTCTAAAGCAATCCCCTTGCATTTTGAAAACTCCCAAAGTAATCTATCTTTGGCCTTTTTATAATCTCCCTGCTAATTTTGAAGGGATATCCTCCTGTTTTTAATTTATTTCGTGAATACAAAATTAAAATGAAACAAACAGAGAAGTGTTTCGTTGATGATTAATAGCCTTGAGATTTAGGATTTACTTCGTGTTATTTTTTAATTTTCTTAAAGTACATGATTAATTTAAATTAAGAAAAACACCGTTTCGCGGAACTGGCCAAGATAGTCCTGAATTTTTAATATATAAGTTCGTTTACTTAACTTGATTGATTCCTTAATTATACAGTAGAATACCAAAAGTTCTCCTCCTGTTTAATATTTGTAAATATTAAATGATGCAGAAGATGCCAAAACCTGTTTTTGGGGCAAACTTTATAATAAGTTTAAAGGTTGTTTTGTCACAAATATGCGGTAAAATCATGAGTAAACAGCGAATACATGTAATTTACCGAAGGGAATCGGTGTTTCAGGCGCGGACCCAGGTTGACCCCCCTCCCCAAAGCACTTACATATATTTTTTGTAATTAATATTAATATTGCTATTACTGCAACAGATGGGAGAGCTGTGCCATTTAAAACCTACCTTACCATGTGACTAACACGACATTTGCACTTCATAAATAATTCAAAATCAACTTCGAAAATAGATTACATATTTGATACATTTGAAATTAGTAAAAATACCTTCGTGACCTACTCCAAAATGGATCCGCCTCTGACAGGGACTATAAATTATCTCCACTTTTACATCTATTTTATTTAAAAAGATACATGTAACATAAAATGAACATTCAAGTAGTATAAAAAAGTAGGTACCTCGTTAATCAAACAAACAAAACTTATATCATATAAAAACTAAACAAAAGTAACATATCAACTATGCTAAAATCACAAAAAAAAACGTTTTTTTCTCACTTTTAGTTCTTCAAACTTTTTTATTATCTCTTTCATGTTTATTTGATCAGCAATTTCATGCACAATCGCTAAAATTTAAAATTTCGGTTGTCCTCCCCCTAGAGCGGGCCCTGTCTTCATTTATTTTTCCATTCTTTTTCTATCACCAGAATAATTTATGAATGAAATAACTCAATCTCATTCATAAATATAGTACTATCGGCGTTGTAGTATACTACTCCATTGATAAATTTTGAAACAATTGAGAATCAACATGATGGCAGACTCTGTAAAACCAATAAAAATCGACTTACTACAGTCAGGCGAAGGAAAAGGCCACAAAAATTTAAAATTTAGGTTATGTATATTGTCAGATTTAAAATTTCTTAGTTTTTCTATATATTTTATTAGAGAAATATTTAAACTACATATTTGTTTGTAGATTTTGATGTTGTTCAAGAACACCAGGTATGATTATTTGGAGTAAGAATGAAACGACCATTTCTATAGCTATCATACCTAAAAGTTTCTTGGTAGATAATGAAATATTGTTTCTTTTTCAGATACCTGACTGTTAAGCAAGCATGTACGTAATTTTGAAGAAAAAACGGATAGTGAATCCATTGTATCAGCTCAGAATGACGAGGTAAATCCACCAAAAATCATCCATAAATGATAAAGATCAGCGGGCATTGAAGTTACGAAAGCGTTCTACTGCTACAATGATTCATGAACAGAAGAGCCCTAAAATGAGTATCTACATTTTTTGTGAGAACTTGGCGATTTGATTTAAAAAAATTCCTCTAGTTAGGGCTCCGATAAGCCAAGAGAAACTTCAAGGTATCATGACTAGCAATTTTCATATAAAGTGAACTAATTGTAAAGTAAGTGAACTAATTGATTTAAGGTAGGTACCTAAAATAATTTACTATTTAGAAGATTTAAAATTTTATACCAAATCTAAACTCCAAACCTAAATACTTATTACCCGATTATGACTTTAATTACCGAATATATCTATAACTATAGTATCCCCAAATTATGTCGTTTCCTAACCGAGATAATGTAGGTTTGAATTTCTGTCATTGTGACTTCATTTAATATTACTTATACATTTAAATGTTTCATAAAAACTTGTCATTGTCATCTTGTTTCATATTTTTACATATTTAAATAATTCATAATAACTTGTTTGTATTTGTCTATTTACTACATTTTTTTATTTTTTATATTATTAGATGTCAAAATAACTCTCACACAGGCATTAAAATGTCTGAGCGAGGTATCAACGTTTATTTTTTATTTTTCAAATATTTGTAATAGTCTGTATTTTAATTTGGATCCTTTAAAAATAAACGTTATTATTATATTATTATTATTATTATTAACACCCACAAGCTTCATTATTTAAAAAACTTTGCCTACGACCAACTAAAATTATTCCTTTGATACATCAAATGATGCTCAAGATTTTACAATTCTTTTTTTGTATATTTATGCCAAACAAAGCAATTGGGCCATTATAATTATAATTTGTATTAAGGTTGATAAATTTTCCCCATTGGTTTTTAATTAAAAACATCGAGGTTATTTTTTTGTCATTTACCACAACAAACATTCAAACACTTACATACAGGATGAATAAATAAAATAAGAATATTTTGTATAATAAAATATTTATTTCTTAAATAGTTACGCATTTATGAAAAATATTTTATAAAATTTAACAACCAAATCAACATATAGAATGAGTAAATCACAACGAATGATCATATAAAGTATTTCAACTACTGAAAATTATAAAATTAATTATGTATTTATAAATTCAAAAAGGCGTCATATGCTGCGTGGCTATAATAGCGATGTGGTGAAAAAATACATATAGGAAAAGAAGGAAATATGGGTTAAAACTACGTATAGTAATAGTAATTGCTATGAAACTGGGGTTCAATATGTCACATTTTCATTATATTAAATTATCAGAGGGTAAAATTTACAAAAATACGAGGAAAATTAAAAAATATATACTCTGCTTAACTTACAATTTATTATTAAAATATATAACGTAAAAATAAAAATAATATACGAAAGCAGTCATTTCTTTTCTTTTTTGGTTATAGATATAAAAATTGACAAGTTTTGTGCTAAACGTTTTGAATAGTATTGTAGCCATTATTTTTTACCACCATCTACAGAGGACGTTGGTTTCACAAAGTCAAACTTTGCCTAATTTCTTACCCAATAAACTACTTTTCAAACCTAAAATATTCTTCTCACTTTCTCTAATGTTAAGAGGTGTTATAGATATTGAATATGCAACGTTTTCCTTATCAGTTACAAACTGCTGTTCAAAATTGTAACGTAAAAAAACCAACTCTTAGTGATAGTTTTCAGGATGTCATCATAAAATAAAGGTCACCACATAAATCCGGCTTGGTGCGGTCAAAGTCTAATTTCACTGGGATAATGGATGTTTAAGACCAGCCACATACCAATATTCGAAACACTGTTCAAATAAGTAAATAGGAACAATTTTCAGTTTATCAAACTTAATATCTTTCTTGGAATATTTTAATTAAAAAAGTATTCAGCCTATAAGCTATTAAAAAATTGTCATGTCATAAATCACAACTATTTTTTTATGTAAGCCGAGCCTAACATAAGTCTTTTAAATGTAAATAACTAAACTGATCGTGTCTTAAAAGTTAAATAATTAATGAAAAAATTAATCGAGTCTAAAAATGCGCGATAATAATGTCTGTGAAAATAAGTAGACAATTATCACTGTGCATATGTTTAAGTTAACTTTTCAGCCACTTTGTATAACATATAAAATAATTTAAAGGATCATTTTATTTAGTTACTTACATTGTTTTTTAATTACTATTATATATATCTATAGAAATATATCTAAATGTATAATATATAAAATAAATTGATTTCAAATAGTAGAAACAGTAAATATTTAACAAGAACTTTAACTATCTATTAGCAGTCGTAAGTATTTAGAAACGTATAATCGAGTGTTTTTCCAAAAAACAGTTTTGAGTGGTTGTTTCATTTAACCGTATTTATTCGTGAAAATAATGACAAAAAATGAATAATTATGACCTTTTAGCATCTAGCATACAGATTCTAGTCAATTTTGCTTTAAAGAATAATTTATTAAAATGAAGAATCATATTCAAATGTGATAGTTATGGTATGGAACATGAAATCAGTACCGCATAAAAAGGTTTAAATATATTAATGAGGATCAGTTTCATTGCAGTACCATCTTCAAGCCATACATACATTATTAAAAACATAAAACTTAAGGAAGCGTAACCACAACTAGAACTTTTTTAAATTTTGTAAAAGACGTACAATTAAATCATTCAAAATAAAATAAACAGTGGTGATGGATCGAAAAAATCGACTTTGTTTACCTATATGTAATGTACAGGGGATTTTTGAGAGAACTTTAGATTTTATTTGAGACACTCAGTATAAGAAAATTTATTTAACTTACGATGAAAATGTCAAATAAGTAGGTATCTACGATTTTTTCATTGCCAACGCAAATCTATCAACAAATACCAAAGTTCAGTTGCAACATATTTTATTTTTTATTCTACCGGAAAACAAATATTAAATTTCATAAAACAAGCGGTCGTGAAGGTACATTGTTCCCAGAAATAATTTGCTGAAGAGAGACTTTTTGTCACTTGCGATTCATTGAGAAATAGACATTTCGGCCATGATTAAAATCGAAAATAGCGTTCTGATTGGCCCCGAGAATTTTTTTAGACACCCTGTTAGTCAAAGGTAATTCGCGCTAGTATAAGCCGCGACGACAACGCCCTCTAGAACAGACTGATCTTAGTAGAAAACTAGTAGCCTTCAGACCGCTTCAAAAATTTTAATTTTTGGCTATTATATTTTTGGCGATAGCTAAAATACAGAGTGGGTACATATATTTTCTTAATTTAACCACTATTGAGATATTGAACATACCTTGGGAGATTTTCTGTTGAGTCGCCTATTGTATTTGAATCCTTAATAACTTCCCAACTAAAAAATAATTAAATAACAAAAAAAAGTAAAATCAGCAATGTTTCGACCCTTCTCTGTAATGTTTTTATTTTAAATAGCTGTAAAGGACTGAAGATGCTCCGAGGAACCTAAGCTAGTTGACATTAAAATAATTAAACCTTTTTACAATAATTTCATTGACTTCCTCAAAAAGAAAACACACATTTCACCTATGTTTCTTGGAAAAAATTCGAGGTACATCTAATAAACGGGCATCCATAAACCGGAATGCTCGTCCCGTCTAAAATAATGTGGTCTATTATCCCTAAAAACAGTCACAGCCGGAAATGGATTCTCCTGTATATATTTCAAAGTTCCTCTGATGTGTGGGACGAAATAGGCGGGTTCAGCCTCGGGAGAGGTCGACAGGTGTTGTAAAATAAATTCGTCGTTTTGTTCTAGCCAAAGATCAGCGCCTCTTAACGGTTTATAGTTAAATGGTCCTATTTTCAGAAGTCCTAGATTGCAGTCATATATATCTAGAATTTCGTGGTTACCTGAACTAGAGAGATGTCTGGCACTACGAAGGTACTCTTCTGGGCCTTTTTCTGGGAATGTAGCCGGGAAAATTTCACCTACAGAATGATTTAATTAATGCCATTTATCTACATATTATGTAATTTTTAATTATAGTAAAATCTCTCAATTGTCATGTAATGCCACAAAATTCAATCCAAAATCCCAAATACGTGGGAATATTAAAAAAAAATTTTAAAACGAAAATTAATGGTCCAGATGCTCTCTGATTTTCAGTAATGTAACTGTTAAATTTCGGTAACTTAAACTTATCTTTGGATTTTGCAAATCACTTACTACTATAATATATTGTTATAGTATTAAAATTTTGAAATGTTGGGGGGAATTATGTAAAAGGGAAAATGATGAAGATTATAAAACACAGAATAATCATATAATTACATTTTCTTAACAATATATTTCTATATAAAATTATTTTATAATTAGTGTTCAGTAAATTATTATCAAACTTAAATAATCAATCAGAGTAAGAAATAAATACAAAATATTATTAAGTTAACTAGCAATTTAAAAGTATTTTTTTGGTTATATTAATAAACTAAAAACACAAGATACATTTACTTACCAGTTTTGGTATTAACTCCAATTCCATATATAATAGGAGTAGGAATTCCATTACGAATTGTAGTATTTAACTGGCCTACGCACGCTAATGTCAGATCAATTTCAACGGGCTGCTTGTGAAAAGCACTCATAATGTCATAGCACAATTTTTCTGAATAATTCTGAGGATCCACATAGCCTCCAGCTAATTGTAGCTCTAATCTACCGTCAGGATAGCCGATGGCAAGTTCTTGTACTTTTTGGATCATTGCATAAACTGCTTCTTCTGTACCTAATTTGAATTAAATAAGGAAAAGTATGTAAATGATTGTCTGAAAAGCCTATCAGATTTTTTTATGGAGAGAAAATAATCAACCATTTGATATAAACAACATCGTAGGCAAACTATTTTCCTTATAACTTTCAAACACACTCCTAATGTGATTCCCCTTTCTATGAGATTTAACCACCTGCTTAAAAAATACCTTATAACCTCAAATGTATTTTTCTAATAACAATACACTAATCATAAAATAGTGCTAATATTACAGACTCCATAAACAAACTTTCATTGAATAACTGTTGAGAGATATTTCGATTGGTCTGGTTCTTCTTTGCCTTCAATGTTGTTTTTAACAGATATTTAGATAGCCATTAACATAGTTCTCTAATTCTATGAAAAACTTACCAGAGCCATCAAAGTGTCCTAAAGCTACAGCTCCGGATCCAGAATGACGTACTACAACAATAATACATGTAGTAGCATCTTCCGATCCAATAATGGTGACATTCTTATCCTGGGGTACCGTGGCCGCAGATTCTCTTTGTAGAACATAAAGCAATCCTACTGGACCAATCACTTTGCTTGGTATCGCCAAAAGTTGCCCTGCAGTTTCTGTATACACAGGATGAGAATTGAACAAAGACTGTGCATCCTGTGGGCACTTGGCTTGTAGAACCCCATTTAAAACTAGTACCATTCTATTACTCAATATTTACATGAAGTGAAAAAATCAGGAAAAACTGTTTCTGCAAAAAAATGATAATTACTGTAGTGGATTAATAAATGTCTCTTGTTTGTCATACCTCTGTTGTGAAATAAAATTAATAAGTAATGCTAATTTCTGTTGCTCTTGTGTCGTGTTAGAAATGTTATCAAGTAAATATAAGACATTAATTTATTTGTATGAAATTATTGATATATCATTCTTTTATCTAACCTAAAATCTACACAATGTCAAATTTGTCAGAAACAAATAGTGGTAGTGTCTAAACGTCGACAATGTTGTAATTTTGTTCAAGCTTAAATTTTAATTAATTTTAAGCCTTAAAAGTGAAACATTTAAGATGTGACTAGAGTATGGGTAATCGTATTTATTAGTAAATATATATTACAATACATCAGTAAACAAATATGTTTAATGCACTATATTTAAATTACTACCATAACGAGCATATACACTGCCAATATTATCACGTTGTGACGTGACTTTCAGTTGTGGCAACCTAACCACTTTTAAGCCATATACTAAGAAATACCAAATGTGGTTTTTGGTTATCAATGTGATGACGTCACAATTGTGTTACCAAAACATGTATAATTTTGCGTTAATCAATCCAGGGCCGTTTCCAGTTTTAGCTAATTTATATACCTATATGTTTTTAAGAAAACTTAAATATTTAAGCAAACTTAAATCATATAAATAAATTATAAAGTACCTATGAATTAAATCGATCGCACACAAAAATTGCTAATTAGATTTAAAGATTTCTTTTATTTATATCGAATAACATATATGTAACATAGATAATATTTTCTATTAACATTTTAAAGCGCTTGTGTACATATTTCTGATATCTTTAAAATATTTAATGACGGATCGAGAGTACCTCCCGCTGTCCCCTGCCTCCCCCGTTTTCGAGGATGCTGAACACGATAGCGGTATCAGAATTTCTACTTTCGACTGCTGAACCCCTTAAAACGGCCAAAAACCATCCTCTAAAGGGGTTAAACGGCCAGAGCATCATTTCCCTGTAAAAAAACGTCTTTCCCCCAGTTTTCGAGGACGCCGAGCACGGTGGTGGTGTTAAAGATTACTTTTTTTTTCCTTCTTCTTAGCAGCGACAAAAGACAAAACGTTTGCGCCCCCGTTTTCGCCAGCCAAACCCCCTAAAACGGCCAAAAACTACCCCCTAAAGGGGTTAAACGGACAGTACATCATTTCTCTGTAAAAAAGACGTCTTTCCCCCCGTTTTAGTGGATGTTTGTCACTTTTGACACCTTAGTGCAGGTTTATAGAAAGTGATATTGAACACCATCATCGTCTTCAGCATCCTCGAAAACAGGGGGACACCCGTTTTGCCCCCGATATTAGAAAAAATCCTGTGGAGGGGTAGGTGGGGGTCGGAAGTAATCTTTAACACCCCACCGGTGCTCAGCATGTTCGAAAACGAAGGGAAAAAAGTTATTTTAAAGGGAATGATGTCCTGCTCGTTTAACACCATTATAGAGGGTTATTTTTTGGCCGTTGTAGGGGTTCGGCTGTCGAAAAGAGAAATTCTGATACCGCCAGCATCGTGTTCAGCATCTTCGAAAACGGGGGCACAGGCGTTTTGTCGCTGTTAAAAAGAAGGAAAAAAAACACCTCTGTCGGGGATGAATTTTGGCCGGTCGGCATATCCTCGAAAACAGGGGGAAATACGTTTTTTTTTACAGGGAAATGATGCGCTGCCCGTTTAACCCCTATATGGGGTAGTTTTTGGCCGTTTTAGGGGATTCAGCAGTCGAAAATAGAAATTCTGATACTGCCTTTCATTTGTGTAAATTTTGGTCCGTTTTCATGGTTTTTTCGGACTCACAGACACCACTAATTCTTTTATGCGTATTTCACATTTTTGTATTCGATTTAGGTATTTATTTATTGTATGGTATCTGAACAATTCATCTCTGCATCGGTTTCAGCTTTGGCAGTTCGTTTAAAGTCATGAAATTAATAGGTTCTTTTACTTATTTAACTTTTTTACTATGAACAGCTGGGCTCTACCTGTGCCGTGCCTAATTAATCAAAGCGGAAACAAGATGAAAGCTATTTTGAGAAATTTAGTTCACCTACATAGTCACTCGAGTAGGATATTAAGTAACGTAATTTGCTTGCAGGAAAGTTCAGAATGTAGAATGAATTTAAGAAAAAATAGAGGCCAAAAATAAAAATGGCAAGTCTAATTAGAGTAAATAATGTACAATATCTGGTTACAAAAACAGATTTGACTAATAAATATATTTATTGTGGTCATTTTTACATACTCTGTACATATACTAATCTTATAAAAGATGATAAGTTTTCTTAAACAATAAGGAAAAATTGAAAATATCCAACAATCACAAATCTCACTCCATTTTAACTTAAAATGTATTTTGAAAGTGCTGAATTAATATTTAACGTTATTATAACAGATAAAATAAAGTCGACCCCAACACATTATGTCCAAAAAAAATATGCAGGCGTTAAAGATGAAAAAAATCCGTCTGAAGCCGCACATTTTACCAAAATATGTATGAGTATACATACTTGGAGAATACCTCGTTAAGCATACATTTTCAAGTAACTTTAGAGATCAGCCGGTCCAAATGGCACACTCGACCAAGATATAAAGTGTTGGAGTAGACTGTACACTTTGGTTCAATTATAATGTAATACCATCTAAAAATACGGTTCTCCACCAAACTTACAAAGTTCCAGTTTAGTGGACTAAACAAAATATCACAAACACAACTTACAATATATTACCTATTACATAAGAGAGCTAAATTAAACAATACTTTTGCACAAAATAAATTAGTTTTTATGAGATTTTGCATAAATAAATATACTTAAGCTACATCGTGATACCTTTTCACTAGCACCAATATGAGGGGGTCAAATCACCGAATTTTAAATGAAAAGGTTATCATGCGGAACAATGGTATGAATCGTGTCTTTTCTATGAAACATATTTTTAATCATCGACAAATATAAATTTAACAACAGTTTCACTAAAAAGATTATTTTTAATATTATCAAGTTGTACACGTTAGAATCATACAAAACTATTTCAGTAATTTCATGTAACATTTTTGGATAAAATCTCAGCCATATAACCCAGTTTGACCTCGCACAAAATGTGATATCGATGAAACTTGGCATATAAGTACTTGAATGGGTGTAGAAAACGATAAAAAAATCTTTTGCTGCTCTAAAGTGTATGCTAACTTCATAATTTCGAAAAAAAAAATCGAAAAGTTGGTTTTTTCATTATATCTCGACAAAAAATAAAAATTTCGAAAACCTAATAGCACCACGTGAAAGAGCGGAAAATTGTACTAAAATTATTTTAAAAAAGAATTTGTATTATTATAAAAAATTATTAAAAATAAGAAAGCAAATATTCAGGCGAGGCGTTCGGAAAAACTAAAGTATGTTTGTGCGCAAAGAAAAAAAAAGCATTTGAAAGAGGAGACTCTCATGAAGCCATTAGTTTTTATTTTTTTTTGTTTTCTCATAGAAAATTTGACCAGAAGTTATAATTTCTAAAATTCTCACTGATTTTTATAAAACTGAAGATATTTATTAATAGCTGTATAACAAAAATAAATCCTTGTAGATTTATCATCATTTTATTTTTAATTTTGATTTAAATATAATTAAAATGATGAACATTATCTCTGTTTAATAAAACTTATGTTTTAAAATGATCATTTTTTACAACATTCATTCGACGCAATTTTTATTTTCAAAATAGTCTTTATATAAATCAGAATTTAATTTTTTTTAAATGAAGTTAAAAATAATTTAGAAATTGATTTATATAAATAAATAAACACTATTTTGAACATAAAAATTTGCGTCGAATGAATGTTGTAAAAAAATGATCATTTTAAAACATAAGTTTTATTACACAGAGAAAATGTTCATAATTTTAATTATATTTAAATCAAAACTAAAAGTATAATGATGATAAATGTACAAGAATTTTTTTTTGGTATGCCTCTATTAATAGATATCTTCAATTTCATAAAAATAATAATAAACGTCTTTATTTCCCAGATGAAAGAATACAAAATATAATTTAAACAAATAAAAAACAAAAGTGGGAGTGGCGAAGTTTAGCCTAGGGCTACTCATACTTAACCACATTAACAAACAAAAGATATATATAAAAAAGTAATAATACAATATCAAAAAAAAAATTTTAAAAAATATTTTACTATATAGTCAAATATTAATTTTTCTAAGGAAGGGAACATTGAACAGAGCTCCGAATTGCAAAAATGTCTTATGCCATATTAATCATTGTTTTGCTCATTTAAAAAGAATTTTTTTGCTTTAGACCTAAATGTAGAGTGTTTAAAAATTTTAAATTCATTTGGTATCGCGTTATATAATGACACTGCGTTATATATAAAACTGCGATTAAACATTACTGAACTATGGATTGGCATAGTGAGACGATTGGGGTCTCGAAGATTTACATTTGTAATGTGTTTACGAGCAACAAATTTTTTTTCATAATCTCGGGTGTAGAAGTGAATAATACTTTATGAACATACGTAGTCAAATGATGATTTTCTATGAGAAAACAAAAAAAAAATAAAAACTAATGACTTCCTGAGAAAGTTTAGGGTCTCCTCTTTAAAATGTTTTCTTTTTTTTTTCTATGCGTACATTTTAGACAAAGATACTTTAGTTTTTCTGAAATACAATTTTTTTAAATAACTTATAATATAATTTTTAGTAAAACTTTCCGCTCTTTCACGTGGTGTTATTAGTTTTTCGAAATTTTTATTTTTGTTCGAGATATAATAGAAAAACCAAATTTTCGTGTTAACATACAATTTAGAACAACAAAGATTTTTTATCGTTTTCTACATCCATTCAAGTACTTAAGTACCAAGTTTCATCGATATCACATTTTGTGCGAGGTCAAACAGTCTGTCAACTGGGCTACATGATAAATTGCTAAATTTTGGAAGTAAAGTTTTATTATAATCTCGACAAATACCAAAAATTGTGCACTAATCAGAATAACATTTAATCATATTTGAGTTTTTACTGTTTCAACACCCTGTATATTGATTTATGTAAAGCAAAATTATAGACAAGAAATATTAAAACAGTGAAATCCATTTGCAAATATCTTTTCTGTTAAATAATTTTAGATTATTCCAGAATATTTTGAAGATCTGTTGCTTTGGCTTTCTATGTACCTACTTATTAGGGTACAAACAGTATTTGGAGCATTTTCAAATCCAAAAATTCAAGAATGGTCAAAATTATGGGAGAGAATCAAAATATCAAGTAGTATTTTTACTTTTTGCTATTTACCGCTTAATTTTTAACACCTTCGCTGCCCTCTTTTGATTTAAAAACTTGAGAGCCAGACTGAGATATCCATTGGTATAGGATTAACAAAAGATCGCGTGAACGCGGTGGGGGCATTGGCTACAAGCCCAGTCGAACGCTTAAATGCGGCAGGGGCAGCGAACGAGTTAACAATATAAATAAATTTAATAAAAACAATTGTAATTGATTTAATAATACTTCGAAAATGCAATTGTATTTGAAATTTTTTCAATTTATAATAAATTGCGTTAGGTATTAAAATATGTCCGTTTTGATTTTAAATATTTTATTCTAAAATAAAAATTGCATGATTCCTTCCGTATAATTTCCTAATTATTATAATCGAAAATACGCTCTACTTTAAAAATTGGAGAAAAAACTATTAACACCAAATTTATATTCCAGAAAAACTATAAAATGGTTTCTTAAGGTAATCTTCAGAATATGGGAAGTAAAAAAAACCATTAATTAAATATTGACGTTTCTAGTTTTACCTCCAAGTTTCCATTCTCTTAAAATTCCAATGAAATACCTTAACAAATATATAAATTTTCTCAACATGGAAAAATACTAATTTTTACAAAAATTTTATGAAGTAAATAGATTTAATTTGGTACGTTTCAATAGTTTTTTATGATATAAGTACAAGAACCCCATATTTTAAAAATTAGTTTTTATTTTTAGAACACTATTTTTGGAATCGATTTTTTACTAGATTACTAAAAGGCCCGTAATATTTTTGACTAAACTGGATATCGTGTGAAACTCTTTAGTCCACATTTGCCAGTATTATTTTTATTACTATATATACTTCTAAAAGCGGAGGTTTAGATTAAAACTTTCGTCAATCTTTTTTGTCTAACATATTCTTAATCTTATTGTGAAATTTTTATAATATTTAAAAATAAAACAAAGTATCTAACACCAATTGATTCGTCAAATAATTAAAAATAGAAGAAATTTGGATTCCATTAACTTATAAATAAATTACGCCTAACAATATTTACCATTAAATTGATTTAAATTAGTCATAATGTAAACCTCCTTTAACTTTTAAGTCTTCACATTAAAAATATTTCAATAAATAATCGTGTCAATAAATATATACACAAAATGTAAAACTTTTCTTCATATTAATTGGTAATTTTTTTACAATTCTTTAACCTAGGACATTTTTGATCTGGAGTGCTTGGTTTCGACAAGTTGTCGTTGTCGTCTCTTTCTTCGTTATCTTCTTCTTCCGGTACCAAATGCGCTCTTTGTGCTTCTTCTAACCAATGATCCCTGTTTTGTTTAACGCCGTCTAACAGAGGTTGAAGATTCTCTGATAGGTCTGCAAATGCCTAAAAAAGATAAATGCACTACTAAGTAAATGGACAAAACATCTGTAGATGAAAAAAAAGTTACGAACGATTTACTGAATATTTAGGATCGATTTTATAATGAATAAATCAAACTTAATTAAGGAAAGAACTAGAAGAAGTACTTACTTCATAGATTGGTACACAGATGGAATCGATAAAGTTAATCTGCATTATTGGTAATTGTTCAGCTTTATTCCTGTCCATTATATCCTGAAAATTAAAATTTTATAATAAGAAATAAAATTAAGGGATTGGTCACGTTATTAAGCTTTCATAAAGGTAAAGAAGTTTTAAATCGCTTAATCAAAAACAATTGTTCACTTCCTCTTTACTAAGTTGAAACACTATCGACGACCACTGAACCAAAACACAATTTTAACACAATCTACGCGCGTTTCGCCAACTATGTTGGCACCATCAGGATATGATATGATAGACTAAACTATTCTAACAGCTATTTATACTCAATGACTAACACCCCTCCCCCGGAGGTGCCGAGCACCGTCATCCCCAATGACCTAATGGGTTAAACTAAAAAGCGGACTAAGAGGAATTGGTCCTTTGTCTCTGTTTAAACTAGTTTTACATTTACCTATTTCTATACTTTCAAATGCGTCCAAGAATTTATTATTGGATACATTTTTAAGTAATTTTACATTGCCTATACTTATTCTATATTCTATGATTTTGATTGAAAGCATGTTCGGATCATCTAGTCCAGAGTTTCTCAAAGTGTGGTACCAGGGGGTCCGCGAAGGTAGCTTAAGGCCTAAGGAATGTGAAAAAAAAATTATAGAGTGCTGCTAATATACGTTATTTTGTGTTTGAAATTAATAGCACTTTCTATACAGTTAAGAATGACATTTCACCAAATCAAGTATCAATTGACAATTTTATAACTACACTATTTATAGGTATACGCTAAAAACCCATAATTGTATTTAATAAATCTAATTTATATATTTTCAAGATGAATATAAACTTAATATTTTTTATCTCTGGTGTTTCATCAAATTCAAAATTAAATTAAACACAAAACTATATATTTACACATAACGATATGGGCAAAACTAAGAATAATTAGCATAATGCGTTTTTTTTTGGAGGTTGGGGGTCCTCGAAGACTGTAGGTTTTTAGGTGGGGGTCCGTGATTCACTTGACTTTGAGAAC
This sequence comes from Crepidodera aurea, assembly GCA_949320105.2. NCBI lineage: Eukaryota > Metazoa > Arthropoda > Insecta > Coleoptera > Chrysomelidae > Crepidodera > Crepidodera aurea. Next base: position 106,404,357 of record OX439472.1, read on the forward strand.
CTCTGGTCTAGTCTGCCCAACATACTTTCTATCACAATCCCCACAACTAATTTCGTAAATACCACTTTTTTTCCAAATCACTGCTTTTATCCTTGGGATTACCTAATAACTGTTTTAAAGTGTTAGACTTATTTCTTCTTCTTCTCCCTCGTACAAACAGTGACGTGTTATATAACTAGATTTCTATCCACAACAAGCCAAATAACTTCCAGGTAAGTTGTTTAAGTATTATTTAATACTAACCACTTATTATTCATAATAATTGTCCTCCCAGAATATAAATGTACTTCTTCAAAATTTGTAACTTTTCCTTAATAATTTTTTTAACTTTTCAAAAATTTATTTTCTTAAATTTTTCTACCAAACTCCTTCTACCATTTTATAAACTAACTAACTTCCTTTTTAAACTTTTAAATTAAAATATTTTCTTCAATTTCATCTACTAAAAAACTTCTACCATCTCATCAAACTAACTACCTTCTTTTTTCTTTTGTTGCTAGGTTCCCTTCTGACGTCATGCAGAAACTCAAATTATTTCAAAATTTTGATTCTATTATATTTTCTTATCGATTTTATGTGTTTTGAATTTCATAATTTTAATTATAACAATTAAGATACTTTCCCTTTATATTCTGGTGTTCAATTTTCTACATTTTATCAATTTATAATTTAGTTACTAAAGTTGGTATCCTGACATTTCATTTTAAATAGTTGTCACAACCCTTATTGTATTTCGCCATACAGGTTGTCCTGTTATAAAGATTGTCGCAAAATAAATTGTTAATAAAATTTTGAATTTTGAATATTATTTAATTTTGGTTTTAAATTTTTAGATTACTATCAGAGCTTTTAAAAAGGATTTTTTTAATAATAAGGATCTCACATTAAATCAATCCCTTAGGTAAGTTCACCTTTAACGTTTCTCTTTATCTATAAATTACCATTTTGTTTATTTTTCTAAATTCTATTTTAATAATATGATTTCTTTATTTTTAGGTGACGTTCATTTTATTTTTCCTGACACATTAATTTTAAGAAGAAATATCGGATTGGCATAGTCTGGGTATTTATTTTGTTCAATTTCACTGTACTTCACTTAACTACTCGCTAACTAACTACTTTGTCATAGGCCTGACAAATGACATTGGACCTCAACTTGAATGTTTTGTTAAATGAATATAAAACTGAAAATGCAAAAGAATAAACAATAACCAACACTAAAAAGTTATTTTATTCTACTTCTTCCAGTCCTTTCATTCCAATTTCTAGTTTTTGTTTGTCAAACTTGTTTCGATGCAAGCTTTTTGTCAGAAAATCTGCCAGCTGATCATTGGTTCCTACATTTTTAAGATTTATTTGATCTTCCTTGTACTTTTCTCGCACAAAATGATAGCGAACATCTATATGTTTAGTGCGCTTGTGGAATTCAGGATTCTTAATCAATCGTATTGCACTTTGATTGTCTATGCACAGAGTAATTGGCTTCTCAAGATATTCTCCAATATCTTCAATAAGTTGTTAAGCCACATTGCTTCCTTCGTAGCATGAGACGCCGCTACATATTCTGCCTCTGTTGTAGATAATGAGACACTGTGTTGCCTCTGACTATTCCACGTTATCGGTCCACCACTAAATTTAAAAATATATCCTGTCATAGAACGTCTTGTCTCCATATCAGCTGCAAAATCTGAATCAGAATATCCAATTAACTCCGAACCATCACAATTGTATTGAATACCATAACTTATAGTCCCTAGTAAATATTTCATTATTCTCTTTACAGTTTGCCAGTGAATTTGGCCATGATTATTAAGATATCGACTTACTACTGACACAGGAAACATAATATCTGGCACTTGTCCTACTAGTGAATCACTAACCTCCATGGTTAAATTTGTATGAGGGTCACTAGGTATACTATTTGGATGAGCATTCTCCAGTCCAAATCTTTTAATGATTTGTTTAATATAGTTCGATTGGTGAATAAAAATACCATTGTCCTTTTGCACTATTTCTAGTCCTACAAAGTAGCTTGGTTCACCAATTATAACTTCAAAAACACTTTCTAGTTCTGATAGTATATTTTTAATAATACACTCGTTTTCACAAAATATTAGGCCATCATCAACATAGATGACTAATAATACGGTTTCATTGTTAAAAATACCTTTATATACACAAGGGTCAGCTGTACTCGCACAGAACCCAAAATTAACGAGAAAGTCATTAAACTTGTGATTCCAACAGCGCGGAGCTTGTTTAAGACCATATAAACTTTTTTTTAGTTTACAGACAATATTTTGTCCTCTGTCTACTTTAACACCATTGGGAACTTGCATAAAAACTTCTTCGTGAAGATTACCATACAGAAATGCCGTCTTAATATCAAATTGTATTATTTTGCATCTGTTTTTAGCTGCTATAGCAAGTAACAATCTTATTGAATCATATCTGGTAGTAGGAGAAAATATTTCATCATAATCTATCCCTGCCGTTTGTGCACAGCCTTTAGCACACAACCTTGCTTTATATTTCTGAATAGAGCCATCTGGATATCTCTTAACTTTAAAAACCCATTTAGAAGTTATCGCCTTTTTACCTACCGGTAGTGTTACCAATTCCCATGTCTCATTTTTATTGAGGGCTTCTAGTTCACTATGAATAGCTTTCTGCCATTCCTGTGAGTTATCACCATTTAAGGCCTCTTCATAAGTGTTTGGAATATCAGTTTCAACAAAGTTTACTTCGAAATTTGTAAATCTGCTTGGCATTTGAATTTGATCTCTAGGTCTTAGGTTAGGTCTGTCTTGTGCGACTCTTGGCCTTTGACTTACAGGGTCTCCCTCAACTTCTTCTTCTTCTCTATTAGGTATATTACCTAATAAGTCCTGGTCATCCCTAGCCTCTTCTTCTTCTTCTACGTCAAATTCACTTTCTTCATCAACTTCTTGACAATTTTCAGTTTTTAGGTTATATTTACCTTTTTTAACTTTTACATTTTCATTAAAAATCACATTCCGTGATATCACTATCTTCTTAGTTTCTATATCAAAAAGCCTATAATTTTCTGAGTTATTTTCATACCCTACTAAAATTAACTTCTTGCTTTTTGCATCCAGTTTGCTTCGTTTTTGATAAGGTATGAGTGCATATGCCTCGCAGCCAAAAGTTTTCACATGGTGCAAAGTTGAATTTTTACCAAACCACAGACTATAAGGGGTCGAATCTGGTGCTTGAGTTGTGGTTGTTCTATTGAGTAAATAGATAGCAGTATTGACTGCCTCTGCCCACAAATATTTCGGCACATTTGCTCCATACATCATAGACCGTGCACATTCCATGACCGTGCGATTGTCTCTCTCCACTCTTGCATTTTGTTGTGGAGTGTATGGGGCTGTTGTCTCTAATTCGATTCCTTCCTTGTCTAAAAAACTTTTAAATTCTGCATTGCAATATTCTCCTCCATTATCAACATGTAAAAATTTGATTTGTGAGCCAAACTTGTTTTTGATTTTAATCGAAAACTTTTTGAAACAGTCAAAGACGTCACTTTTATTTTTAATGAAGTAGCACACACGAAAACCCGGAAAGTCATCTTTAAATAACAAAAAGTATTTAAAACCCTGCACAGAAGGAGTTGACATTGGTCCACATACATCACTATATATTCTTTCACCAAGTCCAGCTTTTATGTGTTCGTTTTGTGTTGCTTACCAAGAGCACAACCGGCGCAAAAGAAATTGTCCATGTTTTTTACATTGACACCTGTTATTAAACCTTTAGACATCATTTCTTTTAAATATTTGACATTCAAATGTCCTAGTCTCTCATGTCATAGTTGAAAAGTATTAGTTTTAACTACATTTGCTGAACATACAACTGTGCGAAACAGCATTTTGTATAAATTATTATGTTCCCTCTTTGCACAAGCAACTACACTGCCATCTAAAATGATTTTTGCACTGTCACCTTGCTTAAAAATGCTCATCTTTTTGTTAGTTACAGCCCCTTCTGAAAACAGATTTTTTCTTATGTCTGGCACGTACAAAACTTCGTTTATGATACCATTAGACCATGTACCTTCTACCAGTTTTTGAATTTTAATAGTGCCCTTTCCTTTTACTGCTAAGATTTGATTATTTCCTAAACTGACAGTACCTTCTATTTCTTCCATAGTATGAAAAAAATCTTTTCTGTAAGAAATGTGTGCGGATGCACCACTGTCCATTATCCAGGTATCATCACTATAGTTAGCATCATCAGGAATAGTGACATTGAAAGCTGTAGCATTTTCATCACTAGAGATTCTTCCATTTCTCTTTTTGTTTGTTTCGCTCCGGGCATCTACTTGCATAGTGGCCCTTTTTTCTGCAATTAAAACAAGACACCTTCGACAAGTTTTTATTTCCTCTGCTTTGTGTGCTGGAAGATTCTCTCTTACTTATTGACATTGCTGCTAGTGCAGTTTCAGTTTCCTCAGATACAGATAGTGATCCTTCTTCGTCTAGTAGCCGGGCTGTTAGATTTGCTACAGTTTGCTTGTTTTCATCTACAGAAAACCATGCCTGACGTACATTTCTGTACTTTGTAGGAAGTGTATTTAAAATTTTAGTGATTATTGCAGCATCACTAATTGTATCACCTGATTCACGAATTTGTTTGGCTAGATTCTCTATCTTGCTAATATGTTGAGCAACCGAATCACTTGGCCCCATTCTGTATTGGTGGAACTTTTCATGTACAAGCATCTTGTTTAACTCTGATTTTTGATCAAATATAGAGTCTAGCTTGTCTAACATCTCTTTTGATGATTCACAGTTCTCTATCAGGGTTATCTGAGTTAATTCCATGCATGAAGTAAGTGTAAACATGGCTATCGCATCCTTCTTGTTCCACACTTCCATCTCTTGGACCTGGGTAGCTGAAGGTTTTGGTGATGTACCGTCTGTGTATGTAAAGACTCCCTTTGCCTTTAATGCACATTTGATTTGGAATCTCCAGTGTCTGTAGTTACTCCCATCAAACTTACATACATTGCCAATTTCGACTTTATCTGCCATTTTCTTTTCTACACGTGGCTATTCTAACCTTTTTTTTTTAATGCGTTTCTTTTTGTTTCACCTTTCTCCGATACTTTTACGTGATCTGGGCCCATAACCTATTGTGGCGTGGATTTAATTGGAAGGTGAAACCACAAATACTCTTATTAAAGTTAGAACTAATGTTTTATTTAAACAACCCAACGTGAACATTTAAAAGAACTGTACTTCACTTAACTCCTCGCTAACTAATTACTTTGTCATAGGCCTGACAAATGACATTGGCCTTGTACATATTAACAAAATATGAAATTAAAACTTAACAGAATTAATTATAAAAAGCCGAATGGATGCACTATCCCTTGTGCGTCTGCAGTTTACGTATATGCCACCGGGGATGACGGTGCTCGGCACCGCCGGGGACAGGGGGTGTTAGTCATTGATGATTATAAATAGCTGTTAGAAATAGTTAATAAACGCGCGTAGAGTGTGTTAAAATTGTGTTTTGGTTGAGTGGTCAACGATATGTTTCAACTTAGTTGATAAACCAAAGTTTCCAATTTCTCAATTTAACTCTCTAGGGAAGACATAAACGACTTTCCTTAGGGCTAAGAGGACCAACCATTTTACTCTCCCTCTTTATTTATTAAGCTAGGATTTTTTAGAGATCTTACAAAAATATAGTTATCAATCATCACATTATTTTAGAAAATTTCATTTTAAAATATTATTAGACGGGGAATTTAGAATTTCTTTCGATTGTTAAATTTCTACATTATTTATATTAAACTATTAATGTCCAATTAAAAAATCAAACCAAAACGTTGACTAACATCTTATAAAACAATTTGTATGTAGTAAAATAACTTACCATAGGCGTAACGTTCAGTTTTTCTCTCTCCAAATCACCCTGTTCAAAGAATTCGGCGCTGACTAGTTCAGCTATCCTTTTCTCTACATCCCACGGTTTAGTTATGGCCGCTAAATCACAGACTGTCATCAACATACCCCGTACCGAATCACGGTGATCCTCCTTCTTCCAATTTAAACCGCCATTTGCTATTTTAAAGAAGTCAACACGTTTCCTGAAATAAATAAAAATTGTTTTATCTGATGGCATGTCATAATGACAACGTTGTCACTCAATTTTGATGACATAAGGAAGCTCATTATGGTACTAAGTACGCCTCCGCCCAATAACATTCACGACTTGTACCATAATGATCCACTTTATGATCCTTATTACATAAATAACTATTATATTTTTGTTTTTGTATATTTTTGTTATAAAAAATGTACTTACTTAAAATATATAGCCAAATCAGTAGCTAATATGGCATCTTCCAATACCCTGATGACCCTGGAATGTTCTTCTGGAGTAAGATTAGAGAGAAGTTGTAATGAATTTATGATCATCAAACATTGGTCGAAGTGATGATGTTCCATTGTAGACGTAGAATATAGTTGTGCAATGGGCGAGTGAATTCTGAAACAAACGCATCACAGTCTGGTTAAAAAAAGGGAACAGAGTAAAAAATAAACTTGGGTTTTAACAATACCCGCAAGAAAAAAATAGGGTGAGTTTTACCATCTTTTATGGATCATAGTGTATAATAAATTAAATAAAAATTCCGTGAGCTGGATATCTCCGGAACTGTTTATTATTCTTTTATAAAACAAACATGGGAAAAATTTTACTATTGGGGCTCAGCCCCAATTTTGATGGGGTATTTTTTTTTAGACTAATTTTGGGTCGCTGATCACGAATCTGCAATCAGTTTCTTGCGGTCTCATCAAACAACAAAGTTATGAATTTTTTTTAAGTAAAATGGTCACCTGAATAGCGGTCAGAACGTAAACTCTTGTCATATTTTTCGCTGTGGCTAGGGTCCCGTCTCTCGGAACTTTTTCCCGTCTAATAAACGCATGCGCATTGCGTAACATAATAAATATATTTACTTGAAATATTACTTTGTACCTCATTAATATGAGCACACCTGAACTTATCTTTTACCTGACCTCATTATTTTGCACATCATTAATCTGAGCACACCTGAACTTATCTTTTACCTGACCTCATATTATTTTGTACATCATTAATATGACCTTATCTCTTACCTGACCTCATTATTTTGTACCTCATTAATATGAGCACACCTGTACTTATCTCTTACCTGACCTCATATTAATTTGTACCTCATTAATATGAGCACACCTGAACTTATCTTTTACCTGACCTCATATTATTTTGTACATCATTAATATGAGCACACTTGAACTTATCTCTTACCTGACCTCATATTATTTTGTACCTCATTAATATGAGCACACCTGAACTTATCTTTTACCTGACCTCATATTATTTTGTACATCATTAATATGAGAACACTTAAACTTATCTCTTACCTGACCTCATATTATTTTGTACCTCATTAATATGAGCACACCTGAACTTATCATTTACCTGGCCTCATATTATTTTGTACCTCATTAATATGAGCACACCTGAACTTATCTCTTACCTGACCTTATATTATTTTGTACATCATTAATATGAGCACACCTGACCTTATCTCTTATCTGACCTTATTATTTTGTACATCGTTAATCTGATCACACCTGACCTTATCTTATCTGATCTCACCTGATCTGTTAAATTCTGGTTTATTCAGACATCCATTGGATATTGGTTATTTTTCAAATCGTGCAAAAAAAAAGTCAAAAAAATATTTTTTTTTGCGTCCATTCATCGTTATTTGGCCTGAAAAATGCGAAAAAATACGTATGGAACCGATCGGGTTGAGACCACTGAAATGATACAAGGATGACGCCTATTGATTTTGGGACAGGTCGGATATCTCCATACAAAAAAATTCTTGGAAAAATGTAACATTGAGGAATCCTGATAACCAATGTTGTTTATTGAGAAATAACTAATTGTCGTCTGAATAAGCCAGATTCTATTAATTTCAAGTAATACGCAATACAGATGCGTTCATCACAGACGAGAAAAAAAATTGAGTCCCGGAAGGACGGGACGCTAGCCACAGCGAGAGTTTACGATAATCGCAACTCAAGTGACCCTAGTATTGCCAAATGTCAGTACGTCAAATTGCTGTATGAATTTTTAGGTTATCTTTTACAATTTAATATATTTAGCTGAAATATTACTGTGTACATCGTTAATCTAACCAAACTTGACCTATCTTGTACCTTAAGTCTTTTGGTTTTAATATATATTTATATTTCATTTCGGAAGCTCATAGTGGTTTTTTATTTTAATTTCTCTCTCTTTCCACTGGATTAAAACCACTTAGTTGTTAAAAAAGTTTTTTTATTGACGTTTCGGCTTTCCAGATCGAAAGCCGTTATCAAAATGACATAAAATAAATAAATTTACTAGAAACAGAACACTTGATAATCTTGCAAAAATATGACATCAACATAGTATACATAGAATAAGATTTTGAGATTGAAGATGTCAAAATCTGTTTCAATCATATTTTTGTAAATATTAAAAAATACAAAACCTTTTAATGAAATTCAAAACACAAAAAATTGTATTTACAAAATTCCATGCGAATGTAATAAATTTTATATAGGAGAAACATCTAGACCTTTTCATATTAGACTTAATGAACACCAATCGTACATTAAAAATAAACAATTCGAAAAATCTAAAATATGTGAACATGCATGGGATTTTGGTCATAAAATACAATGGAATTCTTCAACTAGATTATTAAAAGAACCGAATAATTATAATCGCAAAGTTAAAGAAGCAGCATTGATATGCTTAAATAATAACGAATGTGTTTCTAATTGTTCGGTTGATATTTCAAAAATTTGGATACCTATTTTACAAAAAGAGTTAATTGCAAAAAGGATACCCTCTATATCGGGATAGTATCATAAGTTTTTATCTGGTTTTTTCTTATGATAATATTAATAAGAAAACTTCATTTATGACGAAGTATAAATTCTCTTATAATATGCAAATGCGCTATCCTTTCAAAAATTCGTTCCCAGAAACGTCACAAAAATATGATTGAAACAGATTTTGACATCTTCAATCTCAAAATCTTATTCTATGTATACTATGTTGATGTCATATTTTTGCAAGATTATCAAGTGTTCTGTTTCTAGTAAATTTATTTATTTTATGTCATTTTGATAACGGCTTTCGATCTGGAAAGCCGAAACGTCAATAAAAAAACTTTTTTAACAACTAAGTGGTTTTAATCCAGTGGAAAGAGAGAGAAATTAATATATTTATATAAACCTACTTATATACATATTTTTCTGGTAAGTATTAAAGAAAAGTTGACAATTTATTTCACTTAAAAAATTCATAACTTTTTTGTTTAATGAGACCGCAAGCAACTGATTGCAGATCAGCGATCAGCGACCCCAAATTAGTCTAAAAAAAAATATCTCATCAAAATTGGGGCTGAGCCCCAATAGTAAAATTTTACCCAAACATGCCTTAATTTCTCTCTCTTTCCACAAGAAGTTTTTATCTGGTTTTTTCTTATGATAATATTAATAAGAAAACTTCATTTATGACGAAATATAAATTCTCTTATAATATGCAAATGCGCTATCCTTTCAAAATTCGTTCCCAGAAACGTCACAAAAATATGATTGAAACAGATTTTGACATCTTCAATCTCAAAATCTTATTCTATGTATACTATGTTGATGTCATATTTTTGCAAGATTATCAAGTGTTCTGTTTCTAGTAAATTTATTTATTTTATGTCATTTTGATAACGGCTTTCGATCTGGAAAGCCGAAACGTCAATAAAAAAACTTTTTTAACAACTAAGTGGTTTTAATCCAGTGGAAAGAGAGAGAAATTAAAATACAAACCACTATGAGCTTCCGAAATGAAAAACATGCCTTATACTAAAATATTAAAAATACTTACTTCATTTGAAAAGAATTATTTGTTCCCCTGTGGTCCAAATCGTGACAAAGACATGCAATCATTAAAGCTAGACATTCAATGATTCCCAAATATTCCCACCAACGCGTTGCCTGCAAAAAAACATTATTAAAGCTACATAATGTATATTAAATGGTTTTGATATATCTACGAAAATATATTAAAATATTAGATCCAGGAGTTAGAAATGACTGGGACTTCTAAAATGTGTTTTCTCGAACAAAAGTCGTTTAGGAAAAAAGAGGAGGAAATTTTAAATGTTGTGTTTTCACGAAATTATTTAAATTTCGAGATATGGATCGAATTCGTACTTCAATTCGCTACATTTTGGGTCTTAGTTTTGGAAGATCTATACTTACATGTAATATTGAGTACATCATCTGTCCAACATTGAAAGCGTGCCTCCAATTATGATAAGTAACGTCTCTGTAATTCTTTTTAACTGAAAGTAACCATCTACACAATACATCGAAGTCTAAATGAAATTTTTCAACCAGACCCAAATCCAGGAACATTCGCAAACATGCCTATAAAAAAAATATTACTTGTAATTATTCCAATCCTCACCAAATAATATAATAATAACAACATTTCTACTTTAATAAAAAAAATATTATTGTAGGTATATTATATAGGGTGGTTCATAACTATTGGGACATAGGCTAAGGGCAAGTTATTGGGACCAAAATATACCAAATATACCATAATAAAATATTGCTGTGGAATAAGATACAGGGCGTTAAAGTTGAATTTTTTTTTCGTTTTTTTCTGATAATGTTCCTGTATATTTATCAATTGTTATCAAAATCGGCACAGAGGCATAACTTAGGACAAGGAATATTATGTTATGTATTATTTCACATTTTGTTATAGGGGGCGCCACGTGAATGATTCCTGATGATGAAATTAAGTGGTAACTTTGTTTGACGAAACTTTTGATTAGAAAATATGACGTAAACATCATTTTTACGTAATATTGATACTCTTGTTTATACACGATAATTTCACCCGTTTTTGAGAAAAACGCAATTGAACAGGTAATTTTATAATGTTTTCTTTGATATCCTTTATTACAAGAATTAGAAAAGGCATAGAGGTCGGAGGAGGCCACATAAAACATTCAATTTAAGTTTGCTCTTTTTATGTTAAATTATTTTTAATTCTGCTTTATAAACCGTTGAAATAGAAGCCTTATGTCACAAGTTTTTTATTGTCTGTTGTTTGAAATCCTCTTCTCAGAACTGTTCAATCGCGTTTTTCTCGAAAACGGGTGAAATTATCGTGTTTAAACAAGAGTATCAATACTGCGTCATATTTTCTAATCAAAATCACTAAAAAGTTTCGTCAAAAAAAGATGCCACTTAATTTCATCAGTTATGCCTCTGTGCGATTTTTATAACAATTGATAAATATACAGGGACATTATCAGAAAAAAAACGAAAAAAAAATTCCAACTTTAATTCTTATTATTCCACAGCTATATTTTTTTTTTTTTTTTTCGTAGCAAAACACTCTGTGGGAATGTTTTCTTTCTATAATTACAATTTGATCATGAAGATCAATAAGCAATTTTGTTCCAACCTAACTTAACTAGAATTCTTAAATACTCAGGTCCTACCTTAGGGTCTGATAATTTTAGTAACACTACCGGTAACGTGTAACACAAATCCGCACAATACTCTGTAACTAGCAATGTCACTGAACTAGTTCAAAAGGTTTGGTCCTCTTGAGCCTTCTTACTAAATTGGTATTATCGAGGAGCTGGATGACCTCAACGTTCCCATGTTGGAGCAGCCGTTGTTCATGGCTGCTGGCAGATTTAGATATAGTCTTGTCAACAGGTCCCTATGAAGATCACTGTTGCGACAGTACCAGGGTGCATCGACGATGTTCCTTAATACTTTATTTTGAAAACGTTGGATAACCTGAATGTTACTTTTACTGGCGCAGCCCCAAAGCTGGCTACCATACGTCCAAACGGGTTTCAATATCTGCTTGTAGAGGAGCAGTTTGTTATGTATGGACAACTTGGAGTTTCTTCCTAATAACCAATACATCTTTTTATACTTTATACCAAGGTCCTCACGTTTCTTTTAAATGTGGACTTTCCAGCGAAGTCTAGCATCGAGTATCATTCCAAGATATTTTGCTGTATTAGTATAGGGAATCTGAGCGTTATTTATTCTTATGGGAATGTGTTGGTTTCGTTTATTAGTAAAGTTAACATGAACAGATTTATTTTCATTTAACTTAATACGCCATTTTTTAGTCCAGGTTTTAATCTGGTCTACAGATGTTTGTAATTTTCGGTTGGCTTCTTCATGGTCTTTTCCAACAGCCAGAATGGCAGCATCATCAGCAAATGTTGCAATAGTATCGTGCTCAAGGTTAGGAATATCACTGGTATACAGTAAGTAGAGTACTGGACCTAGTACACTACCTTGGGGTACTCCTGCCTTAATTTCTCTTAGATCATAATATACATCTTCCTGTTTTATTCTGAAATATCTGTTTGATAAATAGGATTTTAAGAGTTCTGAATACTGACGTGGTAGTAACAAATTTAACTTGTGGTTAAGGCTCTCATGCCAGACTTTATCAAAATCCTGGGCCACGTCTAGGAAGACGGTGGAGCAGACTTTCTTTTCCTCTAAAGACTTTTCAATTATGTCTGTGATTCTATGCACCTGGTCGATCGTTGAGTGTTTTTCTCTAAAACCAAATTGATGGGAGGGAATCAGGTCCTTTTCTTCTATTGTAGGTTTTAATCTCTTAAGAAGCAATTTTTCGTAGAGTTTCGAAATAACAGGCAACAAAGAGATTGGTCGGTATGACGTTACTTCTTTTATTAAGGTATATTTGGTCCCATCACAATATTTTGGTCCCAATAACTTGCCCTTATGTAAATGATCAACCTCCAGTAATACTATTCATCGACATTATAATTTTTGCATTTACTGACGATGCTATAAAAGAGCGAAACTAGCTGTTTAATTCCTAATAAACGAAGAAAATTATATTTCATTTAATTGAATTTAAGTTGCCACAAAAACCTTTAAAATTCATTAGCTGAGTTGGAAAATGAGACAAATTAAACAATGTGAGAAGTTTTTTCAAATTTTTTTTTTAATTGAAGAGATATCATATCTGATCAAATGACCAATCATCAAGTTTGTCTCTCAGAGACTGACTAAAGTTTCATTTTGCGCTTTGCTTTGTTTCAAAACACTACACTTGTTGTTATTTATCTCTACTATTTTCCAAACACTTGGAACATGCTTTAGTCTGAAGATTCCATTGAATTTGACAACTCTTCTTCTAAGTATTGAATTTTAACAATGTTTATTAATTAGGAATATGAACTAAAATGTTTAAACAAAACAAAATTGTGAAGAAATTTGTACAGCAATTTCTAGATTATATATATCACATATTTTTATCAAATTTTGTTTTTATAGTATTATTTATGATTGTTTGCTTAAATTTCGAGAGGAAAATACTTTTTGCAATTTGCTTAATAACTAATAATTAATAAATAATTTTCCTATGGATAATTTATTTATATAAATCAGCATTAATACACAATAATTATTGATTAGGTAAAATGTTTTTAATCGACAGGTTAAGTGTTCAAAATTAATACAGAATTGTGAACAAATTAAATAATATTAATAATAAAAACCGGTCAAATTCATTGAAAATATTTCCTGGCACAATAATCCTATTAAAATAATTCAATTTTCGTACAATGCGTGCAAAAACAATTAATTTATGTTACGAGGTTGCTAGGCAACAGTAGGTATCCTAATTTAATAAAGTTCATTTCGAATAATTAAAATATTTTTTATTGTGATTATGAAAACAATATTAATATTTAACAACTTCAAATATCTAATTGAAATACCTAATAGGGTCATTCCATAAAAGTGGGACAATTGGCCAAAGACATTTTCAAAATACAGTATGACATACTTTTGACTTAAGAGTAAGTTTAATATGATTATTTGTATCTACCTACTCCCCTATGAGGAGCAGCAGAAATCATAGATTGGGTTTTCACGAATTTTGAGTGATTTTAAGTTTTACTGGACTTCGGAGTTGACTCACTGCCTATGGTGTTTTATAAATGATGAATAAGATCAAATTAAATATTCTTAATAATGTTTAGTATTTAATAAAACTAAGTCTCAAAAATTCTAATATAAACAATAAACATATTTTTAGATGTGCTACCATCTATCGTTAGAAGAGAGTATTGACAATAAAATTTGACTGAATCGAGTCAAGATGTCACTCTCTTCTTTTTATCCCTTTAAGAGATTAATACAAAGTTGGCAAACCAGTAAGGAATTTTAATTTATTAGATTCGACATCCTAAGACCGGTTTCTGCCTTTCGGCTTCGTCAGTTTATTTCTTCGGCAATCAGTTGAAAATATGATGGTGTTGAAGGCTATAGTGTGTTGACCAAAATATACTTCAAGCTTAAATTTATCGTCACTATTAACAATAGGTAAAAAAATTAACGAAGAAAATAGATTTAAAGCAACGTACGGTGTTGATGATAATAAACATACGCCTGCCTTAACGTCACCAATACACAGCACAAAACAAAAAAGAACAAGTAGCCCTACCTCCTTGACACCTTACGCTCAACTAACGAGATTTGAACTGTTCGAATCGAAATTCAATCGCATAATTACTCCCACTACTTTACTCCATTTTGCAACATCATCTTTGAGAACGGCGTTGATGCCAAACTTGTATGATACTTATTAATGTGTCACAAAAATAGAGAATTAATCAAAAACTCTCAATGGACATAACTAGTTACTACAATTCAACGCGTTTTCGAATGTATACAGTATATTTGGACTATATGTCGAGTTAAAATATTTAAATATAAATAAAAAACAGGCAGGTGGACACCCTACGGTGTTGACGTTTTAGCTGTAAATGTGGCAAAAAACACTAATTGTTTTGGGAAGTTCCAAATAATGTCAAATTTGGAGACCCAAACTTATTAGGCCACACCCTGTAGATGTGCCTGTCCCAACTTATTGTAGATTTAAGTTGGCAGAGAGAGATTGATGTGGACTGTATTATATATAGGTTATAGCGAAATTATACTTGGATGTTATATATTAACGATAACGTAAAACAAAACACTTTATAACAAACAAAGAATATAACAAATTTAAAACTGTTTGCAATTGCTCAAAAAATACTGTGAATACGAGTGCGTATGTAATATAGTATGCAATTTGTATAAGTTTAAATTGATAAAGTTATTACGTAAGAAACAGTTTAATGATGCGACCTGTTCCTTACGGAGTCGGATGTGCTACTGATTTTATTTAATTTATTCTAGTCGCGTGTGGTCTGCCGATATTCTTCCTTGGCCAATCACGGGTACGTATTTTCGGCGCTATTGATATCCTTTTTTTTATGCAACTGCCAATCTTGCCCCTGGCCGCGGAGCATCTAAAGGCGGCAGCCGCTAAAGGCGGTCTTTGACTATTGATGTTTATATGGACTATTAATTACTTCCGGGTTCTTAGCTGTGCTCTGGCCTTGATTCACGACGCGTGCTTACACTGTTGCTATGCGCGAGGTTAGGTTATTTTATTTCTCTTGCTGCCATGGGCGTAGTTAAAAATGTTCGATTTCGAACACTAATAATATTATATTTCAAGGTGTTTTTACTTAAGAGATATATAGAACAGTTTAGATGAAACGTAAGTGATAACCTATTTCACCTGAAAAAATCAACAGGACACAGATTGTCCCGTTTTTATGGAATGACCCAATAAGATTAATAAATAAAACATTTTAGTTCCTAAAAAGGAAGTAAATTTGTGCAGTGGGGTATTTGGAAATATGAATCCCCAAATATACGTCTAAAAATAAATGTAGTAAATAACTTTCAAAGTAAAAAAGCAACAGAAATAGAAAAACAAAAAAATTCAGTATATACTCACTACCAAAGTATCATCATCTTTCATATGTATATCATCAAAGGCAAAATCAAGAAGTCTGAACTTAGCATTTGATGGTACCCGTAAACTCTGAAAAAAAAAAGATATTTACATACAGGGTGCGGCATTAGCGAGAGGAAGTCCTGCTATTTTTTTATTGCCGAGAATCTGTTCCCAGATTGGGTATTTTGACCTCGCTAATAAAACAGATTATTTCCCTTACAATTTTGGCATTAATAATCAAAGAATAACTTCCTCGAACTAAAGCTTTCGGGAGTTATTCAGATTATTAATGCCAAAATTAAGTCTCGACGAATTGATCCTAAAATAAATTCGAAATTTAGATGCAATAAAAATAGTGGGCTATTTGTCAAGGTTTTGGGATATTACTGTCGATAAAACCCCTGTTAACTTTTGTAAAAGACATTTGAGACAATAGACAAAAACTTACTCTCAGTTTTTGAGCCTCTTCAACAGTAGCGGTCGCATGATAGGACAAAACGTCCAAAATAACTTTTTGTTTGGCAACAGCAGTTGTAGCGTCTTCATACATCCTCGTATTATGGATTCCCATGCCGCAAAAGATGGCGAAAGCCTCTACGAAATTCTCGTCGTTTTGAGTGAACAGAAGATCATTGAATTTGTTGATCAATTGTATGACGCCGATGATTTTGTTTTTCGAGTTTTTGATCGGCATGCAAAGAACCGTTTTGTGCTTAAAGTTCGTACCTTGATCGGATTCTGGGTCGAATCTTGTATCTTCGTAAACGTTAGAAATGTTCACGGTCTGAAATTATTAGTAAAACAGTTTTAATTTTTCTAGAGATATAAAATGAAGTTTATTTAAGTGATAAAACAAGGATTATTACCTCACCCGTAGTAGCCACATGCCCAGTTATTCCTAGATTTATCGGAAATCTTCCTTCTAATGGACTGAAAAAATAATTATTTTTACTAAAGGTGTTTTTTAAACAGTAAGTACATTTATTTAGTTTTTAAACCCCAATTACTTTATTTTTTGTACCGGTTGAAGATGGAGATAAGAAAAACATTATTTTCAGGACTCGGAGTGTGCCCGAAAATATACTGATGCAAAAAGAGTTCTTAAAATGTTTTTTGAAACTATTAAATAGTTATTTACGTGTCAAGCTCGGAAAGTGATACTTTACCTTTACCCTTTACCCTGTAAATACGCTTTCCGAGTGTGGCGCGTACAATTATTTTTGTGCAGGCACCAATAATTTGACAATAATATCTTTAAACGGTTTAGAAACTTGTAATAATACACAAAGTGCATCAAAACGTCAAAAACATCTACTGACAGATGGCTAGGGTATTGTCATGGCAACTGTGATATTTAACATACCCATTTCATAAGAGCTCGAGAAAGTAGGTACTTTGCCGAGAAGTTATGTCACTTTGCCGAGCAGTTATGTCAATTTTCCGATCTAGACTGGCAACGACGCACTTTCCGAGCTAAAAAATGATCGGAAAAACGCATTTTCTAAAGTGGTGGCACAAAAAAGTATTTACCTTGTTCTACTCTCTCCCGATTCAATTATATTTACATCGTTTTCTTCAAAATCAAAAACTCTTGAAAAGCTTGCACTAGAATCTTGGTGCGTTAAAAGAATCTGCAACAAAATTTAAAATATGTGGTTAAAACTTTACCAGTTATTAGGGATTCAAATTATTTAGGAATAACGGAAATTCCTCAGCAATTTTTATGCCAGATTTATCGCATTTTTTGCAAACGGTACATGGTCGTTTTAAAGGGGGCGCATCCAAAGCTAGGCGCCGTCCCTTAGCTCAAAGGAAACTGGGGATGTAATCCAAAGATACTGCAGTGGATGTACACGTCAATAGTAAGACCGACCATCACTTATCGAGGAGTAGTCTGGGGCAGCAGAACTAAGCTGGCCAGTACAAAGGCAAATCTAGCGAAAATCCAAAGACTAGCCTGCGTATGCATAACAGGTGCAATGAGAACGTGTCCAACGGCCGCCGTGGAGGCAATCCTAAGCCTTACACCCCTCCATATAGTAGTGGAGAGTATAGTGATAAGGACAACCTACAGAAAAACCAGAGAAGGATCAACCAAACGCAAGTTTCGACTCCTTCCTGGAAATCACCAAACCTGGGACATGCCTCAAGATGAGATGACAAAGAATTCAACACAAAGCTAAGTAACAAAAGCGAATGGGACAAAGATGAACTCCCAAAACTCAAGAGAAGTGCCATTAAATGGTACACAGATGGTTCTAGAACAACAGAAGGGACAGGGTTAGGAGTATATGGGCCTGGAACCAAATATTCCGAAAGTTTAGGCAAACCTCCGAGCATTTTCCAAGCTGAATTATACGCCATCGGAAAATGTGGCCAGTTCAACATAGAAAGAATTTTTCGCAGACAAGAGATCATCATCATGTCAGACAGCCAAGCAGCCATTAATGCCTTGAACTCCCAGATGGTTTGGGAGTGCCTAGAGAATCTAAACGAACTAGGCAAGAATAACACTGTTACCCTCCTATGGGTTCCGGGACACACTGGAGTGGAGGGTAATGAAATAGCAGACGTACTCACAAAAAAATGGGCTGAAACACCATTTCTGGGACCTGAACCATTCTGCGGAATAAGCACCAGTACAATACTCGATGAACTTGGAAAAGAAGTAAATAACATAGATCCCAATACTGGATAAGACTACAAGGAACGAGGCAGGCCAAGACACTACTGGTAAACTATAACCAGAAGAGATCTGACGACTGCGTCAGTAAAAGTAAAAATAAGCTCAGAATACTAACGGGTATCCTAACAGGGCACTGCCGGCTGAGAGGCCACCTAAAGAAACTCGGATTAGTAGACAAAGAAGAACGCAGATTATGCGAGGAAGAGGAGGAAACCTCTATCATTCTCTCAGAATTCATTACCCTACAAAATCCAAGGAGAATATCAAATAGAAGAGAAAGATCTACCTAACCGACATCCTGAACTTTTTGAAAGCAATAGGACTGGAGGAACTGCTCTAATCGTTGAGACATCCTCAACGGATGGGCAGCAGAAGGGGGCAGTGTATCGACACCCTCATCATAGATAGATAGATAGCTCAAAGGAACTAAAAATGATTTGCAGAAGGCTTGTATGAAAGGGTTGAGGTAAAGCGTCTGGATCTGCATTGTATCCAAACTTTTGAGGTATCTTTGGATGAATTGTACCGAATTAAATTTAAAAAGTATAAGAGTTATTTAAGAATTATTTGAAAATTCACTGAGAATTTTGTTTTAGATTGTTAATTTTCCTTCACGGTGTCTTTAATGTGTCTGCCTTCAGTATCCAAAATCCCTGGCTATTTGGTAACGTCATTCAGCAATTGTGCCATTAATTTTCGCTTGCACTGCTCGAAATGTAATTTAACTGTCTCGTCTCGGTGGTATAAGATTAGAATTAGGGTACCCTATCCGAGATTTTACAGTGACAACTCTGACAAGCGAGATTTAAAGACACAAAATTGTATTTTTATGTTTTATCTTAAAGGAGATACAGCGTTTAAATCAAATAAAACTTTAAAAAAAAATTAAACCTGATCAAATTCATTATTTTCGACTCAAAATATATCGGTGTAATTAAAAAATGTAATACCAATGTATGTTTAAATTTACCTCAGGGTGGTTTTCGGTGTTTCACTCTTCTGGGATATCAACACCCAACATCCCTTTTAATTACTCTCACTACTCTACATCATTTGTATCAGCCTACACGAATATTGTAAATTGAGCCTTTCATTAGACGGCTAAAATTACCGAGCGAAATATATTACGGACGAAATTTTTGTTGATGGTAATTGAACTTAAATATGATGCAACGATCAGGAAGGAGAACTAGTAATTATTTTCTGATCAACAACTTATTCTTTAATGACTGGATGTAAGTCTATCCGGTAGCGATTTTTTACATAAATTATTTTTTTAATAAATTAATGTTTTTGTTCGACTAAATTATTTTCCCCACACCTTGGTATATTCGAAATTACAATCTACTCAGGGATCTAGGAATTCCAACAGTAAGTGAGGAAATCAAACGATATGCCAGGAAGTATGAGACTAGGCTACACAATCACCACAACATCGAAATGATGCAAATTTTGGACAACTACACAACCAGGATCAACAGAGAAGGCTAAAAAAAGTGAAGCCCTTTGACTTAGTGCTGTGACGTAATTAGTGTTGAAGTAGTTATCACAATAAACAAGTGATTGGTGAGATAGAAACTAAGAAACACCAGTGGGTAACATCATCTTAGTTAGTCATTAGTTTTTAAGTACAGGGTGTCCCAAATTGGGGGTATCTCGTAAACTAGAAGAGATAGAAGAAAAGCAGTTAAGATGTTATGACTTCTTTTTTTGTTAAAGTAACGATAGCCTAATTAAATCTTTAGTAACTCCCTGCAGTTGGAAGATACAGGGCGATTATTGAAAACTGTCGAAAACTACAAGGTACTATAACTTCTTAATTAAGAAAAATATAAAAAAACGTTATAAAACCTTTTGATAGATATAATATTAAAGAGTTCAGTGGCGCACAGATTATTTTTTTTAGGAGGCTCACTAAGGAAATATAATGCAAACTTATGTTTTTTTAAATGGGACACCCTGTATATTTTGACGTTTTTCGTTTTCTTTTTTAATTCTCATTCACCTGATATGACATACTATATATCTATTTTCAATGGTTGGAGCTACAGTGCAAATAAACCATTTATGGATGTTATCAGGTGAAACACCCTTAAAAAATTGAACACTCAGTAACGAAATTGTTATATCTTTTGGTTTTACCAAGAATATGCTTGGATTATAAATATAACCAAATAATATGAATGAGTAAATTAAACACTTCTTCATCTGCTAATTACTATATTACTACTCAAATAATGACCATGTCATAGTGTCATGCGCAAGCGCACTGGTTCAGTATAAACTGTAGTACATGGTGTCCCAAATATATTACACATTTCCCCCTTTTACAATATCTTACTATTTTACTATTTACATTTCTGTATATACAAGTCTATCTATAGGTTTCGTTATACGTTTGGGTCTTTCAACCCCACTAGTACTATCACTGTGTTCATCACTGGTCACAATCTTACAATTATTATTAGTATTTTCTTCAACCGACAAATCTATTTCTACCCTAGGATTTTCTAAAATATTTGAAGTTTTAAACTGATATTTATTTATTTGATTGATATGTCTTTTCCAAGTCACATTGTTTAAATCTGGAATTTGTACTATATAAGTAGATTTGCCGATTTTTTTAAATATGATAGCTTTTATCCACGTTGGATGTTGAACATTTCTATAGTCTTTTACAGTTACAATTTCACCAATTTCGAAAATTACAAATCTTTTTCCTCCATAATAATATTTTTGTTTTGCCTGCTTTGTTAGGATGCGACTTTTAATATCTGTCGGCGGTTTTATGTTTTTTGGAGGTTTCAAATTATCGAAACGAGTTCTCAATTTTCTTTGGAACATTAATTCCGCTGGACTAAAACCGGTTGTACAATGAGCAGTATTCCTATAGTCAAAAAGGAAATTACACAGTGCTTTGTTCAGCGAAATACTTTTATTGACTCCCAAATTATTTTTAAGACCGTTTTTTACCGTTTTTACCGCATTTTCTGCTGCGCCGTTTGCTGATGGCTGGTAAGGTGGAGATGTAATATGAACTATATCATTCATTCTCAAAAAATCTTGAAATTCTTTTGAGCAGAATGTTGATGCGTTATCCGATACAATCTGTTTTGGTAAGCCCAATCTTGCAAAAACTGATCTGAGCACTTCAATTGTTGTTTGTGAAGTTATCGAGTTCAACTGGAAAACTTCCAACCACTTTGAATATGCGTCTACGATTATCAAAAATTGTTTGTTGCAAAATGGTCCCATGAAATCAATGTGTAATCGATGCCAAATTTCGGGTGGAAAAGGCCAACAATCCAAAACAGCTTTGTTTGGCGTTTTTTTAAACATCATACAATTTTCACAGGTTCGACATATTTTTTCTATATCTTTGTCTAAACCAGGCCACCAGAAGTATGACCGGGCCAAGCTTTTCATTTTGACTATACCCAAATGAGAGGAGTGCAAGTCTTTCAAAATATCTTTTTGTAACACTTTGGGTATAATCAATCGATTGTTCCACAAAAGACAATCGGAATCTACCGTAAGCTCATTTTTTACTCTCAGAAAAGAAACTATTTCATCACAGTCAAGTTTTTGTGGCCAACCGTGATACACATATTTTTTTATTTCACACATTATCCTATCATTCAATGTAGCTGATTTTACAGTTTCAAAATTTATTGGAAAATTATCGTTTTCGGAAAAATATGTTACATAATTTAAATCTACGTTTTCTATGTCTTTTTCCTCACTTTCCATGGGCGAGCGCGATAAAAACTCAGCACAATTTTTTTCAGATTTAACAAATTCTATTTTGTATTGATAGTTAGACAGAATTACCGCCCATCTCCTTAATCTATTCGCAGAAAACTGCGGAATCCCTTTTTGAGGACGAAAAATAGTTGTAAGCGCCTTATGGTCTGTCACTAGGGTGAATTGTCGACCCCAAATATACTGGTTGAATTTACAAAGTCCAAATATGATTGACAGAGCTTCTTTTTCAATTTGACTCATTTTCTTTTCTCGTTCTAATAATGTTCGCGACGCAAACGCGATAGGTTTTTCGTCTCCGTTTGGCATGATGTGTGTGATTACGGATCCGATTCCGTAATCACAGGCGTCATTATATACTTTGATTGGTAAATCCGGATTAAAATGAGTTAATATCGGTGCTGATATCAATAATTTTTTTACTTTTTTAAATGCAGCTTCGCAATCTGGAGACCACTGCCAAACTGCATTGCCTTTTAATAAATTATGTAATGGGTATAGGACCGCCGCTAAATTTGGTACGAATTGACCGTAATAATTAATCAACCCTAAAAAAGATTTTAGTTGCGTTAAATTCTCAGGTTGAGTTGCATTTTTAATCGCTACAATTTTTTTATCGTCGGTATGTAAACCGTCTTTATTAATGACAAAACCTAAATATGCTATTTCCTTCATAAAAAAACTGCATTTCTCTGGACTAATTTTTAAACCAGACTCATCCAGTATTTTCAAAACTCGCTCCAGTCTTTCTACATGTTCTGAACGGTTTCTCCCTGTAATCAAAATGTCATCGAGAAATACAATAACCCCGTCTAAACCCGATAAGAGAGCTTCCATTAGTTTCTGGAATTTAGCAGGTATGCTCGCGATTCCAAAAGGTGCCCGGTTAAATCTGTATAGTCCCTTGTGAGTTGTTATTGTAACTAACTTTTTTGAAGATTCATCAAGACAAATCTGTTGGTACGCATTCGAGAGATCCAGTTTGGAAAACTCAATACCACCTTGTAATTTTACAAACAATTCATTGATACGAGGCAGGGGGTATTGATCCACCTCAATAAAAGGATTGACTGTCACTTTGAAATCGCCACAGATTCGTACGGTGCCATTTTTTTTTAACACTGGTACCACCGGTGTACCCCATGGACTATAGTCAACTGGCTCGATAACCCCTAAATCTTTTAATCGGTTCAATTCCACCTCCACCATTTCTTTCATTGCAAACGGCAGAGGGCGAGCTCTGAAGAATTTCGGTACAACATTAACATCTTTCAATTTTATCGATATCACACCCTTAGTGAATTTATCTAATCCGGGTGCAAAAACTTTAGAATATTTTTTAATCACGAAATCTACGTCATCAGGTATTTGCATGAAATCCAACTCTGATATGTTCAAATTGAACAGATTAAAAAAATCGCGACCTAACAAAGGCGGGCCCAAGGCATTTTGAATAATATAAAAATCTAATAGCTCACATTTTTTTCTAAATTCGATAGTACAAGTAATTTGACCGATCGGTACAATTTTATTACCATTATATAAATTGAAAATCTTATTTGATTTCTGTAATTCTTTTTCTGAAAAGTTTTCCAAGTAATATGATTCTGACATAACGCTAAAACTAGACCCTGTATCTAAATTAAATTCGTAATCTGAATTTTCAATTCTTAATTTGATATAAATAGGGTTCACATCGACATCTAAAGAATATAAAGAATAATCATCTGATTCCAAATAATTCTGAACATTACTATGTGAAGTTTTATTTGTTGTAAATCTTTTATCTACTTTTTTAGAACAGACCGAAGCCAAGTGGCCTTTTTTTTCGCAAATATGACAAAAACATTCTCTAAAAGAACACTTATCTGAATTGTGATTTTTCCTTCCACATACGGTGCATCGGTGCTGTGTGTTTGTTTTTGTTGTCATCAGCTGGTTCCTGGTAGCTACGTTCTGGAAATTTCTCCGTGCTGAGGTTGCTGATGACGTCGACGGTCCTACGCCATGCGCACCTCTACCTTTTGGTCGCGCACGTGCATAATAAACCTCTGCTTCCTTCTTGATGGAAACGGCGCCGGCGGATGAATTTTCATATGGCCGCGCGGCTGATTTTGCAGAAGCAATTTCAATAGCCTCCGTGAAGGTGACTGCCTTCTTCTCCTCCATCAATCGTTCCTGCACCGGCCCTTTATCGTAAGCGATGATGAATAAGTCCCTTAGCACTAACTCCAACTGTGCCGAATCGAAATCACAACTTGCCGCAATGTTTCTGAGTCTAGCAGCCCATTCCTTTGCAGACTCATTCGCGGTTTTTCTGGCACTATAAAACTTAAATCGCGCAGCGAACACTGTCCGAACCGGCTTAAAATGTGTACTTAATAATTGTACAAGTTCCTCATAAGTTTTTTTTTCCGGTTCTACGGGTAGACACAAATCAAAGACCAATTGGTAGGCATCTTCCGTCAATAAATTTAATAAGATTGCCCTTTTTCGCTCGATTTTATCGATCGAATTTGCAATGAAATAGTTTTCAAGACGTCGCCTATAAATTGTCCAATCTGAATTTACCGGGTCGAACTCCCGTAATTGACCAACATTTTCGCTTTGTACGGCCATTTTGTTCACACACGCGTTCACAATTTTGAAAAAAATTTAGGTTCTTGTCCTGGTGTCGGTAATTTAATTTGAAACACACCACGAATCGAAGAATCCTCGTCGCCACTGTTATATCTTTTGGTTTTACCAAGAATATGCTTGGATTATAAATATAACCAAATAATATGAATGAGTAAATTAAACACTTCTTCATCTGCTAATTACTATATTACTACTCAAATAATGACCATGTCATAGTGTCATGCGCAAGCGCACTGGTTGAGTATAAACTGTAGTACATGGTGTCCCAAATATATTACAGAAATTTAACATTTTATTATAAGGATACTGATGTGTGACAATTTTATTTATCAAAATTAATAAAAAATAAAACCAGATTAAAAAAATAAAAACAATAAACTTATGAAACAACAAGAAACATTGTGAGAACTAATCTTATTAGAATGTGAAAATTACATTAAATGTTCAAAATGTCCTCCGTTTTGTTGTACTAATAATTGACACCTTTTTCTTACTGATCTCACACAATTGAGTATGTGCACTGGCTTTATTTTTCTAAATATTTTGTAATAAATCTTCCCTACTCTCGAAGTTGGTTTTGTAAATATTATTTTATGATTTTATTTTTGGTAATGCTGAATTGGTTGGAGATTATTTAAACGAAAAACTTTTTAATCGATGAAAACGGAGAGCATTTTGAACATTTAATGTAATTTTT
The DNA here is from genome assembly GCA_949320105.2 of Crepidodera aurea. NCBI lineage: Eukaryota > Metazoa > Arthropoda > Insecta > Coleoptera > Chrysomelidae > Crepidodera > Crepidodera aurea. The sequence goes on from OX439472.1 coordinate 106,430,108, forward strand.
ACATTCTAATAAAATTAGTTATAGGTAGATTAGTTGTTACAATGTTTCTTGTTGTTTCATAAGTTTATTGTTTTTATTTTTTTAATCAATTATAATTTTGATAAATAAAATTGTCACACATCAGTATCCTTACAATAAAATGTTAAATTTAGTTACTGAGTGTTCAATTTTTTAAGGGTGTTTCACCTGATAACATCCATAAATGGTTTATTTGCACTGTAGCTCCAACCATTGAAAATAGATATATAATATGTCATATCAGGTGAATGAGAATTAAAAAAGGAAACGAAAAACGTCAAAATATACAGGGTGTCTCATTTAAAAAAACATAAGTTTGCATTATATTTCCTTAGTGAGCCCCCAAAAAAAAAAAATCTGTGCGCCACTGAACTCTTTAATATTATATCTATCAAAAGTTTTTATAACGTTTTTTTATATTTTTCTTAATTAAGAAGTTATAGTACCTTGTAGTTTTCGACAGTTTTTAATAATCGCCCTGTTTCTTCCAACTGCAGGGAGTTACTAAAGATTTAATTAGGCTATCGTTACTTTAACAAAAAAAGAAGTCATAACATCTCAACTGCTTTTCTTCTATCTCTTCTAGTTTACGAGATACCCTGCAAAACTCACCAATTTGGGACACCCTGTACTTTAAAGCAAAATTGCTGGTTGGTCATTTTGATCAATTGCAGTATCCAACGAAGAAAAAAAAAATTAAATTATTTTCGATATTTTTTTCTTATTTTTGTTTTTGTAATTTTAAAAATTTTTTTGTAAATTATTCTTAAACAAACTTTGCAGCCACAAAAATTGTCGATAAAGTCGAAAATTTTTGTTTTATCAAATATTTTTTTTCTTACATTTTTTCAACATTTTGTCTAAAAAACGATTGGCAATGTCGAAATTACCGAAAAAAAATGTTTGTGCCATTTTTGACGGAAAAAGTTAGTTTTTTAGGATATAAATCGACCTACAATCTACAAAAAAAATAAAAAAAAATTAAAATTTGGTTTCCGCAGAATGAATTTTGTATAAGAAACGATTAGCAATTCCGAAATTACCGAAAAAAAATGTTTGGGCCATTTTTGAGGGAAAAAGTGAGTTTTTTTTGTCCTAAAATCTAAAAAAAAATGAAAATTTGGTTTACGCAGAATGAATTTTGTATAAGAAACGATTGGCAATGTCAAATTTACTGAAATAAAATGTTTGGACCATTTCTGAGGGAAAAAGTGAGTTTTTTAGAATATAAATGGATCTAGAATCTATAAAAAAATTAAAATTTGGTTTACGCAGAATGAATTTTGTCTAAAAACCGATTGGCAATTCCGACATTACCGAAAAAAAATGTTTGGGCCATTTTTGAGGGAAAAAGTGAGTTTTTTAGGATATAAATGGACCTAGAATCTACAAAAATATTCAAAAAAATTAAAATTTGGTTTACGCAGAATGAATTTTGTATAAGAAACGATTGGCAATGTCAAAATTACCGAAAAAAAAATGTTTGGGCCATTTTTGAGGGAAAAAGTGAGTTTTTTAGGATATAAATGGACCTAGAATCTACAAAAATATTCAAAAAAATTAAAATTTGGTTTACGCAGAATGAATTTTGTATAAGAAACGATTGGCAATGTCAAAATTACCGAAAAAAAAATGTTTGGGCCATTTTTGAGGGAAAAAGTGAGTTTTTTAGGATATAAATGGACCTAGAATCTACAAAAATATTCAAAAAAATTAAAATTTGGTTTACGCAGAATGAATTTTGTATAAGAAACGATTGGCAATGTCAAAATTACCGAAAAAAAAATGTTTGGGCCATTTTTGAGGGAAAAAGTGAGTTTTTTAGGATATAAATGGACCTAGAATCTACAAAAATATTCAAAAAAATTAAAATTTGGTTTACGCAGAATGAATTTTGTATAAGAAACGATTGGCAATGTCAAAATTACCGAAAAAAAAATGTTTGGGCCATTTTTGAGGGAAAAAGTGAGTTTTTTAGGATATAAATGGACCTAGAATCTACAAAAATATTCAAAAAAATTAAAATTTGGTTTACGCAGAATGAATTTTGTATAAGAAACGATTGGCAATGTCAAAATTACCGAAAAAAAAAATGTTTGGGCCATTTTTGAGGGAAAAAGTGAGTTTTTTAGGATATAAATGGACCTAGAATCTACAAAAATATTCAAAAAAATTAAAATTTGGTTTACGCAGAATGAATTTTGTATAAGAAACGATTGGCAATGTCAAAATTACCGAAAAAAAAAATGTTTGGGCCATTTTTGAGGGAAAAAGTGAGTTTTTTAGGATATAAATGGACCTAGAATCTACAAAAATATTCAAAAAAATTAAAATTTGGTTTACGCAGAATGAATTTTGTATAAGAAATGATTGGCAATGTCAAATTTACTGAAATAAAATGTTTGGGCCATTTCTGAGGGAAAAAGTGAGTTTTTTAGAATATAAATGGACCTAGAATCTACAAAAATATTCAAAAAAATTAAAATTTGGTTTACGCAGAATGAATTTTGTATAAGAAACGATTGGCAATGTCAAAATTACCGAAAAAAAAAATGTTTGGGCCATTTTTGAGGGAAAAAGTGAGTTTTTTAGGATATAAATGGACCTAGAATCTACAAAAATATTCAAAAAAATTAAAATTTGGTTTACGCAGAATGAATTTTGTATAAGAAACGATTGGCAATGTCAAAATTACCGAAAAAAAAATGTTTGGGCCATTTTTGAGGTAAAAAGTGTAAAATGATTTGGTTCAGAATCACTTTGAAGTTTTATGATTTTTTATTAAATTGAACAAATATACAAATATACACCTGGGATTATGTACAACGTAGTTATTTAAGTATATGATTATACAAGTGAAAAGCTAGCGGAAAGTCTTCCTAGAAAATGGAATTAAATTCTTTCTTCAGTAGTTTTCACCCCTGGTGTACAGGAATTTATTTCTGTATATGATTATATGTATATAATAGAATTTTACCCTTCGCACATATATGATGAGTTATTTTGTTGAACGATGGTTGTGTAGTCTGTTAAAGTTGTAAACGTTCTGTTTGTTTTCTATGCCCAGAACACGCGACCGGACAATATCGACATCTGTTTTTTATATTACTTAGAATTTTGATTTTTATCTACTTTTGGGTACCTACTGTTGGGAATGAACTAAAGAATTTTCAACAAAGTGAGTTTTTATGATGTAAATGGACCTAGAATCTACAAAAAAATTAAAATTTTGTTTAGGCAGAATGAATTTTGTATAAGAAATGATTGGCAATGCCAAAATTACCGTAAAAAAAATGTTTGGACCATTTTTGGGCGAAAAAGTGAGTTTTTTAGGTTATAAATGGACCTATAATCTACAAAAGAAATTCTCAGAATGAATTTTGTATAAGAAACGATTGGCAATGTCAAAATTTCCGAAAAAAAATATTAGTGCCTTTTTTGAGGGAAAAATTGAGTTTTTTATGATATAAATCGACTTAGAATCTACAAAAAAAATTGCCCCTTCTTACCTCCACCCCCCCTGGAGCTGCCATTGCTTTACCATCCGCCATACTGCATACAGTGAGACATAATGTAATTTATTACCTTAATTTTCAGATTAACTTCATCATTATTTTCAAACCAAAATACATCGATATAAGTAAAACTAAAATTAGCCTTCAGTGGTGTAAATAATATACAGAATTGCATCAGACGTGAAATTTGATTATTCTCTTAACCCTTAACTCACCCTGTTTTATAATTATAACGCACTATACTGCAGGGAATTGGTGGTATCGATTCTTCATTACACGAATTTGGGATTAGGATTTCAACTGACACGCATTTCTAAATCTGGACAAATAATTATTTATACTCTTCGGGGGATTGCTTGGTCCCAAATACTAAGAATTTTACAGACAAAACAAACTTGCATAAAATATTAATATCTGGTCACCGAGTTTCGCTCTTAATATCTACATTTTTAAGTAGCCCAATGAGTATATAATTTAAGTATATTTATAACATGACAAATTATTAATTAATTCGTGAAAATCACGGAGTGGGCGACATCTACTTGAACTACTGATAGGGAGATAAATAAAAAGTTGATTGGCGATTGGTTTGAAAATTAAAAAAGCTGTCAGTGTTAATTTTCAATTGGCTGCAGCTGTTGTTGACGTTTATCAACTGCTTGTCACAGAGGTTAGTTAAATGCATTTCACCCTTTTAGGGCAACATCTACTGACGATCTTGATCTTCGCGAATTGTCACGGTGGACAGGCCCCGTTTACGGGACGGGCAACAGCAGCGTGTAGGGCACACGTCCCGTCAACAGAAGATCGCTCAGCTCACTCTATTTATCACTATATAAGAATAACTCTATGTTCAATTGATTTTATTATTTATTGATCTGCAGAGAAGGAAAATTATAGGTCTGATATTTATACTTGGGTAAAAACCTCCACAAAAACCTTTGACCAGACTCTCGACGTGTGGCAGATATTGATATCATAGGCAACATAAAAACAAATTCAAAAAATATATTATAGATGAGATGGCCAGAGAAAAAGAAATTAAAATTCTCAGATTGCCTCCGAACCACGCAGAGTTAAATTCCATTGAACTGATCTGGTCACAATTATTAAAAGGTTATGTTTCTCAAAACAATAAAACATTTAAATTTCCTGATGTGCGAAATTTGTTTTTGAAGGCATTTTCAGATGTAAATAGAGAAAATGCAGTGATCATGTTAAAAAGGTGGAAAATTCATTTAGAAAAGTATATCCACTATCAATGGATAATTTAATAGAACCTATAATAATAAACCTCAGAAAAGACAATTATAGTGATACCAGTAGTTTTAGTGAAGACAGTGACTTTTAAAGATAGTTCTTGAACTAACTTTTTTTTTAATCTTCGAGTTTAGGTAAGTTTAATCCCAACATATAATCCTTCTTGTTATTTATTGGTTAAATTTAATTCGTTCAATGTTAAAGTGTCAGATGCATAAAGTTTATTTTTAATAATATAACTTCAAAATTTAATCTACGAAGTGCGTATATATATTTTATATGCTGTGACCTTATTTATATTATAGAAACTTATTTTGCAAAGTACGCCTATGGAATGTGACGTTATATCCCCACTTTTACTGTACTCATCTATCCTTTATAGTATATATTACTATAGAAACAAGTTATTATTATGTGCCGTTGCTAGGAAATAAAACTAAAAGCTTAACTTTTCTCGTAAATATCTCGGAAGATCGAATTTTCACAGACATGAGAATTAGTCTACCCTGAAAGTTTCTTTGAATTCTGACGAGTGGATTTCGAGATCCTCTGGACACACACACACACACACACACACACACACATACATACATACATACAAACCTTGCTTGTTTAATAGTATTTGATACGCTTATATTTTATAAAAAACCAAACATATTGCCCCCACTTTTAAATGTAAGTTTATATATTTTCAGGATCTTTTCTACGTACGTAAAAATATTTCAAAAGGTAACATTACGACCAATTTATTTCAAATCAAATTCTTAAAATTAAATCAAACTCGTGAATCTCTATGAATGAATAAAAGGAAAACTGAGTGAGACGCAGTTCTTCTAGAATTAATTTCCAAAGGTAAAAAAATTAAGAGCTATACCAAACGATTTTGGAATTAATTATCGTCCCTAGCCAAACTATTGTCACATGAGGAAATCAGTAAAACTTACAACAAAAATAGACTATATCAAAAACCGACAAGTTTTTCCTAAGAAATTGGAAAATGAGTTGGGGTTTGGCTTTTAGAAGACCTTGATATTTGTTAGCCCTAAAGTAGTTCGAAAACTAGCAAATGTATCCAGCTGTTGCAAATATCAAAGTATTGGGAAGCTGGTTCATATGAAGCGGCATTCCAATTTATTTAAAGGAATATCCGAAGCAACCAATTCAGCTCTGGCCATATTGCCGGAGACGTGAAATATGGACTTAACCGGTGTGACGACTGTTCAAAAGACCCAATAGGGTATTGCTTGACGTGGATTCAAACAAATAATATCGGCTTTTTACTTGCATGCTGCGTCCAGAACGAGCAATACGTTTTCACGGTTTTTGTTTTCTCCTAAATATATTTTATCACAACAATCCTTTTGGATGGATAACCGAGGAATTATTTATTACTCTCCTTACTCCTTACACGATCACGCTAAATATCAAGATGTCAATTACATTCTTGTTCGCTTTTTAAAATATAGGTGTTTAATTTTCAGACAATTAAACATATAAACTCATACTCATTCAACCGGCAACGTCGCACCAAATACGTTTGGAAACTGTGCTCAGACGGGATAGTTTTTTACTCTATTTCACAATAATATCACGCCATAATCTAAGACGCAATTCTAACCGTTTCGTCTAGACAATATAAAAAACCCACGCTAACGAACTTTCTAGAACAATTGAAGAGCCGGGAAGGGATAAAAATTTGAAGCGATGAGCTTCGAGACTTTCTTAAGTCAGTGTGTATCGAGCCCTCATTATGAGCGCATACTCCGGGGTTACAGAAAACCTCGTAAATAAATTCATTTTTCATAATGCCTCTTAGTACGGCAAGTTAGTATGTCTCTAGCTGCGAATCAGGCTAGGACCCTCCAGTGTGTTTCGAGCCCTCATTATGAGCGCATACTCCGGGGTTACAGAAAACCTCGTAAATAAATTCATTTTTCATAATGCCTCTTAGTACGGCAAGTTAGTGTGTCTCTAGCTGCGAATCAGGCTAGGACCCTCCAGTGTCTATTCATCACGCATGCATATTTTCTGACTGATGCGGTCTTTTTAGTTTTTTACCTATGTGCTAGTTTTTGTTAAGCACATAAGGTACTTCATACTTTGTTCATTGATTACCAGTTTAATGTAATCCTTTGTTACGTTGTTGTTTTATAAAGTTAAATAAAAGTGTTCATTGTTTTTGTTGAATGCAGTTGAGAAGATAAACATACAGTACACACATAACCAATATAAGATACTACAGTCCACTTTACGAATACAACGATGCAGTTTAAAAATGCGATAACACATTGTTGGTCGTCCTGGGAAACTGGCACAACATAGGGTTTATTCCAGAACCCTCAACAATAGGAGTTTTCTTTATTTTTAACCAAACCGTTTGTGTGGCAATTTTATTGAACTGAAATAAATTTTTACCCCAAAAATCTTGAAACTTGTCTCGAGGTGTGTGGCGAGAAAAAAAGCCCTTTATAGATAACTATTTAATGACTTTGTTTGATCAACAAAATGGATTATAGCTCGTAAAGTATCATTTTTCTGAATTCAGTCAATATTTGTCTTTCATAACATTAACGAGCGAAAAATATCAAGTGCTTCATTAATAACTCTTAATTTGCTTTTTCTATCACTCCCTCAGACAATGTCATTAATCATAAACGGTTTACTACCCGCCCTCAATCCCGCCTCTGACGAGTCATCAAGTCGATCTTCTCGAAATAAAATCCTAATTTCGCAAAGATAATGGCGAATCAATACGTTCGTGTTATAGAGCATGTTAAAATATTTTCTGCTTCAATTTAAATTGAGATGCAGTGGCGTCTATAAGAAAATTGTAACTAACCCCAATTATTCTTTCATACTATCGCAGCTCCCCCAAACTATTAATCTCTCCATTTTCTACAAAACTATAACAACTAAACTAAGCTAAACCAAAATCGATCTTAGAAATGGGAAAAGAATAGATTTAGAAGCACAGGAAGAGAAAGACATACCATTGTCAGAAGAGAAAGGACAAGGATACAAGGAATGGCAAATAAATATTATTGGAGATAAAATAATAGCTGCACAAAAAGAAATAGAAAATATAGATCAAGAAGAAGAATATAATGGTAATGAAGGCGAAAGACAGTCAATACCTGTAGAAGTAGAACGCCAACCGAATATAAGAATAGAAGAATCTATGGAGAAAATGTTTATTTTTATGCAGAAAAGTAATAAAAATACAGAAGATTTGGGAAGAAAGATGGAAGATAAAATGGAAAAGATGGAAGACAAATTGGGAAAAATGATGAAAGAGGAAATAAAACAAGAAGTAGCGAATGTTTTAAAAAAAATAGAAGAGTCAACTTTATACACTAAAATTAAAATAGAAGAGACGAAAAAGGAAATAAGAGTGGAGATGATAGCTAGAATAGATGAAGTAGAGGTATCACAGGAGATAAAACTAAAAGAAACTGAGAACAAGTTAAAGAAAGATATACAAGAAAACAAAAATAACATCAATTCAAGAATAGGGAAAATTGAAACTAAAATAGAAACAAATAAAGAAGAGAAGGGGAGTGGGTGGCTCAGTGGTAGAGCACTGGACTCATAATCCAAGGGTTGTGGGTTCGAATCCCACCGTCGGTAGAAATCATTTTCTGATTTTTAATTAATTAAAAATTTAGAAATTGATTTTCATATACCAGGTGCGATTCCCCACTCGACCATTCACTGTTGGGTTCTAATTAACAGTGCTGTTCCTAAAGTGGCGCTGGGAAACAGTAACAAAGCCTACACAGAACACGAGGCTAATGACCAGAGTAGTCGATGCCGTTGACACTGAAGTAAAAAAAAAAAAAAATAAAGAAGAGAAAATTTGTAGATGTGCTATGATTAGAAGAGAGCATTGACAAATTTTAAAGCAAATAATTCCCGATGTATTGGGGTTGTATACACAATTTGCATTGTGTGTTGCAAAGCTTTTATTTGACTGATTCTAGTCAAAATGTCATTCTCTTCTTTCGTATCCCTTTCAGAGATTAATACAAAGTTAGAAAACGAGTAAGGAATTTAATTTATCAGATTCGACATCCTAAGACCGGTTTCTGCCTTTCGGCTTCGTCAGTTAGACTTTTCGAATCCAATAAATAAAATTCTTGTACGCTATAAAATAAAATTTGTAGATGTATGATTAGAAGAGAGTATTGACAATTTTTTTTCAAATAAAGAATAGGTTAGAATAATTGAAAGAAAAACAATAAAAGAAATACAAATTTTAGAAGTTAAAATAAATAAAGATATAGAAGTAAACATGGGAATAGCAGAGGACGAGAATAATAAAGTTAAAAAGGAATTAAAATTAGAAATCAGAAATGTGCAGACAAATATTGAAGGACAAATCCGAAAAGAAGGTTATAGTAATAGAGAAAATTACATGGGGCCTAGAATAATGGCATATGGTGGAAGTAATCACAAATTTGATGGAAATATTAAAAGGTTGCATCCAAAAGTATTTGTGAAGATTTAAAAAACAAAATAAGAGTAATGCAAGAGATAAAGGACATCAAAGAAAGATTAAATGAAAATGTAGAGAGAAATTGGAATTAATTAATTAAAGACCAAGTTTATTATAAGATAGTAGATGAAATATGTCATACCTAAAAATCTAGCAGGAGAAATATTAAAAGAGATACACAATAGATGCACATTAAACAAAATACAAGGACATAAATTTAATTGACAATTTACCAAAGGTTTCAAATGACATAATACGTTTATACAATTTATATAAGTTGAAGATAATAAATAGTAGTGAAATTATTAAAATTCGTTGAACTTTTCTTATTTATTACATTGCAAGAAAAGTTCAACAAAATTTTAGGGAATGTTGTTTTGGTGTAAACAATGGGACAAAATTATGGGTGTATTTTAAAACGAATTAAAAAACTTATGTAAAAAGGACTTTAAAAAAATGGTTGTTATGACATGTTTGTTTATGTTGATGAGATAAAAAATGTCAGATGTTAAAATTTAAATAAAGATTATTCAAAAGTATTTAAATCATAGAATTTCATTATCATTACAATATCAAATATAATTTTTTAGGAATGTTTAGTAAACATGATGATGCTCCGTATGGTTTCCGAGAAATACATCAAAGAACTCCGTTGTTCAGCAGCTAAAACTTATGCTAATTCTTCCAATAGCAGCTGATGTCTGCGATTTCTAAATGCCTTCATGGATGTACAAATTATATGTATTACATTTGTAATTTCTTCCTAAACTTTGGATGTAAAATATACTATTTTTAACACCAATGTACTTTGGTTTTGTTTTGTATAATATTTCACCCCCATTTTGCAAGACAAGAATTTTGTTTATGGTGCTTTGCATACTTTTCATCTCTTGTTATTCGAACTCTCCAGTTTTGAAAGTAGGGTTGTTCTGAAGAATTTAAAATATCAGAACAGATTGCTTGAATCAGTTCACAAGTGTTTTAAAATTGTTTCTGCAAAGTTTTCTTGAGAATAAGTGGGATTCCGAAGTGTTTTTTTAAATATAATTATTTGAGAATTATTAACTTTATTTTAATTAAAAGAACACAATTCAAATAATTTTTTTTTTTAACATAAACGTGATTTTTTGGGGGAGTAAAAATTTTAACTCACCTGTACTCTTTGACATTGAATGAGACTTTGCGTGTGCAATAAAATCCTATAAACGACGTGTTCTAAAGTAGATTGCTCTTGAAATATCATCCTGGCCAAATCTAAAAGTACTTGGTTCCTCTTAATTTCTAATTGTGACTTTTCATAGAGGTGGGCGTTTCTGAGACCCACGCCACAGAACTGCAGGTACCTAGAAAATACTTCTTCATCTATCTTCGAAAAAGGTTGATCACCGATTTTGTTGATAACCTAAAGATAAAAAAAAATTACAAGCATATTCTATAAGAAAATTGTTTCTTCTATACGTACATATATTATAGACATTAAAATAACTTAGGAAAGTTTAATTAACAATTTATAATAATAGTTTTAATGTTGCTGTTTTCAGAAGAAAATAAAATCAGGAGTAGTAAATAATCTATAGCTGCAGAAAACTGTCTTAAACTTAATATTAAAAATAATAATAATAAACTAATATACTTACTTGTGCTACACCTATGACATCACCATTGGTATCCTTGATAGGCATACATAATAAGGACTTCGTCCTGTAACCTGTCCTGCTGTCCACTTCATTATTGAAACGATCATCCTGTAACAAAAGAATATTGGTATAAATTCAAATATTATCCATTTTTCTCAAAGGTATCCACTGGTTAAATTGTTAAATTGGGGAAGGTTTATAATCTTTTCAAGTAAAAAAACTTCTTAATCGATTTCTTTTAATTTTAGATGTTGCCTTAAGTTTATCAACTCCATATAAACGGTCAGCATTGATGTTATCTTTTCCTTTCTTGTAGACAACTTCTTAATCGACCTGTACTCTCTTAAGGCGTTATCTGGCAAGTTTGGAGATTCTTTTGTATTTATACCGAGGATCTGACAATATTTTGAATCGATTTCTTTTAATTTTAGATGCTGCCTAGTAAGTTTATTTACTCCAGATAAACGGTCAGCATTGATGTTACCTTTTCCTTTCTTGTAGACAACTTAATCGATCTGTACTCTTTGAAGGCGCTAGCTGGCAAGTTTGGAGATTCTTTTGTATTTATACCGACAATCTGACAATATTTTGAAATTTCTATCTAGTTTTGATTTTTTCTCATACTTATAGACCATCCTCGTAAGTTTAAGCCTTCAACGTATAATATTTTTTAAAAAGAATGTGAAATGGTATAATTTGCATTAATTACTTTTGTTTGTTAACGTCTAATCGAATTGTTGATGATCGTTATAGATGTTTCGTAATCGAAAAGCAATAAGTCATCTTCATTGACCCGTGATAGAACTAATGAAAAATGAGTATTCGCCATGCATTAGCGATGATTGCAATCGGCAATACCATTCTTAATAACAATGGCACATTAAAAAAACTTTATAAAAGGCGACAATTAGCGTTAGATTTCCCGGTAGACCCACATTGATAATACCGAGAATATTATTGTTGTTGAAGTGCGTAGTGGTCTACTTGTTGAAAACAAAATAATATAATATCTGTTCTTTACAAGGAAAACTTTGTTTACGACCTCAACTGACCTACATGTTCGAGAAACTCTAGAAAGAATAACCGAAAATAACATGGGAACTTGATGAAATTTTCTTTCAATGTTTTTGATGGTCGTTGTTTTATTTTATAAAATCTTAAATTTTAAAAACGTTAATGTCGATTTAGAAAAATGGAGTAGAAAATCCGATTCTTACAAAAAAAAATAATTTTCATTAGATCCGAACAGTTATTTACTAATCATCGCCACATTCTTCAACACAATTATTTTTTAATAGCCTCATATCCACCCATATACTAAAATTCATTACCAATACGTGATTGTCGTTTTAAATTTTACTGCGTTTTTCCGATTACCTGTCATGTCATAATTTTATGAACGCTTGAAAATAACTATTAAATATTATTATCCTTCTATCTGGGAGGTCTCTTAAGCTTTTATAGGCTATTTTATTGTAGTTATATTTGGCTTGGAATTTTTGATACCAAATAAATATAATAGTAATAACCCGAACAGCCCTTATGAGTACAACGGCATACAGGGTGTTAATAAATAAGCAAGAACTATTTGAAGATGGCGTCTTCAGGTCAATTTTTTGCAAAAAGGCTGCATTTAAAAAATATGAAATTTGGCAGGGTTAGTAAACTTTACATGACGATTTTCCGTTTGTTAATTAGATTTTTCTAACATGATCATAAGTGTCTCATTTGTCACTATTAGTGGAGTGAAATTAGACGAAAATATTCTGAAAATGGATGTAAGAGCTAAGTCAATTTTTTTTAATTTATTCGATTTTATACATAAACAGAAGCTTGTAAAAAATCTTTCAATAAATTTGGGCTGGAGGAGCTTCGCGAGATATGTGCCAACAACGGCATTTTTGGTATTTTTCGAGTGGATTGCTTGACTATTTTTTAAGAGTTTGTAAGAGTCGTAGAAAAATAAAATAAAAAATAAAATGACCGTGATGAAGTAGAGTATCCATCCGTATAATAGGTTTTTTTTTAAATGTATCCTAACCTCAAAAAACGAATAACCAAATAATCCTCGATATTTCTTAAAAATTGAAGAAAATATGTATTTTTATGTCGGGAAGACATGGTAAAAATAGGCATTTTTCGAAAAAAAATTGAATTGGCCGCCATTTTTGGAAAAACAATAGTAGAGAAAAATTTTTTTATCTTAAAAAGAAGGATTTTGTGTGTACTTTTGTCTAAGAAAATTCAATCCGCTCGAAAAATACCAAAAATGCCCTTTTTTGCATATATCTCGCGATGATCCAGCCCAAATTTATTGAACACTTTTTTACAAGCTTCTCTTTATGTATAAAATCGAAAAAATTAAATAAATTTGACTTAGCTCTTATATCCATTTTCATCTAATTTCACTCCACTATAAAACATAATAATTTCAAGCGTTTTTCAGTTCACGCCTGACTTTAATTGGAATTTGTTTTGAAAAATCTCAGAACAAACAGCATAGTTTATCTTATTTCATAATATTTAGAGTAGGCCTATGGAAACAAATACAAAACAGAGCCAATTTTTAGTTACAACGATTAGTTTGATTAATTAAGATAAGGACAGTTTGCGCTGTTGTCACGTTTTATTTTTATCTGACTATTTCTGTGATTTTCTCGGCAGTTTTATGGAAACCGACTGAAATTTCAGGTTCTACCATATCTCTCTTTTATCTCATTTTTGTGAAGTTTACAGGAGAGAAGAAAAACTGATTAATTGTTCAACAAGTTCTTATGGGACTGCTTTGAGTTGTTGGCGATTGGAGCGCTCCTGGTAGACACTTGAGGAAAACTGTTGTTATCAGTAGATTCCCCGCGAAATTTCGAATCCAACTCAAGTTGGCCAAAAAAATGAGATATGCGGTGTTGCTGCTTAGACGATAAATACGATAATATTCAATAAGGTGGCTAGGTAGTTATTTCAAAAATAATAAAAATAAACTTTTGACAGCATTTTACTAAATCATATTTAGTTTATTTTCATATATTTTTATTATTAATGGTCCACCCTATATACTTTAATAAATTTAAAGCACCTAAATGTGTTTCCAGTAGTATATTTCTCTGTATTAGAATAAAAAATCTCTTACCTGGTAGGCATCCGGAATATTAACAGGCTCTCCACTCTCGGCGACATATCCCACTATCCCGGTACCTAGGGGAATTTTGATTTCTTCTTTCTTTTCAATTTCCACCAACGTGCTCTTGGAACAAACATCGAATAATTTTGAAACTAAACACCTCTCACGGCTGCTGTGACCGGAAGTGATGTGACAACCTTCGGCGCCCTTATCACCCTCTACCAGAAAAAGGGAGCCTCTATCGGCGTTGAGAAGCATGCACACGTTCTGGAGGATTTTGTGACACAACGAACGCACCTCCAGCTCATTGCAGATGTCTTTTACCTACAACAAAATAGTATCTTTAGTCATCATTAATTTTCGTATCGTTTGTAATGTCTCAAATAGTGTAATTTATGAATCAAATATCTACTTTTAACAGTTACTTCGAAAACACGAATTGTAACCTTTCTTTTGTGTATTTATTTTTTAATATCGTTGCGGAAACAAGTGTTTATTTATCAGTTAACATATTTTATCTACATGTATAGGGCATTCACTCCATATCCCTCCATTTCGGAATAAAAAGTATTTAATCGACAGTCCCAGTATTTTCCAATTCATTCTCTTACAGTTAAAACTATTTCTGATGACAAAGCACTGGCACGTTTATGTGCCATCGCTAAAAATCTTCAAGTTATTAAATACTTATTGAACTGGCAGAAAATGTACCACAGTTGGTCTGCTATACATATAACATTTTTATCTGTACACTCATTTAGCAACCGCTTGAGCTATAAACATACAATTTGGGTAGTACTTCCCTTTCGTAAGGTAGGCAACCACTATGGTCTATTTTTATGTATGAGAGAGTAATAAAACAGCATTTCTAATGCAAAACTTAGTACGGTTATTTTAAATATTTTTACGGAATAATCTAAATATTTCCTAAAATTGTCATAAATGTACCTGAGCTAATACAAGTTTTGGGTCTTTTATAACCATAAGCTATACAGAACAATAGAAAAAGGTTTGGACAGGCCAAAAGCCCTGTGTATTAAAGATAACATAGCAGTATCTTAAGATTATTTTCAATAAGTACCTATTTGCCAATTTTGTTTTTAATTTAATTCCAAGAATTTCTTACAGTAATCGAATTATAAGTAGATAAATCCCTTACCAACAAATTTCACCGAAAATGCGATTGTAGGTTTTCTATTTAGTAAGGAGGTCCAGTTGTGTATTCTTGACAGCTTACTAAATGTCGTTTAGTTGCAACATGCAAGGTGCAGTGTGCAGTCTATTGTGGATTCTAGTGTGATCATGGAAAATTTGTATTTATGTAAAAGTGTTGATGACACAGTGGAATTAATTAGTAGTACGCTTGGTGTTGGGAAATCTACGATTTACAGAGTTGTTAAAGAAGAGAAATGTGGCGAGTTTCAAACAGCACGTAAAGCTCCAAGAAAACCAAAATTTCAAATAGAAAATCATTTGAAAGAAAGACTTCGAAGGGAAGTGCATGCGTTCTTCTTTAGAAAAGAATTTCCGACAGTAGACAAAGTTCTTGCCACGGTTCGAGATGATAAGGATTACCCTGAAATGAGTCGAAGCACACTATGGAAACTTTTAAAAGAAATAGGTTTTCTATGGAAAAAGCATTCCAGAAAGTCTATTTTAATAGAAAGAAGCGATATTGTAGTATGGAGAAGAAATTACCTAAGGACTATAAAAGAAATGAGAAACCAAAGAAGAAATATATTTTATTTAGATGAAACATGGATCAACGAGGGACATACACCAAATAAATTTTGGCAAGATGAAACTGTTACAAGTCAAAGACAGGCTTTTTTAAATAATTTATCTACTGGTTTAAATCAACCATCAGGAAAGGGGCGCAGACTGATAATAGTACACATCGGTAGTTCAAACGGTTTTGTTAAAGGTGGTTTATTGACTTTTGAATCTACTCGTACCGGTGACTACCAAGAGGACATGAATGCTGATGTCTTTAAAGAGTGGTTCGAACAAATAATAGATCTTCTTCCTCAGAACTGTATAATAGTAATGGATAATGCAAGTTATCACTCGAGTCTTACAGAAAAAATGCCCACAACCAAGTGGTTAAAAAAAGATTTACAGAATTGGCTAAATTCAAAGAATATTAAGTTCCATCCCGGTTCTGTGAGAAGAGAACTGTATCATTTGTGTTCCCTTCATAAAGAGAAATTAAAAAAATATGAAATTGTAAAAAATCGTGGGATGACGGTGGTTAGATCACCACCATATCATTGCGAAGAAAACCCGATTGAACTGATATGGGCACAGATAAATGGAGAAGTTTCAAGAAAAAATAATTCTTTTAAAATGAGTGATGTTAAACAGTTGTTTTTGGAGGCTGTAAAGTAGTTTTTATATTAAAATTATTATTTATGAACGTAACGTTGTTTAAAAGTCAAAGTTTAAACCCTTATACTTACATAACCCGTTTGACACAATGTTCTTAACATACCTTGTGGAAAAATAAAATATTTTAGAAAAAATTGCACTTTTTTACCTTCAGCTGCTTAGAAGTTATAAGCAGGTTAATTAGGTGAAAATATAAGTGTACACCCGATATATTTATTATATTTATACAAAGGTTATTTCATACGAAAATACTCGAGGTATAACTTCACAAAATATTTTAACTGTCTACTATGGATTACGAACGCTTTATTATTTTAATACTCTCTCATACATAAAAATAGACTATAAGAAGCGATTTTTCGATATGAAACTCCTAAAGGGGTGAAAGAGGGTGTTTAAATTTCTATGGAAAAATGAATAAAAGGCACTTGCGTAAATAAATTAAAATGTTTGATAGCGTTTTTTAGTATAATAAAAATACTTTATTCATCCTTTTTCATCAATATTACATGATATAGGACAGGTCAAAACAAATCTAGATTAAAAATTAGACGGATAATCCTTTTCTGGGAAATAAAAACCCTTGAGGCATTGACCGCAGCTCCCCAGAGACGAAATATGGGAGTGAAATGATTTGGTTCAAAATCACTTTGAAGTTTTATTATTATTATTTTTATTAACAGTATAGTCCAGTAAACGAAGATATCTGGGCAACTGGTCCGGCCGCAACCATTTTTTTTTTAATTTGCAGGTATTCAGGTGAATATCGAATTCCCGAAATCGCAGCCACTTTGAATTTGTGGAACCGTGGGAAAATGGCTCTGGAGTTCCTGAAAATCCGTTTTTTCACGATATCTGCCGAAACATGACCCTTAGAGCATTTTTGTTCAGACAAAAAATGAAGAGCAGTTAAAAACCCACAAAAATGATCCTTATCATTTTTGTCAACAATTTGATAGTTTTCGAGATAATTAACCCTCCATTTTTAGCTCCTGCCCGGCATCTAGAGAACACGCTTTGAGGGAATGACGCCCCCAGTAAATTACAAAATTTTCAATAACTCGCGTAAAAATTAATATTTTTTCACGATTCCAAGTTTAGATGAAAGAGGGAACCTGTGGCTATAATATTGTGTTTTTTTTCCTTTAATGTATTTTTCTTTATTATTGAAAAACCCGGGCAAAGTTCGTTTTTGCTCGATTTTTGTACCCTTTCATGAATTTATTCATATTTTTTTAAATAAGAGTAATTTCACCGAATCCTTTTGAATAATGGGGCTTTGGGAGGTGCTTAATATATTCCGAAAGAGACAATAAAGAAATTTTTGGGTATTTTTATAAACAACGTGTTTTTCTAAGGGCGGGTTTCGTGGATTTTTGGAGTTCTTGTAAACGCTTCGGTTTATCGTGAATTTCTGGATAATTAATTACCAAATCGACTTTCAACGTATAACATTGAGAATATGAGAATGTCCCCTTGCCGATACAACACTCATTTTCGGCCCAAGTTCCCGAGTTACCAGGAAAATCGGGAAAATTTTTTTTCGGGACATTATTTTTTTGGGGGTTATTTTCTTTTCACGGTGAAGTTTTTTCGGGTCAAGGATGTTACTCAATAAAAGGTCACATTCTGGCCTTTTCATCGATATGTATATGACATATTTTGTTGAATGCACGAGAAAGAACTTTCGTGTAGCGTGAACGCATGGTATGGGTGCTTTCTGCTTTGTTTGTCAACAATCTACATTTTTAATATTGAAGAATTGGACTTTTTTTCACAATACATTTATTAGTGAAGTTGAAAAAGTGAAATAAGACAAAAAACCGGAAGATATTGAAGTTTTTTTAGTTGAGTTATTTTTGGAGCACAGGGTAAGGTTTCGTTTTTGTAATTTAAGTTCAGAATAAGGAACATTAATTTATTAATTTGGTGGATCTTGCTTGTTCCTCTAGAAAATGGAAGTCGGCGAGAACTCTAGAACGGATGTGTGTTTCATTTGTGATGAACCTTTGATTGAAAATGTTGTAAAGGTTGCGAAAAAGCACGGTGGCGCCTTCTACTATTGGTGCTTAGAGGCCTAAACATAGAAATTAGTCTCTTTGCAGGCCCTTGACCCCAGATTTTGATAAGGAAACGCCGGATTTCAACTTTATGAAAAAGGTAAATTTTTGACCCGCCGTTTTTGCAAAAAATATTGGCGTAGCGAAAAAATCCATAGGGACAACTTTTATAGGTAATGAACTGCTCTTCATCTTTTGTCTGCACAAAAATGCTCTAAAGGTCATATTTCGGCAGATATCGTCGAAAAACGGATTTTCGGGAACTCCAGAGCCATTTTCCCCCTGTTCCACAAATTCCAGGTGGTTGCGATTTTGGGAATTTGATATACACCCGAATACCTGCAAATTAAAAAAAAATGGTTGCGGCCGGACCAGTTGCCCAGGTTGATATGGTTTTTGGCCTTCATTTACTGGACTAGTAGTCAAATATATACAAATATACACATGTAATGATTTAAATTTATATAAAATTATTGTACCCTTCGCACATATTTTTTGGTTAATTTTTGTTATACCGATGTTTGTGTGAAGTCTCTTACTGTTGTAAACGTTCTGTTTTGTTTGTATGCCAAGAACAAGGTACCTGGTCAATATCGTGGTCAAAATCGACATCTGTTTTTTTGTATTACTTAGAAGTTGGATTTTAACCTATTTTTATACTGTATTTGAAAATCAAGAGAGAGTAAATTCCCAGAAATGTTTTGCAGTTATCAGTGTTAAAGGCAGTAAACCATAGACGTGCGTTTGCAAAATTAAATTAATATGGAAATAGAAATATTTAATTTGTTTTAGTTATTTATACCTAGATTACCAATTTTAGATAGATAAACATAATTCGTAAGTAGTAATTTAATTTGGGTAAAATGAAGAAAAAGTCAATATTATTTTAGGCATTTTGTTTTAGGCATATGTTTATTTACAAAATATGTATATAATATGTACAGATAATTACAATTATTTATAAATTAATATGAGGAGCTAAAAAAACAATTAAGTAGGTATATGAGAAAAAAAAAACCAACCGCAAGGATAAAATTTGACGAGCAACATGCAAAAAATACGACAATATTAAATCTTAAAAAATAAAAATCTAAAAATAAAATTAAAGTACATAAATTAATAATTTTAAAGTTATGGTTCCTCGCACTCTGTGTCAGAAGATTCACCATCTGATTCTAGAGAAATTACAATGGGCTCTATAGTAATATCAATTATGTTATCTAGCTCCCATATTTTTTTTTCTATTTCTGTAACGTGTCTAATACATTTTTGCCAATTTTCACTTGTTACTTCAGATATTGCCTTATTGAAGAGATTTTTAACATCTGATAATTTAAAAGTAGTGTTATTTCTGGCAACATAACCTTTAACTTGAGCCCATATTAATTCTATCGGATTCAGCTCACAATGGTAGGGTGGTAAACGAAGGATTTCAATTTCTCGTTTTTTGGCTATCTCCTCAATATTATATTTTTTATAATTTTGCTTATGTTTTTTAGCAATAGTTAACAATTCTGCCCTCAGCATTGTATTGTCAAAGGCTAAATTTTTAGAAGATAACCATTTTGCAATTTCACCCTTTTTCCATTTAGTGGTTGGTAAAGGTTCAAGTAATCTGGAGTGGTAACTTGCATTGTCCATTACAATAACCGATCCTTTTGGTATGAATTGAATCATCTGTTCAAAATATTCCTCAAACACGTCTCCATTCATTTCTTCGTGATAATCAACGGTTTTTTTTTATTCAAATAAGAGTAAACCATTCTCAAAAAAACCGTTTGTACTGCCTATATGACAAATAATTAATCTTTTACCTTTTCCTATAGGTTCCTTAAAACCAGTAGTATATCCTTCTAGAAAAGCTTGATGGGATGATTTTATATTTTTGTCTTTCCAAACTCTTCCTACACAATGTCCTTCATTAACCCATGTTTCATCTAAATAATAAATGT
Source organism: Crepidodera aurea (assembly GCA_949320105.2). Taxonomy (NCBI): domain Eukaryota; kingdom Metazoa; phylum Arthropoda; class Insecta; order Coleoptera; family Chrysomelidae; genus Crepidodera; species Crepidodera aurea. The sequence continues at coordinate 106,450,554 of OX439472.1, forward strand.
TTTTATTTTGAGCTTTAACTTGTTGTATTCTTCTGAGGTACTGTCTTCTCCAACATACAATTTCTTCAGAATCAATTAGCATTGAGTGTCTGCCCATTTTTTCAAATTTAAAGTTTAACTCATGTAACACTTTCCACAGTTTATCCCGGCTTAATGTGGGTAAATCAACATCATTCGTAATGGCTTGCAAAACTTTATCTAAAGTTGGTATTTGCCTGTTTATAAAAAATGAGTGAACAAGCTTACGAATAGCATTTTTAAAAAACTCGTCCACGTTGACTTTTAATAGTTTTGGTCTACCTGGTTTCGGCTTTGGTGAGGTTACTCCACCTGATTTTTCCTCCTTTAGAACTCTATATATTGTAGATTTTCCATATCCCATTGCCTTAGATGTTGTTTCAACTACACTGTCAATAGTGTTTGAGGGATTTTGATGTTTAAAATAGTGGTACACATTCAGTACAGCACTCTTTTCATTGAGCGATAAATGGTCTAGTTTTAATTTTTTCACTGGCGTATACTCACAAACTGCTTCCATTTTTAGTCACTACTATTTGTCACGTTTATCGAAAATCAAATAACTGCATTTCTAGAAACTATTTAAGTCAAAATATCTGTCATTAGAAGCTGTTGCCATTCGGAGGTCGTTAAATAACAATTATCCCTTTCTATTCTGGTTACGCCTATGACGCACGTTAATCCTCTTAGGCCTACTGTAGTAACAATGAAAGATCATAAAATAATGTGATAGTCCAAGAAATTTAATAAATTTTGTATTGAAATTAACAAAAACAATTTAGAATGCATTACAAATATTGAAGTTTTACCGCACGTACTGTACTATAGTTTTGCATACCGAATTACTTTTTATTCTGGGAATTTACTCTCTCTTGATTTTCAAATACAGTATAGGTACTGTTGGAAATAAATTAAATAATTTCCAACAGGGAGTATAGACATTAATCAATTGCCTAGTTGTAAACATATTTTTTAACTGTAGTATTGCAATATTGGTATTCCAACTCATATTTTTATCAAGGTAGGTACCTAAAAATTTGGTAGAACTCGAAAAAGAAATATCAGTATCCTTAACTGAGATACTACTATATTCAGGAATATCTATTCTTGTAAAAAAATGCATAAGGATGGTTTTTGTCGGATTTACTATCAGAGAATTCCTTTCACACCAACTGATAAATTCTTTTGATAAAATATTCATCTTTAAGATTAGCTCATCTGGAAATTCAGCATCAATCGCTAATGTGGTGTCTTCTGCATATATAGTATCAAATGATTAGTGCTAACATATTCAGAGAGATCATTTATGTATAATAAAAATATCAGTGGACCTAAGATTGATCCTTGAGGTACGCCAATTTCTACAGGGACTTCTGATCTTCAATTCTAACAATACTTTTTCTAGCTTCCAAATACGATTTCAGCCACGAAAGAAATTTGCCTCGAAATCCTAAATCTCGTAGTTTATTTATTGTTATATCAGTACTATAGTCTATTTTTATGTATGAGAGAGTATTAAAATAATAAAGCGTTCGTAATCCATAGGCGTACCACTTCTTTTAGTAGACAGTTAAAATGTTTTGTGAAGTTATACCTCGAGTATTTTCGTATGAAATAACCTTTGTATAAATATAATAAATATATCGGGTGTACACTTATATTTTCACCTAATTAACCTGCTTATAACTTCTAAGCAGCTGAAGGTAAAAAAGTGCAATTTTTTCTAAAATATTTTATTTTTCCACAAGGTATGTTAAGAACATTGTGTCAAACGGGTTATGTAGGTATAAGGGTTTAAACTTTGACTTTTAAACAACGTTACGTTCATAAATAATAATTTTAATATAAAAACTACTTCTTACCTACAAATCCAAATCAGAATCGAAATCAGAAGATGAACTGTCGCAACCAATATTTACAATGAGTGGCTCGATCATTTCATCAGTAATATTGTCCAACTTCCACATTTTCTCTTCTTCTTTAATCGTAGATTTACCAGTTTTCAGGCTTCACATTATTTACAGCCTCCAAAAACAACTGTTTAACATCACTCATTTTAAAAGAATTATTTTTTCTTGAAACTTCTCCCTTTATCTGTGCCCATATCAGTTCAATCGGGTTTACTTCGCAATGATATGGTGGTGATCTAACCACCGTCATCCCACGATTTTTTGCAATTTCATCAATTTCATATTTTTTTAATTTCTCTTTATGAAGGGAACACAAATGATACAGTTCTCTTCTCACAGAACCGGGATGGAACTTAATATTCTTTGAATTTAGCCAATTCTGTAAATCTTTTTTTAACCACTTGGTTGTGGGCATTTTTTCTGTAAGTATCGAGTGATAACTTGCATTATCCATTACTATTATACAGTTCTGAGGAAGAAGATCTATCCTTTGTTCGAACCACTCTTTAAAGACATCAGCATTCATGTCCTCATGGTAGTCACCGGTACGAGTAGATTCAAAAGTCAATAAACCACCTTTAACAAAACCGTTTGAACTACCGATGTGTACTATTATCAGTCTGCGCCCCTTTCCTGATGGTGGATTTAAACCAGTAGATAAATTATTTAAAAAAGCCTGTCTTCGACTTGTAACAGTTTCATCTTGCCAAAATTTATTTGGTGTATGTCCCTCGTTGATCCATGTTTTATCTAAATAAAATATATTTCTTCTTTGGTTTCTCATTTCTTTTATAGTCTTTAGGTAATTTCTTCTCCATACTACAATATCGCTTCTTTCTATTAAAATAGACTTTCTGGAATGCTTTTTCCATAGAAAACCTATTTCTTTTAAAAGTTTCCATAGTGTGCTTCGACTCATTTCAGGGTAATCCTTATCATCTCGAACCGTGGCAAGAACTTTGTCTACTGTCTGAAATTATTTTCTAAAGAAGAACGCATGCACTTTCCTTCGAAGTCTTTCTTTCAAATGATTTTCTATTTGAAATTTTGGTTTTCCTGGAGCTTTACGTGCTGTTTGAAACTCGCCACATTTCTCACAACTTTGTAAATCGTAGATTTCTCAACACCAAGCGTACTACTAACTAATTCCACTGTGTCATCAACACTTTTACATAAATGTTTGTCTGTAAATGATTTAAAACAATTAAATATTAATGTTTTTTCATTAACTGTTAAAGGACCGATTTTTTGTCGTTTACGCGGTACTTCCAAATTTTTCATGATCACACTAGAATTCACAATAGACTGCACACTGCACCTTGCATGTTGCAACTAAACGACATTTAGTAAGCTGTCAAGAATACACAACTGGACCTCCTTACTAAATGGAAATTTGTTGGTAAGGGATTTATCTACTTATAATTCGATTACTGTAAGAAATTCTTGGAATTAAAATAAAACAAAATTGGCAAATAGGTACTTATTGAAAATAATCTTAAGATACGGCTATGTTATCTTTAATACACAGGGCTTTTGGCCTGTCCAAACCTTTTTCTATTGTTCTGTACAGCTTATGGTTATAAAAGACCAATAAAATACCCAAAACTTGTATTAGCTCAGGTACATTTATGACAATTTTAGGAAATATTTAGATTATTCCTTAAAAATATTTAAAATGACCGTACTAAGTTTTGCATTAGAAATGATGTTTTATTACTTTCTCATACATAAAAATAGACCATAACCGAGTCAAAAGCCTTTTTTTTAAAGATCAAATAAGAGTGCACCCACATACCTTTGAGGTATAAAACTTTTTTGTAAGTTAAATTTGACGAATTCTAAACGGTCTATTGTATTGTACGGAAAATATAATATTTTTATCAAAATGGGACCAAGAAAAGTTCTAGACAAGCGCGTCATTGCCACATTAGTAATTTTCTAATATTTACATAGCTCAAAAATGACTTTACATAATAATTACACTGTACCAATCGCAACAGAATTGTTGAAATGCAAACTACTCGAACAATATGTTGCAGATGAATGCAGCAATTATACTAACCGGCTTAGCGAAAAGCCGATTCGGAATTATATTGTTTTTGTCGGTCTTAAATCCGATTATGTTCTCAATTAGGGATGAGCTTCGAACGTACATTATGACAGCTGTTGGGACGTTAAGCACACGTTTATTCCGGAATTTCTTTTCTTATCCTAAAGATAAAAATTAATTTTTAATCTTTGACGTGAAAGCAATTGTTTTCAATATACAGAGTGTTTCGGAATGTTTTTGCAGAACCTGGGGCGCTATGTGTCAAATCTTTAATGATTTTTTCATAAAAGTTGGTCCTAATTTAGCAAAATATATGAAAAAAGATACCGAAAAAAAGAAAACAAATCCATTCTCTTTATTTTTAAAACCCACGGACTCTAATGAGGTACAAAATATTATACAACAACTAAAAAACAAAAAATCCCCAAGAGATAATAACTTGAGATCTGAAACGCTTAAAATAATTTCTCCATACTTATATCGCAGATCCAATCGTGTACTTAATCAACAAATCTTTTAAATGGTTTATTTGCAAATTTGTTAAATTTATTCTTATTGTGTTATTTGTTGGCCAATTTCGAATTTCAAACAGGTATGATGTTATGCTCACATCAAAAGCTCTATTAAATGGACTAAATTAATTAGCATAACTGAAAACGATAGCAATTAACTCAGAATTTAATATCTAACCAGAGATAGAGATTTAGAGTAAACTTGGAATACTACAGTTATAACAAAGCATCAACTATAATCATCATAGTTCGAAATCTGTTTATAACACCTAGCAAATGTCTGTTTCGGACATTAAATCTCATTACAATGAAAAAGAAAGTCCCATATCTGAGTCCCTAAAGCACAATCTCAATGAGACCTTAATACCATTTTATCACACCACATAATGTCCCACTTTATCGAATGCCATCACAACAGAATATCAGATAATGGGTCAGCCTACAGGCCGTTAAGGCTTCAGGGGCGGATCGCGTTTGAAAAAAAGGTCGTGAAAATATTGCAGCGGTTAGGCGGCGACTGAGAGACCAATAAAAAAAGTAGCTAAAACGTAAATAAATCAAGGGAGTAGTGTATAAACTAGCTAACTAAAAATTAGGAGTTCTGTAAATATCAGGTTCCAAGAAAACAAGGCTTATTTAAAATATGGAATAAGTGAGAAATCCAGTATAGCCAAACTGGGGTTAAAGGTAATCAACAGCTACAAAAACATGTAAATTGACAAGAATTTACAGGAAAAGAACAACTAGAAACGTTGGTATAAAACTCAATATTGTGTAACCAAACTGAAAAGGTTTACTCCCACCCACAACGTTAAAAATCGGTACTATTATCTCCAAAATTACACCTTATAAAATGATATTAGTCAACAAACGAACGGACTGGCAAAGCTTCAAAATCAAACTTGAACGGTTAATTAATCTCTCGGTTCCGTTGAGAACAGAAGAACAACTAAATCAGGAAGTCGAACGTTTTGTCAAAGATATTCAACAAGCAGCTTGGGAGAACACCCCTGATTTTAAATACAAAATAAAAGGAAATAATTATCCAAAAGAAATCAGAGACGTTATACTAGAAAAAAGAAAAATCAGAAGAAAATGGCAACAGTCCAGAGCACCAGCTGATAAAACAGCTTTAAATAATGCAACACAACAGTTAAAACAGGAAATTCAGCGTATTAAAAATGAATCGATTGATGAGTACTTGAGTGAATTAACTAATGACAGCAGTACCGATTATTCACTCTGGAAAGCAACCAAACGATTAAAAAGTCCTATTACATAACCTACCAATTAGAAAGGAAGACGAAATAATATACAAAAAGCAACCAGATTCGCAGAACACTTAGAAAAGACTTTCCAGACCAACGATGGTAAAGAGACCCAAGACTGGAACGAACCAGAACAGGAAGATTCAGTCATTAGACCTACTTCTCCAAAAGAAGTTTATGTGGAAATCGAAACAAATATAAATCCTAAAAAAAGCCCCTGGATTTGATCTCATTACCGGGGAAATCTTGAAACAACTCCCACGTAAAGCTGCTGTCAAACTGACCAACCTTATCAATGCATCATTTAGGATGAGATACGTACCTCAGCTATGGAAAGTAGCAGAGGTTATAATGATACCTAAACCAGGTAAACCTCCCCAAGAAGTAACGTCATACCGACCCATCTCTTTGTTGCCTGTTATTTCGAAACTCTACGAAAAATTGCTTCTTAAGAGATTAAAACCTACCATAGAAGAAGAGGACCTGATTCCCTCCCATCAATTTGGTTTTAGAGAAAAACACTCAACGATCTACCAGGTGCATAGAATCACAGACATAATTCAAAAGTCTTTAGCGGAAAAGAAAGTATTAAGATAAATGAAAATAAATCTGTTCATGTTAACTTCACTAATAAACGAAACCAACACATTCCCATAAGAATAAATAACGCTCAGATTCCCTATGCTAATACAGCAAAATATCTTGGAATACCACTCGACGCTAGACTTCGCTGGAAAGTCCACATTAAAAAGAAGTACTTGGTATAAAATATAAAAAAATGTATTAGTTATTAGGAAGAAACTCCAAGTTGTCCACACATAACAAACTGCTCCTCTACAAGCAGATATTGAAACCCGTTTGGACGTATGGTAGCCAGCTTTGGGGCTGCGCCAGTAAAAGTAACATTCAAGTTATCCAACGTTTTCAAAACAAAGTATTAATGCCATTTCAGACCGGAGTAACGTTACGTTACAGGATGTGACAGACTTTTTAGGAAATCTGTTCTCTTGATTTGAAATCTGGCAATTCATACCGCAAAGAAAAACATCTGCAGATTCTGCAGACGAGACAGACTAGTCTGCGACGATCGCTTTGGGACCGATTTTTTGAAAACGTCTGTGGCATCTGTGGAGTCGCGCATGCGCAAACAACACGTTTTCAGTGGTAGCGTTGCTGTCGGCAAGTATACGATTGTGTTGCTATTGCCAATCTTTCACTGGTGCTTATCGTCTTCCTGCAGTTTGTGTCCTTTTTCTTAATGTCGCTTCCGATCATACCTAATACCTCTTGGAACTCAGGTTTACTCAACCGAAAGTAGGTTCTGAAGCGATCATCTTCGAGCTGTAAGTCGTCCATCGAATGATGGTATTCACCGTATCGTATGCGTCTTCTGTTAATTGGATGTGCTCGGTTGGTGAGCGAATACAACAACACCAGTTCGTCATCACTACTTGAAGTGTCGTCTTCATCTTCCAACCAACACTTTTCTAAAACACGGTATCACACCACGGAGGACTGGCCATTGAGCACCTTTCAACTTAAAATTTTAGTAGTGACTGACCAAATATCTGAACACCACTGTGTAGAACTGGCGGACAGGGCCCGGAAAACGTCTGCTGCTGTGTAACGTAACGTTATGTTACGTTACAGGACATAACGTCACAGATGGTCGGTCTGAAATGGCCGTTAAGCATGTCGATGCACCCTGGTACTGTCGCAACAGTGATCTTCATAGGGACGTGGATGTAGAAACTGTTGACAAGACTATATCTAAATCTGCCAGCAGCCATGAACAACGGCTGCTCCAACATGGGAACGTTGAGGTCATCCAGCTCCTCGATAATACCAATTTAGTAAGAAGACTCAAGAGGACCAAACCTTTTGGACAGTTCAGTGAGAGTGCTAGTTACAAACAGAGTATTGTGCGGATTTTGTGTTACACGTTACCGGTAGTGTTACTAAAATTATCAGATCTTAAGGTACACTAGTGAGTAGGACCTTAGTATTTAAGAATTCTAGTTAAGTTAGGTTAGAACAAAATTGCGTATTGATCTTCATGATCAGATTGTAATTATAGAAAACATTCCCACATAGTGTTTTTGCTACGAAAAATAAAATAAAATGATATTAATGGCAGAGAAAAGAACATTTTAATTGACAGGCATAAACCTGATGTTTCCCCAAAGAACTTCCAATAGTCATGAATGATCTAGATCTAGACAATCATATTCTGTGCCAAACTTAAAAAGATAGAAATTACGGAAAATTTTACATGAATTAGAAGTCATTTGGGTCATTTTTTACCAATTTAAAATGAATATTATTAAGTAACATAGGTCGATTTTTAAACAGCTGGTTAGGCGTAAATTAATTGGGTAACTACCACCTTACGCTGAACAAGAAATTCATCTACAAGGTAACGATGAAATCTGCACGTTCTACTACGGTCTCGCAACGTAATGGCTATCTAAGCCGTCCCTAATATCTCCAAGACAAGCCACTGGATGCGAAGCTCTCCTTGGAGATCCTTAAAAAACTTCCCATCTTCGTCCTAAAATTTGTCGTCCCTTCTTTTTATATCGTTGAAAAACAGTTGTTATGCCATGAATGTCCGAACAAAGGGGTCGTAAATTTCTTGTGGAATCTGGGGTTTTTGAGGCACATATAATAATATAGGCGTCTGGAATAAACGCGGATTCTTTAATAACTGTTGATGGGTTGAAGAGAAAATTAATCGAAATTTATGGGATGCAATCAACGAGATTCCTCTCTACGGATTATGAGACTTTACAGAAATCGAGTGAGACTTCGTATTGTTTTTTCCTCTGGAGAGCGAAGATTTTTATTTAATTAAATATTTAGTCGAGAAGCATAGAAGAGTATTTCTAGTTTGAAAGGTCCTTACAAAAATTTAACCATTACATTTTTTGTTCAAGGCTTGTACAGTGTTTAAACGGTATCATTGCAAATATTAAAGATAATATTAACTGTAATGACATTTTCTAGTATTTTTTTGTGTTTTATTTTTTGTATTTTATTTATTGCTGTTGATTAAAAGACTCTGAAAATTGTGTTCTGCAATTGAAACTAAACAATCCTTTACCGAATAACCAAGTAAGAAAATAAAAATAAAATCACTTGAGTAAAAACGTTAATAGAAAGTTAAACACTTAGAGTAAATTGGGTCCACCAAACCAGAAGAATACGACTTTAACAAACTACCTTTGTTGACCATTGACTGTATCTTTATTTTTCCAGGAAATTCGAGACAATGAAAGTACACTTCGTAAAAGCCAATGCATGTAACCATGAAACCGTTTTTGAGAGAGAAAAATCTTGATTTTCTAATAGAGAAATGTTTTCATTTTGTCTAAAGTTTTTGTATGAATTGAAACTGTGCCAAATTGTAGGGCATTCGGTAAGTCCAGTTGGTAGCTGACACGATCTGTATCTCAAAAATAAATGGTTTAAATTATATAGGTCATACTAAGGGAATATTTAGGAAACTTAATACTACATCAGACGGTTATTTATAAGGTAGGTATTGGAATAATCGGGACGATGTCCAACTTTTAGGGCAGAAAATTACCAATATGTACCAGACGTCCCAACATGATTTAATCGTACATACGTATGTATCGTGTAAGTTATTAGTTGGATATACTGTATCCTTTCCACGACTAATTCCCTCGTCTTAATTTCCACCAATCACAAACGCGCAATTTTGAATTACAAATGGTTTCTAGATGAAAAAACTGTAGCAGTTTTTTCGAGTTTACCCGCTGTTGAGGGTTCTGGAATAAACCCTATGTTGTGCCAGTTTCCCAGGACGACCAACAATGTGTTATCGCCTTTTTAAACTGCATCGTAGTTCTAAGTGGACTGTATTTCTTTTTCTTCCCCACTCCATGGACAAAAACAACTACCACCTTTATTTAACGATTTATTTTAAGTTAAATAAATAAATAAATAAATAAATAAACAACAACGTAACAAAGGATTACATTAACTGGTAATCAATGAAAAAAGTATTATAAGTACCCTATGTGCTTAACAAACACTAGCACATAGGTAAAAACTAAAAAGAGCGCATCAGTCAGAAAATATTTTTTGCGTGTGGTCTGAGTGAGTGATGAATAGACACTGTTTAAATTCTCGAAGCACTGAGTTTTGATTTGAATATAGAATGAACAATAAAGTGGACCGCTTGATTGCAGCTAAGTCCCACTGGTTTGACGAGGCCTTGTTGCCCCGGAGCGTCGCTGTGCACTGATTTAAGATCTGCGAAGTTTGTCGGTTTCAAATTTATCCCTTCCCGGCTCGCGATTGTTCTAGAAAGCATGTAAAATTTTTTCTATTGTCTAGACGAGACGGTTAGATATATGGCGTGATATTATTATTGTGCAATAGAATAAAAAACTTATTTGACGATCCCGCTTCCTGGTCTGAGTGCTGTTTGCAAATGTATTTTGGTGCGGCGTTGCCGGTTGAATGAGTTTATCTGTTTAATTGTCTGAAAATGAAACACCCGAGACAATTTAATTCATGTACAAAAAATCCCATAAGCCGCGTGATTTTGTCATTATGATAGCGAAAAAGTTTGCCCTAACTTTTCCAGCGACAATAACGGAACCTAACTTTTGAAAGCATGACAACCAGCATTGTAATAGTATATTACACACCGAGGTGGGAAGAATTTCATTACTGTCGAAGGGTTAGCTATGATCTCGAGACAGGAATGGAACTTCTTACCGAGGTTTGTATACTATTTTATTTGCAACCATCATATTTCGATCAAAATTAATAAATCTTTGTTTCGTTCTGAACATACCTAAAATATTACATTTAATAAAAAAATTACCAGGCATTTTACTCAGAATAATCAAGCAGGTACCTATATTGTTACTGTTGCTATGTGGTAAACAACTGTCACCAATATAAATAAATGTCGGATGGATATTAAGTTCGCGAATAATAAATTGAGAAAAATGTCCTCCGATGTCTTCTGAAGCTGTTGCAAGTAGTTCACAAACCTAAGTAATTCAACAGCAAAGTAATTTGTCGACCAAAAAGATAACTGTTGGAGACGCCAGCGCTGGTACTGTCCTAAATATTTCTATAAACGCTTATAATAATTCAAATTTAACCATTAATTTCAATAAGTAGTTTGTTGTATTTTAGTTCATTGTTGTTTTTTATTGTTTGCCATTAAATAGGTACTATAATATTTGTCAATGTGTTATATTTTTAAATATAAAAAATATTCATCTAGAATAGATGAGAAAAATATTCACGATCAGGGCGGGAAGTAGAGGTGTGTAATATGACACTTTCTAACCTTCAATGACGTTAGTAATGACAGCATTGCATATATGGTTGTAAATAAACAAATTTTTGATGACGTTATGTCAATTTTTCTCAAACTTGCGTTGTCAGAAAAGTTTTGGGGAAATGTCGCGATTTGGAGAGTCTTCGAGTGGAGAAATTGAAAAAGCCATCAATGATAATGTTTGGAAAAAAAATATGAACTCATTGCAGAAACTTCCACTGAAGAGTTAGCTTCTATTTTATGTGACTGGGCATTCAACATGAAGAAGAACAATGGAGAAGATTATAAAGAGAGTACAGTCAAGACGATTTGGAACACTTCAGCAAAAATGTTACAAGAGAAGTACTTTAAAGATTATAAAAGAATTTTTAATCCGTTCACGGACATACAGTTTAAGAAAGCGAGAAATGGACGCGACACAAAACCTCAAAATTTTACAAGCAATCCCAGAAAAAAGGAAGGTAAGTTCTAATGCTCTCACAAAACGAGAAATTTTTGAAATGGAGTGAAGAAGAACCTGTAGGCCTCCAAAGAAAATTTTATCACATTGCTGCGTATGAATTGGCTTGGAGAGGTGGAGAAGCAGCAAATTGTAAGGTATTCTATTTTAAAATCGAGACAGACAACCGTGGAAGAGAGACCGGAAGAGTTGAATATAACCCAGTGTTTTCGAAGACAGCACAAGGAGGAAATCAGAAGTTGGCCGACAGTAAATGGTTGGTAGCAAACACTGCAGAAGATTGTGTTTGTCCAGTAAGATTGTTTAAACAAATTATGGGAAGACGGGGAAATCCTTTCTGGCAAAAAACAAATTCGAAAGGATGGTATAAGAATTCTCCTATTGGGAAAAACGAAATATCTAAATGGACCAAATCTTCGGCGAAAAATATTGGACTTGATATCAAGCGGGTGAAAATTACGAACCATTCTGACTGAATTGTCCAGGAGTGGTATAGGTGAACAAAAACTTGTGAAAATTACGGGACATAGCAACCCATCGTCATTAAAACCGTACACCTTCAGTTAGATCAAGAACATCATAGAGAAATCATTGGTTCTATTCGTACTACCACCCAGGAAACAGTTACTACCACCGCTCAAAATACTAGCATGCAGCAAAATACTAACAAAAGACACGAAAGTTCTGAAAATCAAGCTATTTTTAATAATTGGGTTTTTAATAATTGTACTTTTCCGTTAAATTAAATAAACTAATTTACATCTCATTTTTTAATTTATTGATTTACATATTCATTAAAATGTCTTACCGAATTACACTCTAGCTTTTTTTTTGAGTCGAAATAAACTTGACATTTATAATTCGAATTTTGTTGCCATTAGGTAATTCAACTCAAAAAACTGCCAGGCAACAAAATTCTTATTGATACATGTCAAGTTTACTTCGACAAAAAAAAGCTTTCGTGTTATAAGTGAAAGTGTTATAAGTGAAAAAACTGTATGACAGCTCCTGTCAGTAGTTTTTTCGAGTTTACCCGCCGCATAACTTTACAGCTGTTGTCATCAAAAATTACAATACCTTTGATAACAAATAATTATGGTCTCCTAGGACACCAGAAATCAATTTTTCTGATTTTATCAAAGTATGAGTATGAAGATCAAAAATTTAATCTATAAAATTTGAGAGGACATGTGGTATTTGGAAGGGGATTATTTTTTTAATCATTTTATATTAAAAACAGAGAACATAGTCATTTATGCAAAAGACACTTTACACACAAATGTTGAAAATTTTCTTTATCAATTTAAATTGAAACATCATGATGAACTGTTATAGTTTTAAATACAGGGCCACCAAGGCATACGGGATTGCGTTTGGCTTAATATTCGGGTATAGAGTATGGAAACCGAAAATTTGATCTATAAAATTTGACAGGACGAGTGGTATTTTGAAAGATTATTTTTTGAATCATTTTGTGTTAAAAACAGAGAAAGACACTTTACACTCAAAAGTTCGATATTTTCTTTTACATTTAAACGCCAAATATTACAAACGTAATATAAGTTGCCTATCTAGTAGTAGGCATTTAAGATTATTTATTAAGTGTAACGTTTAGACGTTTTGACATTATGTCAGTTTTAAACGAATTTATGGATGGAGCTGTGTTGTATTGACAATAAACGAATAAAAACAGGTTAGTTTATAAATATATTTTGAAATTTAGTTGTTAACATAGATTTGCAATATATTTTAGTATAATAATAATTGATAAATGTTTACATTTGACATCTCAAAAAAGGTAAACACAGTTTAATCAAAAAACAAAAACGACGAAGCGGTTTTATCAGTATAAAACACAATGATTGGTTAGGATCCTGAGCTGTTATTGGCTGAAACCACAAAATCTGACTGTTTTGACAGATGAAAAAAATAATCAGTATAAAACACAATGATTGGTTAGGATCCTGAGCTGTTATTGGCTGAAACCACAAAATCTGACTGTTTTGACAGATGAAAAAATAATCAAAGGTAATACCACGAGTCCTCCAAATTTTATCGATTAAATTTTTGGTTTTCACGAAAACGGCTTTATTTGGAAAAACCACGAAAACAAACTGATTTTATCTTAAATCAGTTTGTTTGAGTGGTTTTGCCTAAAATAAAGGCGTTTGAGTATGAAGATCAAAAATTTAATCTATAAAATTTCAGAGGACGAGTCGTATTTGAAAGGATTATTTTTTGAATCATTTTGTATTAAAAACAGAGAACATAGTCATTTATGCAAAAGACACTTTACACACAAATATTGAAAATTTTCTTTACCAATTTAAATTGAAACCTGAGCTGTTATAGTTTTACATACAGGGCCACCAAGGCGATTTTTTGACTGGCTACCCCGCGAAATGGCGCCGTAAATAAAAGCGAAGAAGAAGAATGAAATGAAGTCTTTCTTAATTTAATTAATTTTAAGTTTAGTGTTAAAGTGAGGTATGTAAAAATGTTAAAGGCGTTTTGAAATAAACTAATAAAAACAGGTTAGTTTACAAATACATTTTGAAATTTGGTTATTAACATAGATTTGCAATACATTTTAGTATAATAATAATTGATAAATGTTTACATTTGACATCTCAAATAGGTAAACACAGTTTAATCAAAAAACAAAAACGACGAAGCGGTTTTATCAGTATAAAACACAATGATTGGCTAGGATCCTGAGCTGTCATTGGCTGAAACCACAAAATCTGACTGTTTTGACAGATTAAAAAATAATCGTCAATAAATATTGTATTATTGTTTTTAAACAGTGCTACTCAGCTTATGTAGTGAAAAGGAGTCGCTTTGGAAGTGATTCTATGACTAATATTAATCTGGCGATTGAGAAAATTGTACCGTACAATAACGTTAAAACCCATACGTCAATATGGAAACAGTTTACTGAATTCTGCAAGGAAAAGAAATACGAACTTTTGGAAACTACAAATTTAGAGCAACTAAACCTAATCCTGAAAGATTGGGTGTGGAATATGAAGAAAGAAAACGGTGAAAATTACAAAGAACTAGTTGTGAAGACAATGTGGAACACCGTTGCAAAAAAATTCAAGAGATGTATTTTATGAAGAGGAAAATAATTTTTGGTCCATTTAAAGATATATATCTTCAAGTATAGTAGGAAAGCTCGTAATGCGAAACGAAGGAATTTGCAGATGTGCGCCAATAAAAGAAAATCCAGCTCTACTTCATTAAAATTGAAATAATACTACGCAATGGTTTTATTATGGAACGAAGACACTCCGGTGGGACTCCAACGAAAATTTTACCATATCGCTTCAGTAGAACAACAACATTAATGATTTACCTACATCCAACGTTATCAATGAGTTAACAAAGATTTCAAACAGTACTCCTAATGTGTACCAAAATTGCAATTTATATTTTAATTGTACCATAAATAATTAAGTTTGTAGTATTTTGTGATTAAATAAATTACCTGTTTTTCAGTTTTCAAATTAATACCTACATATTTATTATGTATGCAGAATAATCCGTTACTCATGAAATAGTCTTGTCAAATACCATTCGGGCATCTAATTTTTCCTGTGAATAAAATCGAAAAAACATTCGTGCAGGTGCCTCCAGCACTAATGCTTCTTGTTAAAATATTACTTAGCAACGTGTTTTTTCGATTTTTTTCGGAAAAATTAGATGCCCTATGATATTACTTACGAAAATCTAATTTATATAGCTCTCAAAATAACAAATAGCACACTCTTTCTACGTTATTCGAAACAAAGAAAAAAACTATAAGACGTTATCGTTTTCAGTCTGGTCAAGCCGACAAGAGCAGTTCTTTTTGTAATTATGCTTTATTATTTCCTTTTTCCTTTTGTTTACGAAAAGCACCAACAAAAGCTGAATTATTTTTTTTTTCGAAAAGAAAGCTTTGTGAAATATCACCGAGCAGAAACTAAATCGCCGATCATCAATAAAAATTGACTGAGGACTTCTGCGGTAGACGATACGATAATTCTTCTAGTGAAAATAAAATGAACAACGAGATAATATTATAACAAAGAAAGACAATACAAAAAGTAAATAAAATAAAATTATTATATGATTTCTGAATTAGTATTATAAATTCATAAGTGCCACAAGGTTCAATTTTAGGACATTTACTGTTTATTGCTCCAAAAATACAAATTTGTATTTTTCTCGCCTACTTATAACCGTGTACAAAGTCTGACAGTCCTTACATCAAATAATTGAAAGACTTTCAATGAAGCGGTGATTCTTTATTATCGTTTTCACTTACCAGTTCAAAAATGAGATCTTTCTCGTCCATCTGTCTGAGTTCGTGCCTAGACCTCCTCTGCCTCCTTCCAGGCATCGGGCTACTAGTTCCTGCTGGTGACTGATTTTCGCTCGTAAGAAACGTCGGTTGTCCATCGATGGTATTGATCATCGGTTTGAGAAGACCACCGCGTTCAAATTCATGTGCGGATATCTTGCGCACTGGTGTGGTGGCACCGGAGCTCGCCCGCGATTGGTTGTTGTGAGTTGGAGATGCCAGTTCCACGCTGGACGAGGTAGGGGTGGCATGGGACACTTGCCATTGCTCGACGATTTGACGGGTGGCTTTCCTGAAACAAAACATTTTTTTCTAAATATTGTATGTAGCGTCCAGCTAATTGAGCGAAGGGCAACATTTTTTTTTCTTTAACGCTGTGTTAAGAGATATTCGAAAATTATTTTAGTATAGTTATTAGAAAGGTTATGTAGTAAAGGCAAAAAAGAAATCAATTTGGAAAAAATTTATTCCTATGCTCCATCCCTGACCTCTTCCAACCCAGTAAACACAGGATATCCGATGGACATCCATCAAAAGTCCATAATTGGTCCATATGGACATGGACCAGAAAAGGACGTCCAATGGATGTCTAGTGGACATCGTTCATGGACATACAATGGATAACCATTAATGGACATCCAATGGATATCCTTTTCTGATCCATGTTCTTATGGATCAATTATGGACCTCTGATGGACCAATTAACTTCGAAATAAATTTGACCAATTGGTAGCATTGTTACTGTTGGCATTCCTGTGAATAATTTTAACATCACAACTGACAATTGGCAGGTTATTTATTTGGTTCCAAGTTCTAATGGATTGTTCTTCAAAAAAGAAAAGAGATTTGTGTTTTGATCGCCAGGTAAGAAACGTCATACGAAAGAAGTACTTAAACAAAGTCTATAAGAGGACTTATCTTCTACCAGTGACGCACAAATCCCTCCATCAATAAACCTCCATCAGAGTTCCAGATAACATTCAAGAAATGTCCATCGCAGATCCAATTATTGTCCATTTTGGTACAGTTCACGTCCAAAATATGTCCATTTATAAGTCCAATAAACCTCCATCAGAGGTCCAGATAACATCCATGAAATGTCCATCGAAGATCCAATTATTATCCATTTTGGTACAATTCACGTCCAAAATATGTTCATATTAAATAAAAAATGGACATCCAGTGGACATCCCTTGTCCATCAAACGACATCCAATGGATGTGCATATTGTACGTTTTGGATATACATTGGACATTCATTGGATGTCCTTGTGTTTATTGGGAATGCATTTAAAAACTGTAGTGTCAAGTGTACATGAACATTCCACTACTAATGGAGTTTAGATTCTCTAAGTGTTCAACGGGAGTTGGAAAAGCAACCATTTATATAATTTGAAGGAAAGAAAAGTTATATAATACCTCCGACGAAGAAAACCCATACAAATAAGCGATACACCGAAAGTCTTGTAGAAACTGAAATATTTACATTTTTCTCTTTTCAACAATCTGGTATAACAACTGTTTTGAACCACTGTCATTACAAAAGTGATATCATGAATTTTGAAATAGACTGTAATCATTCGAGCGACCAGATCCTATCATCAGACTAAACATTTGGGAGATAAATAGGAGATGATCTGATGCTTTTACACTTCAGTCAGAAGATTGTAAATGGGTCAGGGACGGTACACAGGGACCTACTATCGAATTATAGTTGTGCTTTCAGAGGGCTAATAAAAAGTTAAAAGCAATTATAGACAGGACTGAATGGACTGACAAAAAATACTACAACCTTCAAGGTCTGGTATACAGACGGATCCAAAACCAAGGAGGGAGTAGGAGCAGGGATATACTCCAAAAATCTAAGAGTTAGCCACTGCTATGCCTTAGATGGTAATGCTACGGTATTTCAAGCGGATATATTCGCAATTGTGCAATGCGTCAGAGAAAGTAATAGGAGATGTCTCAAAAACCAACAGATCCTAATAATGTCAGACAGTCGACAGTCGGGCGGCACTGAAGGCAATTTCAAGCCAGGAAGTGACGTTCAAACTGGTATGGGAATGCATCGAAGAACTGAAAGTCCTAGGAGACCAGACCAGAGTAGTGCTGGCCTGGGGCATCGATGGAAATGAAAAAGCTGATCAACTTGCAAATAGGGGAGCAGAAGAAATACCCGATACAGAACAGACCCCCGGAGTGTGCAGTCCGAGGGGCTATAAAAACCTGGATCAGGGAAAGACACTTTCAACACTGGCAAAATATGTCAGGACAAAAGCACGGAAAATCCTTCTTAGGAAAACCGTGTTCTAAAAGAAGAGCTGAACTACTCTTAATGAGCAGAAGTAAGCTGAGAGTGATAACAGGACTCATGTTTTAACAGACACCCATTAAAAGAACTGGACTGGGTGGAATAATATATGGGCAACAAACGCAATAAGCCAAAAGGCTTCAGCGATATCGGAGATCTTGAATCAGACGGGCCCAGATAAATAGGAGATGATCTGATGCTTTTACACTTCAGTCAGAAGATTGTAAATGGGTCAGGGACGGTACACAGGGACCTACTATCGAATTATAGTTGTGCTTTCAGAGGGCTAATAAAAAGTTAAAAGCAATTATAGACAGGACTGAATGGACTGACAAAAATACTACAACCTTCAAGGTAAGGTCTAGTATACAGACGGATCCAAAACCAAGGAGGGAGTAGGACCAGGGATATACTCCAAAAATCTAAGAGTTAGCCACTGCTATGCCTTAGATGGTAATGCTACGGTATTTCAAGCGGATATATTCGCAATTGTGCAATGCGTCAGAGAAAGTAATAGGAGATGTCTCAAAAACCAACAGATCCTAATAATGTCAGACAGTCGACAGTCAGGCGGCACTGAAGGCAATTTCAAGCCAGGAAGTGACGTTCAAACTGCTATGGGAATGCATCGAAGAACTGAAAGTCCTAGGAGACCAGACCAGAGTAGTGCTGGCCTGGGGCATCGATGGAAATGAAAAAGCTGATCAACTTGCAAATATGGGAGCAGGAGAAATACCCAATACAGAACAGACCCCCGGAGTGTGCAGTCCGAGTGGCTATAAAAACCTGGATCAGGGAAAGACACTTTCAACACTGGCAAAATATGTCAGGACAAAAGCACGGAAAATCCTTCTTAGGAAAACCGTGTTCTAAAAGAACAGCTGAACTACTCTTAATGAGCAGAAGTAAGCTGAGAGTGATAACAGGACTCATGTTTTAACAGACATCCATTAAAAGAACTGGACTGGGTGGAATAATATATGGACAATAAACGCAATAAGCCAAAAGGCTTCAGCGATATCGGAGATCTTGAATCAGACGGGCCCAGATGAAAAAAAAACATTTGAAAGATAAATAGGAGATCATCTGCTTTTACACTTTAATCAGAAGATTGTAAATGGGTCAGGAACGGTACACAGGGACCTACTATCGAATTATAGTTGCGCTTCCAGAGGGTTAATAAAAAGTTAAAAGCAAAAAAAAAATAGCTCTGCGGCCGCTCTCTATTTTTAGCCAGTGCACACCTCACACGACCCGTCAATACGGCATTGTAATGTGAAGTATATGCTTTTCCAACAAAGTAATATTTTACTAACCGTTTCATTTGTGTCCTTGTTAGATGCAATTTTCTGAAAAAGGAAAAGGAAAAAAGCAACTTTTAGTTAATTTTCGTGAAAAAAAATTAAAATAAGAAAAGCGGGTGAATGAAATGTAGAAGGATGATATGAAGTAAATGGTTGCTCAAAAAAAGTTGTTCAAATCACCAACGAGTCTCTATAACATTTATTAACATCAAATATTTTATGACCCGAATAAAAATTTTGAGAACTCATTAATTTTATTTACATTCCAGATCTTCTTGAAATCTGATAACAGCGATAGAAACGTTTAGTTCAAAAATGCTCCATTCCACAAATAGAAGATAAAACCAAAAATTATGAAAAAATACAGTTGGCAGGATGTGAAGTACACAATAAATTATTTTCCTGGTATTGCATGTTCTAAAGAAATCAAAAGTCATAAAAATTGCAGGAACAAATTAATTATTTTTATATTTGCACAGTGAACCAAGGCAATGTTTTTTAACTATTTATAGTACAAATAATTTTATATTTAACCACACTAATAGTACCTACAGTTGAAGGATTTAAGCCGCACTTTACATTCCAGACCCACTTATAATTTTAGCTTCAGAAGGACACAATAACGATAGGGTGGTTCTGTTGAACAACTGACCCTATCCTTTAACAAGATAAATGATTTTTTTTTCAACTTTATTATAGTTTTTATTGTATAAGGGGTTTTAAAATAAATAAATAAAAGCAGTAAAATTCACGAATACCTACTTTATTAGAATTTAAATAATCACAAATGAGGTATGACTGTCACGTGAAGAGAATCATGCAAGGATTGAAATTTTATGCCAATATGACGATTTTAAAATCGACCTATTCGGTCGTTTTGCTTATTTTTCAGAAACTGGTTAATTGAACACGGTAAAAGAGAATTTTCTTTACGTAGTAATTATTTGAAAATTTGCTAACTTGCTTTTAATTATTTGGAAATTTGCTAACCTGCTTGCTAAGTGTTGTTGGTTCTAAAATTACTCTTTAATTTTCTGATAATGCCACAAAATTATATCCTGAAATATAATGACGTCGCTGTAACACGATTTAAACAATTTAAGAGAAGTTTTGTTGGAAATGAGCTATTTGTTTCAACAATTTATTCCTAAACTTTTTGGAGAAAAAAAAAACACATAAATTGAAGGTTTGAAATATATCTTTAAGTAGGTACTCAAAATGCTCTAACCATTAAAATTAAGAAACCGTTGCAATTCGAGTACTTAAAGGATTAAATCAGTTGGGCAAAATTATGAAATCGATAGATTAACTACCCCCAACCTTTAATGTACTTGTTGGTACCTGAATTGAGAATATTTATTTCTAGTATTCATTATTTCGTTCTTTGCAAAGCGAAGTGCTCCATGAGTTAGTTAGATCGAGACATCAATTTTTGAGCTTATTTTTTGGGTGATTTTTTTGCCAACGAAATTTTTGAAATAATGCCAAATGATGAACTCGTGATTTCGTTTTGCGAGTATATTGTGGAGGACGGAGGTATTCTTGCCACCAGATATACCTGTACCGTAAAGGATACGGGTAAACGTGCCACCAACCAAAAGGGTTCTTTAAAATTACACAGGCATTCGTGCCACTAAAAAGTTGCCTGAAATTCAGGCTTAAGTAAATTGTTTTTTATATTACTTTAATTAATATACTTAATGGGTATTACCAGCTAGAAATGGGAAAATAAAATAATAATACTCTATAATTTAAAACCTTAATTTATATTACGAAAAAAATTTACACATTTAAACCATATAATGAATGGTTTGATAATAATTGTAGAAAAGCTGTGAAAGATAAAAATGTAGCTTATAAAACTTTTGCATTTACAAATGAGGCAGATGATTGGGACAACTATAAACTAAAAAGAAACGAATGTGTTAGGATCTTGAGGGAAGCCAAACGTAATTTTTATGAACTAAATATAGATAAAAACAAGGGAAATCCAAAGTTAATGTGGAAACATCTCAAACAAATAGTTGGCACCAAAAATTCGACAAGCAACATTCATAGTTTGGTATGTGAAGGGATAGAATATAATGATAGTTTTGCGGATGTTTTAAATCAATATTACGTGGGTAGCATACAAAACATTATGTTAACTATTGATATAGACGATGATGACTTTGAAGTTTGCTTGGAAACAGTACCCTATAACGAATCATCAATGACAAAGTTTAGACCAGTTACCTTAAGTAACTTGTATGACATAGTTAAAACTCAAAAAAAGAAATCTAGTACAGATGAGATAGGGCTCGATATTATTAAGAATCTTTTTCATGTAATTGGTTATCCTTTACTTAATTTAATAAATACTAGCTTAGAGAAGGGTATTGTTCCACTGCGATTTAAAACATCCACAATAATTCCAATCCCAAAAGTAACTAACACAAACAGGGCAGATCAGTTGCGACCCATAAATATGTTACCTTTTTGTGAAAAGCTTTTAGAAGTAGTTGTGTACAATCAAATCATGGAGTTTATTACTACAAATAATATACCGTGCAGTTATCAATCTGGCTTTAGAAAAGGTCATTCTTGTGAGTCGGCTTTACTATTAGTTGTTTCAGATATGAAAAATATTCTTGATAAGCCAGGAGTTGGTATCTGTGCAGTTTTCATTGATCTAAAACGTGCATTTGAAACAATTGACCGTAACATTTTACTTCAAAAGTTAAAAAAAATGGATTTAAGGGAGCTGTCTATGATTGGTTGTACAATTACTTAGTAAATAGGTATCAGGTAACTAAAATCAATAGTGAGGTGTCGAATCCAGAATTAAATACGTGTGGGGTACCACAGGGGAGCGTGTTAGGGCCATTATATAAACGACTTAGGAAAGGTTCTTAAGAAATGTAAAATCAAACTTTTTGCTGATGACACGTTCATCTACTATTTTGGGGAAGATTTTGTTGAAGTTGCTGAAACTGTCAACAGCGAATTGGGATTATTAACAACTAAATTTAAACAAAATAAATTAAAAGTTAATGAGATGAAATCAAAATTTATGTTTATTGGTAACAACTTTTTATATAATAGATTTGTAAATTTAGAGCTAGATATCAAAATAAATAATGAAAAAGTGGAAATGGTACATGAAATAAAGTATTTAGGAATCATGTTGGATAGAGAACTTAAATTTAATAAACATATTGATTATATCAGTAAAAAAGTAGGGAAAAAAATTGGGTTTTTACGGAGAGTGTCACCATACTTATCAATTTCAACTAAACTGACTGTATATAATACACTTATTCTGCCCCATTTTTACTATTGCTGTTCTTTAGTATACACAGGATGTTCCAATTTTGACAGATTACAGATTTTACAAAATAAGGCGATGCGAGTTATACTAGGTTGTAACAGATATACGCCTATTCAGTTTATGTTAGATGCATTAAATTGGTTAAATGTTGAACAATTGCTGGTTTTCATATTCAAAATAGTAAACAATATGTTGCCTGAATATCTTAATTGTCAACTAATACCACTCACAGAGGTACATCAAAGGAATACAAGAGCAGCAATCTCCAACAAATTTTACATTCAAACAACTAATAAAAGTAGTTCCATGAAAAGCTTATTTCATAAAGGGATAGATCAATTCAATCATCTGCCTCAAAATATTAAAACAACTCCTAAGTCTAGTCATTTTAAAAAAGAGCTTATTAAGTATGTTAAAAATAAATAAATTATGAATTAAAAAGTATAAAGTTAGTCTTTACTTTACTTATTAATTTTTATTTAATTGAGCTGTTATTTTTATTTAAATTTTAAAATTTGTTATTAAATAAATTGTGTTTTGTTATATTTTTTTTTATTTTTTTTTGCTCTTTATGTACAGTTTTCGACAGAAATTATATATACGAGGGTCAATTGTAGAATTTTTTTGTTTATATTTATTATTTATTTATTTTTTGAATTAATTATGAAGTTTATATTTATGTTTATTTTGAATTATTGTATGTATTATCTTTGATAAATAAAGTTTCTTTATATAAAATGATAGAGATGCAATACACTTTATAAAATCAATTTTTGAAATATTATTTTTTAAATTATTACACAATTCAGTAATTTTCTTTAATTTCGTTTTTACAAAAGCATCTTTTATTACTGGTTTTGTGTTTAAACTTTGAATTTTTATATATGTATCTATTTGAAATTCTTCAAGTTTTTTTACAAATACATAAATTGACGGATGCGTTGTATAAAATGAACTATTAAACTGTGAATGGAACGATTCACAGGCATTCGTCGTTAGTTATAGAAGGGCAAGAATCGGCCCAAAGATAAGGTGGAAAATCTGAGGCTTCATCAATATATGTGTTTACTAAATAATCAGAAAATTGCACTAATTGTTCGTTTTCTGGCCTTATTGAACATAGGTTGAACACAAAACAGTCACCAACATCTTCTGGGTTTTAATATGAAAGCACAAAAGTATATTTTTAGATGTGCTACCATCTATGGTAAGAAGAGAGTATTGACATTAAATTTTGACTGAATCTAGTCAAGATGTCACTCTCTTCTTTTTTATCCCTTTCAGAGATTAATAGAAAGTGAGTAAACCAGTAAGGAATTTTAATTTATTAGATTCGACATCCTAAGACCGGTTTCTGTCTTTCGACTTCATCAGTTAGGCTTTTCGAATCCAATAAATAAAATTCCAAACTCGTACAAGTCAATAGCTATAACATTTTTAGATGTGCTACCGGTCTTAGGATGTCGAATCTAATAAATTAAAATTCCTTACTGGCTTACTCACTTTCTATTAATCTCTGAAAGGGATAAAAAAGAAGAGAGTGACATCTTGACTAGATTCAGTCAAAATTTAATGTCAATACTCTCTTCTTACCATAGATGGTAGCACATCTAAAAATGTTATCTTATAGCGGATATAGCTATTGACTTGTACGAGTTTGGAATTTTATTTATTGGATTCGAAAAGCCTAACTGATGAAGTCGAAAGACAGAAACCGGTCTTAGGATGTCGAATCTAATAAATTAAAATTCCTTACTGGTTTACTCACAACAGTATACTTCAACCATTTACCAATCTCTGACTTCTCATTTCTGTAATGATCAGCTAAACCCAATTTTCTTATTTTTCTGTACCAAGCTTGATGCAGGTGAAATCGACATCCATTTATTTTTGAGTTCGGCCAAACACTTTTCAGAGCCTGGTGTATAGCTTTTTCAAAATCAACAAACAATTCATTTGAATTAAAATTTAAACAGAAATCGTTGAAAATTTTAAGTTTAATCAATTTAAACAAACTTTCATATGTTTTGAACTGTTTATTTTTTAACAAACAAAACATATATGGCACATAATGTCCGTTGTCATATCCATGGAGAATAAACAGTTGCAAAAAAAAATTTGTACAGGGTGTCCCAAATTGGTGTGTTTTGCAGGGTATCTCGTAAACTAGAAGAGATAGAAGAAAAGCAGTTAAGATGTTATGATTTCTTTTTTTCTTAAAGTAACGATAGCCTAATTAAATCTTTAGTAACTCCCTGCAGTTGGAAGATACAGGACGATTATTGAAAACTGTCGAAAACTACAAGGTACTATAACTTCTTAATTAAGAAAAATATAAAAAAAACCTTATAAAAACTTTTGATAGATATAATATTAAAGAGTTCAGTGGCGCACAGATTATTTTTTTTAGGGGGCTCACTAAGGAAATATAATGCAAACTTAGGTTTTTTTAAATGGGACACCCTGTATATTTTGACGTTTTTCGTTTCCTTTTTTAATTCTTATTCACCTGATATGACATATTATATAACTATTTTCAATGGTTGGAGCTACAATGCAAATAAATCATTTATGGATGTTATCAGGTGAAACACCCTTAAAAAATTGAACATTCAGTAACGAAATTTAACATTTTATTATAAGGATACTGATGTGTGACAATTTTATTTATCAAAATTATAATTGATTAAAAAAATAAAAACAATAAACTTATGAAACAACAAGAAACATTGTAACAACTAATCTACCTATAACTAATTTTATTAGAATGTAAAAATTACATTAAATGTTTTTTCTCACATATTCTCGATCTTTTAAAGTGAATGTAGTTGGTAAATTAATTTCCAACTCGCGACGTATTATTTTCGTTGGCTTTTCTGCGATGTCTTCGGTTGCTTTTCTATTACTACTCGTCGTTACAATATGACGGTTTAATTTTGGTAAATCAGCTTCATGATTATGATTGATTTCTTTTTTAGTGATTATATGATCAGGTCCGATTGTAAAAACCTTTGCAGGACACTTATCTTTTCTTCTTATACATCGCCAAAATGTTTCTCCACTTTTTAATGTTTTTTCTTTTTTATATTTAAAATTAGCAAGCACCAAAAGATCATTTCCATGAATACTTTTAATAATTTTTAAATCAATTTCAAAAATTGAACGCCTATAACACTATTAACTGCTAGAAAACGAGTAAGGAATTTAATTTATCAGATTCGACATCCTAAGACCAGTTTCTGCCTTTCGGCTTCATCAGTTAGGCTTTTCGAATCCAATAAATAAAAATTCCAAACTCGTACATAGATGGTAGCACATCTAAAAATGTTATCTTGTAGCGGATATAGCTATTGACTTGTACGAGTTTGGAATTTTTATTTATTGGATTCGAAAAGCCTAACTGACGAAGCCCAAAGGCAGAAACCGGTCTTAGGATGTCGAATCTGATAAATTAAATTCCTTACTCGTTTTCTAACTTTGTATTAATCTCTGAAAGGGATACGAAAGAAGAGAGTGACATTTTGACTAGAATCAGTCAAATAAAAGCTTTGCAACACACAATGCAAATTGTGTTTGCAACCCCAATACACCGGGAATTTTTTGCTTTTAATAATTGTCAATACTCTCTTCTAATCATAGATGGCAGCACATCTAAAAATTTTATCTTATAGCGGATATAGCTACTGACTTGTACGAGTTTGGAATTTTATTTATTGGATTCGAAAAGCCTAACTGACGAAGCCGAAAGGCAGAAACCGGTCTTAGGATGTCGAATCTGATAAAATAAATTCCTTACTCGTTTTCTAACTTTGTATTAATCTCTGAAAGGGATACGAAAGAAGAGAGTGACATCTTGACTAGAATCAGTCAAATAAAAGCTTTGCAACACACAATGCAAATTGTGTATGCAACCCCAATACACCGGGAATTTTTTGCTTTTAATAATTGTCAATACTCTCTTCTAATCATAGATGGCAGCACATCTAAAAATTTTATCTTATAGCGGATATAGCTACTGACTTGTACGAGTTTGGAATTTTATTTATTGGATTCGAAAAGCCTAACTGACGAAGCCGAAAGGCAGAAACCGGTCTTAGGATGTCGAATCTGATAAATTAAATTCCTTACTCGTTTTCTAACTTTGTATTAATCTCTGAAAGGGATACGAAAGAAGAGAGTGACATTTTGACTAGAATCAGTCAAATAAAAGATTTGCAATACACAATGCAAATTGTGTATGCAACCCCAATACACCGGGAATTTTTTGCTTTTAATAATTGTCAATACTCTCTTCTAATCATAGATGGCAGCACATCTAAAAATTTTATCTTATAGCGGATATAGCTATTGACTTGTACGAGTTTGGAATTTTATTTATTGGATTCGAAAAGCCTAACTGACGAAGCCGAAAGGCAGAAACCGGTCTTAGGATGTCGAATCTGATAAATTAAATTCCTTACTCGTTTTCTAACTTTGTATTAATCTCTGA
This sequence comes from Crepidodera aurea, assembly GCA_949320105.2. NCBI lineage: Eukaryota > Metazoa > Arthropoda > Insecta > Coleoptera > Chrysomelidae > Crepidodera > Crepidodera aurea. The sequence continues at coordinate 106,477,862 of OX439472.1, forward strand.
AAGGGATACGAAAGAAGAGAGTGACATTTTGACTAGAATCAGTCAAATAAAAGCTTTGCAACACACAATGCAAATTGTGTATGCAACCCCAATACACCGGGAATTTTTTGCTTTTAATAATTGTCAATACTCTCTTCTAATCATAGATGGCAGCACATCTAAAAACTATTAACTGCTCTTAATACACAACTTAACTGAACCAATTTTGCATAAATACTAAACATTTTATACTTAATAAATATAAAGTACAAATCATAAATTTATTAGGAAATATAGGTAATTGGGAAGTTCTATAATTCCTATACTTCCTAGAAAATTTTGCAGGTAGCAACGCTTTGCTCTGGTGGCACGAATACCCGTGTGATTATAAAATCCCTAAGTTTTTGCAGGTACCAGATTACTTTTGGTGGCAAGATTACCTCCGCCGATTGTGGATAACTACATTGATGTTCAATCAAAAATTTCCTCCACTTATATGGACTTGCATCACAAACAGCATGTGTAGAACAACGAATGCATGCGAGTTATTCCACTCCCAATTTTATTCGGCATACCCGACATTTTAACTTTATTATACTACTAAATTAATTATGACAGTCAGTACATCTAAAATTAACGAACGAAAGAAAGGCAAGATTTTATTGATGATATAATTATAAAATTTAAGACTAACTGTTTATCTCGTTTTAATTGTATCAAATGTTTGTCAAATAAATATTTACTTCATTGGAATAAATATAATTATTATTTAGTTGATTTGTATTATTTTTTACCTGTTCCGACATTTGACCAACTGACCTATAGGATTATGTTGACCCTTTTTCAGTAACAGATTATAGCAGGTATTTTTGCCAAACTGAATGGTTATCAAATTTTTCGTTGCAATTCAGGTAGGGCATTAGTACCCTAATGGGGTTTCGGTGAAATTTCAGTGCACCAAAAATTTTAATTTAGAAAACTACAAAAAATATCACAGTATTATCATCCCCTTCATTCCAATTTACATAGAACGGAATTGTCCTATCAAACCCTTTCTTAGATGTGCTACCATCTATGGTAAGAAGAGAGTATTGACATTAAATTTTGACTGAATCTAGTCAAGATGTCACTCTTTTCTTTTTTATCCCTTTCAGAGATTAATACAAAGTGAGTAAACCAGTAAGGAATTTTAATTTATTAGATTCGACATCCTAAGACCAGATTCTGTCTTTCGACTTCATCAGTTAGGCTTTTCGAATCCAATAAATAAAATTCCAAACTCGTACAAGTCAATAGCTATATCCGCTATAAGATAACATTTGTAGATGTGCTACCATCTATGGTAAGAAGAGAGTATTGACATTAAATTTTGACTGAATCTAGTCAAGATGTCACTCTTTTCTTTTTTATCCCTTTCAGAGATTAATACAAAGTGAGTAAACCAGTAAGGAATTTTAATTTATTAGATTCGACATCCTAAGACCGGTTTCTGTCTTTCGACTTCATCAGTTAGGCTTTTCGAATCCAATAAATAAAAATTGCAAACTCGTACAAGTCAATAGCTATATCCGCTATAAGATAACATTTTTAGATGTCGAATCTAATAAATTAAAATTCCTTACTGGTTTACTCACTTTGTATTAATCTCTGAAAGGGATAAAAAAGAAGAGAGTGACATCTTGACTAGATTCAGTCAAAATTTAATGTCAATACTCTCTTCTTACCATAGATGGTAGCACATCTAAAAATGTTATCTTATAGCGGATATAGCTATTGACTTGTACGAGTTTGGAATATTATTTATTGGATTCGAAAAGCCTAACTGATGAAGTCGAAAGACAGAAACCGGTCTTAGGATGTCGAATCTAATAAATTAAAATTCCTTACTGGTTTACTCACTTTGTATTAATCTCTGAAAGGGATAAAAAAGAAGAGAGTGACATCTTGACTAGATTCAGTCAAAATTTAATGTCAATACTCTCTTCTTACCATAGATGGTAGCACATCTAAAAATGTTATCTTATAGCAGATATAGCTATTGACTTGTACGAGTTTGGAATTTTATTTATTGGATTCGAAAAGCCTAACTGATGAAGTCGAAAGACAGAAACCGGTCTTAGGATGTCGAATCTAATAAATTAAAATTCCTTACTGGTTTAAACCCTTTCTTATCTACATCTTTGATTTATCACGTATAAAACGGATATTTCATTATAAAAGTATTTTTTAACATGAATCTTTTGACTCGAAATTTTATTGCAGAAACTACTTGATACGGAAAGTTATTTAAATATTAAACTCCTTCATATACGGTATCGTGACAGATCTTTTATTAATCTGAAAAAAAATATACTCCATAAAATCCCGATTCGAAACGTGCCTGCGAATATAAATTTTAAATTTGATACAATTTCGGTAGGCTGAGAATACAAAGCTGGGGAGAATGTCAAGTTAAATTAAAAGATAAATCATTTTCAAGATATTAATGAACTGCGACCTCAAAAAAAGTATAAGTAAAACACAGAAAAACACAACTATCTATGTTTCTTTGATGAACTAAAATAAACAATAATATTAATAAATAAATTTCTTACCTGAGGAAGTAATCATTAACGAAATCCGGATGCTCATCAAGCCAAGACTCCATTTGAGCGTACTCGGGATCGTATGAATGTCCATAGCTGTTGTGATTATGCCTCGGAAGCCTGTTGGCTGAATCCGACCCTGTGGTGGTGCCATCTATCGGCATTCGCGTATCGTCGCCACTGTTTCTTAGTTGTAAGCCTGCAACAAAAACACCTAATAAGTACAGTCTGTCCAAATTCACAATTTCATTTTTATATTAGAGATTATTTTTCACAATTCTTTTAACTTTTACTCATCTTACCTGACATTATCTTTTTTAAAAATCATCGAATTTTGTGTAACAATTTTTTTTTAGAAAAGATTGTCAAAGTAAATGTTAAATTTACGTCCAAAAAAATTTAAAAAAGAGAATTTGTCATAACAGCCAGTGTCGTGGTCTAAAAAGATGTTTTCAAAAATATTTGGCGAAAAATTTTACAAAAAATGTAAGAAGAAAATTCCATTTTCTTTTCGGAAAAAAATATTTGTCCAGTTAAATTTAAAAATCCACTAATTAGACTATTGGATATCTGAATTTTTAATTCACATATTCCTATATACTTTTGGCCGAAAGAAACCATTTTGTTTCCTTAATTTCAATCACGTGTTTAATGTTATTTTATTATATTATATTTTTTATATTTTTGTAGCACTATTTATAATCTACAAACAGGTATATATTTGGCACTATAAATATTATCAGAGTTTGAAGTTTTTAGATTACGATTAGATTATGAACTTTTCAGAAAAAATGAGTTTTTTGGGATATAAATGGACCTAGAATCTACAAAAAAAAAAAAAAATTAAAATTTGGTTTACGCAGAATGAATTTTGTATAAGAAACGATTGGCAATGTCAAAATTACCGAAAAAAAAATGTTTGGGTCATTTTTGAGGAAAAAAGTGAGTTTTTTAGGATATAAATGGACCTACAATCTACAAAAAAAATTAAAATTTGGTTTACGCAGAATGAATTTTGTATAAAAAACGATTGACAATGTCAAAATTACCGGAAACAAAATGTTTGGGCCATTTTTGAGGGAAAAAGTGAGTTTTTTAGGATATAAATGGACCTACAATCTACAAAAAAAATTAAAATTTGGTTTACGCAGAATGAATTTTGTATAAGAAACGATTGACAATGTCAAAATTACCGGAAACAAAATGTTTGAGTCATTTTTGAGGAAAAAAGTGAGTTTTTTAGGATATAAATGGACCTACAATCTACAAAAAAAATCAAAAAAAATTAAAATTTGGTTTACGCAGACTGAATTTTGTCTAAGAAACGATTGGCAATGTCAAAATTACCGAAAACAAAATGTTTGGGTCATTTTTGAGGGAAAAAGTGAGTTTTTTTGGGTTCTAAATGGACCTACAATGTACAAAAAAATTAAAATTTGGTTTACGCAGAATGAATTTTGTATAAGAAACGATTGACAATGTCAAAATTACCGGAAACAAAATGTTTGAGTCATTTTTAAGGAAAAAAGTGAGTTTTTTAGGATATAAATGAACCTACAATCTAAAAAAAAAATCAAAAAAATTAAAATTTGGTTTACGCAGAATGAATTTTGTATAAGAAACGATTGACAATGTCAAAATTACCGGAAACAAAATGTTTGAGTCATTTTTGAGGAAAAAAGTGAGTTTTTTAGGATATAAATGGACCTATAATCGACAAAAAAATCAAAAAAATTAAAATTTGGTTTACGCAGAATGAATTTTGTATAAGAAACGATTGGCAATGTCAAAATTACCGAAAAAAAAATGTTTGGGTCATTTTTGAGGAAAAAAGTGAGTTTTTTAGGATATAAATGGACCTACAATCTACAAAAAAAATTAAAATTTGGTTTACGCAGAATGAATTTTGTATAAAAAACGATTGACAATGTCAAAATTACCGGAAACAAAATGTTTGAGTCATTTTTGAGGAAAAAAGTGAGTTTTTTAGGATATAAATGGACCTACAATCTACAAAAAAAATCAAAAAAAATTAAAATTTGGTTTACGCAGACTGAATTTTGTCTAAGAAACGATTGGCAATGTCAAAATTACCGAAAACAAAATGTTTGGGTCATTTTTGAGGGAAAAAGTGAGTTTTTTTGGGTTCTAAATGGACCTACAATGTACAAAAAAATTAAAATTTGGTTTACGCAGAATGAATTTTGTATAAGAAACGATTGGCAATGTCAAAATTACCGAAAAAAAAATGTTTGGGTCATTTTTGAGGAAAAAAGTGAGTTTTTTAGGATATAAATGGACCTACAATCTACAAAAAAAATTAAAATTTGGTTTACGCAGAATGAATTTTGTATAAAAAACGATTGACAATGTCAAAATTACCGGAAACAAAATGTTTGAGTCATTTTTGAGGAAAAAAGTGAGTTTTTTAGGATATAAATGGACCTACAATCTACAAAAAAAATCAAAAAAAATTAAAATTTGGTTTACGCAGACTGAATTTTGTCTAAGAAACGATTGGCAATGTCAAAATTACCGAAAACAAAATGTTTGGGTCATTTTTGAGGGAAAAAGTGAGTTTTTTTGGGTTCTAAATGGACCTACAATGTACAAAAAAATTAAAATTTGGTTTACGCAGAATGAATTTTGTATAAGAAACGATTGACAATGTCAAAATTACCGGAAACAAAATGTTTGAGTCATTTTTGAGGAAAAAAGTGAGTTTTTTAGGATATAAATGGACCTACAATCTACAAAAAAAATCAAAAAAAATTAAAATTTGGTTTACGCAGACTGAATTTTGTCTAAGAAACGATTGGCAATGTCAAAATTACCGAAAACAAAATGTTTGGGTCATTTTTGAGGGAAAAAGTGAGTTTTTTTGGGTTCTAAATGGACCTACAATGTACAAAAAAATTAAAATTTGGTTTACGCAGAATGAATTTTGTATAAGAAACGATTGACAATGTCAAAATTACCGGAAACAAAATGTTTGAGTCATTTTTGAGGAAAAAAGTGAGTTTTTTAGGATATAAATGGACCTACAATCTACAAAAAAAATCAAAAAAAATTAAAATTTGGTTTACGCAGACTGAATTTTGTCTAAGAAACGATTGGCAATGTCAAAATTACCGAAAACAAAATGTTTGGGTCATTTTTGAGGGAAAAAGTGAGTTTTTTTGGGTTCTAAATGGACCTACAATGTACAAAAAAATTAAAATTTGGTTTACGCAGAATGAATTTTGTATAAGAAACGATTGACAATGTCAAAATTACCGGAAACAAAATGTTTGAGTCATTTTTGAGGAAAAAAGTGAGTTTTTTAGGATATAAATGAACCTACAATCTAAAAAAAAAATCAAAAAAATTAAAATTTGGTTTACGCAGAATGAATTTTGTATAAGAAACGATTGACAATGTCAAAATTACCGGAAACAAAATGTTTGAGTCATTTTTGAGGAAAAAAGTGAGTTTTTTAGGATATAAATGGACCTACAATCTACAAAAAAAATCAAAAAAAATTAAAATTTGGTTTACGCAGACTGAATTTTGTCTAAGAAACGATTGGCAATGTCAAAATTACCGAAAACAAAATGTTTGGGTCATTTTTGAGGGAAAAAGTGAGTTTTTTTGGGTTCTAAATGGACCTACAATGTACAAAAAAATTAAAATTTGGTTTACGCAGAATGAATTTTGTATAAGAAACGATTGACAATGTCAAAATTACCGGAAACAAAATGTTTGAGTCATTTTTAAGGAAAAAAGTGAGTTTTTTAGGATATAAATGAACCTACAATCTAAAAAAAAAATCAAAAAAATTAAAATTTGGTTTACGCAGAATGAATTTTGTATAAGAAACGATTGACAATGTCAAAATTACCGGAAACAAAATGTTTGAGTCATTTTTGAGGAAAAAAGTGAGTTTTTTAGGATATAAATGGACCTATAATCGACAAAAAAATCAAAAAAATTAAAATTTGGTTTACGCAGAATGAATTTTGTATAAGAAACGATTGGCAATGTCAAAATTACCGAAAAAAAAATGTTTGGGTCATTTTTGAGGAAAAAAGTGAGTTTTTTAGGATATAAATGGACCTACAATCTACAAAAAAAATTAAAATTTGGTTTACGCAGAATGAATTTTGTATAAAAAACGATTGACAATGTCAAAATTACCGGAAACAAAATGTTTGAGTCATTTTTGAGGAAAAAAGTGAGTTTTTTAGGATATAAATGGACCTACAATCTACAAAAAAAATCAAAAAAAATTAAAATTTGGTTTACGCAGACTGAATTTTGTCTAAGAAACGATTGGCAATGTCAAAATTACCGAAAACAAAATGTTTGGGTCATTTTTGAGGGAAAAAGTGAGTTTTTTTGGGTTCTAAATGGACCTACAATGTACAAAAAAATTAAAATTTGGTTTACGCAGAATGAATTTTGTATAAGAAACGATTGACAATGTCAAAATTACCGGAAACAAAATGTTTGAGTCATTTTTGAGGAAAAAAGTGAGTTTTTTAGGATATAAATGGACCTACAATCTACAAAAAAAATCAAAAAAAATTAAAATTTGGTTTACGCAGACTGAATTTTGTCTAAGAAACGATTGGCAATGTCAAAATTACCGAAAACAAAATGTTTGGGTCATTTTTGAGGGAAAAAGTGAGTTTTTTTGGGTTCTAAATGGACCTACAATGTACAAAAAAATTAAAATTTGGTTTACGCAGAATGAATTTTGTATAAGAAACGATTGACAATGTCAAAATTACCGGAAACAAAATGTTTGAGTCATTTTTGAGGAAAAAAGTGAGTTTTTTAGGATATAAATGGACCTACAATCTACAAAAAAAATCAAAAAAAATTAAAATTTGGTTTACGCAGACTGAATTTTGTCTAAGAAACGATTGGCAATGTCAAAATTACCGAAAACAAAATGTTTGGGTCATTTTTGAGGGAAAAAGTGAGTTTTTTTGGGTTCTAAATGGACCTACAATGTACAAAAAAATTAAAATTTGGTTTACGCAGAATGAATTTTGTATAAGAAACGATTGACAATGTCAAAATTACCGGAAACAAAATGTTTGAGTCATTTTTGAGGAAAAAAGTGAGTTTTTTAGGATATAAATGGACCTATAATCGACAAAAAAATCAAAAAAATTAAAATTTTGTTTACGCAGAATGAATTTTGTATAAGAAACGATTGACAATGTCAAAATTACCGGAAACAAAATGTTTGAGTCATTTTTGAGGAAAAAAGTGAGTTTTTTAGGATATAAATGAACCTACAATCTAAAAAAAAAATCAAAAAAATTAAAATTTGGTTTACGCAGAATGAATTTTGTATAAGAAACGATTGACAATGTCAAAATTACCGGAAACAAAATGTTTGAGTCATTTTTGAGGAAAAAAGTGAGTTTTTTAGGATATAAATGGACCTATAATCGACAAAAAAATCAAAAAAATTAAAATTTTGTTTACGCAGAATGAATTTTGTATAAGAAACGATTGACAATGTCAAAATTACCGGAAACAAAATGTTTGAGTCATTTTTGAGGAAAAAAGTGAGTTTTTTAGGATATAAATGGACCTATAATCGACAAAAAAATCAAAAAAATTAAAATTTGGTTTACGCAGAATGAATTTTGTATAAGAAACGATTGGCAATGTCAAAATTACCGAAAACAAAATGTTTGGGTCATTTTTGAGGGAAAAAGTGAGTTTTTTTGGGTTCTAAATGGACCTACAATGTACAAAAAAATTAAAATTTGGTTTACGCAGAATGAATTTTGTATAAGAAACGATTGACAATGTCAAAATTACCGGAAACAAAATGTTTGAGTCATTTTTGAGGAAAAAAGTGAGTTTTTTAGGATATAAATGAACCTACAATCTAAAAAAAAAATCAAAAAAATTAAAATTTGGTTTACGCAGAATGAATTTTGTATAAGAAACGATTGACAATGTCAAAATTACCGGAAACAAAATGTTTGAGTCATTTTTGAGGAAAAAAGTGAGTTTTTTAGGATATAAATGGACCTATAATCGACAAAAAAATCAAAAAAATTAAAATTTTGTTTACGCAGAATGAATTTTGTATAAGAAACGATTGACAATGTCAAAATTACCGGAAACAAAATGTTTGAGTCATTTTTGAGGAAAAAAGTGAGTTTTTTAGGATATAAATGGACCTATAATCGACAAAAAAATCAAAAAAATTAAAATTTGGTTTACGCAGAATGAATTTTGTATAAGAAACGATTGGCAATGTCAAAATTACCGAAAACAAAATGTTTGGGTCATTTTTGAGGGAAAAAGTGAGTTTTTTTGGGTTCTAAATGGACCTACAATGTACAAAAAAATTAAAATTTGGTTTACGCAGAATGAATTTTGTATAAGAAACGATTGACAATGTCAAAATTACCGGAAACAAAATGTTTGAGTCATTTTTGAGGAAAAAAGTGAGTTTTTTAGGATATAAATGAACCTACAATCTAAAAAAAAAATCAAAAAAATTAAAATTTGGTTTACGCAGAATGAATTTTGTATAAGAAACGATTGACAATGTCAAAATTACCGGAAACAAAATGTTTGAGTCATTTTTGAGGAAAAAAGTGAGTTTTTTAGGATATAAATGGACCTACAATCTACAAAAAAAATTAAAATTTGGTTTACGCAGAATGAATTTTGTATAAGAAACGATTGGCAATGTCAAAATTACCGAAAAAAAAAATGTTTGGGTCATTTTTGAGGAAAAAAGTGAGTTTTTTAGGATATAAATGGACCTACAATCTACAAAAAAAATTAAAATTTGGTTTACGCAGAATGAATTTTGTATAAAAAACGATTGACAATGTCAAAATTACCGGAAACAAAATGTTTGAGTCATTTTTGAGGAAAAAAGTGAGTTTTTTAGGATATAAATGGACCTACAATCTACAAAAAAAATCAAAAAAAATTAAAATTTGGTTTACGCAGACTGAATTTTGTCTAAGAAACGATTGGCAATGTCAAAATTACCGAAAACAAAATGTTTGGGTCATTTTTGAGGGAAAAAGTGAGTTTTTTTGGGTTCTAAATGGACCTACAATGTACAAAAAAATTAAAATTTGGTTTACGCAGAATGAATTTTGTATAAGAAACGATTGGCAATGTCAAAATTACCGAAAACAAAATGTTTGGGTCATTTTTGAGGGAAAAAGTGAGTTTTTTTGGGTTCTAAATGGACCTACAATGTACAAAAAAATTAAAATTTGGTTTACGCAGAATGAATTTTGTATAAGAAACGATTGACAATGTCAAAATTACCGGAAACAAAATGTTTGAGTCATTTTTGAGGAAAAAAGTGAGTTTTTTAGGATATAAATGGACCTACAATCTACAAAAAAAATCAAAAAAAATTAAAATTTGGTTTACGCAGACTGAATTTTGTCTAAGAAACGATTGGCAATGTCAAAATTACCGAAAACAAAATGTTTGGGTCATTTTTGAGGGAAAAAGTGAGTTTTTTTGGGTTCTAAATGGACCTACAATGTACAAAAAAATTAAAATTTGGTTTACGCAGAATGAATTTTGTATAAGAAACGATTGACAATGTCAAAATTACCGGAAACAAAATGTTTGAGTCATTTTTGAGGAAAAAAGTGAGTTTTTTAGGATATAAATGGACCTATAATCGACAAAAAAATCAAAAAAATTAAAATTTTGTTTACGCAGAATGAATTTTGTATAAGAAACGATTGACAATGTCAAAATTACCGGAAACAAAATGTTTGAGTCATTTTTGAGGAAAAAAGTGAGTTTTTTAGGATATAAATGAACCTACAATCTAAAAAAAAAATCAAAAAAATTAAAATTTGGTTTACGCAGAATGAATTTTGTATAAGAAACGATTGACAATGTCAAAATTACCGGAAACAAAATGTTTGAGTCATTTTTGAGGAAAAAAGTGAGTTTTTTAGGATATAAATGGACCTATAATCGACAAAAAAATCAAAAAAATTAAAATTTTGTTTACGCAGAATGAATTTTGTATAAGAAACGATTGACAATGTCAAAATTACCGGAAACAAAATGTTTGAGTCATTTTTGAGGAAAAAAGTGAGTTTTTTAGGATATAAATGGACCTATAATCGACAAAAAAATCAAAAAAATTAAAATTTGGTTTACGCAGAATGAATTTTGTATAAGAAACGATTGGCAATGTCAAAATTACCGAAAACAAAATGTTTGGGTCATTTTTGAGGGAAAAAGTGAGTTTTTTTGGGTTCTAAATGGACCTACAATGTACAAAAAAATTAAAATTTGGTTTACGCAGAATGAATTTTGTATAAGAAACGATTGACAATGTCAAAATTACCGGAAACAAAATGTTTGAGTCATTTTTGAGGAAAAAAGTGAGTTTTTTAGGATATAAATGAACCTACAATCTAAAAAAAAAATCAAAAAAATTAAAATTTGGTTTACGCAGAATGAATTTTGTATAAGAAACGATTGACAATGTCAAAATTACCGGAAACAAAATGTTTGAGTCATTTTTGAGGAAAAAAGTGAGTTTTTTAGGATATAAATGGACCTACAATCTACAAAAAAAATTAAAATTTGGTTTACGCAGAATGAATTTTGTATAAGAAACGATTGGCAATGTCAAAATTACCGAAAAAAAAATGTTTGGGTCATTTTTGAGGAAAAAAGTGAGTTTTTTAGGATATAAATGGACCTACAATCTACAAAAAAAATTAAAATTTGGTTTACGCAGAATGAATTTTGTATAAGAAACGATTGGCAATGTCAAAATTACCGAAAAAAAAATGTTTGGGTCATTTTTGAGGAAAAAAGTGAGTTTTTTAGGATATAAATGGACCTACAATCTACAAAAAAAATTAAAATTTGGTTTACGCAGAATGAATTTTGTATAAAAAACGATTGACAATGTCAAAATTACCGGAAACAAAATGTTTGAGTCATTTTTGAGGAAAAAAGTGAGTTTTTTAGGATATAAATGGACCTACAATCTACAAAAAAAATCAAAAAAAATTAAAATTTGGTTTACGCAGACTGAATTTTGTCTAAGAAACGATTGGCAATGTCAAAATTACCGAAAACAAAATGTTTGGGTCATTTTTGAGGGAAAAAGTGAGTTTTTTTGGGTTCTAAATGGACCTACAATGTACAAAAAAATTAAAATTTGGTTTACGCAGAATGAATTTTGTATAAGAAACGATTGACAATGTCAAAATTACCGGAAACAAAATGTTTGAGTCATTTTTGAGGAAAAAAGTGAGTTTTTTAGGATATAAATGGACCTACAATCTACAAAAAAAATCAAAAAAAATTAAAATTTGGTTTACGCAGACTGAATTTTGTCTAAGAAACGATTGGCAATGTCAAAATTACCGAAAACAAAATGTTTGGGTCATTTTTGAGGGAAAAAGTGAGTTTTTTTGGGTTCTAAATGGACCTACAATGTACAAAAAAATTAAAATTTGGTTTACGCAGAATGAATTTTGTATAAGAAACGATTGACAATGTCAAAATTACCGGAAACAAAATGTTTGAGTCATTTTTGAGGAAAAAAGTGAGTTTTTTAGGATATAAATGGACCTATAATCGACAAAAAAATCAAAAAAATTAAAATTTTGTTTACGCAGAATGAATTTTGTATAAGAAACGATTGACAATGTCAAAATTACCGGAAACAAAATGTTTGAGTCATTTTTGAGGAAAAAAGTGAGTTTTTTAGGATATAAATGAACCTACAATCTAAAAAAAAAATCAAAAAAATTAAAATTTGGTTTACGCAGAATGAATTTTGTATAAGAAACGATTGACAATGTCAAAATTACCGGAAACAAAATGTTTGAGTCATTTTTGAGGAAAAAAGTGAGTTTTTTAGGATATAAATGGACCTATAATCGACAAAAAAATCAAAAAAATTAAAATTTTGTTTACGCAGAATGAATTTTGTATAAGAAACGATTGACAATGTCAAAATTACCGGAAACAAAATGTTTGAGTCATTTTTGAGGAAAAAAGTGAGTTTTTTAGGATATAAATGGACCTATAATCGACAAAAAAATCAAAAAAATTAAAATTTGGTTTACGCAGAATGAATTTTGTATAAGAAACGATTGGCAATGTCAAAATTACCGAAAACAAAATGTTTGGGTCATTTTTGAGGGAAAAAGTGAGTTTTTTTGGGTTCTAAATGGACCTACAATGTACAAAAAAATTAAAATTTGGTTTACGCAGAATGAATTTTGTATAAGAAACGATTGACAATGTCAAAATTACCGGAAACAAAATGTTTGAGTCATTTTTGAGGAAAAAAGTGAGTTTTTTAGGATATAAATGAACCTACAATCTAAAAAAAAAATCAAAAAAATTAAAATTTGGTTTACGCAGAATGAATTTTGTATAAGAAACGATTGACAATGTCAAAATTACCGGAAACAAAATGTTTGAGTCATTTTTGAGGAAAAAAGTGAGTTTTTTAGGATATAAATGGACCTACAATCTACAAAAAAAATTAAAATTTGGTTTACGCAGAATGAATTTTGTATAAGAAACGATTGGCAATGTCAAAATTACCGAAAAAAAAATGTTTGGGTCATTTTTGAGGAAAAAAGTGAGTTTTTTAGGATATAAATGGACCTACAATCTACAAAAAAAATTAAAATTTGGTTTACGCAGAATGAATTTTGTATAAGAAACGATTGGCAATGTCAAAATTACCGAAAAAAAAATGTTTGGGTCATTTTTGAGGAAAAAAGTGAGTTTTTTAGGATATAAATGGACCTACAATCTACAAAAAAAATTAAAATTTGGTTTACGCAGAATGAATTTTGTATAAAAAACGATTGACAATGTCAAAATTACCGGAAACAAAATGTTTGAGTCATTTTTGAGGAAAAAAGTGAGTTTTTTAGGATATAAATGGACCTACAATCTACAAAAAAAATCAAAAAAAATTAAAATTTGGTTTACGCAGACTGAATTTTGTCTAAGAAACGATTGGCAATGTCAAAATTACCGAAAACAAAATGTTTGGGTCATTTTTGAGGGAAAAAGTGAGTTTTTTTGGGTTCTAAATGGACCTACAATGTACAAAAAAATTAAAATTTGGTTTACGCAGAATGAATTTTGTATAAGAAACGATTGGCAATGTCAAAATTACCGAAAACAAAATGTTTGGGTCATTTTTGAGGGAAAAAGTGAGTTTTTTTGGGTTCTAAATGGACCTACAATGTACAAAAAAATTAAAATTTGGTTTACGCAGAATGAATTTTGTATAAGAAACGATTGACAATGTCAAAATTACCGGAAACAAAATGTTTGAGTCATTTTTGAGGAAAAAAGTGAGTTTTTTAGGATATAAATGGACCTACAATCTACAAAAAAAATCAAAAAAAATTAAAATTTGGTTTACGCAGACTGAATTTTGTCTAAGAAACGATTGGCAATGTCAAAATTACCGAAAACAAAATGTTTGGGTCATTTTTGAGGGAAAAAGTGAGTTTTTTTGGGTTCTAAATGGACCTACAATGTACAAAAAAATTAAAATTTGGTTTACGCAGAATGAATTTTGTATAAGAAACGATTGACAATGTCAAAATTACCGGAAACAAAATGTTTGAGTCATTTTTGAGGAAAAAAGTGAGTTTTTTAGGATATAAATGGACCTATAATCGACAAAAAAATCAAAAAAATTAAAATTTTGTTTACGCAGAATGAATTTTGTATAAGAAACGATTGACAATGTCAAAATTACCGGAAACAAAATGTTTGAGTCATTTTTGAGGAAAAAAGTGAGTTTTTTAGGATATAAATGAACCTACAATCTAAAAAAAAAATCAAAAAAATTAAAATTTGGTTTACGCAGAATGAATTTTGTATAAGAAACGATTGACAATGTCAAAATTACCGGAAACAAAATGTTTGAGTCATTTTTGAGGAAAAAAGTGAGTTTTTTAGGATATAAATGGACCTATAATCGACAAAAAAATCAAAAAAATTAAAATTTTGTTTACGCAGAATGAATTTTGTATAAGAAACGATTGACAATGTCAAAATTACCGGAAACAAAATGTTTGAGTCATTTTTGAGGAAAAAAGTGAGTTTTTTAGGATATAAATGGACCTATAATCGACAAAAAAATCAAAAAAATTAAAATTTGGTTTACGCAGAATGAATTTTGTATAAGAAACGATTGGCAATGTCAAAATTACCGAAAACAAAATGTTTGGGTCATTTTTGAGGGAAAAAGTGAGTTTTTTTGGGTTCTAAATGGACCTACAATGTACAAAAAAATTAAAATTTGGTTTACGCAGAATGAATTTTGTATAAGAAACGATTGACAATGTCAAAATTACCGGAAACAAAATGTTTGAGTCATTTTTGAGGAAAAAAGTGAGTTTTTTAGGATATAAATGAACCTACAATCTAAAAAAAAAATCAAAAAAATTAAAATTTGGTTTACGCAGAATGAATTTTGTATAAGAAACGATTGACAATGTCAAAATTACCGGAAACAAAATGTTTGAGTCATTTTTGAGGAAAAAAGTGAGTTTTTTAGGATATAAATGGACCTATAATCGACAAAAAAATCAAAAAAATTAAAATTTGGTTTACGCAGAATGAATTTTGTATAAGAAACGATTGGCAATGTCAAAATTACCGAAAACAAAATGTTTGGGTCATTTTTGAGGGAAAAAGTGAGTTTTTTTGGGTTCTAAATGGACCTACAATGTACAAAAAAATTAAAATTTGGTTTACGCAGAATGAATTTTGTATAAGAAACGATTGACAATGTCAAAATTACCGGAAACAAAATGTTTGAGTCATTTTTGAGGAAAAAAGTGAGTTTTTTAGGATATAAATGAACCTACAATCTAAAAAAAAAATCAAAAAAATTAAAATTTGGTTTACGCAGAATGAATTTTGTATAAGAAACGATTGACAATGTCAAAATTACCGGAAACAAAATGTTTGAGTCATTTTTGAGGAAAAAAGTGAGTTTTTTAGGATATAAATGGACCTATAATCGACAAAAAAATCAAAAAAATTAAAATTTTGTTTACGCAGAATGAATTTTGTATAAGAAACGATTGACAATGTCAAAATTACCGGAAACAAAATGTTTGAGTCATTTTTGAGGAAAAAAGTGAGTTTTTTAGGATATAAATGAACCTACAATCTAAAAAAAAAATCAAAAAAATTAAAATTTGGTTTACGCAGAATGAATTTTGTATAAGAAACGATTGACAATGTCAAAATTACCGGAAACAAAATGTTTGAGTCATTTTTGAGGAAAAAAGTGAGTTTTTTAGGATATAAATGGACCTATAATCGACAAAAAAATCAAAAAAATTAAAATTTTGTTTACGCAGAATGAATTTTGTATAAGAAACGATTGACAATGTCAAAATTACCGGAAACAAAATGTTTGAGTCATTTTTGAGGAAAAAAGTGAGTTTTTTAGGATATAAATGGACCTATAATCGACAAAAAAATCAAAAAAATTAAAATTTGGTTTACGCAGAATGAATTTTGTATAAGAAACGATTGGCAATGTCAAAATTACCGAAAACAAAATGTTTGGGTCATTTTTGAGGGAAAAAGTGAGTTTTTTTGGGTTCTAAATGGACCTACAATGTACAAAAAAATTAAAATTTGGTTTACGCAGAATGAATTTTGTATAAGAAACGATTGACAATGTCAAAATTACCGGAAACAAAATGTTTGAGTCATTTTTGAGGAAAAAAGTGAGTTTTTTAGGATATAAATGAACCTACAATCTAAAAAAAAAATCAAAAAAATTAAAATTTGGTTTACGCAGAATGAATTTTGTATAAGAAACGATTGACAATGTCAAAATTACCGGAAACAAAATGTTTGAGTCATTTTTGAGGAAAAAAGTGAGTTTTTTAGGATATAAATGGACCTATAATCGACAAAAAAATCAAAAAAATTAAAATTTGGTTTACGCAGAATGAATTTTGTATAAGAAACGATTGGCAATGTCAAAATTACCGAAAACAAAATGTTTGGGTCATTTTTGAGGGAAAAAGTGAGTTTTTTTGGGTTCTAAATGGACCTACAATGTACAAAAAAATTAAAATTTGGTTTACGCAGAATGAATTTTGTATAAGAAACGATTGACAATGTCAAAATTACCGGAAACAAAATGTTTGAGTCATTTTTGAGGAAAAAAGTGAGTTTTTTAGGATATAAATGAACCTACAATCTAAAAAAAAAATCAAAAAAATTAAAATTTGGTTTACGCAGAATGAATTTTGTATAAGAAACGATTGACAATGTCAAAATTACCGGAAACAAAATGTTTGAGTCATTTTTGAGGAAAAAAGTGAGTTTTTTAGGATATAAATGGACCTATAATCGACAAAAAAATCAAAAAAATTAAAATTTTGTTTACGCAGAATGAATTTTGTATAAGAAACGATTGACAATGTCAAAATTACCGGAAACAAAATGTTTGAGTCATTTTTGAGGAAAAAAGTGAGTTTTTTAGGATATAAATGAACCTACAATCTAAAAAAAAAATCAAAAAAATTAAAATTTGGTTTACGCAGAATGAATTTTGTATAAGAAACGATTGACAATGTCAAAATTACCGGAAACAAAATGTTTGAGTCATTTTTGAGGAAAAAAGTGAGTTTTTTAGGATATAAATGGACCTATAATCGACAAAAAAATCAAAAAAATTAAAATTTGGTTTACGCAGAATGAATTTTGTATAAGAAACGATTGACAATGTCAAAATTACCGGAAACAAAATGTTTGAGTCATTTTTGAGGAAAAAAGTGAGTTTTTTAGGATATAAATGGACCTATAATCGACAAAAAAATCAAAAAAATTAAAATTTGGTTTACGCAGAATGAATTTTGTATAAGAAACGATTGACAATGTCAAAATTACCGGAAACAAAATGTTTGAGTCATTTTTGAGGAAAAAAGTGAGTTTTTTAGGATATAAATGGACCTATAATCGACAAAAAAATCAAAAAAATTAAAATTTGGTTTACGCAGAATGAATTTTGTATAAGAAACGATTGACAATGTCAAAATTACCGGAAACAAAATGTTTGAGTCATTTTTGAGGAAAAAAGTGAGTTTTTTAGGATATAAATGGACCTATAATCGACAAAAAAATCAAAAAAAATTAAAATTTGGTTTACGCAGAATGAATTTTGTATAAGAAACGATTGGCAATGTCAAAATTACCGGAAACAAAATGTTTGAGTCATTTTTGAGGAAAAAAGTGAGTTTTTTAGGATATAAATGAACCTACAATCTAAAAAAAAAATCAAAAAAATTAAAATTTGGTTTACGCAGAATGAATTTTGTATAAGAAACGATTGACAATGTCAAAATTACCGGAAGCAAAATGTTTGAGTCATTTTTGAGGAAAAAAGTGAGTTTTTTAGGATATAAATGGACCTACAATCTACAAAAAAAATCAAAAAAATTAAAATTTGGTTTACGCAGAATGAATTTTGTATAAGAAACGATTGGCAATGTCAAAATTACCGAAAAAAAAATGTTTGGGTCATTTTTGAGGAAAAAAGTGAGTTTTTTAGGATATAAATGGACCTACAATCTACAAAAAAAATTAAAATTTGGTTTACGCAGAATGAATTTTGTATAAAAAACGATTGACAATGTCAAAATTACCGGAAACAAAATGTTTGAGTCATTTTTGAGGAAAAAAGTGAGTTTTTTAGGATATAAATGGACCTACAATCTACAAAAAAAATCAAAAAAAATTAAAATTTGGTTTACGCAGACTGAATTTTGTCTAAGAAACGATTGGCAATGTCAAAATTACCGAAAACAAAATGTTTGGGTCATTTTTGAGGGAAAAAGTGAGTTTTTTTGGGTTCTAAATGGACCTACAATGTACAAAAAAATTAAAATTTGGTTTACGCAGAATGAATTTTGTATAAGAAACGATTGGCAATGTCAAAATTACCGAAAAAAAAATGTTTGGGTCATTTTTGAGGAAAAAAGTGAGTTTTTTAGGATATAAATGGACCTACAATCTACAAAAAAAATTAAAATTTGGTTTACGCAGAATGAATTTTGTATAAAAAACGATTGACAATGTCAAAATTACCGGAAACAAAATGTTTGAGTCATTTTTGAGGAAAAAAGTGAGTTTTTTAGGATATAAATGGACCTACAATCTACAAAAAAAATCAAAAAAAATTAAAATTTGGTTTACGCAGACTGAATTTTGTCTAAGAAACGATTGGCAATGTCAAAATTACCGAAAACAAAATGTTTGGGTCATTTTTGAGGGAAAAAGTGAGTTTTTTTGGGTTCTAAATGGACCTACAATGTACAAAAAAATTAAAATTTGGTTTACGCAGAATGAATTTTGTATAAGAAACGATTGACAATGTCAAAATTACCGGAAACAAAATGTTTGAGTCATTTTTGAGGAAAAAAGTGAGTTTTTTAGGATATAAATGGACCTACAATCTACAAAAAAAATCAAAAAAAATTAAAATTTGGTTTACGCAGACTGAATTTTGTCTAAGAAACGATTGGCAATGTCAAAATTACCGAAAACAAAATGTTTGGGTCATTTTTGAGGGAAAAAGTGAGTTTTTTTGGGTTCTAAATGGACCTACAATGTACAAAAAAATTAAAATTTGGTTTACGCAGAATGAATTTTGTATAAGAAACGATTGACAATGTCAAAATTACCGGAAACAAAATGTTTGAGTCATTTTTGAGGAAAAAAGTGAGTTTTTTAGGATATAAATGGACCTACAATCTACAAAAAAAATCAAAAAAAATTAAAATTTGGTTTACGCAGACTGAATTTTGTCTAAGAAACGATTGGCAATGTCAAAATTACCGAAAACAAAATGTTTGGGTCATTTTTGAGGGAAAAAGTGAGTTTTTTTGGGTTCTAAATGGACCTACAATGTACAAAAAAATTAAAATTTGGTTTACGCAGAATGAATTTTGTATAAGAAACGATTGACAATGTCAAAATTACCGGAAACAAAATGTTTGAGTCATTTTTGAGGAAAAAAGTGAGTTTTTTAGGATATAAATGAACCTACAATCTAAAAAAAAAATCAAAAAAATTAAAATTTGGTTTACGCAGAATGAATTTTGTATAAGAAACGATTGACAATGTCAAAATTACCGGAAACAAAATGTTTGAGTCATTTTTGAGGAAAAAAGTGAGTTTTTTAGGATATAAATGGACCTACAATCTACAAAAAAAATCAAAAAAAATTAAAATTTGGTTTACGCAGACTGAATTTTGTCTAAGAAACGATTGGCAATGTCAAAATTACCGAAAACAAAATGTTTGGGTCATTTTTGAGGGAAAAAGTGAGTTTTTTTGGGTTCTAAATGGACCTACAATGTACAAAAAAATTAAAATTTGGTTTACGCAGAATGAATTTTGTATAAGAAACGATTGACAATGTCAAAATTACCGGAAACAAAATGTTTGAGTCATTTTTGAGGAAAAAAGTGAGTTTTTTAGGATATAAATGGACCTACAATCTACAAAAAAAATCAAAAAAAATTAAAATTTGGTTTACGCAGACTGAATTTTGTCTAAGAAACGATTGGCAATGTCAAAATTACCGAAAACAAAATGTTTGGGTCATTTTTGAGGGAAAAAGTGAGTTTTTTTGGGTTCTAAATGGACCTACAATGTACAAAAAAATTAAAATTTGGTTTACGCAGAATGAATTTTGTATAAGAAACGATTGACAATGTCAAAATTACCGGAAACAAAATGTTTGAGTCATTTTTGAGGAAAAAAGTGAGTTTTTTAGGATATAAATGAACCTACAATCTAAAAAAAAAATCAAAAAAATTAAAATTTGGTTTACGCAGAATGAATTTTGTATAAGAAACGATTGACAATGTCAAAATTACCGGAAACAAAATGTTTGAGTCATTTTTGAGGAAAAAAGTGAGTTTTTTAGGATATAAATGGACCTATAATCGACAAAAAAATCAAAAAAATTAAAATTTTGTTTACGCAGAATGAATTTTGTATAAGAAACGATTGACAATGTCAAAATTACCGGAAACAAAATGTTTGAGTCATTTTTGAGGAAAAAAGTGAGTTTTTTAGGATATAAATGAACCTACAATCTAAAAAAAAAATCAAAAAAATTAAAATTTGGTTTACGCAGAATGAATTTTGTATAAGAAACGATTGACAATGTCAAAATTACCGGAAACAAAATGTTTGAGTCATTTTTGAGGAAAAAAGTGAGTTTTTTAGGATATAAATGGACCTATAATCGACAAAAAAATCAAAAAAATTAAAATTTTGTTTACGCAGAATGAATTTTGTATAAGAAACGATTGACAATGTCAAAATTACCGGAAACAAAATGTTTGAGTCATTTTTGAGGAAAAAAGTGAGTTTTTTAGGATATAAATGGACCTATAATCGACAAAAAAATCAAAAAAATTAAAATTTGGTTTACGCAGAATGAATTTTGTATAAGAAACGATTGGCAATGTCAAAATTACCGAAAACAAAATGTTTGGGTCATTTTTGAGGGAAAAAGTGAGTTTTTTTGGGTTCTAAATGGACCTACAATGTACAAAAAAATTAAAATTTGGTTTACGCAGAATGAATTTTGTATAAGAAACGATTGACAATGTCAAAATTACCGGAAACAAAATGTTTGAGTCATTTTTGAGGAAAAAAGTGAGTTTTTTAGGATATAAATGAACCTACAATCTAAAAAAAAAATCAAAAAAATTAAAATTTGGTTTACGCAGAATGAATTTTGTATAAGAAACGATTGACAATGTCAAAATTACCGGAAACAAAATGTTTGAGTCATTTTTGAGGAAAAAAGTGAGTTTTTTAGGATATAAATGAACCTACAATCTAAAAAAAAAATCAAAAAAATTAAAATTTGGTTTACGCAGAATGAATTTTGTATAAGAAACGATTGACAATGTCAAAATTACCGGAAACAAAATGTTTGAGTCATTTTTGAGGAAAAAAGTGAGTTTTTTAGGATATAAATGGACCTATAATCGACAAAAAAATCAAAAAAATTAAAATTTGGTTTACGCAGAATGAATTTTGTATAAGAAACGATTGGCAATGTCAAAATTACCGAAAACAAAATGTTTGGGTCATTTTTGAGGGAAAAAGTGAGTTTTTTTGGGTTCTAAATGGACCTACAATGTACAAAAAAATTAAAATTTGGTTTACGCAGAATGAATTTTGTATAAGAAACGATTGACAATGTCAAAATTACCGGAAACAAAATGTTTGAGTCATTTTTGAGGAAAAAAGTGAGTTTTTTAGGATATAAATGAACCTACAATCTAAAAAAAAAATCAAAAAAATTAAAATTTGGTTTACGCAGAATGAATTTTGTATAAGAAACGATTGACAATGTCAAAATTACCGGAAACAAAATGTTTGAGTCATTTTTGAGGAAAAAAGTGAGTTTTTTAGGATATAAATGAACCTACAATCTACAAAAAAAATCAAAAAAAATTAAAATTTGGTTTACGCAGAATGAATTTTGTATAAGAAACGATTGACAATGTCAAAATTACCGGAAACAAAATGTTTGAGTCATTTTTGAGGAAAAAAGTGAGTTTTTTAGGATATAAATGAACCTACAATCTAAAAAAAAAATCAAAAAAATTAAAATTTGGTTTACGCAGAATGAATTTTGTATAAGAAACGATTGACAATGTCAAAATTACCGGAAACAAAATGTTTGAGTCATTTTTGAGGAAAAAAGTGAGTTTTTTAGGATATAAATGAACCTACAATCTAAAAAAAAAATCAAAAAAATTAAAATTTGGTTTACGCAGAATGAATTTTGTATAAGAAACGATTGACAATGTCAAAATTACCGGAAACAAAATGTTTGAGTCATTTTTGAGGAAAAAAGTGAGTTTTTTAGGATATAAATGAACCTACAATCTACAAAAAAAATCAAAAAAAATTAAAATTTGGTTTACGCAGAATGAATTTTGTATAAGAAACGATTGACAATGTCAAAATTACCGGAAACAAAATGTTTGAGTCATTTTTGAGGAAAAAAGTGAGTTTTTTAGGATATAAATGAACCTACAATCTAAAAAAAAAATCAAAAAAATTAAAATTTGGTTTACGCAGAATGAATTTTGTATAAGAAACGATTGACAATGTCAAAATTACCGGAAACAAAATGTTTGAGTCATTTTTGAGGAAAAAAGTGAGTTTTTTAGGATATAAATGGACCTATAATCGACAAAAAAATCAAAAAAATTAAAATTTGGTTTACGCAGAATGAATTTTGTATAAGAAACGATTGACAATGTCAAAATTACCGGAAACAAAATGTTTGAGTCATTTTTGAGGAAAAAAGTGAGTTTTTTAGGATATAAATGGACCTATAATCGACAAAAAAATCAAAAAAAATTAAAATTTGGTTTACGCAGAATGAATTTTGTATAAGAAACGATTGGCAATGTCAAAATTACCGGAAACAAAATGTTTGAGTCATTTTTGAGGAAAAAAGTGAGTTTTTTAGGATATAAATGAACCTACAATCTAAAAAAAAATCAAAAAAATTAAAATTTGGTTTACGCAGAATGAATTTTGTATAAGAAACGATTGACAATGTCAAAATTACCGGAAACAAAATGTTTGAGTCATTTTTGAGGAAAAAAGTGAGTTTTTTAGGATATAAATGGACCTACAATCTACAAAAAAAATCAAAAAAATTAAAATTTGGTTTACGCAGAATGAATTTTGTATAAGAAACGATTGGCAATGTCAAAATTACCGAAAAAAAAATGTTTGGGTCATTTTTGAGGAAAAAAGTGAGTTTTTTAGGATATAAATGGACCTACAATCTACAAAAAAAATTAAAATTTGGTTTACGCAGAATGAATTTTGTATAAAAAACGATTGACAATGTCAAAATTACCGGAAACAAAATGTTTGAGTCATTTTTGAGGAAAAAAGTGAGTTTTTTAGGATATAAATGGACCTACAATCTACACAAAAAAATCAAAAAAAATTAAAATTTGGTTTACGCAGACTGAATTTTGTCTAAGAAACGATTGGCAATGTCAAAATTACCGAAAACAAAATGTTTGGGTCATTTTTGAGGGAAAAAGTGAGTTTTTTTGGGTTCTAAATGGACCTACAATGTACAAAAAAATTAAAATTTGGTTTACGCAGAATGAATTTTGTATAAGAAACGATTGGCAATGTCAAAATTACCGAAAAAAAAATGTTTGGGTCATTTTTGAGGAAAAAAGTGAGTTTTTTAGGATATAAATGGACCTACAATCTACAAAAAAAATTAAAATTTGGTTTACGCAGAATGAATTTTGTATAAAAAACGATTGACAATGTCAAAATTACCGGAAACAAAATGTTTGAGTCATTTTTGAGGAAAAAAGTGAGTTTTTTAGGATATAAATGGACCTACAATCTACAAAAAAAATCAAAAAAAATTAAAATTTGGTTTACGCAGACTGAATTTTGTCTAAGAAACGATTGGCAATGTCAAAATTACCGAAAACAAAATGTTTGGGTCATTTTTGAGGGAAAAAGTGAGTTTTTTTGGGTTCTAAATGGACCTACAATGTACAAAAAAATTAAAATTTGGTTTACGCAGAATGAATTTTGTATAAGAAACGATTGACAATGTCAAAATTACCGGAAACAAAATGTTTGAGTCATTTTTGAGGAAAAAAGTGAGTTTTTTAGGATATAAATGGACCTACAATCTACAAAAAAAATCAAAAAAAATTAAAATTTGGTTTACGCAGACTGAATTTTGTCTAAGAAACGATTGGCAATGTCAAAATTACCGAAAACAAAATGTTTGGGTCATTTTTGAGGGAAAAAGTGAGTTTTTTTGGGTTCTAAATGGACCTACAATGTACAAAAAAATTAAAATTTGGTTTACGCAGAATGAATTTTGTATAAGAAACGATTGACAATGTCAAAATTACCGGAAACAAAATGTTTGAGTCATTTTTGAGGAAAAAAGTGAGTTTTTTAGGATATAAATGGACCTACAATCTACAAAAAAAATCAAAAAAAATTAAAATTTGGTTTACGCAGACTGAATTTTGTCTAAGAAACGATTGGCAATGTCAAAATTACCGAAAACAAAATGTTTGGGTCATTTTTGAGGGAAAAAGTGAGTTTTTTTGGGTTCTAAATGGACCTACAATGTACAAAAAAATTAAAATTTGGTTTACGCAGAATGAATTTTGTATAAGAAACGATTGACAATGTCAAAATTACCGGAAACAAAATGTTTGAGTCATTTTTGAGGAAAAAAGTGAGTTTTTTAGGATATAAATGAACCTACAATCTAAAAAAAAAATCAAAAAAATTAAAATTTGGTTTACGCAGAATGAATTTTGTATAAGAAACGATTGACAATGTCAAAATTACCGGAAACAAAATGTTTGAGTCATTTTTGAGGAAAAAAGTGAGTTTTTTAGGATATAAATGGACCTACAATCTACAAAAAAAATCAAAAAAAATTAAAATTTGGTTTACGCAGACTGAATTTTGTCTAAGAAACGATTGGCAATGTCAAAATTACCGAAAACAAAATGTTTGGGTCATTTTTGAGGGAAAAAGTGAGTTTTTTTGGGTTCTAAATGGACCTACAATGTACAAAAAAATTAAAATTTGGTTTACGCAGAATGAATTTTGTATAAGAAACGATTGACAATGTCAAAATTACCGGAAACAAAATGTTTGAGTCATTTTTGAGGAAAAAAGTGAGTTTTTTAGGATATAAATGGACCTACAATCTACAAAAAAAATCAAAAAAAATTAAAATTTGGTTTACGCAGACTGAATTTTGTCTAAGAAACGATTGGCAATGTCAAAATTACCGAAAACAAAATGTTTGGGTCATTTTTGAGGGAAAAAGTGAGTTTTTTTGGGTTCTAAATGGACCTACAATGTACAAAAAAATTAAAATTTGGTTTACGCAGAATGAATTTTGTATAAGAAACGATTGACAATGTCAAAATTACCGGAAACAAAATGTTTGAGTCATTTTTGAGGAAAAAAGTGAGTTTTTTAGGATATAAATGAACCTACAATCTAAAAAAAAAATCAAAAAAATTAAAATTTGGTTTACGCAGAATGAATTTTGTATAAGAAACGATTGACAATGTCAAAATTACCGGAAACAAAATGTTTGAGTCATTTTTGAGGAAAAAAGTGAGTTTTTTAGGATATAAATGGACCTATAATCGACAAAAAAATCAAAAAAATTAAAATTTTGTTTACGCAGAATGAATTTTGTATAAGAAACGATTGACAATGTCAAAATTACCGGAAACAAAATGTTTGAGTCATTTTTGAGGAAAAAAGTGAGTTTTTTAGGATATAAATGAACCTACAATCTAAAAAAAAAATCAAAAAAATTAAAATTTGGTTTACGCAGAATGAATTTTGTATAAGAAACGATTGACAATGTCAAAATTACCGGAAACAAAATGTTTGAGTCATTTTTGAGGAAAAAAGTGAGTTTTTTAGGATATAAATGGACCTATAATCGACAAAAAAATCAAAAAAATTAAAATTTTGTTTACGCAGAATGAATTTTGTATAAGAAACGATTGACAATGTCAAAATTACCGGAAACAAAATGTTTGAGTCATTTTTGAGGAAAAAAGTGAGTTTTTTAGGATATAAATGGACCTATAATCGACAAAAAAATCAAAAAAATTAAAATTTGGTTTACGCAGAATGAATTTTGTATAAGAAACGATTGGCAATGTCAAAATTACCGAAAACAAAATGTTTGGGTCATTTTTGAGGGAAAAAGTGAGTTTTTTTGGGTTCTAAATGGACCTACAATGTACAAAAAAATTAAAATTTGGTTTACGCAGAATGAATTTTGTATAAGAAACGATTGACAATGTCAAAATTACCGGAAACAAAATGTTTGAGTCATTTTTGAGGAAAAAAGTGAGTTTTTTAGGATATAAATGAACCTACAATCTAAAAAAAAATCAAAAAAATTAAAATTTGGTTTACGCAGAATGAATTTTGTATAAGAAACGATTGACAATGTCAAAATTACCGGAAACAAAATGTTTGAGTCATTTTTGAGGAAAAAAGTGAGTTTTTTAGGATATAAATGAACCTACAATCTAAAAAAAAAATCAAAAAAATTAAAATTTGGTTTACGCAGAATGAATTTTGTATAAGAAACGATTGACAATGTCAAAATTACCGGAAACAAAATGTTTGAGTCATTTTTGAGGAAAAAAGTGAGTTTTTTAGGATATAAATGGACCTATAATCGACAAAAAAATCAAAAAAATTAAAATTTGGTTTACGCAGAATGAATTTTGTATAAGAAACGATTGGCAATGTCAAAATTACCGAAAACAAAATGTTTGGGTCATTTTTGAGGGAAAAAGTGAGTTTTTTTGGGTTCTAAATGGACCTACAATGTACAAAAAAATTAAAATTTGGTTTACGCAGAATGAATTTTGTATAAGAAACGATTGACAATGTCAAAATTACCGGAAACAAAATGTTTGAGTCATTTTTGAGGAAAAAAGTGAGTTTTTTAGGATATAAATGAACCTACAATCTAAAAAAAAAATCAAAAAAATTAAAATTTGGTTTACGCAGAATGAATTTTGTATAAGAAACGATTGACAATGTCAAAATTACCGGAAACAAAATGTTTGAGTCATTTTTGAGGAAAAAAGTGAGTTTTTTAGGATATAAATGAACCTACAATCTACAAAAAAAATCAAAAAAAATTAAAATTTGGTTTACGCAGAATGAATTTTGTATAAGAAACGATTGACAATGTCAAAATTACCGGAAACAAAATGTTTGAGTCATTTTTGAGGAAAAAAGTGAGTTTTTTAGGATATAAATGAACCTACAATCTAAAAAAAAAATCAAAAAAATTAAAATTTGGTTTACGCAGAATGAATTTTGTATAAGAAACGATTGACAATGTCAAAATTACCGGAAACAAAATGTTTGAGTCATTTTTGAGGAAAAAAGTGAGTTTTTTAGGATATAAATGGACCTATAATCGACAAAAAAATCAAAAAAATTAAAATTTGGTTTACGCAGAATGAATTTTGTATAAGAAACGATTGGCAATGTCAAAATTACCGAAAACAAAATGTTTGGGTCATTTTTGAGGGAAAAAGTGAGTTTTTTTGGGTTCTAAATGGACCTACAATGTACAAAAAAATTAAAATTTGGTTTACGCAGAATGAATTTTGTATAAGAAACGATTGACAATGTCAAAATTACCGGAAACAAAATGTTTGAGTCATTTTTGAGGAAAAAAGTGAGTTTTTTAGGATATAAATGGACCTATAATCGACAAAAAAATCAAAAAAATTAAAATTTGGTTTACGCAGAATGAATTTTGTATAAGAAACGATTGGCAATGTCAAAATTACCGAAAACAAAATGTTTGGGTCATTTTTGAGGGAAAAAGTGAGTTTTTTTGGGTTCTAAATGGACCTACAATGTACAAAAAAATTAAAATTTGGTTTACGCAGAATGAATTTTGTATAAGAAACGATTGACAATGTCAAAATTACCGGAAACAAAATGTTTGAGTCATTTTTGAGGAAAAAAGTGAGTTTTTTAGGATATAAATGAACCTACAATCTAAAAAAAAAATCAAAAAAATTAAAATTTGGTTTACGCAGAATGAATTTTGTATAAGAAACGATTGACAATGTCAAAATTACCGGAAACAAAATGTTTGAGTCATTTTTGAGGAAAAAAGTGAGTTTTTTAGGATATAAATGGACCTATAATCGACAAAAAAATCAAAAAAATTAAAATTTTGTTTACGCAGAATGAATTTTGTATAAGAAACGATTGACAATGTCAAAATTACCGGAAACAAAATGTTTGAGTCATTTTTGAGGAAAAAAGTGAGTTTTTTAGGATATAAATGGACCTATAATCGACAAAAAAATCAAAAAAATTAAAATTTGGTTTACGCAGAATGAATTTTGTATAAGAAACGATTGGCAATGTCAAAATTACCGAAAACAAAATGTTTGGGTCATTTTTGAGGGAAAAAGTGAGTTTTTTTGGGTTCTAAATGGACCTACAATGTACAAAAAAATTAAAATTTGGTTTACGCAGAATGAATTTTGTATAAGAAACGATTGACAATGTCAAAATTACCGGAAACAAAATGTTTGAGTCATTTTTGAGGAAAAAAGTGAGTTTTTTAGGATATAAATGAACCTACAATCTAAAAAAAAAATCAAAAAAATTAAAATTTGGTTTACGCAGAATGAATTTTGTATAAGAAACGATTGACAATGTCAAAATTACCGGAAACAAAATGTTTGAGTCATTTTTGAGGAAAAAAGTGAGTTTTTTAGGATATAAATGGACCTATAATCGACAAAAAAATCAAAAAAATTAAAATTTGGTTTACGCAGAATGAATTTTGTATAAGAAACGATTGGCAATGTCAAAATTACCGAAAACAAAATGTTTGGGTCATTTTTGAGGGAAAAAGTGAGTTTTTTTGGGTTCTAAATGGACCTACAATGTACAAAAAAATTAAAATTTGGTTTACGCAGAATGAATTTTGTATAAGAAACGATTGACAATGTCAAAATTACCGGAAACAAAATGTTTGAGTCATTTTTGAGGAAAAAAGTGAGTTTTTTAGGATATAAATGAACCTACAATCTAAAAAAAAAATCAAAAAAATTAAAATTTGGTTTACGCAGAATGAATTTTGTATAAGAAACGATTGGCAATGTCAAAATTACCGAAAACAAAATGTTTGGGTCATTTTTGAGGGAAAAAGTGAGTTTTTTTGGGTTCTAAATGGACCTACAATGTACAAAAAAATTAAAATTTGGTTTACGCAGAATGAATTTTGTATAAGAAACGATTGACAATGTCAAAATTACCGGAAACAAAATGTTTGAGTCATTTTTGAGGAAAAAAGTGAGTTTTTTAGGATATAAATGAACCTACAATCTAAAAAAAAAATCAAAAAAATTAAAATTTGGTTTACGCAGAATGAATTTTGTATAAGAAACGATTGACAATGTCAAAATTACCGGAAACAAAATGTTTGAGTCATTTTTGAGGAAAAAAGTGAGTTTTTTAGGATATAAATGGACCTATAATCGACAAAAAAATCAAAAAAATTAAAATTTTGTTTACGCAGAATGAATTTTGTATAAGAAACGATTGACAATGTCAAAATTACCGGAAACAAAATGTTTGAGTCATTTTTGAGGAAAAAAGTGAGTTTTTTAGGATATAAATGGACCTATAATCGACAAAAAAATCAAAAAAATTAAAATTTGGTTTACGCAGAATGAATTTTGTATAAGAAACGATTGGCAATGTCAAAATTACCGAAAACAAAATGTTTGGGTCATTTTTGAGGGAAAAAGTGAGTTTTTTTGGGTTCTAAATGGACCTACAATGTACAAAAAAATTAAAATTTGGTTTACGCAGAATGAATTTTGTATAAGAAACGATTGACAATGTCAAAATTACCGGAAACAAAATGTTTGAGTCATTTTTGAGGAAAAAAGTGAGTTTTTTAGGATATAAATGAACCTACAATCTAAAAAAAAAATCAAAAAAATTAAAATTTGGTTTACGCAGAATGAATTTTGTATAAGAAACGATTGACAATGTCAAAATTACCGGAAACAAAATGTTTGAGTCATTTTTGAGGAAAAAAGTGAGTTTTTTAGGATATAAATGAACCTACAATCTAAAAAAAAAATCAAAAAAATTAAAATTTGGTTTACGCAGAATGAATTTTGTATAAGAAACGATTGACAATGTCAAAATTACCGGAAACAAAATGTTTGAGTCATTTTTGAGGAAAAAAGTGAGTTTTTTAGGATATAAATGGACCTATAATCGACAAAAAAATCAAAAAAATTAAAATTTGGTTTACGCAGAATGAATTTTGTATAAGAAACGATTGGCAATGTCAAAATTACCGAAAACAAAATGTTTGGGTCATTTTTGAGGGAAAAAGTGAGTTTTTTTGGGTTCTAAATGGACCTACAATGTACAAAAAAATTAAAATTTGGTTTACGCAGAATGAATTTTGTATAAGAAACGATTGACAATGTCAAAATTACCGGAAACAAAATGTTTGAGTCATTTTTGAGGAAAAAAGTGAGTTTTTTAGGATATAAATGAACCTACAATCTAAAAAAAAATCAAAAAAATTAAAATTTGGTTTACGCAGAATGAATTTTGTATAAGAAACGATTGACAATGTCAAAATTACCGGAAACAAAATGTTTGAGTCATTTTTGAGGAAAAAAGTGAGTTTTTTAGGATATAAATGAACCTACAATCTACAAAAAAAATCAAAAAAAATTAAAATTTGGTTTACGCAGAATGAATTTTGTATAAGAAACGATTGACAATGTCAAAATTACCGGAAACAAAATGTTTGAGTCATTTTTGAGGAAAAAAGTGAGTTTTTTAGGATATAAATGAACCTACAATCTAAAAAAAAAATCAAAAAAATTAAAATTTGGTTTACGCAGAATGAATTTTGTATAAGAAACGATTGACAATGTCAAAATTACCGGAAACAAAATGTTTGAGTCATTTTTGAGGAAAAAAGTGAGTTTTTTAGGATATAAATGAACCTACAATCTAAAAAAAAAATCAAAAAAATTAAAATTTGGTTTACGCAGAATGAATTTTGTATAAGAAACGATTGACAATGTCAAAATTACCGGAAACAAAATGTTTGAGTCATTTTTGAGGAAAAAAGTGAGTTTTTTAGGATATAAATGGACCTATAATCGACAAAAAAATCAAAAAAAATTAAAATTTGGTTTACGCAGAATGAATTTTGTATAAGAAACGATTGGCAATGTCAAAATTACCGGAAACAAAATGTTTGAGTCATTTTTGAGGAAAAAAGTGAGTTTTTTAGGATATAAATGAACCTACAATCTAAAAAAAAAATCAAAAAAATTAAAATTTGGTTTACGCAGAATGAATTTTGTATAAGAAACGATTGACAATGTCAAAATTACCGGAAACAAAATGTTTGAGTCATTTTTGAGGAAAAAAGTGAGTTTTTTAGGATATAAATGAACCTACAATCTAAAAAAAAAATCAAAAAAATTAAAATTTGGTTTACGCAGAATGAATTTTGTATAAGAAACGATTGGCAATGTCAAAATTACCGAAAAAAAAATGTTTGGGTCATTTTTGAGGAAAAAAGTGAGTTTTTTAGGATATAAATGGACCTACAATCTACAAAAAAAATTAAAATTTGGTTTACGCAGAATGAATTTTGTATAAAAAACGATTGACAATGTCAAAATTACCGGAAACAAAATGTTTGAGTCATTTTTGAGGAAAAAAGTGAGTTTTTTAGGATATAAATGAACCTACAATCTAAAAAAAAAATCAAAAAAATTAAAATTTGGTTTACGCAGAATGAATTTTGTATAAGAAACGATTGGCAATGTCAAAATTACCGAAAAAAAAATGTTTGGGTCATTTTTGAGGAAAAAAGTGAGTTTTTTAGGATATAAATGGACCTACAATCTACAAAAAAAATTAAAATTTGGTTTACGCAGAATGAATTTTGTATAAAAAACGATTGACAATGTCAAAATTACCGGAAACAAAATGTTTGAGTCATTTTTGAGGAAAAAAGTGAGTTTTTTAGGATATAAATGAACCTACAATCTAAAAAAAAAATCAAAAAAATTAAAATTTGGTTTACGCAGAATGAATTTTGTATAAGAAACGATTGGCAATGTCAAAATTACCGGAAACAAAATGTTTGAGTCATTTTTGAGGAAAAAAGTGAGTTTTTTAGGATATAAATGAACCTACAATCTAAAAAAAAAATCAAAAAAATTAAAATTTGGTTTACGCAGAATGAATTTTGTATAAGAAACGATTGGCAATGTCAAAATTACCGAAAAAAAAATGTTTGGGTCATTTTTGAGGAAAAAAGTGAGTTTTTTAGGATATAAATGGACCTACAATCTACAAAAAAAATTAAAATTTGGTTTACGCAGAATGAATTTTGTATAAAAAACGATTGACAATGTCAAAATTACCGGAAACAAAATGTTTGAGTCATTTTTGAGGAAAAAAGTGAGTTTTTTAGGATATAAATGGACCTACAATCTACAAAAAAAATCAAAAAAAATTAAAATTTGGTTTACGCAGACTGAATTTTGTCTAAGAAACGATTGGCAATGTCAAAATTACCGAAAACAAAATGTTTGGGTCATTTTTGAGGGAAAAAGTGAGTTTTTTTGGGTTCTAAATGGACCTACAATGTACAAAAAAATTAAAATTTGGTTTACGCAGAATGAATTTTGTATAAGAAACGATTGGCAATGTCAAAATTACCGAAAAAAAAATGTTTGGGTCATTTTTGAGGAAAAAAGTGAGTTTTTTAGGATATAAATGGACCTACAATCTACAAAAAAAATTAAAATTTGGTTTACGCAGAATGAATTTTGTATAAAAAACGATTGACAATGTCAAAATTACCGGAAACAAAATGTTTGAGTCATTTTTGAGGAAAAAAGTGAGTTTTTTAGGATATAAATGGACCTACAATCTACAAAAAAAATCAAAAAAAATTAAAATTTGGTTTACGCAGACTGAATTTTGTCTAAGAAACGATTGGCAATGTCAAAATTACCGAAAACAAAATGTTTGGGTCATTTTTGAGGGAAAAAGTGAGTTTTTTTGGGTTCTAAATGGACCTACAATGTACAAAAAAATTAAAATTTGGTTTACGCAGAATGAATTTTGTATAAGAAACGATTGGCAATGTCAAAATTACCGAAAAAAAAATGTTTGGGTCATTTTTGAGGAAAAAAGTGAGTTTTTTAGGATATAAATGGACCTACAATCTACAAAAAAAATTAAAATTTGGTTTACGCAGAATGAATTTTGTATAAAAAACGATTGACAATGTCAAAATTACCGGAAACAAAATGTTTGAGTCATTTTTGAGGAAAAAAGTGAGTTTTTTAGGATATAAATGGACCTACAATCTACAAAAAAAATCAAAAAAAATTAAAATTTGGTTTACGCAGACTGAATTTTGTCTAAGAAACGATTGGCAATGTCAAAATTACCGAAAACAAAATGTTTGGGTCATTTTTGAGGGAAAAAGTGAGTTTTTTTGGGTTCTAAATGGACCTACAATGTACAAAAAAATTAAAATTTGGTTTACGCAGAATGAATTTTGTATAAGAAACGATTGACAATGTCAAAATTACCGGAAACAAAATGTTTGAGTCATTTTTGAGGAAAAAAGTGAGTTTTTTAGGATATAAATGGACCTACAATCTACAAAAAAAATCAAAAAAAATTAAAATTTGGTTTACGCAGACTGAATTTTGTCTAAGAAACGATTGGCAATGTCAAAATTACCGAAAACAAAATGTTTGGGTCATTTTTGAGGGAAAAAGTGAGTTTTTTTGGGTTCTAAATGGACCTACAATGTACAAAAAAATTAAAATTTGGTTTACGCAGAATGAATTTTGTATAAGAAACGATTGACAATGTCAAAATTACCGGAAACAAAATGTTTGAGTCATTTTTGAGGAAAAAAGTGAGTTTTTTAGGATATAAATGAACCTACAATCTAAAAAAAAAATCAAAAAAATTAAAATTTGGTTTACGCAGAATGAATTTTGTATAAGAAACGATTGACAATGTCAAAATTACCGGAAACAAAATGTTTGAGTCATTTTTGAGGAAAAAAGTGAGTTTTTTAGGATATAAATGGACCTATAATCGACAAAAAAATCAAAAAAATTAAAATTTTGTTTACGCAGAATGAATTTTGTATAAGAAACGATTGACAATGTCAAAATTACCGGAAACAAAATGTTTGAGTCATTTTTGAGGAAAAAAGTGAGTTTTTTAGGATATAAATGAACCTACAATCTAAAAAAAAAATCAAAAAAATTAAAATTTGGTTTACGCAGAATGAATTTTGTATAAGAAACGATTGACAATGTCAAAATTACCGGAAACAAAATGTTTGAGTCATTTTTGAGGAAAAAAGTGAGTTTTTTAGGATATAAATGGACCTATAATCGACAAAAAAATCAAAAAAATTAAAATTTTGTTTACGCAGAATGAATTTTGTATAAGAAACGATTGACAATGTCAAAATTACCGGAAACAAAATGTTTGAGTCATTTTTGAGGAAAAAAGTGAGTTTTTTAGGATATAAATGGACCTATAATCGACAAAAAAATCAAAAAAATTAAAATTTGGTTTACGCAGAATGAATTTTGTATAAGAAACGATTGGCAATGTCAAAATTACCGAAAACAAAATGTTTGGGTCATTTTTGAGGGAAAAAGTGAGTTTTTTTGGGTTCTAAATGGACCTACAATGTACAAAAAAATTAAAATTTGGTTTACGCAGAATGAATTTTGTATAAGAAACGATTGACAATGTCAAAATTACCGGAAACAAAATGTTTGAGTCATTTTTCAGGAAAAAAGTGAGTTTTTTAGGATATAAATGAACCTACAATCTAAAAAAAAAATCAAAAAAATTAAAATTTGGTTTACGCAGAATGAATTTTGTATAAGAAACGATTGACAATGTCAAAATTACCGGAAACAAAATGTTTGAGTCATTTTTGAGGAAAAAAGTGAGTTTTTTAGGATATAAATGAACCTACAATCTAAAAAAAAAATCAAAAAAATTAAAATTTGGTTTACGCAGAATGAATTTTGTATAAGAAACGATTGACAATGTCAAAATTACCGGAAACAAAATGTTTGAGTCATTTTTGAGGAAAAAAGTGAGTTTTTTAGGATATAAATGGACCTATAATCGACAAAAAAATCAAAAAAATTAAAATTTGGTTTACGCAGAATGAATTTTGTATAAGAAACGATTGGCAATGTCAAAATTACCGAAAACAAAATGTTTAGGTCATTTTTGAGGGAAAAAGTGAGTTTTTTTGGGTTCTAAATGGACCTACAATGTACAAAAAAATTAAAATTTGGTTTACGCAGAATGAATTTTGTATAAGAAACGATTGACAATGTCAAAATTACCGGAAACAAAATGTTTGAGTCATTTTTGAGGAAAAAAGTGAGTTTTTTAGGATATAAATGAACCTACAATCTAAAAAAAAAATCAAAAAAATTAAAATTTGGTTTACGCAGAATGAATTTTGTATAAGAAACGATTGACAATGTCAAAATTACCGGAAACAAAATGTTTGAGTCATTTTTGAGGAAAAAAGTGAGTTTTTTAGGATATAAATGAACCTACAATCTACAAAAAAAATCAAAAAAAATTAAAATTTGGTTTACGCAGAATGAATTTTGTATAAGAAACGATTGACAATGTCAAAATTACCGGAAACAAAATGTTTGAGTCATTTTTGAGGAAAAAAGTGAGTTTTTTAGGATATAAATGAACCTACAATCTAAAAAAAAAATCAAAAAAATTAAAATTTGGTTTACGCAGAATGAATTTTGTATAAGAAACGATTGACAATGTCAAAATTACCGGAAACAAAATGTTTGAGTCATTTTTGAGGAAAAAAGTGAGTTTTTTAGGATATAAATGGACCTATAATCGACAAAAAAATCAAAAAAATTAAAATTTTGTTTACGCAGAATGAATTTTGTATAAGAAACGATTGACAATGTCAAAATTACCGGAAACAAAATGTTTGAGTCATTTTTGAGGAAAAAAGTGAGTTTTTTAGGATATAAATGAACCTACAATCTACAAAAAAAATCAAAAAAAATTAAAATTTGGTTTACGCAGAATGAATTTTGTATAAGAAACGATTGACAATGTCAAAATTACCGGAAACAAAATGTTTGAGTCATTTTTGAGGAAAAAAGTGAGTTTTTTAGGATATAAATGAACCTACAATCTAAAAAAAAAATCAAAAAAATTAAAATTTGGTTTACGCAGAATGAATTTTGTATAAGAAACGATTGACAATGTCAAAATTACCGGAAACAAAATGTTTGAGTCATTTTTGAGGAAAAAAGTGAGTTTTTTAGGATATAAATGGACCTATAATCGACAAAAAAATCAAAAAAATTAAAATTTTGTTTACGCAGAATGAATTTTGTATAAGAAACGATTGACAATGTCAAAATTACCGGAAACAAAATGTTTGAGTCATTTTTGAGGAAAAAAGTGAGTTTTTTAGGATATAAATGGACCTATAATCGACAAAAAAATCAAAAAAATTAAAATTTGGTTTACGCAGAATGAATTTTGTATAAGAAACGATTGGCAATGTCAAAATTACCGAAAACAAAATGTTTGGGTCATTTTTGAGGGAAAAAGTGAGTTTTTTTGGGTTCTAAATGGACCTACAATGTACAAAAAAATTAAAATTTGGTTTACGCAGAATGAATTTTGTATAAGAAACGATTGACAATGTCAAAATTACCGGAAACAAAATGTTTGTCATTTTTGAGGAAAAAAGTGAGTTTTTTAGGATATAAATGGACCTATAATCGACAAAAAAATCAAAAAAATTAAAATTTGGTTTACGCAGAATGAATTTTGTATAAGAAACGATTGGCAATGTCAAAATTACCGAAAAAAAATGTTTGGGCCATTTTTGAGGGAAAAAGTGAGTTTTTGATGATATAAATGGACCTAGAATAAACAAAACAATTAAAATTTGTTTTACACAGATTGCCCTACTGCGTGAAATCAGATGTATTGAAAGGAACAAATTTATCTAGATTCTAAAATTAAAGCAGTAACAGCCATCTCCTTCTTTTCTATTTTTTAGTAAACTTCCTAGCATGATATCTAAAATTAGAATGAAGTTTCACGAAAACCTCACCGTAAATGTTTGTATCAGTAGGTGTAAAAAATGATTCGTAGGAAAGATAAAGCAATAAACTTTATGACGCAAATCCTACACTCTTAAAACATCAAAAGGCAATTTACCAACTTCTCGAGAATTTTTCTCAAAGCTTATACACGTTGCTTTATAGTCTATACTCTACTAGAGCATTTCTGTTTCGTAGAATATATAAAGTTTTATCTGAATCATACACAGGCGATTCTATACACGTGGGTGTCCAGGATTATTACATTTTCCCGAAAATGTTAAACTAAATATACTTAACAACAATATTTCATTATAGGGATCTTCATATACAGGGTGCGCCAATTATTTCCACTCGATCTCTAGCACCGAAACTAAAAGAGATATCAACAAGATTTTTTGTAGGGGTAGACAGTGTCACTCGGACTACAATTTTAAAATATTTTGATGTATACAGGGTGTCTAATTTTTGTGGAATGAAAATTAATTTGGTTTTTTTAAATTGAACACCCTGTATACGATTATGTCTTCTGATTCTACTTAATATTAGATTTACGGTAGTTTTTTGTATTTGTAAATCCGACGCGGCGTTGACAAGTTATTCCTATTTTAAGCAGATTTAATGAAAAAACAGCACTTCAGAAATATTAGCACAAAAACCACATTTTTTAAAAAAAAAATCCTCAAAAAATGAAATGTAAATGAAACATGCACCTATCACAATAATTGCACAACATCTTCACCTGTTGCACAGGGTGTTTGCCAATGGCGTGCCAATAGTCTAGTTTTCAAATGGCATTAACTTAATTTTTTCAAATGGGACACCCTGTATATTTTTCTTCAGTTAGAAGCTCTCCCTAATACGCATTAAAAAAATATAGGGTTTTGCACATCTAACTTTACTATTTACTTTAATAATTGACGTTAAGTGACAAACAACATATTTTACACAATTTTTAATAAGAAATCAAGTTACCTATGAAAATGACAAAATATAGGTATATTTTGTTATGGCATTAATTGTCAACATAAAATTTTGTATTGTATCACGTCTACTACATTTAATCGGTATAAAAAATGGATTTCAATAAGAACTATAGTGTTCAAGAAAATATTGATATGATATGGATACTGGGTGAATGTCAAAAAAATATGTTTCTTGCTAGTAGGGTCTATCGTCAAAGATACCCAGAAAGACGTCATCCACAAAAGGATACTTTTGAGAATTTAAAGAATAGATTTGATAGAACAGGATGAAAAACATTCACGTGAAACTACTACTATAAGGTAATGATCAGTATAGTTGAAGATCCCCATATAAGCACAAGGCAATTAAGCAATCAGTTAGATATTTCCAATACCACAATTAGACGCATAATAAAAAAGAATAAATATCACCCCTATCATATCCAGCTTCACCAAGAATTGTTACCACGTGATTTCGCGCGTAGAGTGGAATACTGTAGATGGTTAATAAACAAGATAAATACAGAGCGTAACTTTTTAAACAAAGTTTTATTCTCCGACGAAGCCACGTTTCATAAGAACGGTTGTGTAAATAGACACAACTTCCATTATTATTCGGAC
Organism: Crepidodera aurea; assembly: GCA_949320105.2. Classification (NCBI taxonomy): domain Eukaryota; kingdom Metazoa; phylum Arthropoda; class Insecta; order Coleoptera; family Chrysomelidae; genus Crepidodera; species Crepidodera aurea. The sequence goes on from OX439472.1 coordinate 106,516,877, forward strand.
CACAATGAACATTTATTTAGAACCACATCACAGTATCGATGGTCTTTGAATGTGTGGGCGGGAATAATAGGTCTCTATTTCTTTGATGGAACTGTAAATGGAGCTATATTTTTAGATTTTTCAGAACATGATTTTCGCAACTTATTGCAAAATGTGCCTCAAAATTAGATGGTGCCACACCACATTACCTATTAGATGTTCGCAATTGGTTAAATAGGGAATTTCAGGATCGTTGGATAGGAAGGGAGGACCTATAAATTGGCCTACTAGATCGCCTTGCCTTACACCTTGCGATTTTTTCTTGTGAGGTTTTATTAAAAATAGTGTTTACAAAGAAGAGGTTACCACAAAACAAAATATGAAAGAAAGAATTACTGCAGCATTTAGACAGAGAGAGATGTGCGTAAATCAATGAAAAAAAGGGCAAGAAAATGTGTAAATGAAAATGGAAGACATTTTGAACACCTACTATAAATTTTAACTTTCACTATTGTAGTTTTGACTTTGTAATATTTTGTACTTATTAAAAATTGTGTAAAATATGTTGTTTGTCACTTAACGTCAATTATTAAAGTAAATAGGGAGATTTTAAGCCACCTATTTCAACACCAATATACTTTAAACGTTATACATCGCATGCGCAATAGCGCTAAAATAAGGGAAACTTTATTAACTGATATTGTTTTACGTTATTAGAGGTGAAATAAGGTTCCCTTAATAACGGATATTGTTTTCGCAATGGTGCCGCATGTAGAACATTTATATTTAAGTTTTATCGTGAACTCCAAAGTTTATGATAAATACATGTGAAATTTAGAAGATTTGAGTAAGTCTATAGTTTTCACCATTCTTACCACTTTTTTTCTTAAATATGAAATGAAAACATTTCATAAAATTAAGTGTTACGGCAACATAGGATATGGACATTGAAGAAATGTCACAACAAGTCATTTACCTAACCTATCTTTTGTAGTATTTGTTTCATTCTGGCTTCATTTAAAAACGATTTCAGGCAGTTAAAATAAAAAAAAAATCGTAAATGATTATTTAAACTATCACAAAGTGAGGGTTATCATTTATAAGGTTATAAATGTTTCTGGCATCTGTCACGTAAATAACGGAAGAGTGGGATGGCTTAAAAACTCATTTTCGAAATACGTTATTAACGTTCTGTGTTTACTTTAATAGCGGATAAAGGGATATAACGTATGACGCTCAAGTTGTGGCTTAAAACCTCCCTATTAGTAAAGTTAGATGTACAAAACCCTATATTTTTTTAATGCGTATTAGGGAGAGCTTCTAGCTGAAGAAAAATATACAGGGCAGTGTATCCCATTTGAAAAAATTAAGTTATTGCCATTTGAAAACTAGACTATTGGCACGCCATCGGCAAACACCCTGTGCAACAGGTGAAGATGTTGTGTGATTATTGTGATATTTTAAAATTGTAGTTCGAGTGACACTGTCTACCCCTACAAAAAATCTTGTTGATATCTCTTTTAGTTTCGGTGCTAGAGGTCGAGTGGAAATAATTGTCGCGCCCTGTATAATAAGTCTTGTTTAGGTGGATAAAAAAACTAACATGGATATAATAATTTTGTTATTATTTCCGCACTTTTAATAGTTTAAAATAGTGTTGCCTATACAATAAGCTGTCGAATACTTATGTAAGCAAGGCATTGATTAAAAAATATTGTTTACAATAGTCGTGATTGCATGTTAAATACATTTAAAACGGCTAAACTTAAATTACGTCGTAAAATGTAATATATAAAAATTGAGAAATAAAAAATATCACAAACAATAAAAAATTATTAAAAAGGAACGTCACGAAGATATAAGAACTACACAATTTATTAAAACCTAAAAACAAATAAATAGAACAATAACTCACTTCAAAAATGTATATTTTTCAAATAGTGGTCAATAATAGGGAGGTTTTAAGCCACAACTTGAGCGTCATACGTTATATCCCTTTATCCGCTATTAAAGTAAACACAGAACGTTAATAACGTATTTCGAAAATGAGTTTTTAAGCCATCCCACTCTTCCGTTATTTACGTGACAGATGCCAGAAACATTTATAACCTTATAAATGATAACCCTGACTTTGTGATAGTTTAAATAATCATTTACGATTTTTTTTTTATTTTAACTGCCTTAAATCGTTTTTAAATGAAGCCAGAATGAAACAAATACTACAAAAGATAGGTTAGGTAAAAGACTTGTTGTGACATCTCTTCAATGTCCATATCCTATGTTGCCGTAACACTTAATTTTATGAAATGTTTTCATTTCATATTTAAGAAAAAAAGTGGTAAGAATGGTGAAAACTATAGACTTACTTGTTGGTTTTAAGTGACAAAAACTGTATTAACTTCTAAACGTTCTTAGAATAAACAAATAATGAATTATGTATCCGTTTTTCTTTCTGATGGCGTTTTGGTTATGCTTAGAAATCATAAAAAAAAGTTTATGTATAGTTTAAACACCACACCACACCCAAAAGATTATTAGTCTTATAAGAGCTCTTGTATTATAAAGAGATTAGTTACGTATATTAATAAATAGAAGAACTAATATTCACTGTGTTTAATTAATCCATACCTGCTAAAATTACTCAAATCTTCTAAATTTCACTTGTATTTATCATAGACTTTGGAGTTCACGATAAAACTTAAATATAAATGTTCTACATGCGGCACCATTGCGAAAACGATATCCGTTATTAAGGGAACCTTATTTCACCTCTAATAACGTAAAACAATATCAGTTAATAAAGTTTCCCTTATTTTAGCGCTATTGCGCATGCGATGTATAACGTTTAAAGTATATTGGTGTTCAAATAGGTGGCTTAAAACCTCCCTATTGATTTGTATTTGATATCATTTTTCTTCTATTTTTGTTCGTAAGTATGCTTAATTTTATTTTCAATTTGTGATTTATATTCCGTCCACCGTCCAATTATTTTTACATACAATATATGAAGTTTATCGGCAATATTTCATGGAATTAATGTATTTAGGAGTTTAATTTTAGTCTTTGAGTTAAAAATGACTGCTGGAAATAAATGTAGGTATGAATGGATTTAGAACGAGTGTACAGAAACAAAAATATATTAACCCATAAACTATTTAAATGATTGCCGTGAAATTTTGTGTTTTGCTAATAGGAATATAAAATTTTCAAACTTTCATTTAACAATTTGAATAGAGGCGTTATCTGTGTGAAGGCCAGCCAATTATAATCATCAATATCTCGCAATACTTTTCGAAATACCTAATTAAAAAAATAAAAAATAAAGTAACGATTGTTTCCTTAATGACTCTTTGCTATAAACAATTAAGTCATTAATTTTAAATCCATTAAATTGAATGCAAAACTTACAACATTTATTAAATCTTGGAAGTAATAAAGTTGGAGGATTTATTCTCTCTTATTATTATTACAATCTGTAAATATTGTAAGCTCGTAAAATAAATTCTTATCCGATGATATATTTTATTACTTCTTTGAATCTTGAAGGTTCGCTATAAAATAATACGCTGTCAGACAAAGGAAATTGAAATTTCTTTAACCTCTACAACCTATTTTATTTTTATTCAATCCGCAACTTTGTTTCAACTTGTAGTTTTTTATGGTTTTGTATAAAAGTGGTAAATATTTTAGTACAGTATAACCAGAAATATATTAAGGTCATAAATCAATATTAGCGGACGACTTTCATTATTACCTATTGTTCGAGATGTAGTAAAGCACAAATTTATTTGGCGGATCTTTAAAACTAACCTGTATAAAACTTTAAATAAGAAGAGATGGTATTTCTCGAATTGATCGAGTCATATTCGAGAGATCACGTAAATATTTCCATAATTAATAGAGTTGTATGGCGGTAGTGTATATATATTCGGAATTAAACATAAGGAGAGCATTTGCTGAATGCGGGTTTCTCCTTGAAATATATATAACTGTTCCAGTATACGTAGTTAAACTTTCAGGAACTTTGATGAGGCAATAATGTAGTTGATGGTGGAGAAATGGTTAAGTGCTCCGACATACATCTAGGATGTAGGAAAATGCCTTTGTCAGAACAAAGGACTCGGTTTATTTTTTTGTATAAAACTACTTTGCTGTGTTCATGTTTAAAATGATTTTAGGCCATTCTCCAATTTGCCACTTTAACTTTTACGTAAGCAAATAGAATCCTGTAAAATTAGACACAGTAAATTTGAGTTTATTGCCACATTCTCCAAAACTAGATTTTTTTGAGTAAAAGTCTGTAGTTCGTAAAAGAATATGTGCATATTATTAACATAAGAGGAAGAAGAAGATGTACAAATTTTATTCACAATTTTTATACACCCAACCTTTTTCTATTTAACAATTAACAGTAAATAATTTGCGGTTTTCAAGATAGCAATTTTCTATAGTAGCAAAATACACCGTAGAGTTATTAGCACAGTTGTCAGAGAAGGATATTGACCAAAAGATCGCACAAAATGTGATATCGATGAAACTTGGCACTTAAGTACTTGAAAGGGTATAAAAAACGATAAAAAAAATTTTGATGCTCTAAAGTGTATGCTAACTTCACAATTTCGAAAAACTAATAGCACCACGTGAAAGAACAGAAAATTTTACTAAAAATTATATTATAAGTTATTTTAAAAAAAATTTGTATTACTATAAAAAATTATTAAAAATAAGAAAGCAAATACGAAAATACTACACGCGTTGAATACAAATATTCAGGCGAGGCGTTCGGAAAAACTAAAGTATCTTTGCCTAAAATGTACGCAAAGGAAAAAAAGAAAACATTTTAAAGAGGAGACTTTCTCATGAAGCCATTAGTTTTTAATTTTTTTTTGTTTTCTCATAGAAAATTTGACCGGAAGTTATAATTTCTGAAATTCTCACTGATTTTTATAAAACTGAAGATATCTATTAATAGAGGCATAACAACAAAAAATCCTTGTACATTTATCATCATTATACTTTTACTTTTGATTTAAATATAATTAAAATGATGAACATTTTCTCTGTTTAATAAAACTGATGTTTTAAGTTGATCATTTTTTCTTAATCCGTATCTGGATTGTAACTGTAGTATAGTCCTTACATTATACGATTTGGCTACTAAAATATGATACCTGTACCAAATATGAAAGAAATCTACCAGGTATTTCGAAAGTTACTGCTTGTGAAAATGAAAAAAATGCACTTGATGTAATTTGACGTTAAAACTCCAGCAGTAGAATTAAAAAAAATTTTCACTTTAACTCATTTTTTTTCGTTCTTTTCAAATATCCATCTCAATTTTAAAAATCTGATATACAGGGTGTTGTTTTGGGGATTTTCAAATTTTGCAAATTCTTCTTAATCCGGATCTGGATTTTAATTGTAGTTCTTACACTATAGGATTGGGCTATTAACACACTATACCTGTACGAAGTATGAGAGAAATCTACAGGGTGGTTCTAAAGTTACGGCTTATCAAAATATTGGCCGAAATGGATGAAACACCCCGTATCTCGGTTATTAAAGGCGTTAGACCCATTAACCAAAGTTATTTGGAAGTACCTAAGTACCCTCTATTTACAGTTAACGTATGTCGGTTTAACTATGAAACACCCTGTATAATTTCTAAAATTCTCCCTGATTTTTATAAAACTGAAGATATATTGTTATGATATAAATAAATCAAAATTAATTAAGGTATTAACAACGTCTAATGAATGTTGTAAAAAAAATGATAATTTTAAAACATAAGTTTTATTAAACAGAGATAATATTCATCATTTTAATTACATTTAAATCAAAAGTAAAACTATAATGATGATAAGTATACAAGAATTTTTTTTTTTGTTATGCCTCTATTAATAGATATTGAGAATTTTAGAAATTATAACTTCCGGTCAAATTTTCAATGAGAAAACAAAAAAAAATTAGAAACTAATGGCTTCCTGAGAAAGCTTAGAGTCTCTTATTTAAAATTCTTTCTTTTTTTCTTTGCATACATTTTAGACAAAGATACTTTAGTTTTTCCGAACGCCTCACCTGAATATTTGTATTCAACGGCTCGGGCGTGTAGAGTTTTCGAATTTGCTTCCTTATTTTTAATAATTTTTTATAGTAATACAATTTTTTTTTTAATAACTTATAATATAATTTTTTAGTAAAATTTTCCGCTCTTTCACGTGGTGTTTTTCGAATTTTTTTTTTAAGATATAATGGAAAAATCAAATTTTCGATTTTATTTTCGAAATTGTGAAGTTAGCATACACTTTAGAGCAGCAAAGATTTTTTTTATCGTTTTCTACACCCATTCAAGTACTTAAATGCCAAGTTTCATCGATATCACATTTTGTGGTCAAATTCTTTGACAACCGGGCTATTATGGAAATACCATTTACAAAAACACGAAATATATTCTTTTTCTATTTAAAAATGCATCTCACTAATGATTCACCTAAAAAAATCAGCAACATGAATTCGAATGAAGAATTCGTGTTATATTGAATGTATTTTTAAACCACTCAGGAAGGGAATAGAATTTATTTCTCTAGTTTATTTTTGGATTGTGTATTCAGGTCGAATGGGAAGATCTGACTGGTATTATTTCAGTTTAAAAACAGTTGAGTTCAATCATTGAATCAAGCCTAATGTTTACACCTAGTTTGTTGTTCGACTAAATATTTGGAATGAAACTGGACGCGAATAATGTTGGTCAGCAACAAACATTTCACAAAAAAAATTATTTAAAGTCTACTCCAATATGTAGTTAGTTTTACCTTTTTCTAAGTAATGGATCATAAATATTCCTTCTTTTTCACTGATTTCTGTTTTGTCGATTTTTTCACCTGAATTTATGTCCTTTTTATTGTAGTTTTGTTCAATCTCAAACATTTTCATTCCACATTTTTGAATGAGCCACTGACAAATCTAAGTTCAGCGTTATTCATTTCCTGGATATAAAATTTTTTGAATGTGATATAAATCGTATTTATTAAGTGAACAACAAAATGTGAAACTCGGACTTTCATGTGCAAGGCATCTACAAAATAACTCCGTTTTATTAAAATTATTCCTAGCGCGATTTTTCTCTATTATGGTGAAGAAAATACCCTCAAATCCCTCATACCATTTTCAGTAAGAAATCGATGATAGAGTAAAGAAAAATTTAATATAAACCAGTGTTTCTTAGCGATATGCATCATCCTAAGATTTTATATGATAATATTTAAAAAAAAGCAAAAGAAAATATAGAATATAAGAAATTGAAAAACACAAGTTTTAGAGGAATCCAGCACGAAAATTTACTTAAACTAGAGATAAAACAGCACGTTGTAACCCAGCTCTAAATTCCTTTTCAATATTTCTTCCTGATTCTAGAGATTTTCGTTTTCTGAATACTTTTAATACATAAGTATTCGTTTTTTCATAAATATATTGAATTGTTGATGCACCTCAAATTGATCTGTTAATCAATTCCCTAAAGAATTTTTTTCATACTCTGAAAGACAAATTCATAGAAAATGTTCAAAAAACTGTTATACATTTGAGCTCAATTCATCGACACTCAATCAATATTTTCTGTTCTTCATCCTTTAAATTCCGTACGAAGGATAATGATCCTTTAGTGTAACTACCATTTGGTAGTTTAATTAGTGCTTTTTGCTAACTGCTAATTTGACTATCGATTAGAAAAACGTGTGACCATGTCTAAGAACTTTTTTACCAGTTCCATTTTCACTACTAGATTTGATTTCGGTGATTTTTTTATGTCTTTTGTGCTTTCTATGGTTTCGTTTTTCTATTTTTTTAATACCTGACTAGATTTTAATATCAACACCACTCGATAAGTTAGGAAACCGATTTTTCAAATCTTCCTATGTATTAGTAAACATTTTTTTTTCAAATATTTTTCATAATATATAACCCTCAAATGGGAAATTTATAGCTGCGGCTTACACGTTATTCGAATAAATTTGTATATTTAAAATGGTTCAATGTGAAAACAAAAAATTCTTTGAATTTTGCCGTTGAATATATTCAATATATCATGAAAATATTCAATATTTTGTGAGTGGTTCATGTCAACAGTTTATTTAATATTTGTACGTTTTCTGTTTCATGTACAAAAGGTAGCATCAAAATAGAAGCTATTTTCAGTTAGTGAAAACAAAATATTTAAAAGAAACATGTAGCAGACAAAAATTGTTTGTTTTTGAAGACACTGTAAATCGTTTTTGTTTTGGTTGCTGCGTTCCATATTATTTTAAGGGTAATTTTGTTTTTTTAATAAAAATCTGTTTATTTGAAAATTACTACTTATTTTGATTAAAAATATTGTTGTAAAATTACTTTGTTCTTATAAATTTCTTTTGCTAATAAATATTGAAAAATTGTGAGCTAAACATAGAAAACTTTATTCTAAAGCATATTTTTTTTTAAATGAGATATAGCCCAGTTGTCAGAGAGTTTGACCTCGCACAAAATGTGATAACAAAATAATTTATATAAATAAATAAACACTATTTTGAAAATAAAAATTACGTCGAATGAAAACAAAGAAAATGTTCATCATTTTAATTATATTTAAATCAAAAGTAAAAGTATAATGATGATAAATGTACAAGGATTTTTTGTTGTTATGCCTCTATTAATAGATATCTTCAATTTTATAAAAATTAGTGAGAATTTCAGAAATTATAACTTCCGGTCAAATTTTCTATGAGAAAACAAAAAAAAATTAAAAACTAATGACTTCCTGAGAAAGCTTAGAGTCTCCTCTTTAAAATGTTTTTTTCTTTGCGTACATTTTAGGCAAAGATACTTTAGTTTTGTTGAGGGTTCTGGAATAAACCCTATGTTGTGCCAGTTTCCCAGGACGACCGATGTGTTATCATCGCCTTTTTAAACTGCATCGTGGTATTCTTAAAATGGACTGTATATCTTTATCTTCCCAACTCCATTGGACAAAAACAACTAACACTGTTATTTAACGGTTTATTTTAAGTTCAATAAATAAATAAATAACAACAACGTAACAAAGGATTATATTAACTGGTAATCAATGAACAAATTATTATAAGTACCATATGTGCTTAACAAACACTAGCACATAGGTAAAGAATTAAAAAGACCGCATCAGTCAGAAAATATTATTTTGCGATAGTTGGACACTGAACTTAAAGTTTGCGAAGTCTGTATCTTTTCAAAGTTTCTTCCCCCCGTCCGTTTGTTCTAGAAAGAAGTATTCGTTATCTGATGGACGAATCGGTTTGTTAGATATGTAAGTTTTTTATGCTGTCTCTCTCTCCCGCTTGAGAAGACAAGGATTAACTCAAATTACGTCATTATGAATTTCAGGGCGGACGTGACTCCTGTAGCATAAGCCTAGAAAATTCGTTATAGATTCTGCGCGTTAAATATTGGTCTACGTGTCAATCGTAGCGTAATGGGAAAAAAAACTAGAAAAAAACTGTTTGTTGATGCTTCGTGTCTGAGCGCTGTTTGCAAATGTATTTTAGTGCGGCGTTGCCGGTTGAATGAGTATGAGTTTATATGTTTAATTGTCTGAAAATTAAACAAGTTTTTTCCGAACGCCTCGCCTGAATTGTTAATATAATTTTTAGTAAAATTTTCCGCTCTTCCACGTGGTGCTATTAGTGTTTCTATTTTTTTTTTCGAGATATAATGGAAAAACAAAATTTTCGAAATTGTGAAATTAGCTTACACTCTAGATCAGCAAAAAATTTTTATCGTTTTCTACACCTTTTCAAGTACTTAAATGCCAAGTTTCATCGATATCACATTTTGTGCGAGGTCAAACTCTCTAACAACTAGACTATTATCTCTCTTTTTTTTTCTGAGAGCACTTGAGAAAAAAAAAGGTTAATTAAAACCCCAACCACTTAAGCGTCTCCAAATAAATCCGTATAAAAATGTTTCCCAACAAGTTATCCTTTTTCTTTTATTTTATTTAATCAGCTTCCACTCAACTCGAGGATCGACGAGAAGAGGGTTCGCCCTCTTCAGAGCAGACAATCCCGCTCCGTAGTCCATTAGCACAACAAAAGAAACATTTAGTAAAAAAAACAAAATAACATTGTATGAAATTTGAAATCCGAACGCGGACCGACGTGATGAATATAGAATGGGTAATTGTTCTTTGGTCCGAATGAAATTGCACAGATTCCTTTTAAACCGGGTTATATCCTGAGTTCTTTGCATTTTATATGGCGCCTCCACCAGCCGTATTCACTTGGGCGTGTACAAAGCGTTTTCCTCGTTCTTTTTTTAATAATAAGGGAGACGCCAGGCTAACTTTGAAGCCGTCGGAAATTTGTTTCCCGCGCGGTACATAACAATAATGAATTTATAAGTTGTAATTACACGAAATAAATGTAGGACCGTGTTCACATCTCAGGGGTTGAGATATGCTGTTGCATTTATTTCCCAAGACGGCCGATATCTGAACAACACCGCTTTTTTATTCTTCAATGAAACAAGCACCTTGCGTTTAACATTTTGTTCGAAATCGAACATTTTTACCTACGCCCATGGCGACAAAGGAAATAAAAATAACCAAACCGCGCGCCTAAGTGCCCAGCACAGCAACAGTACAACACGCATCGTAAATCAAGGCCATCGCGCAGATAATCAACGCGGAAGTAACTCACCGACGAGATAAACATCAATGCTAAAAGCCGCCCTTGTCGGCAACCGCCTTTACATACACCGCGGCACATTGGCGTGACTGCAAGTTGCCAAAGAGATAAAAAAAGGCACAACAATAAAGCCGAAAATACATACCCGTGATTGGCCGCCGAAGGATCTCGTCTGTCGACAAGCGTCTCAAATAAATCAAAATTAAACCATCAAAAAGTCATTGGACTGTTTCATACGTAATAAATTCATCAATTTTTAACTCATATAAATCGCATAATATTACATACATACCCGTATTCACATTCAGTTATTTTTTGAGCAATTGAAAACACAGTTTTGAATTTTGTTATATTCTATGTTTGTCGAAAAGTGTTTTGTTTTTTACGAAGCTATCGTTAATATATAATATTCAAGTAATCAGTGTATAATTTCGCTACAACCTATATACAGTCCACATACAATTTGTCAGCCAACTTAAATCTACTATAAGTTGAGACAGACCCATCTAAAGGGTGTGGCCTAATAAATTTGGGTCTCCAAATTTGGCATTATTTGGAACTTCCCAAAACACATTTTATACAACTAGTGGACAGATATTTGGTTAATTTACATAAGCTGAGTTATTAATAAATACCAGGAACAGAATGTATGTCCACCTCTTTGATACCCATATGGGTAAATTAACCACCTCAGTCACATTCCTAACAAAATATACTTCTCTCGTTTTCTTACAGTATATTGTTATAATTTATAAGTGTGTTATTAAATGTTTTGAATTATTATTATTATTATTACATACATTACATTATGCTGATCTGGAACGAAAGCCACAGTACTCTTTTATGTTTATACAGGGTGCGCCAATTATTTCCACTCGATCTCTAGCAACGAAACTAAAAGAGATATCAACAAGATTTTTTGTAGGGGTAGACAGTGTCACTGGGACTACAATTTTAAAATATTTTGATGTATACAGGGTGGCTAATTTTTGTGGAATGAAAATTAATTTGTTTTTTTTAAATTGAACACCCTGTATACGATTATGTCTTCTGATTCTACTTAATATTAGATTTACGGTAGTTTTTTGTATTTGTAAATCCGACGCGGCGTTGACAAGTTATTCCTATTTTAAGCAGATTTAATGAAAAAACAGCACTTCAGAAATATTAGCACAAAAACTACATTTTTTAAAAAATTCCTCAAAAAAGCTACTATGATGGAAATAAAATATGCACCTATCACAATAATCACACAACATCTTCATCTGTTGCACAGGGTGTTTGCCGATGGCGTGCCAATAGTCTAGTTTTCAAATGGCAATAACTTAATTTTTTCAAATGGGACACCCTGTATAGTTTTCTTCAGTTAGAAGCTCTCCCTAATACGCATTAAAAAAATATAGGGTTTTGCACATCTAACTTTACTATTTACTTTAATAATTGACGTTAAGTGACAAACAACATATTTTACACAATATTTAATAAGTACAAAATTTTACAAAGTTTAATCGTAAGAAAACTACAATAGTGAAAGTTAAAATTTATAGTAGGTGTTCAAAATGTCTTCCATTTTCATTTATACATTTTCTTGCCCTTTTTTCATTGATTTACACACATCTCTTAGCATTGCAGGGGTCACCTGTCTAAATGCTGCAGTAATTCTTTCTTTCATATTTTCTTTTGTGGTAACCTCTTCTTTGTAAACAATATTTTTAATAAAACCACACAAGAAAAAGTCGCAAGGTGTAAGGCAAGGCGATCTAGTAGGCCAATTTATAGGTCCTCCCCTTCCTATCCAACGATCCTGAAATTCCCTATTTAACTAATTGCGAACATCTAATAGGTAATGTGGTGTGGCACCATTTAATTGAAACCACATTCCGTTGCGATAATTTTGAGGCACATTTTGCAATAAGTTGCGAAAATCATGTTCTAAAAAATCTAAAAATATAGCTCCATTATTATTATTATTATTATTATTATTATTATTTACAGTCCCATCAAAGAAATATGGACCAATTATAATAATAATGGAAGTTGAGCCTATTTACACAACCGTTCTTATGAAACGTGGCTTCGTCGGAGAATAAAACTTTGTTTAAAAAGTTACGCTCTGTATTTATCTTGTTTATTAACCATCTACAGTATTCCACTCTACGCGCGAAATCACGTGGTAACAATTTTTGGTGAAGCTGGATATGATAGGGGTGATATTTATTCTTTTTTATTATGCGTCTAATTGTGGTATTGGAAATATCTAACTGATTGCTTAATTGCCTTGTGCTTATATTGGGATCTTCAACTAAACTACTGATCATTACCTTATATTCGTTGTCAATAGTAACAGCTGTAGTTTCACGTGAATGTTTTTCATACTTGACGGTTCCTGTTCTATCAAATCTATTCTTTAAATTCTCAAAAGTATCCTTTTGTGGATGACGTCTTTCTGGGTATCTTTGACGATAGACCCTACTAGCAAGAAACGCATTTTTTTGACATTCACCCAGTATCCATATCATATCAATATTTTCTTGAACACTATAATTCTTATTAAAATCCATTTTTTATACACAATACCGATTAAATATAGTAGACGTGATACAATACAAAATTTTATGTTAACAATTAATGCCATAACAAAATATACCTACTGTCATTTTCATAGGTAACTTGATTTCTTATTAAAAATTGTGTAAAATATGTTGTTTGTCACTTAACGTCAATTATTAAAGTAAACCCTATATTTTTTTAATGCGTATTAGGGAGAGCTTCTAACTGAAGAAAAATATACAGGGTGTCTCATTTTAAAAAATTAAGTTAACTAAGTCAACTCATTTTGATTATTCTTTATTTTATACATTAGGTAGAACTTTTTCACACTGTACTTTTTAATATTCAAATTCTTTAGTTATTATTCATGTTCTTCAATGTTTAAAATACAATTTTGGTAAATTGAGTCTCATTATTTTCATTTCTAATGATTCTTTTAAGCTAAATTGATTTTCCTGAAGGCTTTGAGAAATGTGAATTTTGAGGTTATATTGATTTTTTAATTTGTAAATAACATTCCAAAAATTATATTTTCTGTTGGTTTTACTATTTCAGTCTTATGTCTGGATTGTATATTTTAGTTTTATTTCATTACTTTCGCTCTAAATTTTTGGCAAATAGCTTAAAATTGTATGTAAAGTGCTCTTATGGAACTTCAATGTTAAATTTACAATTGAGAATTTTTTTATTAATTTTCTATTAAAATCTACTTTGTTAACATGCTTTAAAGCAATGTAACTCGAATTTTGATCAAAATCTTTCTTAATTTTTCTTCCTTCAACCTATTCAAAAAGTATCTTTGCAACATAGGTTCTGATATATATTAAATAACATTTATTTTTGTTTTAGATTGTATTACATTTTCGAAATGTTTCAAACTAATAAAGAAAAACAAACACCAAGGTTTATTCCAAATGAACAAGTTGAATCCTTTTCCCACAAAGTCTTCAAAGTATTTATTTACTATATCAATATATCGTATTTATGCATTGCTTTCCCATCTCGAAAATTGTTATTTAATATACGAAAATATATTATCTAAATTGACACACATATTTATCGTAAACCTATAAATTCAAAATCAATTTTTCTACTACGTCTCTTCGTTAAAGAGATTTTTTATTCAACTGAGCAATTTTTTTCCCAAACACACTTTATTTTCTGGAACACGTTTACGACCTACTCACATCTATGGATTCCATAAGATCCCGCAAACATCATCGCGGTTTGTAAACACGAAACTGTTTACACATATAAATGGAGGAGAGTTAAATTGAAGTTCATTTGTGTCACAGCCAAAAAAAAAAAAATAAACAAACAAAAGTAGATGAGTTATAACAGTTTTATAGAAATTAATTTTTTTGAAAGTTGGTTTCGTAAAATTTAAATTTAAGCGACTTACCTGTAAGAAAGTTCAATCTATAGATAATCACGGGTTAAAAAATCAACGTGGGCAAGACAAACCAATGTTTCTTATCAAGGTTTATGGGAAAATGTTTGAGTGAATATAAACAGAAATTTAGCAATAACATTTCGAATTAGTCCATTCTGTGAGTCGGAAAAAACCTCTAAAAGCACAAATAATATTTGACGCCGCCAATGTACGTCCCTCTTCCCATTTTCGAGGACGATGAACATGATGGCGCCCAAACGGCCAAAAACCACCCCAAAAGGATGTTCTAAACGAGAAAACCCGCATCATCTCCCGTTTTAGAGGATGCTTAACACGATGACGATGTTGGATCTTTGTCCCGAGTTGACCCCACCTATCAAATGGCCAAACTGGCTATTGTTTATATTATACAGGGTGTCCCATTAAAAATGGGACATAGAACAACCGCAGATTCTTCAATTCAAAATAAAACGATTAAGCGAAATATGTTTAGATAAAATGTTACTCGTTTCCGAAATACGGGGTGTTGAAGTTAAAAACTGAAAAATTATTAATGGCCATAATTTTTTTAATACACCGTATAATTTTACTCAAATCGGCACACTTGTTAATTATCATAAAATGCATTTTATCTAAGCATATCTCGCTTAATCGTTTTATTTTGAATTGGAGAAGCTGCGGTTGTTCTATGTCCCATTCTTAATGGGACACCCTGTATACATTTAATAATAATTATTGCGCTTTATAAAGTAACTTGTCCAATAACAAGAACTAGAGGGTGTGAAGCGCCATTTCCCTCCCAATCAGGATACCCGTGGGTTTCATACCATTCAAATTTATGAGTAAAAACTGTTGATCCTAACCATGTATGTATACATGCAACGGCTTCGAATCGAACATTCAGAGCGCTTAAATACACATACAATTAGTTTCGTTCGAACTTCCTGTACCACGTATATACTTTCATCGCCTACAACATACTTTCTACGTCATTGCAGTCATGTTAAAAATATTCCCGACGGAAGACTGCGTTAAAAAAATCTTCCACGAGCTCCTACTATAGCCAACCACACACGTGCATGACACCTTCGTCTGTCGAGAGTGTATCTTATGAAAGGACCCCGCACAAAAAGATAGGAAATGGCCGCTCGGTCAAATTGTCTGAATTTTTGATATGTTATGCATTTTGTCATTCTGAACAAAAGTCTCAATGGGCACTAAGCTCTAAAGTCCATGGTTTGGCTGCTATGAAGCTCCGAAGCTCCGTGACTCCACCATGGTATAGAAACCTTTAACGCATATCACCTTTTTAAAAATCATATTTTAATTATTTTAATGTGTGCCCTTAAGTTTTTGAGGATGCTGAATTTAAATATGATGTCAAATCCATAATATTGACAGCTGTCAAATAGCTGTCAAATGCTTTAAAGAAAAAAGAAATCTTATATTAAAGAATGCTATCATATGTTTTTGAGGACGCTGAATTCAAATAAAATGTCAAATGGATAATATTGACAGTTGACAGCTGTCAAATGCTCTTAAAAAATAAATCTTACACTAAGGAATAAGAACTTTATGTTTTTGAGGACGTTGAATTCAAATGTGATGTCAAATCGATAATATCGCCAGTTGACAGCTGTCAAATGCTTTTTAGTAATAAGAAATCTTATTTTAAAGAATATAATCATATGTTTTTGAGGACGCTGCCTTCAAATGCAATGTCAAATCATTAATATTAACAATTGACAGCTGTCAAATAGTTGTCAAATGCTCTTAAAATAAAGAAATCTTACATTAAGGAAAAGAAACTTATGATATAATATAAGATTTCTTATTACTAAAAAGCATTTGACAGCTATTTGACAGCTGTCAACTGTCAATATTATCGATTTGAATTCAGCGTCCTCAAAAACATAAAGTTCTTAATCCTTAGTGTAAGATTTATTTTTTTTAAGAGCATTTGACAGCTATTTGACAGCTGTCAACTGTCAATATTATGGATTTGATATCATCTTTAAATTCAGCGTCCTCAAAAACATATGATAACATTCTTTAATATAAGATTTATTTTTTCTTTAAAGCATTTGACAGCTGTCAACTGTCAATATTATGGATTTGACATCATATTTAAATTCAGCATCCTCAAAAACTTAAGAGCATACATTAAAATATGATTTTTACAAAGGTGATATGCGTTTTAAAGGTTTCTATACTATGGTGGAGTCACGGAGCTTCGGAGCTCCATAGCAGCCAAACCATAGACTTTGGAGCTTAGTGTCCATTGAGACTTTTGTTCAGAATGACAAAATGTATAACATATTCAGACAATTTGACCGAGCGGCCATTTCCTATCTTTTTGTGCGGGGTCCTTTTGGTTGGTAATTATACATACATTCTAGTGTTAGTCCAGTCAAAGTGTCATTTTTGGGGAAACAAAATTCTTATATACTGGGTGACACAGCAACCATGTAACAGGCTACAGTATGTGTTTCTCAAGATAAAATTATAAAATTTTAGGGCATGAAATGGGACCTTAGTAGCCTCATTTTTTGTACATTTCTTAGTTAATGTTCTCAAATGAGAAAACTATCATACTTTAAAGCATTAAATAATTTTTTAACATTATCAAGGCGGCGGTGACTTTGACTTATTTAGGTGACGGTGAATTTGTTGACTTAATTAGGTGACAGTGAATTTGACAGTTAGCTATACAGCTGGTGATTTAATCTGCAAAATAAAGTAAGTGATCTAAAATCGTTTTTGATAAAAATGTATACTCGTAATGAACAAATAGACTAATATTTGGTGAATGTCGAAAAAATTCAAGGGCTGCTGCTGGAATCATCCAAGCAACAATTATTTCTGGAGACTTGAAACTCAGTTAAGAAGGGAACCGATTGCTGAAAATGACTAATCTATAATAAGTGAAGAATATACTTGCATATGTAAATTATGACCCAACATCTTCCTTGAGAGAAATAGAAAGACAGTTTGATGTAAGCAGGGAATCTGTTAGAAGAATTTTGAAAAAATATAAATATAAATCTTTCAAGTATCAAATTCATCAAGAGTTGTATGAAAAGATATTGGGCTACAAGGACATCAACAAGTAAGATTTGGATTTAATGTCTGGTTGGGCATATTAGAGGGAAGAATTTTTGGTCCCATTATATTTGATGGAGCTTTAACAGGAGATATTTAGAATTTTTACAAAATGAAATTGAGAATATTTTCGACGATTTTCCAGATGAAGTAAATGAAAGAGTTACCTTTCAACAAGATGGGGCTGGCCCTCATAATTTTGGTCTGGTTCAAAATTATTTATATTTTCGATTTGGAAATAGATAGATTGGAAATAACGGTCCTATCAGATGGTCACCTGATCTTACGCCAATGGACTTTTTTATTTGGGAATATTTAAAAAATATTGTTTATAAAAGAACATACACTACAAGAAAACAATTGGAAATTTCTGTTCGAGATGCTATTAACAGCATAACAGCAGATCAAATAAATCGAGCCTATGAGACAACTGTTAGTAGAGCAAGACAATATTTTGAAAATTTGATTTAGTTTGTAAATATTTTTTTGTGTGTTTAAGGATTAGTATTTTTTTATTAAAATTGTCAAATGAAGGATAAATATTATTTATTGTTTATTTCTTTGGTATGTTATTTGAGCCAATTTTCGTATTTTGGGTGTAGCTCCTTAACTATTCACTTGAGATACCAAGTATGATACATCGATGACATCAGATTGTCATGTAGATTCCAAAAATGTAATAATCTACAGAGTGTTTCGTTTAAAATTCAAAAGTTGGTATCACTTCCGGTAAAACCGGAAGTGGTAAAAGTGAAACAAACTGACTAAAATGAGGCCACTAAGATCCCATTTAATGCCCTAAAATTTTATAATTTTATCTTGAGAAACACAGATACTGTAGCCTGTTACATGGTTGCTGTATACATTTTTGGGCGTAGATTACGGTTAAAATAATGCGCAGGCTAAAAAAAAGGTTCTGTCCTTGGACCAATCTCGTGGAAAATACGCCGATCTCCTGATAAATGATTCACCGGCTGAGATTCTAACTAATGTGAAAGGAAAACTTATTCAAATATGGACCATGTGTTAATAATGCTTTTTTATTTAATTTTTGGAATCTTCTCGCGATACCCCGAATTCCTTACACTTTGGGAACATCTACTAGAGAGTATGTGAAATATCTTAACCTTAACCCAAATTGATTAAGCTGGAAACATGAACTTTTTAATAATTTTACTCGCACGAGGCTAAACGAAGGTGAACTGAATTAGTGTGTTAACAAATAAAAAAACGAAACGTGCCAAGCCGCTGGCAAAATCTAATATGCCTCAAAACAATGAAAAGCGTTTTCCTATTCAAAAATCTAAGTAGACTAGGAATGGCAATGCATTCTTCAATTCACAAACTAGATGTATAAATGAAGTCGAGAGCGAAAGGGAAGTTCGATTTGGATTCGCTAAAAATAAAAGTATCATCGATTTGTGACGTGCGAATTCTTCGAGCGCCCTCAACAATTATATCGCTTTGTTGGCGTCAATTGGAGAGAAAGGGCTGTAATTAGACTGCTTTCGCCTATGTAATTGCGTGGACAAATATTTTAATTAGGTGTTATTACGATTAGCTGACGAAGAACGAGATGAAAGAGTTCTATCGTGCGTTAGAGGATCGTGAGTAAACAACAAATTACAAGTAGAATCGATTTGTCAAGAATTGAATGAACGGATAAAATTAGACTAACAAAAAAATAATGTATATGTAGATTTTGGCAGAAATGTTAGAAAAAGAAGCTTAGGTCACAGGCTTGAAATGCTACCAAATAAAGGGAGTTTCTAGAATCGTAAAAGATAAAAAAAAAAATAAAAATTTATGTGGAAGTCCTAAGCACCGAATGATATATATATATATATGATATATTAAAAAATAGAACAAAATTAAACGTCTCGGCTATTCTAGAATTGTTGGAATTGTGTATAGTCCAGTAAATGAGGGGGCCAACCTTAAGATTATTAGTTTCCATTTTCATTTTCTGGTTAAAAGTGGCTTTTGGTATCTCATTAAAGATGAGACAAAGTTTGCGTGAAAAGCTCGTGCGACGGCCGAGAAAATTGCCCCAAAAGACCAGGAAAATCGGTTTTCCGCGAGTATCTCCCAAAATATGGCAGTTAGAGATTTTCGGTTCAGATAAAAATTGAAGATCAGTCAATTTTCTATAAAAATGGTGCTGATTTTTCTCGAAAATTTGCCCGTTTCCAAGAGAAAGGGGGCCAAGAGCACCCCGAATAATGAGCTTCTGTGTTGTACACAGTCCGAGCATTTACACATGAGCGGGCGGACAAATTATCCAATAACTTTGTTAAAAATGCATATTTTCTCATGATTCAAAGTTCATGTGAAAGAGGAAATATGCCGCTATCATACACTGTGAATTGAGTCACGGTTTGACTCCTTTGGCCATATCGGAAAACGAGTCAAACTTTCTGCTCCCGGGCAATTTTGACCTCGCCAGAAATTTGTTACTATTTTTTTTGTATTGCACTAATTTGCTCCGTGGGAAAAAACCCGAGTATTAATGTACACGCTATAATTTCTTACTTTCGTTGCTTTCGACGTTCGTCGCGTGTGCGCTCTATGCGGCGCTCGTGTCGTCTGCTATAGTCAATGAGGCCAGTGTTCGAATTATGAAGACAGCCAAGATACGTTATCCGAAGAGGTAGAGCTAGAGGAAACTCTAGACCCAGAAGAAGTTTTTGGCGAGGATGACGTTGATGACCAAGAATTAGATGGGGACTGGTGATGAACAGATTTATGTCTGTATTTTTATATACTTTTATCATCAATTAACGGACAACTAACCCGTGAATCTCTTGTACTTTCGTTGAAAGTTTTCTATATAATATTGTAGTCTATAATATATTATTCTTGTATCATTATATTGGGTTCTGACGTTGATAAATAAATAAATAAATAAAAATATATTTTTCTATAACAAATGAAACTTGAAGAAAGTTTATAAATCTTTATTCCAAAAACCTCGATTAGGATGGTTGCAAAAAAAATTGTTGTTAAGTATTATGGGTAAATATTCTTCACTCTTGGGAGATTTTGAGTTTTCCTTACCAAAAACCTAATGAGCTTCAATATTTTGCCACATGTGCAAAGCTGATTGTCGCTAGTTTCAGGCCAATTGGTGGGGTCCATCCTGCTTTAATTAATCTTATAGCCTGTTTTCCTAATAAGTATAGCTTGAGTCCTCATCTGCGAGGAAAACAATACCCGCGGAAACATAAATATCCTTCAAAAGTATAAAATTTTTATTCAATTACAAATATTTACGGGGATTTTGGCAATGGATAGAATGTGGTTTCCACAGTCCAAAACATTGAAACTAATGGATTTCAAACACCCCAAATCTCAATTTTTGTAAAAAACTTGCATATTTCATGAGTCTCAAAATTTCCGATTTTTCAACCCGATTTTTTTGAAGAAAATATTGATGTTGCGAAAAAAATCATGAGGACCATTTTTGTAGAAAATTAACTGATCTTCAATTTTTATCTGAACTGAAAATCTCTAACTTCCATATTTTGGGAGATATTCGCGGAAAACCGATTTTCCTGGTCTTTCGGGGCCATTTTCTCGGCCGTCGCACAAGCTTTTGTCTCTTCTTTAATGAGGTACCAAAAGCCACTTTCAACCAGAAACTAAAAATGGAAACTAATAATCTAAAGGTTGGCCTCTTTTTCCTCCTTCATTTACTGGGTTAGTATTAAAACTAATTAAATTAAAACTTGAAAGTATTTTTATATGAAAATCTGCTATTTTTAGGAATGTCTGTCCTGATAACAAATGAATATAAATAGTTTTTGACGGTAAATTCCTTCAATTTCATGATTATTTCATCTTTAAATTATTATAATCAGTGACTATTCTGACATATTTCGGCAGATTATTAATGTATTATATAATAAAAATATCAAAGGATCTAGGATAGATCCTGAAGGTTCGCTAGTATCCATGGGAAGGGAGAGGGACCCCCACCATTTCTCCTAACAATAATTATCATTACTTCCAAATACGAAATATTTTTCACGAAATACTAAATCTCCTATACAGTTAGGTCTGGAAAAAAATTAATAGAGCTATGAGTGTCTCTCTTTTGATCTTCTTCTTGATATTATATTTTTTTGTGATAATTATTTGACGATAATTGTCAAGCCTAAGAAGATGTCGTTCTTGTCTATTGGTGTAATAATAGATCTTATCAAGAAGCTTCGTGTTCTACTAAGGAATTAATAAAGTCTGCTAAAATACAAGCAATATAACTTTCCAATCAACTTTCGAATTATTAATCTAAAATTTCATCGATAAGAACAGACTAAGGAGTCTAAGGAGTCTCCTGAAAAAAATTAATTGAAAAAGAACACGAGAGACTAACGTTTGTTGATCTGACAGTCGAGTCGCGACAGTGATGTATGATGTTCATAGGATGGTTTTTCAATAGAAAAGAGCCATTTACTCGAAATAACTAAAGTTTAATGGATTAGCTCAGCTCTTATTAATCATTGCTTTGTAATGAGCTTCAGCGAGTACGGGAGAGATAACTGACTTTTGAGTTGAAAACGACGTTGATGAAGGGGATGGGTTAAAGATTCTAAATCGATGAACCATAAAATATTTTTATACAGAATATTCTAAGAATTTTACATTTATACAGGGTGTTTCGTAGTCAAAGGAAGATATTTAAAGTGAAAATAAAGCCATTTTGAATATTAAACGATTATTTTTTGATTATTTGTCACAAGGGTAAGTTTCAACCAATTATGTCATTGCTGGGAATAAATCTCTTGTGATTATTCTCGGGAATAATCACTGTAGCTTTTGTTTGCTTAGCAAGTGTCAGATAGTTGTCAAAATAATTACCAAATATGTCACTATTTCGAAAAACACTCTAATAAGTAATCAGTCGATATGGAGACAATTTAAGAACTTCATTATAGAAAGAAATTATATTCTGGATCAATCTACTACAACAGCTACTCTGGAATTGATTTTAAAAGATTGGGCTTATAACATGAAAAGAAAGAACTGAAATGATTATAAAGAAGCAGTAATAAAGGCAATGTAGAATAAAACGACAAAATTAGTTGAAGAACTTTACTTTAATAAGTATAACGGGTCCTTTGATCCTTTCCATGATATAGAATTCAAAAATACTCGAAATGCAAGAGATGAGAAAAGAAATATTTTACAAAAACATCCTGAAAAGCACAAACAAAGTTCTGTGGCACTTTCTAATACTGAACTGTTGAAAACTTTTAACTATTGGGGTGAAGATGCACCTTGTGGATTGCAAAGAAAGTTTTTTCACGTTGCATCGTATGAACTAGCTTGGAGAGGAGGAGAAGCTACGATATGTTTAATTCATTATTTTAAAAAAGAAACCGACATAATGGGATTAGATACTGGCCGCATTGAATATAATCCCATCTTCACAAAAACAGGGTGAAGCACAAAGTTGCGCTAATAGTGAATGGTTGACTCCAAACATAAATAACCCAGATATTTGCCCTGTTTGTCTTTTTGAAAAACTAATGGGTAAACGTGAAGAAAATATTAAAACCGAACGTTTGTTTCTTACTCCAAATCCGGCTTGGCAAACTCATGGTTCTTGGTATAAAAACGTTCCTGTGGGAATAAATTCCATTTCAAAATGGATGAAAGACAAAGAATAATTAACCATCAAGTGCAGTAAGTAACATTTCAAAAGCTGGTGTAGGAGAACAAGAACTAATCAAGGTCACTGGTCATAATTCTACAGGTTCGATTAAACCATACTTACAATTGAACCAAGAACATCATTCAAATATACTGGTTTACTCACTTTGTATTAATCTCTGAAAGGGATAAAAAGAAGAGAGTGACATCTTGACTAGATTCAGTCAAAATTTAATGTCAATACTCTCTTCTTACCATAGATGGTAGCACATCTAAAAATGTTATCTTATAGCAGATATAGCTATTGACTTGTACGAGTTTGGAATTTTTATTTATTGGATTCGAAAAGCCTAACTGATGAAGTCGAAAGACAGAAACCGGTCTTAGGATGTCGAATCTAATAAATTAAAATTCCTTACTGGTTTACTCACTTTGTATTAATCTTTGAAAGGGATAAAAAGAAGAGAGTGACATCTTGACTAGATTCAGTCAAAATTTAATGTCAATACTCTCTTCTTACCATAGATGGTAGCACATCTACAAATGTTATCTTATAGCGGATATAGCTATTGACTTGTACGAGTTTGGAATTTTATTTATTGGATTCGAAAAGCCTAACTGACGAAGTCGAAAGACAGAAACCGGTCTTAGGATGTCGAATCTAATAAATTAAAATTCCTTACTGGTTTACTCACTTTGTATTAATCTCTGAAAGGGATAAAAAGAAGAGAGTGACATCTTGACTAGATTCAGTCAAAATTTAATGTCAATACTCTCTTCTTACCATAGATGGTAGCACATCTACAAATAATAAATAATCTTATAGAAAATACGCAGGAGGATACAGTTAATATAACAAGCAATTCCAAATCCTCAATAAATAGCGAGTCTCGAAATATTTTTAATAATTGCGTTTTTCATTGTACTAATTTAAATTGTTAAGTCTTTTAATGCACTCACAATGTTCCAACGATATTTTCGTATATTGTAATAATTAATCGAATTAAACTTTTCAATAGTTTTATTGATCTTTATTGTAAAATTTTGTGAATAAAAAAATAATCTAGTCAAATATAACTCGTGAGTTCGATAAATTAGAAAATAATTTTTTATATTTCGCATCTATAATATTTTACATTATGATACGCATTTAAGAACTCTAATGTTTCATTAGAGTACGCAACTTTTTGTGTTATACGGTTGGTAATATGAATCAACAAATGACATGAATTGACATTTGTCTTGTCATTTGTATCTAATAAATGTCAAATTTTAAAAATTCTACAACAGTGCTACCAACTCATTTTTTTTAAAGCAAACTTCTCTATAATATACAAAGTATAAATTTATTAAAAAATTAATAAAATGGCAAAATATAAAAAGTATTAAGCAACTTATTTCATACGGCTGTTATGACATTCGTCCTTTGAAAAACTCATCGCTGCGCGATTCGTTTTTTAAACTTGGACTCGTGTCATAACAGAATGCCATATGAAATGCGTTGTTTAATGTACTATATTATCACTCTCTTGTTATATTATAACTAATAAAAAACAATTTCTCTTTTTTTTTCTCTAAAATTCTGCTTTCAGTTTCAAACTTGTCCCATTCCCGTCTATTCAAATCTAAAATAGTAATATTAAAATTGTGACATACAGGGTGTTATTTTGACATTTTTAATGTTTCAATTTTTCCTAAAGCTGAATCGGGATTTTCATATCTCTCAGTAATTCAGTACATTATTCGTGAGAAGTGTGAGATGTATGCCAAAGCTCCCAGTCAAAAAATACAGATGAATTATTGTTTTTTTACTCATGCGGGAAAAGTACCATCTTTGCGCCCGCTTTTTCAGGTGTAAAATGGCTGTTTGGCTATTTAATTAGTTCCGTGCACGCAAAATGTACTTTTCGCACGGAAATTGACTATACACACCCCCCCAAAAATGTGACGTTTAAGTGACAGATAAATTGATTGATTAAAAAATTAAAATTTACCATAATGAGTTTCAACTCTGTGATGATACCGGAGACTGATGAGAGTTCTGACGATGAATCTGTACCACCTGAGATTATTGAACAAGCCAAAGAAATAATTAATAATTTACTTCCCCAAAAATCAAGATTTAAATATGAAGCGGCTTATAAAAAATTTATGAAATGAAAATTAAGTTTTTCGGAATCGATTTTTTTATGTTACTTTAGCGAACTGGCCAAAAATCATAAGCCTAAAAGTTTATGGTACGATTGACATCAAGCATAAACTTAATATTCAAAATTATTCAAGTTTAATCGCTTTTTTAAAACAAAAATACAAAGGAAATCGAAGCAAGAAAGCCCAGATACTTAGTGCTGAACAAATCAATCAATTCCTTCAAGAAGCTCCAGACAATAAATTCCTGGCTACGAAGGTAATTAAATTTTCGAAAAATTTCAATACAGTATACATCAATCAATGCGCCAACTTATTTATATGTTTTTAATTCCAGGTAGCTCTAATTTTTGGGGTACAAGGTGCTTGTAGGTGGCATGAGCTGTGTGACTTAACTGTGGATAATATGGAAGATAAAGGTCCTTTGGTAAAAATTCCAAAAACTAAAAATGATAAGCCGAGATCATTTGTTATTACCGATAATTTTTACCATATATACAAAAAGTATGCTATTTTGCGTCCCACCAACACGACCACAACACGATTTTTCGTAAATTATCGGGACAGCAAATGTACAAAACAAGTCATTGGCATCAATATGGCTGAAACAGTAGCAAAATATTTGGAGTTAAAAGATCCAGAGTCTTATTCTGGACATATATTCAGAAGAACGTCAGCTACACTGTTAGCTGATTCTGGCGCAGATCTGCTAACAATTAAGAGACATGGGGGAGGGGGAGGGGTGGAAATCTAACACTGTCGCTGAAGGTTATGTTGAAGAATTGATCGACGATAAAAAACGAATCGGCCAGCAAATTGCGACCGCTATTTTGGACAAACCATCTACGAGTACTTCACGCGAAAATGTACACCAAATATCGAGACAATGGCTGAAGTACTCATCAGTCAGTGTCGAAGACAAAGAAAATATGTGAAGACAGCGGCCAAAGTCAGCAGCTAAAATCTCCGATGATTGCCGACTGCCATAGGGCGGCGGTCTTTTTTGTCGTAGGGGGGGTTATGATATATATTGAAATTCACTCGCAGAAAGATCTTAAGAGGAACGAGATGAAGGTTTAGGCCTATTAAAAAAATACATGTTTTGATGGAAATACACATGCTTTTTAGATGAGCTACAGGTATCGAAACGAAAATTGCTAATGTCCACATTTTGAAATGGTGATTAAAGAGGGTGAACTCGAAATTTCCAAAAATAAAAATAATTCATTGTCCCACTATAGGGTGGAAACTTAAAAAAATTGGGAAAAAAATAATTTCCTCGAAAACTAAACATCCTGACAACTTCAAATTTTGTGCAAATATAGTACGTTGCAAGTACATTCGGAGGGTATCAACGAAAATCTCTCCCAAAGCTCACTACAGGGTGGAAAATTAAAAAGTTTGGGAAAAAAATAATTTCCTCGAAAACTAAACATACTGACAACTTCAAATTTTGTGCAAATATAGTACACTGCAAGTACATTCGGAGGGTATCAACGAAAATCTCTCCCAAAGCTCACTACAGGGTGGAAAATTAAAAAGTTTGGGAAAAAAATAATTTCCTCGAAAACTAAACATACTGACAACTTCAAATTTTGTCCAAATATAGTACATTGCAAGTACATTCGGAGGGTATCAACGAAAATCTCTCCCAAAGCTCACTACAGGGTGGAAAATTAAAAAATTTGGGAAAAAAATAATTTCCTCGAAAACTAAACATACTGACAACTTCAAATTTTGTGCAAATATAGTACACTGCAAGTACATTCGGAGGGTATCAACGAAAATCTCTCCCAAAGCTCACTGCAGGGTGGAAAATTAAAAAGTTTGGGAAAAAAATAATTTCCTCAAAAACTAAACATACTGACAACTTCAAATTTTGTCCAAATATAGTACGTTGCAAGTACATTCGGAGGGTATCAACGAAAATCTCTCCCAAAGCTCACTACAGGGTGGAAAATTAAAAAGTTTGGGAAAAAAATAATTTCCTCGAAAACTAAACATACTGACAACTTCAAATTTTGTGCAAATATAGTACACTGCAAGTACATTCGGAGGGTATCAACGAAAATCTCTCCCAAAGCTCACTACAGGGTGGAAAATTAAAAAGTTTGGGAAAAAAATAATTTCCTCGAAAACTAAACATACTGACAACTTCAAATTTTGTGCAAATATAGTACACTGCAAGTACATTCGGAGGGTATCAACGAAAATCTCTCCCAAAGCTCACTACAGGGTGGAAAATTAAAAAGTTTGGGAAAAAAATAATTTCCTCGAAAACTAAACATACTGACAACTTCAAATTTTGTGCAAATATAGTACACTGCAAGTACATTCGGAGGGTATCAACGAAAATCTCTCCCAAAGCTCACTACAGGGTGGAAAATTAAAAAGTTTGGGAAAAAATAATTTCCTCGAAAACTAAACATACTGACAACTTCAAATTTTGTGCAAATATAGTACACTGCAAGTACATTCGGAGGGTATCAACGAAAATCTCTCCCAAAGCTCACTACAGGGTGGAAAATTAAAAAGTTTGGGAAAAAAATAATTTCCTCGAAAACTAAACATACTGACAACTTCAAATTTTGTCCAAATATAGTACATTGCAAGTACATTCGGAGGGTATCAACGAAAATCTCTCACAAAGCTCACTACAGGGTGGAAAATTAAAAAATTTGGGAAAAAAATAATTTCCTCGAAAACTAAACATACTGACAACTTCAAATTTTGTGCAAATATAGTACACTGCAAGTACATTCGGAGGGTATCAACGAAAATCTCTCCCAAAGCTCACTACAGGGTGGAAAATTAAAAAGTTTGGGAAAAAAATAATTTCCTCGAAAACTAAACATACTGACACCTTCAAATTTTGTGCAAATATAGTACACTGCAAGTACATTCGGAGGGTATTAACGAAAATCTCTCCCAAAGCTCACTACAGGGTGGAAAATTAAAAAGTTTGGGAAAAAAATAATTTCCTCGAAAACTAAACATACTGACAACTTCAAATTTTGTCCAAATATAGTACATTGCAAGTACATTCGGAGGGTATCAACGAAAATCTCTCCCAAAGCTCACTACAGGGTGGAAAATTAAAAAGTTTGGGAAAAAAATAATTTCCTCAAAAACTAAACATACTGACAACTTCAAATTTTGTCCAAATATAGTACGTTGCAAGTACATTCGGAGGGTATCAACGAGAATCTCTCCCAAAGCTCACTACAGGGTGGAAAATTAAAAAGTTTGGGAAAAAAATAATTTCCTCGAAAACTAAACATACTGACAACTTCAAATTTTGTCCAAATATAGTACATTGCAAGTACATTCGGAGGGTATCAACGAAAATCTCTCCCAAAGCTCACTACAGGGTGGAAAATTAAAAAATTTGGGAAAAAAATAATTTCCTCGAAAACTAAACATACTGACAACTTCAAATTTTGTGCAAATATAGTACACTGCAAGTACATTCGGAGGGTATCAACGAAAATCTCTCCCAAAGCTCACTGCAGGGTGGAAAATTAAAAAGTTTGGGAAAAAAATAATTTCCTCAAAAACTAAACATACTGACAACTTCAAATTTTGTCCAAATATAGTACGTTGCAAGTACATTCGGAGGGTATCAACGAAAATCTCTCCCAAAGCTCACTACAGGGTGGAAAATTAAAAAGTTTGGGAAAAAAATAATTTCCTCGAAAACTAAACATACTGACAACTTCAAATTTTGTGCAAATATAGTACACTGCAAGTACATTCGGAGGGTATCAACGAAAATCTCTCCCAAAGCTCACTACAGGGTGGAAAATTAAAAAGTTTGGGAAAAAAATAATTTCCTCGAAAACTAAACATACTGACAACTTCAAATTTTGTGCAAATATAGTACACTGCAAGTACATTCGGAGGGTATCAACGAAAATCTCTCCCAAAGCTCACTACAGGGTGGAAAATTAAAAAGTTTGGGAAAAAAATAATTTCCTCGAAAACTAAACATACTGACAACTTCAAATTTTGTGCAAATATAGTACACTGCAAGTACATTCGGAGGGTATCAACGAAAATCTCTCCCAAAGCTCACTACAGGGTGGAAAATTAAAAAGTTTGGGAAAAAATAATTTCCTCGAAAACTAAACATACTGACAACTTCAAATTTTGTGCAAATATAGTACACTGCAAGTACATTCGGAGGGTATCAACGAAAATCTCTCCCAAAGCTCACTACAGGGTGGAAAATTAAAAAGTTTGGGAAAAAAATAATTTCCTCGAAAACTAAACATACTGACAACTTCAAATTTTGTCCAAATATAGTACATTGCAAGTACATTCGGAGGGTATCAACGAAAATCTCTCACAAAGCTCACTACAGGGTGGAAAATTAAAAAATTTGGGAAAAAAATAATTTCCTCGAAAACTAAACATACTGACAACTTCAAATTTTGTGCAAATATAGTACACTGCAAGTACATTCGGAGGGTATCAACGAAAATCTCTCCCAAAGCTCACTACAGGGTGGAAAATTAAAAAGTTTGGGAAAAAAATAATTTCCTCGAAAACTAAACATACTGACACCTTCAAATTTTGTGCAAATATAGTACACTGCAAGTACATTCGGAGGGTATTAACGAAAATCTCTCCCAAAGCTCACTACAGGGTGGAAAATTAAAAAGTTTGGGAAAAAAATAATTTCCTCGAAAACTAAACATACTGACAACTTCAAATTTTGTCCAAATATAGTACATTGCAAGTACATTCGGAGGGTATCAACGAAAATCTCTCCCAAAGCTCACTACAGGGTGGAAAATTAAAAAGTTTGGGAAAAAAATAATTTCCTCAAAAACTAAACATACTGACAACTTCAAATTTTGTCCAAATATAGTACGTTGCAAGTACATTCGGAGGGTATCAACGAGAATCTCTCCCAAAGCTCACTACAGGGTGGAAAATTAAAAAGTTTGGGAAAAAAATAATTTCCTCGAAAACTAAACATACTGACAACTTCAAATTTTGTCCAAATATAGTACATTGCAAGTACATTCGGAGGGTATCAACGAAAATCTCTCCCAAAGCTCACTACAGGGTGGAAAATTAAAAAATTTGGGAAAAAAATAATTTCCTCGAAAACTAAACATACTGACAACTTCAAATTTTGTGCAAATATAGTACACTGCAAGTACATTCGGAGGGTATCAACGAAAATCTCTCCCAAAGCTCACTGCAGGGTGGAAAATTAAAAAGTTTGGGAAAAAAATAATTTCCTCAAAAACTAAACATACTGACAACTTCAAATTTTGTCCAAATATAGTACGTTGCAAGTACATTCGGAGGGTATCAACGAAAATCTCTCCCAAAGCTCACTACAGGGTGGAAAATTAAAAAGTTTGGGAAAAAAATAATTTCCTCGAAAACTAAACATACTGACAACTTCAAATTTTGTGCAAATATAGTACACTGCAAGTACATTCGGAGGGTATCAACGAAAATCTCTCCCAAAGCTCACTACAGGGTGGAAAATTAAAAAGTTTGGGAAAAAAATAATTTCCTCGAAAACTAAACATACTGACAACTTCAAATTTTGTGCAAATATAGTACACTGCAAGTACATTCGGAGGGTATCAACGAAAATCTCTCCCAAAGCTCACTACAGGGTGGAAAATTAAAAAGTTTGGGAAAAAAATAATTTCCTCGAAAACTAAACATACTGACAACTTCAAATTTTGTGCAAATATAGTACACTGCAAGTACATTCGGAGGGTATCAACGAAAATCTCTCCCAAAGCTCACTACAGGGTGGAAAATTAAAAAGTTTGGGAAAAAATAATTTCCTCGAAAACTAAACATACTGACAACTTCAAATTTTGTGCAAATATAGTACACTGCAAGTACATTCGGAGGGTATCAACGAAAATCTCTCCCAAAGCTCACTACAGGGTGGAAAATTAAAAAGTTTGGGAAAAAAATAATTTCCTCGAAAACTAAACATACTGACAACTTCAAATTTTGTCCAAATATAGTACATTGCAAGTACATTCGGAGGGTATCAACGAAAATCTCTCACAAAGCTCACTACAGGGTGGAAAATTAAAAAATTTGGGAAAAAAATAATTTCCTCGAAAACTAAACATACTGACAACTTCAAATTTTGTGCAAATATAGTACACTGCAAGTACATTCGGAGGGTATCAACGAAAATCTCTCCCAAAGCTCACTACAGGGTGGAAAATTAAAAAGTTTGGGAAAAAAATAATTTCCTCGAAAACTAAACATACTGACACCTTCAAATTTTGTGCAAATATAGTACACTGCAAGTACATTCGGAGGGTATTAACGAAAATCTCTCCCAAAGCTCACTACAGGGTGGAAAATTAAAAAGTTTGGGAAAAAAATAATTTCCTCGAAAACTAAACATACTGACAACTTCAAATTTTGTCCAAATATAGTACATTGCAAGTACATTCGGAGGGTATCAACGAAAATCTCTCCCAAAGCTCACTACAGGGTGGAAAATTAAAAAGTTTGGGAAAAAAATAATTTCCTCAAAAACTAAACATACTGACAACTTCAAATTTTGTCCAAATATAGTACGTTGCAAGTACATTCGGAGGGTATCAACGAGAATCTCTCCCAAAGCTCACTACAGGGTGGAAAATTAAAAAGTTTGGGAAAAAAATAATTTCCTCGAAAACTAAACATACTGACAACTTCAAATTTTGTCCAAATATAGTACATTGCAAGTACATTCAGAGGGTATCAACGAAAATCTCTCCCAAAGCTCACTACAGGGTGGAAAATTAAAAAATTTGGGAAAAAAATAATTTCCTCGAAAACTAAACATACTGACAACTTCAAATTTTGTGCAAATATAGTACACTGCAAGTACATTCGGAGGGTATCAACGAAAATCTCTCCCAAAGCTCACTACAGGGTGGAAAATTAAAAAGTTTGGGAAAAAAATAATTTCCTCGAAAACTAAACATACTGACAACTTCAAATTTTGTGCAAATATAGTACACTGCAAGTACATTCGGAGGGTATCAACGAAAATCTCTCACAAAGCTCACTACAGGGTGGAAAATTAAAAAATTAGTAGTAAGCTTTGGGAGAGATTTTCAGTAGTAATACCCCTAGGGCCTTGATAATACCGAGATAATTTTGTCATAGAGAATGCTGAAAGCGTGTTGCTTGATAATGGCCCGAGGCCGAAGGCCGAGGGCTATTATCCTTAAGCAACACGCTTGAAGGATTCTCTATGACAAAATTTTGAGGATTTATCAAGGCCCGAGGGGTATTCGATAAGATAATTTTTTACTTTGTAGATTTAAACATTTTTAAACTAGTTGTCAGTTTGACGTTTAATTAATTTTTAATCAAAAACTTGACTTGCTGAAAACACCAAACTGAAAACACCACATGTAGGGTGTTATCGCTGTAATCCATAGCTGATTGGATGAAATTTGACACATGACTCTAAATTAAGTAATTTGATTGGTTACAATAGTTAGTAAAAAATTATCGTTGATACCCTCTGAATGTACTTGCAATGTACTATATTTGCACAAAATTTGAAGTTGTCAGTATGTTTAGTTTTCGAGGACATTATTTTTTTCGCAAATTTTTTAAGTTTCTACCCTGTAGTGAGCTTTGGGAGAGATTTTCGTTGATACCCTCCGAATGTACTTGCAGTGTACTATATTTGCACAAAATTTGAAGTTGTCAGTATGGTTAGTTTTCGAGGAAATTTTTTTTTTCCTAAATTTTTTAATTTTCCACCCTGTAGTGAGCTTTGGGAGAGATTTTCGTTGATACCCTCCGAATGTACTTGCAGTGTACTATATTTGCACAAAATTTGAAGTTGTCAGTATGGTTAGTTTTCGAGGAAATTTTTTTTTTCCTAAATTTTTTAATTTTCCACCCTGTAGTGAGCTTTGGGAGAGATTTTCGTTGATACCCTCCGAATGTACTTGCAGTGTACTATATTTGCACAAAATTTGAAGTTGTCAGTATGGTTAGTTTTCGAGGAAATTTTTTTTTTCCTAAATTTTTTAATTTTCCACCCTGTAGTGAGCTTTGGGAGAGATTTTCGTTGATACCCTCCGAATGTACTTGCAGTGTACTATATTTGCACAAAATTTGAAGTTGTCAGTATGGTTAGTTTTCGAGGAAATTTTTTTTTTCCTAAATTTTTTAATTTTCCACCCTGTAGTGAGCTTTGGGAGAGATTTTCGTTGATACCCTCCGAATGTACTTGCAGTGTACTATATTTGCACAAAATTTGAAGTTGTCAGTATGTTTAGTTTTCGAGGAAATTATTTTTGTCCCAAACTTTTTAATTTTCCACCCTGTAGTGAGCTTTGGGAGAGATTTTCGTTGATACCCTCCGAATGTACTTGCAATGTACTATATTTGCACAAAATTTGAAGTTGTCAGTATGTTTAGTTTTCGAGGAAATTATTTTTTTCCCAAATTTTTTAATTTTCCACCCTGTAGTGAGCTTTGGGAGAGATTTTCGTTAATACCCTCCGAATGTACTTGCAGTGTACTATATTTTTTTCCCAAATTTTTTAAGTTTCCACCCTATAGTGGGACAATGAATTATTTTTATTTTTGGAAATTTCGAGTTCACCCTCTTTAATCACCATTTCAAAAAAAATACCTTTTCGTATCGAAAATGTGGACATTAGCAATTTTCGTTTCGATACCTGTAGCTCATCTAAAAAGCATGTGTATTTCCATCAAAACATGTATTTTTTTAATAGGCCTAAACCTTCATCTCGTTCCTCTTAAGATCTTTCTGCGAGTGAATTTCAATATATATCATAACCCCCCTATGACAAAAAAAAGCCGCCGCCCTATGGCAGTCGGCAATCATCGGAGATTTTAGCTGCTGACTTTGGCCGCTGTCTTCACACCGGTAGAAAATATTGACTTGAATACGATTTCCTCTAGAATCTCCAAAAATATAAATTTCAATTTCACCAATTGTTCAAATGTTTCGATAATCAAATAAAAAATTATTTTGACTCGACCGAATGAGGCAATCGTGGCTCTCGTGTGCAATCGACAACTTTGCGGACTATTTTGATATTTGAAAAGTTCTTACCTTTTTTGTGTCTGCAGTTGAATTTGCACATACTGAAAGATTGTCCCATGGATCGCAGAGATCCCCTCCTGATGATGGAACGATGGCGAGTGGGGTTAGCGCCTACAGACGGGGAGGCCGCCCGGGGGCAGAGCCCCACATCGCGCCACCACCCCTTTAATGTCACCGCCACCCCTGACGCCTTTCCAATTATGCTTTTGTTCTTTTTCCTCGAAAAAGATATTATGTCGCCCGTATACCACCGCCACTGGATCTTTATCTCTTTGGCGGGTATTTTGAATAGTTTCAAATGAAGATTCCTGATGCTGGTTTTTCTTACTGTGGTGGACTTTGTGGAAGCCGTTTTTAGGCTATTTGGTGACTCAAAATTAGAACCTCCCTCACAGATTACCATAAAAGCAGCTATTATAATATTTCCTTTAAATCTCTTTTCTTTTGCTATCTGGATCTTCTTCGACGGGTTTGCTTTTGGACCACGAAAACGGTTTGAAAGCTTTTATTTTCTTGACGCCTGTTCGTAAACTTTAAATTCTGTTTCATATCTATGTGATACTCTTCTGTAGAAACTGCAGCTAAAAGAGGTTAAATACATGTTAGGAGGATTTCTTCAATATCATATTTGTGTGGATGGTAGCTGATACTATTGTGTTGTTTATGTTTATTTTTTTTTTAAGAAAGTATGTATTTCTCTTTATTTGTATCACTGAAATTAATTGAACCAAAACAATTAGCTTATGGCCTTATCTGTAGATCAAACAGGCAGTCAACCTTATGGGTTGATTATTTCTCTACAAGATTCAGTATAATCAAAAAATTAATCTGTCGATTCTTTTTTGCGGTGTAAATATTCTGTTTATGTCTACAGTTGGGCACAGTTAATAATAATGTATGACATTGCTAAATATGTATAGAGCGATAACAGATAAAAAATATTTAAACCTTTTTGTAAGTTTTAAATCAGATAAACAATTTTTTTGCGCATTTTAAGAATTTTTTCGGGCCGCAAAAATCATAAAGAACGCGATTTTGTAGTTTTTCACTATCTAGACACCTTTGACTTTGACGTTTCACATAAATTTTCCTATTTTTTGTAGGATAAAAACAGTTGTGTGTCACACATGCAGAAAACGCTTTAGCAGCCCTTAACTATTAGCTGCCCTCGCTTCGCTTCGCTCGTTCATGCAGCTAATAGCCTCGGACTGCTAAAGCTCATTTTCTGCCCTTGTGACACAACTATACTATTACCGCATAGCGATTGTTAATAAAAAACCAGCAAAATTACATAAACATATTTTTTGTTGCACGTGTTTTATATAACTGTAATTAAAATAAATTACCTGTACAAACTTTAATTTATCGAATCTAGTCCAATACGTTTCATGAACCCACGCAATTAAATTTATTATACGCCGTTAAATTTCATTCGGAACTGATAAAAATAATCGAATACAACATTTAAATGTCGATGTAACGACGACGACATGGCTCCACGACATACTAACTTCTTTTTTTTTTATAAATTATTATCTTTACACGAACATGACATTATCAAGTCTGAACGTCCTAGAAATGCAAACGTTAATCTAATATTGTTTTATCGCGAGATCTAAATAGATATTTGTTTTAGTAAAAATATCGGTCATTATGTAATTG
Organism: Crepidodera aurea; assembly: GCA_949320105.2. NCBI lineage: Eukaryota > Metazoa > Arthropoda > Insecta > Coleoptera > Chrysomelidae > Crepidodera > Crepidodera aurea. Next base: position 106,553,145 of record OX439472.1, read on the forward strand.
AGTGTTATCAAGGAATCATTTAGATGCTTCATTCTATTGCATCAATTACAGATGATATAGGGTGAGCCAGTGGCGTAGCCAAGGGAGGAGGAGTCCCCCTGAAACTTCTATAAGTTTATAAGAAAATGTGGTAACCATATAAATCATAATTATTTTACGTTTATGAGCCAGCGATTAAGTTATATTCAGATGATTTACAAACAATATACACGGTTATTCTACGCAGTGAATGGGATATTTGGACAGTGAAATGCCAAAAAGTAGATTTCTGTCTTCCTCAAAGTGCAGTCGATACTTTAAATGTAGCAGATCCTTGTTTGTTTCCGAACATTTTGACGCTATTCCAAATTTTAGCCGTTTTACCCGTTACCACTGCCTCTCTGCAGGACGAACTGAACGAAGTTTCTCAACGATGAAAAGACAAATCATATTTTCGGAATAATACATCTACCAATTGATTAACAGGCCTAGCTTTGATGTCAGACAAACTCGCAGAATTGCCTTTGAATAATGCTCATTCAAAATTCAATCTTATATTAATAATTAGTTGTCTTTTAATCTTATCTTAATAATTAACAAATTGTTGTTAAATAAAATAATGTATTTAAATAGCCTACATTGTATACAGGGTGACCCAGAGTTAAACGTTAAACGTTCAGGATAGGGCTTTCAGGAAAAAAATAAGATTTTAATTTTTTTCTCAAAAACTAAGCGAGATACGAATAAAATTGAAGAAGCAAAAAATTTGTGTGTTCAACTGTTTATTCCAAGAGCTTACAAAAAACAGTGACGTACAATGATTTGTCCCAATATCAATTAAATTACCTTGTGGAACGTCACTGGAATTAATAATTTAATTCTAATAATATTTAAATTATTGCCGCAAATAAGCATGCCAAGTTTTATCAAAATCAACCACATTGTTTGTTTTTTGAGCAATTCATAAAAAACTCTTTTGTTCTAAAATCAAAACAAGTTAGTACCCAGGATTATGGGAATAAAAAATCTTATTTTTTCCTGAAAAACCGATCCTGAACGTTTGACGGTTTAACCCTGGGTCACCCTGTATATTTACCCTATCCCTGCTGAAAAAAGTATTTATAGTAAGTATTATCTACGAGAAATAGTGGGCCCCCTACCAAAAAAATTCCTGGCTACGTCACTGGGATGAGCTGATTCTATTTATATCCTAAAAAAACTCACATTTTCCCTAAAAAAAGACCCAAACTTTTTTTTTCGATATTTTTGATATTGTCAATCGTTTCTTATACAAAATTCATTCTGCTTCAACGAAATTTTAATTTTTTTGAATTGTTTTTGTAGATTCTAGGTCCATTTACATCCTAAAAAACTAACTTTTTCCCTAAAAAATGGCCCAAACATTTTTTTTCAAAAATTTTGATATTGCCAATCGTTTCTTATACAAAATTCATTCTGCTTCAACCAAATTTTAATTTTTTTGAATTTTTTTTTGTAGATTCTACGTCCATTTATATCCTAAAAAACTCACTTTTTCCCTCAAAAATGGCCCAAACATTTTTTTTTCGGTAATTTTGACATTGTCAATCGTTTCTTATACAAAATTGAGTCTGCATAAACCAAATTTTAATTTTTTTGAATTGTTTTTGTAGATTCTAGGTCCATTTATATCCTAAAAAACTAACTTTTTACCTCAAAAATGGCCCAAACATTTTTTTTCGATAATTTTGATATTCTTATACAAAATTCATTCTGCGTAAACCAAATTTTATTTCTTTGAATTTTTTTGTAGATTCTAGGTCCATTTATATCCTAAAAAACTAACTTTTTCCCTCAAAAATGGCAAAAACATTTTTTTTTCGGTAATTTTGGCATTGGCAATCGTTTCTTATACAAAATTCATTCTGCGTAAACCAAATTTTAATTTTTTTGTACATTGTAGGTCCATTTAGATCCCAAAAAAACTCACTTTTTCCCTCAAAAATGACCCAAACATTTTGTTTTCGGTAATTTTGACATTGCCAATCGTTTCTTAGACAAAATTCAGTCTGCGTAAACCAAATTTTAATTTTTTTGAATTTTTTTAGATTCTAGGTCCATTTATGATCCTGACATCGTATTTGTTCAAACATAACTGATGTGATATCAAAAGTACCTTGTGATAAAAAAGTTCTACGATTGAGGACGTTAATTAAAAATAGTTCGACCAAGTCAGCAAAAGATTTCGTATATATTTATTTCCATACACTTACATGAACTAAAAACAAATTTGCATTTCCGTTAATTCTCGACCTTGCTCAACTTTATAATCTCTAACAAAATTTGGCGTGGGATATTTTTATAATAAATATTATGAAGAATTCATTAAGTTCGACCTTTGTGAATGATTTTTACATACGGCAAATTGGATTTCTTCCAAGTTAAACCAAAATATTCGATAATTAAAGAGATACTTTGTCAGATTAAAATCTATATATAGGTTGACTCATAGAGGATGGTAAATATTTTACACCGTATGTTCAGTAGCTTAAAATATTTATATTTCGCTAAATAATATGGAGTTTAATATTATATCTCCTGATGAGATACAAGATGTTTAAGTTAACATATTTTTTTGACAATTTCTTCTTCTTCATCGTCTTTCATTCCGCTTCTGTTGTTGTTTTTATCTTTTATTTAGTCTTCCCATTGGTCTTTTACTATTTGGTTAGTTATTTTTGCAATTGTTATCTAGCCTGTTGGATCACGTGGTTATCCCAATTTATTTTACTTGTTTTAATCTACAGTAAATTAATATAGCATAGAATGATTTGGACAAGCGTGCATTCTCTCTTGCATAATTAAACAAGTGCTTTAGACTTGAATTATTGACATGAAATTTTAAAAAGTCGTTCCTCGCGCTCATAATCTATAGTCTGTAGCAGGAAATACTTTTCCATTTTATGTATTATTCATATGAGTTAAACAAATAAGCCACGATAAGTAAACACCACTTCCACTGATAAAACATCAAGTTTTTGTCATCCAGTGACTGCGGTTAAAGGTTGTTTCTTGTTGTATGAAAAATTATATACTGCTTTGCATGTTATAAGCGAAGGAAGTAAAAAAGTTTGATCAGTTGTTAAATGAAATGAACGGAAATCATGTTTGCTTTAGGGCGAAAAAAAGTATATTTTTACCACAAACGAATTCAAAATCATTTCAATTTGTCTTATTTAAGTCACTTTAATGTCAAAATTTTTTGTTTGCTCTCAAAACATCGTTTAAAATATTAAAAGGCTATAAAATTATAATGAGAATGTTTCTAATACAATATTATTTTGACAAAATATTAATGACACATGTAGCAAAAACCTAAAGCTATATTAAATATGTAATAACTACTGTTTTTTAAGTATAAGAACAAGAAACTTTGGGTGGGACTTGTATAATAAATAAATTAGAAAATGATTTGTAGTCAAAAAATTGCTATGACGTAAATGCAAAATAATATTGTTCTATAAATTACCGATAACTTAGCTAGATATGGTAATTTTAATAGTTGCTCATTTCTTGATTATCAAAAACTCTAAAACGTTCTGATTGGTGGTGATAATACCACAACGATAAAATCTTACCATAACTAATTTTATAGTGAGACAAATACGAATAGGTTATTTTTAATATAACAAAGTTTGCGTGACGTATTAGTTGTCAAGTACTAGAAGGCCAGTCAGTAGAGGGATAAAAAGGGAGTTTAGTTGCAAACGGTGGAGTAGTAAATTTTATTTTTGGAAATTGTTTATATATGTATTAGGAAGAAAATATCAAAAATGGTAATACGAAAAATGTCTGGAGAACTTTTGGCAGGCTAGTAACTTTCAAAATTTAGATTATTTTGGCTTAAAAGGGTGAAATATGCACTAAATATATAATTTATGCAAGGCAATTGATAGATTATAAAAAAACAAAAATTTTAAGCCCTCCCACACAATTCTAGCGCAAATAGTTCCCGATATATTAAGGAAATTGTAATTTGCTAAACAGTACGTTGTCTTTTTTCACTCAGTAAAACTGAAGGAGTAGCCTCAGATTCTATCATATCTTTAAGCAGTGGTGTTGTTGGGGGAACTAATGTAAACTGCCATTTGGCTCAGAAAATCGGTCTTAAAATGGTGGCCAAGATGGTTGATCATTGCAACTTCAAGAATGTTACCTTCAAAAGAAGAGACAAGGTTGTCACCTTAGCATCTGATGTAGGCAGTCTTAAAGTACCAACTATTGATGCTTCACAAATTTTTATTTTTCTTGCTGTTTTTGATATATGAATTACAAAGTTCAGAATAGGCGAAAATAAAATACAATTAACTAATTTAAGATTTAAAATTTTTAGATTCTGTTTTATAACTTCAAATCAAAACATGCCCATTTCAAAAAATCAGAATGTTAAAGTTACCCTTTTTTAAGGTTTTTGCCAACATATAAAAAAATTGTATACAATTTTCTGTGTTCTTTCGACATTTGGGTGGCTTTATTTTGTTCAATAAATCGTTTTGTATATTTTACTAGTGGCATCAAGAAGTTATTTTATTATATATTTAATCTCACTAAATTTCAATTTTTGAATCTTGTTTACTTATTTCAGATGAAACACATTTATTATTATTATTATTATTAATATTATTTTTACTGAAGTAACAGAGAGAATATGTTTATTTTGACCTATTCCAACAAACAAATTAATTTATTTAAGTTGAATTATGAGAAAAAAATTACCATCTAATAAATCACGAATTTTATCCATATAAATTTCAAAGTAGGATACTTTAATGTGAAATTCTAAGTTTGATTAAATATGTCATTGACTATTCTGGGAATAATACCCTGCTTTTGAGGATCACCTAAAAATAAAAATTGGATACCTATAACAACTCTTAATATCATGCTTCAAAAGATCTGAAAAACATATGCAGAAGATTCCTTGATCCAGTTGCAAGCCACAGTGAGATTACGGATGCCGGTGCGCGTGTTTTTTTGGCTCTCTATGCTGGAGAATCAACTAAAGCAACCCTGGATGAGCTAAGATACTATAATTTTCAAAAAGTAGTGAGCAAGGGGAAAGTAGACCTTGCACGATTGCCACCGACATTTGACCTAAAATGTTCTTCAATCAAAAAAATTTTGCGTAACAAAATAGCTACAAAAGCTGCAATGATTCGTATTCCGATTTTATCACTTTTTCAAGAATTGTTTCGCTAACTTAATCTGAAGTTAGCGGAACATGGCGTAACAAAAAAAATTGAAGAGCAACAAAAAAAATTTTTTGCGTAACAAATGAGCTACGAATTCTAATGTTATGGTCTATTTTTATGCATGAGAGAGTAATAAAACAGCATTTCTAATGCAAAACTTAGTACGGTCATTTTAAATATTTTTACGGAATAATCTAAATATTTCCTAAAATTGTCATAAATGTACCTGAGCTAATACAAGTTTTGCGTCTTTTATTGGTCTTTTATAACCATAAGCTGTACAGAACAATAGAAAAAGGTTTAGACAGGCCAAAAGCCCTGTGTATTAAAGATAACATAGCCGTATCTTAAGATTATTTTCAATAAGTACCTATTTGCCAATTTTGTTTTATTTTAATTCCAAGAATTTCTTACAGTAATCGAATTATAAGTAGATAAATCCCTTACCAACAAATTTCACCGAAAATGCGATTGTAGGTTTTCCATTTAGTAAGGAGGTCCAGTTGTGTATTCTTGACAGCTTACTAAATGTCGTTTAGTTGCAACATGCAAGGTGCAGTGTGCAGTCTATTGTGAACTCTAGTGTGATCATGGAAAATTTGGAAGTACCGCGTAAACGACAAAAAATCGGTCCTTTAACAGTTAATGAAAAAACATTAATATTTAATTGTTTTAAATCATTTACAGACAAACATTTATGTAAAAGTGTTGATGACACAGTGGAATTAGTTAGTAGTACGCTTGGTGTTGGGAAATCTACGATTTACAGAGTTGTTAAAGAAGAGAAATGTGGCGAGTTTCAAACAGCACGTAAAGCTCCAGGAAAACCAAAATTTCAAATAGAAAATCATTTGAAAGAAAGACTTCGAAGGAAAGTGCATGCGTTCTTCTTTAGAAAAGAATTTCCGACAGTAGACAAAGTTCTTGCCACGGTTCGAGATGATAAGGATTACCCTGAAATGAGTCGAAGCACACTATGGAAACTTTTAAAAAAAATAGGTTTTCTATGGAAAAAGCATTCCAGAAAGTCTATTTTAATAGAAAGGAGCGATATTGTAGTATGGAGAAGAAATTACCTAAGGACTATAAACGAAATGAGAAACCAACGAAGAAATATATTTTATTTAGATGAAACATGGATCAACGAGGGACATACACCAAATAAATTTTGACAAGATGAAACTGTTACAAGTCGAAGACAGGATTTTTTAAATAATTTATCTACTGGTTTAAATCTACCATCAGGAAAGGGGCGCAAACTGATAATAGTACACATCGGTAGTTCAAACGGTTTTGTTAAAGGTGGTTTATTGACTTTTGAATCTACTCGTACCGGTGACTACCATGAGGACATGAATGCTGATGTCTTTAAAGAGTGGTTCGAACAAATGATAGATCTTCTTCCTCAGAACTGTATAATAGTAATGGATAATGCAAGTTATCACTCGAGACTTACAGAAAAAATGCCCACAACCAAGTGGTTAAAAAAAGATTTACAGAATTGGCTAAATTCAAAGAATATTAAGTTCCATCCCGGTTCTGTGAGAAGAGAACTGTATCATTTGTGTTCCCTTCATAAAGAGAAATTAAAAAAATATGAAATTGTAAAAAATCGTGGGATGACGGTGGTTAGATCACCACCATATCATTGCGAAGTAAACCCGATTGAACTGATATGGGCACAGATAAAGGGAGAAGTTTCAGGAAAAAATAATTCTTTTAAAATGAGTGATGTTAAACAGTTGTTTTTGGAGGCTGTAAATAATGTGAAGCCTGAAAACTGGGAAAAGGCAGTAAATCATACGATTAAAGAAGAAGAGAAAATGTGGAAGTTGGACAATATTACTGATGAAATGATCGACCACTCATTGTAAATATTGGTTGCGACAGTTCATCTTCTGATTTCGATTCTGATTTGGATTTGTAGGTAAGAAGTAGTTTTTATATTAAAATTATTATTTATGAACGTAACGTTGTTTAAAAGTCAAACTTTAAACCCTTATACCTACATAACCCGTTTGACACAATGTTCTTAACATACCTTGTGGAAAAATAAAATATTTTATAAAAAATTGCACTTTTTTACCTTCAGCTGCTTAGAAGTTATAAGCAGATTAATTAGGTGAAAATATAAGTGTACACCCGATATATTTATTATATTTATACAAAGGTTATTTCATACGAAAATACTCGAGGTATAACTTCACAAAATATTTTAACTTTCTACTAAAAGAAGTGGTACGCCTATGGATTACGAACGCTTTATTATTTTAATACTCTCTCATACATAAAAATAGACTATAGTAAAAATTAATTTAGCTATTTTTGTTCCGCCAACTTCAGGAAGGTCAAAAGACTAGCCGAGCGCGGGATTGCGCCGCTACAATAATTGAAATATACGCTGGCATAATTTCGCCAAACCAAATAGAAATGATTACTATGGATCCAATAACATCCATCAGGAAAGCAGTAGCTTTCATACTTCTTTACCTAATCCTTGTACATTTAAGATTAGCGCAAATTTCAGAAACAAAGATGAATACTAAGAAGAAAACGACTATGCCGAAAGAAAAATTAGGAAGTAGTTAAGGGAAAACTGGAAGAACTGGGCATAAAGATTCGAAAAGAAGAAGAGTAACTGTCCCTCAAATTTGTATTTAATTAATATTCCCAATAATTTAATAAAACAAACTTTGAGTTTATAAAACATCGTCGAATCGTCGGTATCTCGAAATAAAGTATCTTATTTATTGTAAGATATAGATCTAAAACTTTCTATCTATATTTTTCCTATTAAGAACCTTGAAAACAATACTCGAAATCATCAATAAACCTCAATGTCGAATTGTACATTAGAATTTCAAATTTCCGTGTCGTCTGCGACTCTTTAACCGGAATAACCGATACCTGTGTTTCCTGCAAAACGACAATGCGATTTTCTTAATAGTCATTCAAGGTTGGTTTCTCCAATTAAATTAATTAAATTTACTCGAGCGCAATTGCCCACGTTTCGCGAAAGAATTATCAACGGTGGCAATACGCAATCTCATGATCGGCTGGCTCTAAGAAATAGAATAAAACATCCACGTGGTGATAATTTAGACTATTTAGAGACTGGTCATACTTTTCCGGATCATTCCTTGAGGCGTCATATATTTATTCGAAAACAGGAACCAACGGTTCAATTAAGAAGTGAATTCCTTTTTTGATATTTGAGTAATGGAAATAGAAACGTCTGGTGATATCAAAATCGACTAAAAAAATTTTTTTTAGTTAGTTTGGACCGAAAAAATCCAAACTGGAGCTTGTCTTTCAAATTCAAATGATGCTTTGCAGAAAAATTAATTATTTCAAATTGACAAAAGCTCAAAATTCTATAAAAGCCTGAATTAAATCGATAGAAATATGGTTTTCTTCTACACAGCCCAACATTAATTCTTCTTCGTTTTATATTCATGGAATGCATTTGTGTTACTAAAGGCATAAAAAAGAATTAAAAGATTAATGGCAAGGAAACTGCGTTGTTAGTAGATTCACCTGAAAGTGAAGTGATAATTTTCCAAGTTGACGGCGCCTTTGAATTAGTATATAGTGGCTGGAAAAGAGGGAAAACAGTTCCTAAGTATCCGCCGAACAAACTTTTATGTATTCAGCGAGTTTAGCCTAGCATTTGACCTATTTACAAACTTTTCAAGGAAATCATGTGCAAAAATAAACCTTACATAAAGAAAATAAATATTGCGATTTAAAAACTTTCCAACACAAATTAAATTTATAACATTGTAATTTCGCTGGTATAGTCACGATATTCCAGGTGGTCAATAATATAAACCACCTGGTCTTTTTTCAATTAACGAATGAAACTTGGAATGCGAATGCGATCATTGGAATCATAGGAAATGTGTGGAATAAATCTTGAATTGCCGCGTTTTTCGCATGGGCAGTTGCGTGCTCGAGAGTTGGCAATCCATCGGTGTTATTTGTTTTCTCTCCAAAAGGAAAGACAAAAAATATTCTACAATATATATCTGAATTAACTATAGTCTATTTTTATGTATGAGAGAGTATTAAAATAATAAAGCGTTCGTAATCCATAGGCGTACCACTTCTTTTAGTAGACAGTTAAAATATTTTGTGAAGTTATACCTCGAGTATTTTCGTATGAAATAACCTTTGTATAAATATAATAAATATATCGGGTGTACACTTATATTTTCACCTAATTAACCTGCTTATAACTTCTAAGCAGCTGAAGGTAAAAAAGTGCAATTTTTTCTAAAATATTCTATTTTTCCACAAGGTATGTTAAGAACATTGTGTTAAACCGGCTATGTAGGTATAAGGGTTTAAACTTTGACTTTTAAACAACGTTACGTTCATAAATAATAATTTTAATATAAAAACTACTTCTTACCTACAAATCCAAATCAGAATTGAAATCAGAAGATGAACTGTCGCAACCAATATTTACAATGAGTGGCTCGATCATTTCATCAGTAATATTGTCCAACTTCCACATTTTCTCTTCTTCTTTAATCGTATGATTTACTGCCTTTTCCCAGTTTTCAGGCTTCACATTATTTACAGCCTCCAAAAACAACTGTTTAACATCACTCATTTTAAAAGAATTATTTTTTCTTGAAACTTCTCCCTTTATCTGTGCCCATATCAGTTCAATCGGGTTTACTTCGCAATGATATGGTGGTGATCTAACCACAGTCATCCCACGATTTTTTGCAATTTCATCAATTTCATATTTTTTTAATTTCTCTTTATGAAGGGAACACAAATGATACAGTTCTTTTCTCACAGAACCGGGATGGAACTTAATATTCTTTGAATTTAGCCAATTCTGTAAATCTTTTTTAACCACTTGGTTGTGGGCATTTTTTCTATAAGTCTCGAGTGATAACTTGCATTATCCATTACTATTATACAGTTGTGAGGAAGAAGATCTATCATTTGTTCGAACCACTCTTTAAAGACATCAGCATTCATGTCCTCATGGTAGTCACCGGTACGAGTAGATTCAAAAGTCAATACACCACCTGTAACAAAACCGTTTGAACTACCGATGTGTACTATTATCAGTCTGCGCCCCTTTCCTGATGGTGGATTTAAACCAGTAGATAAATTATTTAAAAAAGCCTGTCTTCGACTTGTAACAGTTTCATCTTGCCAAAATTTATTTGGTGTATGTCCCTCGTTGATCCATGTTTCATCTAAATAAAATATATTTCTTCTTTGGTTTTTCATTTCTTTTATAGTCCTTAGGTAATTTCTTCTCCATACTACAATATCGCTTCTTTCTATTAAAATAGACTTTCTGGAATGCTTTTTCCATAGAAAACCTATTTCTTTTAAAAGTTTCCATAGTGTGCTTCCACTCATTTCAGGGTAATCCTTATCATCTCGAACCGTGGCAAGAACTTTGTCTACTGTCGGAAATTCTTTTCTAAAGAAGAACGCAAGCACTTTCCTTCAAAGTCTTTCTTTCAAATGATTTTCTATTTGAAATTTTGGTTTTCCTGGATTTACGTGCTGTTTGAAACTCGCCACATTTCTCTTCTTTAACAACTCTGTAAATCGTAGATTTCCCAACACCAAGCGTACTACTAACTAATTCCACTGTGTCATCAACACTTTTACATAAATGTTTGTCTGTAAATGATTTAAAACAATTAAATATTAATGTTTTTTCATTAACTGTTAAAGGACCGATTTTTTGTCGTTTACGCGGTACTTCCAAATTTTTCATGATCACACTAGAATTCACAATAGACTGCACACTGCACCTTGCATGTTGCAACTAAACGACATTTAGTAAGCTGTCAAGAATACACAACTGGACCTCCTTACTAAATGGAAAACATACAATCGCATTTTCGGTGAAATTTGTTGGTAAGGGATTTATCTACTTATAATTCGATTACTATAAGAAATTCTTGGAATTGAAAATAATCTTAAGATACGGCTTTTGGCCTGTCCAAACCTTTTTCTATTGTTCTGTACAGCTTATGGTTATAAAAGACCAATAAAAGACCCAAAACTTGTATTAGCTCAGGTACATTTATGACAATTTTAGGAAATATTTAGATTATTCCGTAAAAAGATTTAAAATGACCGTACTAAGTTTTGCATTAGAAATGCTGTTTTATTACTCTCTCATACATAAAAATAGACTATAGTATCCGAACATGCTTTCAATCAAAATCATAGAATAAGTATAGACAATGTAAAATTACTTAAAAATGTATCCAATAATAAATTGGTAAATGTAAAACTAGTTTAAACAGAGACAAAGGACCAATTCCTCTTAGTCCGCTTTTTAGTTTAACCCATTAGGTCATTGGAGATGACGGTGCTCGGCACCTCCGGGGGAGGGGTGTTAGTCATTGAGTATAAATAGCTGTTAGAAATAATGCAAATAGAAATAATGCAACTTCATTTATGGTTTTCTAGTTATTAAAAAATTTCCGCGTACGGTGAATTATCCTGGCAGATTTTCATTTGTATAAGAAAATTAAGATCAAGTGTCGTAATTTCGAAATTATTCCAGCGGCAAAACCTGCCGGTGTATTTAAAACGTTTATCTTTAATTTTCATGAACTAAGCAAAGCTTTAATTATCGCGTCGTAATCATTTCATCGCAGCGTATTTATTACAATGAGAAGTTGTAATTATTTGATAAATGTAAACAAACTTATCAGCAAGTAACTTTATCTATGTTATGGTGATAAGTGTTATTTTTTTTATAACAAAATAGTTATTTACTTCAATAAACAAAATTCATTAACACATCGGGTTTTTTCCATCATCGCATCGACCATATCCTGAAATATACAGTTTGAGTTAAAAGTGTGGATTTTACTCAGTATTTGAAACCACAAAATGTTTATGGTCAATACGTGTTATGAGTTATATTTGTATCCCGAGACCAAGGTGACTGAAAAATTAAATATTTTATTTATTTTTATTATACTGCTGTACAGGTAACCCATTTATAGAATAGAAGCAACAAATTGTGAATGATATTTATGATGTAATAGTAAATTCGGACATTCTAAGTTTTGCTAATGATGTGAAATTGAATCGCTGATTATTAAAAGGTACTTATGTCACAAAAAATTAATCGCGAAAAACGCATAGGTACCTTTTAATACCCATTTAAATATAATCAAAAGTAATACCACGAGTCCTCCAAATTTTATCGATTAAATTTTTGGTTTTCACGAAAAACGGCTTTGAGATAAAATCAGTTTGTTTTCGTGGTTTTGCCTAAAATAAAGGCGTTTGAGTATGAAGATCAAAAATTTAATCTATAAAATTTCAGAGGACGAGTCGTATTTGAAAGGATTATTTTTTGAATCATTTTGTATTAAAAACAGAGAACATAGTCATTTATGCCAAAGACACTTTACACACAAATATTGAAAATTTTCTTTACAAATTTAAATTGAAACCTGAGCTGTTATAGTTTTACATACAGGGCCACCAAGGCGATTTTTTGACTGGCTACCCCGCGAAACGGCGCCTTAAATAAAAGCGAAGAAGAAGAATGAAATGAAGTCTTTCTTAATTTAATTAATTTTAAGTTTAGTGTTAAAGTGAGGTATCTAAAAATGTTAAATGTTTTGAAATAAACTAATAAAAACAGGTTAGTTTACAAATACATTTTGAAATTTGGTTATTAACATAGATTTGCAATACATTTTAGTATAATAATAATTGTAAATGTTTACATTTGACATCTCAAATAGGTAAACACAGTTTAATCAATAAACAAAAACGACGAAGCGGTTTTATCAAAGGTAATACCACGAGTCCTCCAAATTTTATCGATTAAATTTTTGGTTTTCACGAAAACGGCTTTATTTGGAAAAACCACGAAAACAAACTGATTGATAAAATCACGAGTCCGCAGGACGAGTGATTTTATCTTAAATCAGTTTGTTTGAGTGGTTTTGCCTAAAATAAAGGCGTTTGAGTATGAAGATCAAAAATTTAATCTATAAAATTTCAGAGGACGAGTCGTATTTGAAAGGATTATTTTTTGAATCATTTTGTATTAAAAACAGAGAACATAGTCATTTATGCAAAAGACACTTTACACACAAATATTGAAAATTTTCTTTACCAATTTAAATTGAAACCTGAGCTGTTATAGTTTTACATACAGGGCCACCAAGGCGATTTTTTGACTGGCTACCCCGCGAAACGGCGCCGTTAATAAAAGCGAAGAAGAATGAAATGAAGTCTTTCTTAATTTAATTAATTTTAAGTTTAGTGTTATGTTATGTAAAAATGTTAAAGGCATTTTGAAATCAACTAATAAAAACAGGTTAGTTTACAAATACATTTTGAAATTTGGTTATTAACATAGATTTGCAATACATTTTAGTATAATAATAATTGTAAATGTTTACATTTGACATCTCAAATAGGTAAACACAGTTTAATCAATAAACAAAAACGACGAAGCGGTTTTATCAAAGGTAATACCACGAGTCCTCCAAATTTTATCGATTAAATTTTTGGTTTTCACGAAAACGGCTTTATTTGGAAAAACCACGAAAACAAACTGATTGATAAAATCACGAGTCCGCAGGACGAGTGATTTTATCTTAAATCAGTTTGTTTGAGTGGTTTTGCCTAAAATAAAGGCGTTTGAGTATGAAGATCAAAAATTTAATCTATAAAATTTCAGAGGACGAGTCGTATTTGAAAGGATTATTTTTTGAATCATTTTGTATTAAAAACAGAGAACATAGTCATTTATGCAAAAGACACTTTACACACAAATATTGAAAATTTTCTTTACCAATTTAAATTGAAACCTGAGCTGTTATAGTTTTACATACAGGGCCACCAAGGCGATTTTTTGACTGGCTACCCCGCGAAACGGCGCCGTTAATAAAAGCGAAGAAGAATGAAATGAAGTCTTTCTTAATTTAATTAATTTTAAGTTTAGTGTTATGTTATGTAAAAATGTTAAAGGCATTTTGAAATCAACTAATAAAAACAGGTTAGTTTACAAATACATTTTGAAATTTGGTTATTAACATAGATTTGCAATACATTTTAGTATAATAAAAATTGTTAAATGTTTACATTTGACATTTCAAAAAAGGTAAACACAGTTTAATCAAGAAACAAATACGAAGAAGCGGTTTTATCAGTATAAAACACAATGATTGGTTAGGATCCTGAGCTGTTATTGGCTGAAACCACAAAATCTGACTGTATTGACAGATGAAAAAAATAATCAGTATAAAACACAATGATTGGTTAGGATCCTGAGTTGTTATTGGCTGAAACCAAAAAATCTGACTGTTTTGACAGATGAAAAAAATAATCAAAAGTAATACCACGAGTCCTCCAAATTTTATCATTTAAATTTTTGGTTTTCACGAAAACGGCTTTGAGATAAAATCAGTTTGTTTTCGTGGTTTTGCCTGAAATAAAGGCGTTTGAGTATGGAGACCAAAAATTTAATCTATAAAATTTGAGAGGACGTGTGGTATTTGGAAGTATTATTTTTTGAATAATTTTGTATTAAAAACAGAGAATATAGTCATTTATGCAAAAGACACTTTACACACAAATGTTCACTATTTTCTTTATCAAATTGAATTGAAACATCAGAAAATATTGAGCTGTTATAGTTTTAAATACAGGGCCACCAAGGCATACGTGATTGCGTTTGGCTTAATTCGGATATAGAATTTGACATTTGTCAGTTTTAAAGATTTTTAAGTATTTGGGTATTCAAAAACTGATGTTGTGTGTGAGAATAAACGAACAAACAGGTTAGTTTACAAATAAATTTTGAAATTTGTATATTAACATAGATTTGCAATACATTTTAGTATAATAATAATTGATAATGCTAAATAAAAGTTGTTAAATGTTTATATTTGACATTTCAAAAAAGGGAAACACAGTTTAATCAAAAAACAATTACGAAGAAGCGGTTTTATCAAAGGTAATACCACGAGTCCTCCAAATTTTATCGATTAAATTTTTGGTTTTCACGAAAACGGCTTTATTTGGAAAAACCACGAAAACAAACTGATTGATAAAATCACGAGTCCGCAGGACGAGTGATTTTATCTTAAATCAGTTTGTTTGAGTGGTTTTGCCTAAAATAAAGGCGTTTGAGTACGAAGATCAAAAATTTAATCTATAAAATTTCAGAGGACGAGTCGTATTTGAAAGGATTATTTTTTGAATCATTTTGTATTAAAAACAGAGAACATAGTCATTTATGCAAAAGACACTTTACACACAAATATTGAAAATTTTCTTTACCAATTTAAATTGAAACCTGAGCTGTTATAGTTTTACATACAGGGCCACCAAGGCGATTTTTTGACTGGCTACCCCGCGAAACGGCGCCGTTAATAAAAGCGAAGAAGAATGAAATGAAGTCTTTCTTAATTTAATTAATTTTAAGTTTAGTGTTATGTTATGTAAAAATGTTAAAGGCATTTTGAAATCAACTAATAAAAACAGGTTAGTTTACAAATACATTTTGAAATTTGGTTATTAACATAGATTTGCAATACATTTTAGTATAATAAAAATTGTTAAATGTTTACATTTGACATTTCAAAAAAGGTAAACACAGTTTAATCAAGAAACAAATACGAAGAAGCGGTTTTATCAGTATAAAACACAATGATTGGTTAGGATCCTGAGCTGTTATTGGCTGAAACCACAAAATCTGACTGTATTGACAGATGAAAAAAATAATCAAAGGTAATACCACGAGTCCTCCAAATTTTATCGATTAAATTTTTGGTTTTCACGAAAACGGCTTTATTTGGAAAAACCACGAAAACAAACTGATTTTATCTCAAATCAGTTTGTTTGAGTGGTTTTGCCTGAAATAAAGGCGTTTGAGTATGGAAACCGAAAATTTGATCTATAAAATTTGACAGGACGAGTGGTATATTGAAAGATTATTTTTTGAATCATTTTGTGTTAAAAACAGAGAAAGACACTTTACACTCAAAAGTTCGATATTTTCTTTTACATTTAAACGCCAAATATTACAAACGTAATATAAGTTGCCTATCTAGTAGTAGGCTTTAAGATTATTTATTAAGTGTAACGTTTAGACGTTTTGACATTATGTTAGTTTTAAACGAATTTATGGATGGAGCTGTGTTGTATTGACAATAAACGAATAAAAACAGGTTAGTTTACAAATATATTTTGAAATTTGGGTATTAACATAGATTTGAATACATTTTAGTATAATAATAATTGATAAATGTTTACATTTGACATCTCAAAAAAGGTAAACACAGTTTAATCAAAAAACAAAAACGACGAAGCGGTTTTATCGACAGTAATATCCCAAGACCTTGACAAATAGCCGACTATTTTTATTGTATCTAAATTTCGAGTTTATTTTAGGATCAATTCGTCGAGACTTAATTTTGGCATTAATAATCTGAATAACTCCCGAGAGCTTTAGCTCGAGGGAGTTATTCTTTGATTATTAATGCCAAAATTGTCGAGTCAAATTGTAAAATATACGAGAAATTTAGTAGCAATAAAAATAGTAGCTAATTTGTCAAGGTCGCGTTATATTTAATAAGGTTATTTCCCGAGTCACAAAAAATTCTGTACGTACGTATAAATTATACTAGTTTTGCTCTTTACTGTCTTGGCAGGTACGTTTAATCATCAATTTCTTGAAGATTTTTACTCCCGAATCTACTCATTGTTAATACTTTTTAACAAAATGTGTCAAATTTAATTCTGTAATAAACTTTAATGGCAAACTGTCAAAATTCAGATGACGCGCGCCTACTATGTTTGTCGTAAAATGGACGGTATTACATAGAAAGGAATGAATGAATATATTTATAGTTTCAGAAAAAGTGCGAAATCAGTTGGATTTGTGTATTTGCTACTAAAGATCGATACTTTATTAACTATAAGCAATTTTATAATATCATTAGTATAGGTTTTATTTGAAAAATTTGAAATTTACGGGCGCCTTTGTTATTGTTGGATACCGTCCTTCAGGTGAATATTGAGGACGATGATCAAATAGCCGAATATTTACAACCAAGGTGAATAGTCGCTTTATTTTGTTTTGATTGGCTGCGTCAAATCAGTTTCTAAGCACGTGATTGGTTAAAAATTGATATTTGACAGGCACGGGAAATAATCAAAGGTAATACCACGAGTCCTTCAAATTTTATCGATTAAATTTTTGGTTTTCACGAAAACGGCTTTATTTGGAAAAACCACGAAAACAAACTGATTGATAAAATCACGAGTCCGCAGGACGAGTGATTTTATCTTAAATCAGTTTGTTTGAGTGGTTTTGCCTAAAATAAAGGCGTTTGAGTATGAAGATCAAAAATTTAATCTATAAAATTTCAGAGGACGAGTCGTATTTGAAAGGATTATTTTTTGAATCATTTTGTATTAAAAACAGAGAATATAGTTATTTATGCAAAAGACACTTTACACACAAATGTTGAAAATTGGCTTTATCAATTTAAATTGAAACATCATGACCTGTTATAGTTATAAATACAGGGCCACCAAGGCATTCGGGATTGCGTTTGGCTTAATTCGGATATAGAGTTTGACATTTGTCAGTTTTAAAGAGATTTGTGGATTTTTAAGTATTTGGGTATTCAAAAACGAATGTTGTGTGTGTGAATAAACGAATAAACAGGTTAGTTTACAAATAAATTTTGAAATTTGGGTATTAACATAGATTTGCAATACATTTTATTATAATAATAATTGATAATGCCTTAATTGAAGTTGTTAAATGTTTATATTTGACATTTCAAAAAAGGTAAACACAGTTTAATCAAAAAACAAATACGAAGAAGCGGTTTTATCAGTATAAAACACAATGATTGGTTAGGATCCTGAGCTCTTATTGGCTAAAACTACAAAATCTGACTGTTTTGACAGATGAAAAAAATAATCAGTATAAAACATAATGATTTGTTAGGATCCTGAGCTGTTATTGGCTGAAACCACAAAATCTGACTGTTTTGACAGATGAAAAAAATAATCAGTATAAAACACAATGATTGGAGTGTTTCTAGATGCCATATCTGATCTAGCATCTAAGACATCTTAATACATTTTCAATAAATAAATTAGTGAAAAAGTGAATCAACATCGAGCAAACGAATTACAATGAATAAATCACAATAATAATAATAGGAGTAAAAGTAAAAACATTTAGATTGTTATACATATCATTAGTTCGTCCAGTTATGACTGAATTTTGGTAAAATGTTCTCAAAAGTACAGTATCGTGCAGATTTCAGGGAATACAACAAATATATTATTAAATTTTTGGAATGATCTTTTCCTGATTTCAAAACTATACCATATACCGTTTTTGAGTTATTAAACGTCGCATATCTTAATTAAACTAGTTACTCTTAATATGGAAAAGTTAATATGATTAAAGTGAGCTGTGAAAATGACAACTATTATGTTTGATAAGTGTCATTTCTGTAATGAAATAATCAAAATGGTTTACAGTGAGGAAGAAAAAGTTCAAATATTTACTTGTTATATACAAAATAACAAAAATAAACGTGCTGCAAAAAGAGCATATAGGGTATTATATCCAAAATGGACCAACGCCATCAGAAAATACGTTCAAAAATATTTACTGAACGGTGGATAATACCTCCAGTTATAGTAGAAGAAAGCGTGTAGTTCTAGCAAATCAGGAAGAGCAGCTAGACATACTGCTTCATTTCGAAGGTAAAATCCATCCATATTTACTCGCGAATAGACTTTTTTGAAATATTGTATTATTTTTTAGAAAATTCTGAGTGTATTATAAATCATTTAGCTGAAAGTTATTCCAAAATCCAACGTACGTTAAAAAATAATAACTACGGAGGCTCGTAAAAGGAAAACGCTGGACTTTTGCCGTCAGATGATTCAACAGTTGGATGAAGATCCCGATTTTTTTACTAAAATATTATGGACTGATGAATCATCCTTTTCTACGGCAGGAGTTTTTAATAAGAAAAACCGAAGGTCATGGGAAAACAAGCACAACAGAAAAAGATTGATAAAGCAAATAAAAAAATCAGGAAGAAAAGCTGTTAGTGTTTGGTGCGGAATTTTCAGAAATAAAATTGTTGGGCATATATTTTATTAAATTGGGAAATTGGAACCTTTGGTTTTCAACTTACTTATATTTTATGATTATACTTTAACTGGAGTTACCTATCTGGAAATAATTATATCTACCAGAAGCAAAAAATATTTGTTGAGGGTTCTGGAATAAACCCTATGTTGTGCCAGTTTCCCAACAACCAACCAACAATGTGTTATCGCCTTTTTAAACTGCATCGTTGTATTCGTAAAATGGACTGTATTTTTTAGATTGAGTAAGTGTGTACTGTAGTAGGTTTGTCTTCTCAACTCCATTCAACAAAAACAATGAACACTTTTATTTAACCATTTATTAAACTGTTAAAAAAATAAATGAATAAAACAACAATGTAACAAAGGATTACATTAAACTAGTAATCAATGAACAAGTATTATAATTAATATGTGCATTCGGAGGGTCCTAGCCTGATTCGCAGCTAGAGACACACTGTTTAAATTCTCGAAGCACTGAGTTTTGATTTTGAAAATATAAAGTGAACAATAAAGTGTACCCGCCTGATTGCAGCTAAGTACCACTGTGATAAACAAAATATTTTTACGTTGAGCTGGTGTCAACGGAGGGTCTAACCTGATTCGCAGTTAGAGACGCACTGAGATAAGATCGGCGAAGCGGTTTCAAATTTATCCCTTCCGGCCGGCTAATTGTTCTAGAAGGATTTTAAGCTTTTTATGCTGTCTCTCTCTCCCGCTTGAGATGACAAGGATTAACTCAAATCACGTCATCATGAGTTTAGGAATTAGTTCCCCAATGTAAGAGATGCCAGGGCTATGGGCACACACAAGGTTTCTGTGGTAAAGAACCAAGATGTGTCAAATGTACTGGAAAACATTATACCAAAGATTGTACAAAGCCAGAAAATGTACAGCCAAAATGCATTCATTGCGGCGGTAACCACCCTGCTAATTATCGAGGGTGTATCGTTGCTAAACAAATACAAAAAATTAGAGCTGATACTATGAAGAAACCATCTTTACCTAGACAACCAGTACGACAAGTACAACAGGTAAGAACTGACTATTCAGTACAAAGAACGAATAACGGAAATCAAGTTCAAAAAAGTGAAAATAGGCCATCTTCCTACAACCAAGCTGTTGCAGGACCATCAACACAAATTAAAGCAACTACTGACCCGACTTTACAATTGATCTTAGAACAACTTAAGAAACAGGAGCAGTTATTCCAAAAATTTGATCAACGATTAACTCGTTTAGAACATAGTGCCAAAGGAGCTATTCCAAAGCAGAGAAATGGCCAATTTTAAAATAATGGAATGGAACGCTAATGGTCTCTTGCAACACCAACAAGAATTGCAAGTAATCCTAGATGTAAATAAACTAGATGTGTGTCTCATTTCTGAAACGCATTTTACTAATCAGTCACATATTAAATTTAAAAATTATAAAATTTATCATACTAACCATCCTGACAATGCAGCGAGAGGTGGAAGTGCCATAATAATTAAGGATAATATCTTACATCATGAAGAAATAGAATATAAGACCAGAGAAATCCAGGCTACTGCAGTAAGTGTGAGCATTAGACACTCTCAGATTACTCTAGTTGCTACCTATTGCCCACCAAGATATTCTTTGAAGAAAAACCAATATATAGATTTCCTATCTAATCAGGGAAACACATTTATTATTGGCGGTGACTTTAATGCCAAAAATACCCACTGGGGATCTAGATTAACGACCTCTAAAGGTAAAGAACTTTTAGAAGCAATGAAAGAATATAAGTGTGAAGCTTTATCCACTGGAAAGCCTACCTATTGGCCAACCGATCCCAACAAGATTCCAGACCTTATTGATTTCTTTATAATCAAAAACATATCGGTCAACTTTTTAGAAATAGAAGAAGGATGGGACATGAATTCTGATCATTCCCCTATCATCTTAACACTTAGTGAAAACATTATTAAAAAAGAAAATAACCCTACATTGACTAACAAATTAACAGATTGGAAAAGCTTCAAAATCATTCTTGAAGAAAAAATTAATCTATCTGTTCCTTTAAGAAATAAACAACAACTAGACGACGAAGTGAAATTGCTTAATGATAATATCCAACAAGCAGCTTGGGAAACTTCACCTGCTATTAATAGAAGGACGGTAGGAAACAACTATCCTAGAGAAATAAGGGAACTAATCTCTGAAAAAAGAAAGCTTAGAAGAAAATGGCAGCAAACTAGAGCCCCACAAGATAAAACTATACTCAACAATGCTACCCAAAGACTCAAAAGAGAAATACAACAAATTAAAGAAGAATCGATTAGTATTTACCTAAGAGAATTGACAGACGACAGTAGTACTGATTATTCACTCTGGAAAGCTACTAAGAGATTGAAAAGACCCATAATGCGAATACCACCTGTCAGATTGGAAGATGGTAAATGGGCTAGAAATAATGAGCAAAAGGCAACAAGATTTGCAAATCATCTAGAAAAAATCTTTCAGCCTCATGAAGATCAAGATGAAGAACCTACTATGGAAGATCAGCCACAGATTGGTCAAGAAATAGAATTTACCTCTCCCAAAGAAGTAATTACCGAAATAAAAGAAAATATCAATCCGAAAAAAGCTCCAGGTTTTGACTTAATTACTGGAGAAATTTTAAAACAATTACCCAAAAAAGCAATAATTAAAATAACTAACCTAATAAATGCTGCCTTCAGATTGAAATATGTACCCAGCCTTTGAAAAATTGCGGAAGTCATAATGATACCCAAGCCAGGGAAACCACCACATGAGGCATCGTCATACAAACCGATCTCATTACTGCCTGTTATGTCGAAACTATTTGAGAAACTCCTACTCAAAAGACTAAAACCACTTATCGAAGAAAGAGAAATTATCCCTGATCACCAATTTGGATTTAGAAATAAGCACTCTACGATCGACCAAGTTCATAGAATAACCAACATTATAGAGAAATCATTAGAAGAGAAAAACATTTGTGCTACTATCTTTCTTGATGTAGCACAAGCGTTTGATAAGGTTTGGCATGAAGGCTTAATACATAAGCTCAAGCTTTTCCTTCCAAAACAATATACAGATATCCTCCATTCATATATATCGGAAAGATACTTTAGAATTAGGCAAGAAGAAGCCTATTCCGATCTTAAAGAAATTAAGGCTGGAGTACCACAAGGAAGTGTCCTAGGACCTGTCCTATACTTACTGTACACATGTGTGATATTCCAGAGTTAGAAAACAATACCATAGCCACCTTCGCCGACGACACTGCCATTCTAGCGGTAGGAAAGAGCAATGAAGAAGCAACCCACAAGCTGCAAACAGCCGTCCACCTTATCTATGACTGGACGAAGAGATGGAAAATTAAACTTAATGAAACTAAATCACTCCACATTAACTTTACAAACAAAAGGATAGATCATATTCCAGTCAGAATAAACAATAACCTGATTCCATATTCAAACACAGCAAAATACTTAGGTATTACATTAGATGCCAAACTCCGATGGAAAGTGCATGTTAAAAAGAAAAGAGAAGAACTTGGACTGAAATATAGAAAAATGTACTGGCTAATTGGAAGAAACTCCACTCTGTCTCTACATAATAAGCTTATGCTTTATAAGCAGATACTTAAGCCTGTATGGACCTATGGTATCCAACTATGGGGATGCACCAAAGCAAGCAACTTAGCAATCATCCAAAGATTTCAAAACAAAGCACTGAGGAACATAGTAAATGCCCCTTGGTACATTCGCAATAGTGACCTCCACAGGGATCTGGAAATGGACACTGTTGACCAGACCATTAAGAAATTAGCCAAGAGTCATGCAGAAAGACTTCATCATCATGTCAATGTCGAGGCTATCCAGCTCCTTGACACTGATGACCAGATTGTAATATACTAAATGCCTTTATGGGTGTTTAATAATAAAAAAAAAAAAAAAAAAATCATGAGTTTAGGGCGGACGTGACTCTCTGACCGTAATCTTAAGAAAGTCCGTTATAGATTCTACGTAGTAAATATTGGCGTACGTGACAATCGTAGCGTAATGGGAAAAAACTAAAAAAAACTGTTTGTCGATGTCTCGCGTTTGAGAGTTATTTTTCAAATGCATCCCGGTGCGGCGTTGCCGGTTGAACGAATATGAGTTTACATGTTTAATTATCTGAAAATTAAACAATATTCTTATTCAGAATTTTCCCGAAGCCGAACTTGATGATATGACTTGGATGCACGATGCCATTCGAGATTATTTGGATAATGTATTCCCAACATGGATATGGAATAATGGAACAATTAAATGGCCACCTAACAGTCTGGATTTGACCCCTATGGATTCATTTTTTTGGGGATTTCTAAAAGGCATTATCAATGGTAATAATAACAGTATGCAAGTCATTAAAGACAGGATTCGACTTGATCTTGATGTAAATAATGAAGCCATTTCCTGTGCAATTATGAATATAAGATGACGTTATCATTTATTTATATTTCCTAAATAAATCTATTTTGTTTAAATATTTGAACTTTTTCTTCCTCATTTTGATTATTTCATTACAGAAATAATACTTATCAAATATAATAGGTGTCATTTTCACAGCTCACTTTAATCATATTAACTTTTCCATATTAAGAGTAATTAGTTTAATTAAGATATTTGACGTTCAATAACTCAAAAACGGTATATGGTATAGTTTTGAAATCAGGAAAAAAGGATCATTCCAAAAATGTAATAATATACAGGGTATCCCATTTAAAAAAATATATTATTTTGTTGTATTCCCTGAAATCTGCACGCTATAGGCAATAATAACGATGACAAAGGGGTGGGTAATTTATAATGAATAACCCTGTACCTTGGGATTTCTATATTTTTGCCTCGGTATTAAAGTAAGTTCAGTTTCTTAAACTGTTCTACGACGTCCCACATAATTTATTATTTTTTATTAATCTCAGTAAAAGTATCAGAAAACCTTCAGACTCTCATTAAACTTTTAGGGATTTCTTAAAATTAACGTTTTTAAAAAATGTCTAATATGAAATAAAAAATAAAGTCGCTGAACCGGTCAATAATGAAATAATTTATGACTATCTACTATTTCTCTTACGTCATTTATACTTAAGTTTAAATTCTACATTAACAGAGTATTAGAAAAGTTTAACATTACGTTCTAATTAGTCTATAAATTTAAATCATATCACCGCACAAATGATAAACTAGGGCGCCATAATATTTTATCAGTTTCCTTTTGCAATTAATATACAAAGTTTTCGAGCCAGCACCGTTATATCGTAAATATTCTTGTTTTTGTGACGATATCGCACGTCCCTAATAATTTTAACATTGAAGTTTTAATAACATCTAAGTGCCAAACTAGACAGGCGTAAATATTATTATTTATAATATCAAAAGCATTTGTAAGTTTTATATCAAAAATTATAAAATTGGAAGTAACAACAAAATAATATGTCGCATTTACTTCACGATTGAAAAAAATAATTATCAAAATCTACTAAATTATCAAAAACATTTATCTTATCAGAGCTTGTTATTGTAAAAAAAGACAAGAAATATGTGCGGTTTCTGTTTCTAATCTGTGGTGGAGGCCAGACTTTAAAAAACTTTTCGTAAGTTCCTTGACTTTTACCAAAACGTTGCGAATTTTGGCGTCATTCTCGAGGTCATCATAAAATTTAAATGACCTAGAACTTGCTTTGATTTAATTTTGAAAATACGAAGTTCATAGGATGGCCACTAGGTGGAGGAGCTGTTTCAGTCAACGATCTTAAAATGCATTAATTTAACTAACTATTTTACATATCACTGATGTAATCCTTCTTAAAACCACGTACACGAAATATATGTCAATTAATCTCTCCAGCTTCCCTAGATTAACCCAGTTTCCGAATATTCTACTGTATCTCCCGACCTTGTTATTTGAATGATTGCAAAAAATACTATTGAATTTTAATGATGAATGAATGTCGAGTTTTTCTTCTTTACAACCTTCAAGCCATAACCACTTAAGTCCTACCGCAAAATATGAATAAAAGAAAGATCTCATAAATCGTTTAAAGAGGTTATATTTCATATCTATGTAGATATAAGCGTCTATGAAATGCACAGGGACGTATCTTACAGAAATTAAAAATGCACACAGTATTCAGCTGCTGGATAATTAAAGCCCAAGAAGCTGAAAGGAGCAGAATCCGAGAAAAAAAAACTGTCAAAACCGCAAACTGTTTTCTCTTATCATTCCAAAGATATTTCGATTTTTGGTAATCAAGAAGAAAGAAGAAATATAATAAAGGTAAAGTAAATAAACATGGTCTCCCACAGAAGCTTTAGTACCTGGGGACTATCGCTTGTACGTGGTTTCATTTGTATAAATACAATAGTAACAAAAATTAATAATAAAAAAGTAATAATTGCAAAAGTAATATACGTAATATAAATTGTGATAAGTAAAGTATTATATACACACAATATATACAGACATGCATATTATAGAATGTGTGTAGATAAGATAAATATTGACATAAAAATAAAAAGTGAGAAATATAAAGTATTATAAATTTGTTGAATTGGAATATTGGGCATAAGCCAGGATATAAGTTTTTTTGGTATTGATTTTTTTGGTTAACAAAAAACATTAAATATTTTATTGACTAATATAACTTCTATTAACCTGGCTCCTTCACAAACAAGAACGGCATGACATATATTTGGCCCAATCAGGCCCGCGTATATACCTTAGACTCTGGCTTTCAGTAAAGAACGAATTAAGTATGAATTAAATCATAGAAAATAAAAATGTTTCCTTAAATAACTTAAATAACATAAAGGAGCAAGCCACAGCCAAGCTACAGAAATGAATTAATAGTGTTTTATTAATTTCAATTTTTTTTCAGGGTAATAGCGAAAACAAATCAGGATATAATGAACAAATAATTATTAGAGTAAAGAACAGACAGACAGACAGAACAAATAGACAGAATTACAATTTAGAGTTTTACACTGTATTGTATATATTGTTAAAATTTAATTGATTTAAATTGATTAGATTAAAAGGTTTTCAATTGCATTTTCCTTTTGCAGATTTTATATTTAATTTAATAAATGTATCTTTAATATTCGTGAGATTTTCCCCACGGATTGGTGCCGGTTTAGTTACGCCGCTGGATGGTTAAAACGCCTGCGGCCTTACACGTTTTTATACCTCATTCATTAATCCAAAAGGTGTGCTCTCCGGCTATATCAAGTGTGAATACAGTTTATGACAAATAGGGAGAATTAAAATTCAGACCCATGGTGCTACAGGTATTTTCTTCTTAAACGATTAATTAGGATAAAAACCTTGACAAAATACCAATTTTTAAATATGCTGGGGCTACGAAGGATTAGAACTGTCATGTAAACTTTTATAAATGAACCGCTGCTTTTTTGTATTTTTTTTTTGTTAAAGAGAAATATGTAGTCAACGATACCAGAAACAACTGTGGATAACCAATTGCGTTTTACAGGGGACGCTGTGATTATCGTAATATCGTCACATAGTCTCTTTTAGTTTTGTCAAATACGGTTGTCTGATGAAATTAAAATAGTCAACCACAAATTAACTACTACCTTTATTTCTTCGAACTCATAATATTTTTTATATTTAATTCTAAAAAGAAGATGTAGTTTATCGAAAATTTCGATGCAAACTAATTTTATTTGCATCAGACAATCATACTTGCGATATAGGAAAAAAAGCCGTTTGCAAAAAAGTCGTTTGCACCATAACCCTAATAAAATGTGAGAAATAGTAAAAAATGCCGTTTGCACCATAACTCCATATCTGCAAAATTAACAAAGGACGCGGAATTTAATTAAACTCTAGTATGTTGTAGATCATGACACTTTAAATGGACCATAATCAAATCGTATGATTAGTTTTGGAGAAACAGGGTAATTTTAAAAGTAGTTACAAAAACAGAAAATAAAGCTAATTTATCACAAATTGAGAATATTTTAGGTTTGTTCTCGTGATTTGACTAAAATATGTCATGACTTTGGAAACGCAACACTATTATGGATCCAAATCAGTATTTAGTTTACAGGGGTCATCACAAACGTACTCAAAAATCATATTTTGTCGTTTTGTTTACTTCACTAATCAGAATTGAGATTTTTTTATAGTTTAATTGCGAAATTTGTTGACAATTTGGAAAAGCAATACTATTATTATACAAATACACTATTTTACCATATCCCCGTCATCATAAAAGTTCTTAAAATATTATATTCCAAAGTTATTCACTTAATTTTTTCAATAAAAACCATAAAGAATCATGTTTTCAACTTATAAAGTTAATATCCTTAGGCCATAATATATAAAAACCTTTAGCCAAACTTATATTTTCAAAATACTAGGGCTCTACGAAAAGTAACTACATGACTACTTGATGTGGCTAGTTTCACACTCGTATAATAATTCAGACTATTTCAGGAAGCTAATTTTCTTTCTTTCTCCACCTTTTTCCAAAATTCTAGTTCATGCTTTCTTCGTATCGCAATTCTTCTGATTTCGGCATTTTCTTGGTAAATAATAGACTGATGCACCCTGATAGAGAAAGATATAGTGCCGCTGGCAATTTTTTTTTGTAGGGATCTTATTATTATTATATATTTTAACGTTGAATGTTGAAATCATATGGTTATTTAAGGTATATATTGAGAGAATGAAGTAAATAACATCGGAATAGGATATTTTTTGATACTTTTCCGATGGCCCCCATATGGTAAAATACGGTATTTGTATATAATAATAGTAATGCTTTTCCAAATTGTCAACACTACTTAGTCAAATCACGGGAACAAACAATATTCTCAATTTGAGATAAATTAGCTTTATTTTCTGTTTGTGTAACTACTTTTAAAATCACACTGTTTAACCGAAACTAATGATACGATTTGATTATGGTCCATTTAAAGTGTTGCCGACAGTCATGATCTACAACATACTAGAGTTTCATTAAATTTCGCAATCAACCAAAATCGCATGTATTCCGTACAGGGTCCTTTAATAATTTTAAAAAATAAATAAAAATAATTTATTTTGTGGTGGAAAAATTGGGCTGATATTTTACCCAAATATTCCACCAAGAAAAATTTCTGTTTTTGCAAATGTATTTAAAATTATGGCGAAGGCGTTCCTAAAAAAATACGGTTGTTTGATGAAATTAAATTAGTCAACCACAAATATTTCACGTTCAAAATTATTGTAAATAATGAGGCATATTAACTATTATATATTCTTATAACTTATTTACTTTTTAATGAACTATTGGGAGTATTACTGGTTCAGTGGACCACTGAACTTTTACAACTAGTTGCACCTGTTTTATGGTTTCCCCACAACTATACTGTATTTGAAAATCAAGAGAGAGTAAATTCCCAGAATAAAAAGTAATTCGGTATGCAAAACTATAGTACAGTACGTGCGATAAAACTTCAATATTTGTAATGCATTCTAAATTGTTTTTGTTAATTTCAATACAAAATTTATTAAATTTCTTGGACTATCACATTATTTTATGATCTTTCATTGTTACTACAGTAGGCCTAAGAGGATTAACGTGCGTCATAGGCGTAACCAGAATAGAAAGGGATAATTGTTATTTAACGACCTCCGAATGGCAACAGCTTCTAATGACAGATATTTTGACTTAAATAGTTTCTAGAAATGCAGTTATTTGATTTTCGATAAACGTGACAAATAGTAGTGACTAAAAATGGAAGCAGTTTGTGAGTATACGCCAGTGAAAAAATTAAAACTAGACCATTTATCGCTCAATGAAAAGAGTGCTGTAGTGAATGTGTACCACTATTTTAAACATCAAAATCCCTCAAACACTATTGACAGTGTAGTTGAAACAACATCTAAGGCAATGGGATATGGAAAATCTACAATATATAGAGTTCTAAAGGAGGAAAAATCACCAAAGCCGAAACCAGGTAGACCAAAACTATTAAAAGTCAACGTGGACGAGTTTTTTAAAAATGCTATTCGTAAGCTTGTTCACTCATTTTTTATAAACAAGCAAATACCAACTTTAGATAAAGTTTTGCAAGCCATTACGAATGATGTTGATTTACCCACAATAAGCCGGGATAAACTATGGAAAGTGTTACATGAGTTAAACTTTAAATTTGAAAAAATGGGCAGACACTCAATGCTAATTGATTCTGAAGAAATTGTATGTTGGAGAAGACAGTACCTCAGAAGAATACAACAAGTTAAAGCTCAAAATAAAAACATTTATTATTTAGATGAAACATGGGTTAATGAAGGACATTGTGTAGGAAGAGTTTGGAAAGACAAAAATATAAAATCATCCCATCAAGCTTTTCTAGAAGGATATACTACTGGTTTTAAGGAACCTATAGGAAAAGGTAAAAGATTAATTATTTGTCATATAGGCAGTACAAACGGTTTTTTTGAAAATGGTTTACTCTTATTTGAATCAAAAAAAACCGTTGATTATCACGAAGAAATGAATGGAGACGTGTTTGAGGAATATTTTGAACAGATGATTCAATTCATACCAAAAGGATCGGTTATTGTAATGGACAATGCAAGTTACCACTCCAGATTACTTGAACCTTTACCAACCACTAAATGGAAAAAGGGTGAAATTGCAAAATGGTTATCTTCTAAAAATTTAGCCTTTGACAATACAATGCTGAGGGCAGAATTGTTAACTATTGCTAAAAAACATAAGCAAAATTATAAAAAATATAATATTGAGGAGATAGCCAAAAAACGAGAAATTGAAATCCTTCGTTTACCACCCTACCATTGTGAGCTGAATCCGATAGAATTAATATGGGCTCAAGTTAAAGGTTATGTTGCCAGAAATAACACTACTTTTAAATTATCAGATGTTAAAAATCTCTTCAATAAGGCAATATCTGAAGTAACAAGTGAAAATTGGCAAAAATGTATTAGACACGTTACAGAAATAGAAAAAAAAATGTGGGAGCTAGATAACATAATTGATATTACTATAGAGCCCATTGTAATTTCTCTAGAATCAGATGGTGAATCTTCTGACACAGAGTGCGAGGAACCATAACTTTAAAATTATTAATTTATGTACTTTAATTTTATTTTTAGATTTTTATTTTTTAAGATTTAATATTGTCGTATTTTTTGCATGTTGCTCGTCAAATTTTATCCTTGCGGTTGGTTTTTTTTTTCTCATATACCTACTTAATTGTTTTTTTAGCTCCTCATATTAATTTATAAATAATTGTAATTATCTGTACATATTATATACATATTTTGTAAATAAACATATGCCTAAAACAAAATGCCTAAAATAATATTGACTTTTTCTTCATTTTACCCAAATTAAATTACTACTTACGAATTATGTTTATCTATCTAAAATTGGTAATCTAGGTATAAATAACTAAAACAAATTAAATATTTCTATTTCCATATTAATTTAATTTTGAAAACGCACGTCTATGGTTTACTGCCTTTAACACTGATAACTGCAAAACATTTCTGGGAATTTACTCTCTCTTGATTTTCAAATACAGTATAGATACAGACATTTGTTTTTGGATTTACCCAGTGAGTTGAGTATAATTTGTAAAAAATAAATAATGTACAAAACCTTTAAAAAATCCCTGCAGGAAATCCTAGGCAGATTGACAGACGTATTTTCATTGATAAAACCACAAGTTATTTCTCTACAATGGTTTGTCTTTTTCTTGCTTTTTATTACGGAAACGCATACGCCTCCTGAATCAAACATTCATAGAAATCAAATAAAGATAATCTGTAATGAACTTTGTTCCTACTTCCTTTAAGCATTATTTTTTTTAATAAAAAATTGTATTTCAACAGAATATTTTCCTATTATCGAATTACGTATATTTATCAGTAAAATTTTATCCAACGTTAGAAATTCTGGAAATTTTTATCTACGAGGGTTTAAAGCAGTCTGAAGTTATTTGTTTGAACTTTGTAAAAAGTTTACGATACTAAGCTTCCGGTAGGGGGCTACTGAATCCGCCAGTGAGATGATAGTCACATGTCGGAAGGCACAACTCTTGTTGGGTAAGATATGAAGCAATATCTCTTTATGGTTTACCGTGACAATGTTTTAGAAGCAGATCCGTAATAAAATATTGTATACGATACAATAAACTGAATTTTATTCTAAACCCACAGGTATCTTTCCTAGTTAAACTGAAATACTATCCTATAACCAAACTGGAAATCTGTGGTATATCATTGATTCGCAATTTTAGTAGGTACAACGCATACGGCACCTAAATTTAACAAGATGGTGCCAGGTCACATACAGTCCTACGATCTATTGTCACGAATCCCAAATATATATAAAATAATAATTTCCGAAAAAATAGAGAACGAAAAATATAAACATCTAATTAAACCAGGTCGTTGCAAAATTTCGCTGATGTGCAGAAACCCGAAAATCGATGTTAGATAGCCTAAAATGTAGGACGATCTATCGAAATTACGGATTCTGTCATGTCAGCGATTTTTGCCTAAAAACTATTCGCGACGGAAAAAATTGGGCAGTCAGTAGTTGGCTGCAGAGTCAAGGGTTGGTGGAGAAGTAAGCTCCTCTGGGAAATTATTAGAGTCCGGCATCCGAGCCAAAGCCAAAGATAGTTCTTTAAAGGAGAAAAGCCAATAAGGGAATAGTGACGAGCCCCTAGTCCCAGTATGCTTAGGTAAGAGTTTATTGTTAGTTTATATTTAATCTACGTATGTTTGAAGGGTGACCCAATAAAAGTGTATTTGTTTTGTACTTCTCTTGTTTTATTTCTTAGAGTGATGGGTGGTATTAAAGCGTAATAACTGCTAAGTATTCGGGGATAGACCTCCGTAACTTCGTAAAGGTCGAAAAGGCGTTTCGCTCGTGATAATATTAATGCCTTTAGAGAATTCTTTCCAGGCAACCTCATTTTAATAGACGGTGATATTCTTTTTTCGCCGCGATCCTTCTATTTTGCGCCCCTAGAGTTTTTTTATCATGGTACCTAAAGAGTGTCGTCTACACTGATCTTCAAAACCATCACCAAACAATGCATTCGCGATTCTATTTAAAATATATACAGGGTGTTTCATTGGGAGAGGGTAATATTTTAACAGAGGATAGTAGTGACTGAGGTGATTCCAAATAACCCATATTTTATGGGTCTACGGTCCCTTATAGCTGAGATACAGAGTGTTTTGTTCTTTTTGGCCATTTCTTCATTCCCTCCTGTGCTTTTAACCACTCTGTATAATTTTATAATATTTGGTACACATACTCTATGTGTCTTAACAAATTAATTGAGATATTATTAATATTGAAAATACAGGCCCGGCTTCACTAAAAATTGACAAATTCTTTCCACTCATAAACAACACCCTGTATATTAAATTTTCGAAAATATTTTACCATATCTAAAAAGAAGACAAAAAATTGAATTTAATGATATACCTTTTATTTTGGGGCACCAACGTGCTTAATTAATCCTATTAAGTTTTAATCAATATTATTTGGCCTAATTAACTATATTGTTTAAAAGTATGTTATACCATATCTAGGCCTATGAAAACAGATTTACAGGACCCTACCACCTATCACATTAGATTTAGCTGTACATCACGCATTTTATTTATTTTTTTTAACATTCCTTATAAAAAATTGTGTATTTTAGAGTAGGAGAGTTAAACAATCTAAAATCTAATTTTTGTCAAGGATAAAAGTACTTGAAAACGCGTTCTTTATTTAATTAAGTAAGTTTGGTAATATACTATCTATGTATTTGTGAAATTTAATAGTAATAATATGAAAACATAAAAAATTACAAAATCTAGATGCCCATGGAATTGACAGTTTAAGAGTTCTCTGTGTCAATCTATTTTTATTTAAGTTTTCACAAGGTTTGCATTATTTTTGTAGTTTGTGGTTTGGTTGGATTATTTAAAAAATGCCACATCAATTTTATAATGAAGAATATGCTGATACGATATGATATGGTTTTTTTAGAGTCCAAAATTTACTCATGTCAAATAAATACCCGGGAAGAACTGATTGAAAGAATAGTAAACGCCTGCCAAGAGGTTAGAAATAACGAAAACATCATTCGAAAATCTGTAAACCAAATTATAAAGCGAACATGCATTCAACAGAACTGGGGTCATTTCGAACAATTATTATAATTTTTTTAAACTTGCTTTTCTTTAGTCTTTTAAGTGTTGTGTAATTTTTTAATTTTGTTTATAATTTAATTAGATATTATTTAACTAAAAATGATTTTTATTTATTCGACTCATGTGTTGTTGACGTATCTATTTAATTTCACAAATAGTATAGCATATTCACAACTTTAATCATTTACAAACATTTGATTATAGTTTCTTTTACTCTTCTACTCCAAACTACACAATTTTTCATAAGGAAATAAATATATTGGGTGTTGAATAAATCTAATGTGACGTTTAGTCCCTAGTACGGTCCTGTAAATCTGTTTTCATAGGCCTAGATGACGATAAAAATTTTTGGTATAACATACTTTTAAACAAAATAGTTAATTAGGCCAAATAAGATCGTATCAATTTATGAGTAATAAAATCATATGTGCAAAAATAAAAAGTATATCGTTAAATTCCATTTTTTGTCCTCTTTTTAGATATGGTAAAATATTTGTGAAAATTTAACATACAGGGTGTTGTTTATCAGTGGAACGAATTTGTCAATTTTTAGTGAAGCCGGGCCTGTATTTTCGATATTAATAATATCTCAATTAATTTGTTAAGACACATAGAGTATGTGTACCTAATATTATAAAATTATACAGTGTGGTTAAAAGCACAGGAGGCAATGAAGAAATGAACAAAACACTCTGTATCTCAGCTATAAGGGACCGTAGACCCATAAAATATGGGTTATTTGGAATCACCTCAGTCGCTCCTATCCACTGTTAAAATATTACCCTCTCCCAATGAAACACCCTGTATATAGGTAGGTATCTAGATTGCAAAGTGCTAAAAACGAGATGGTTAACATTGGAAAGATATTTTGTTTAAAAATTACTTGTGGTTTTATATTGAGAATATAGTTCTTCTGACAGATACTGCATCTGAGTTTTATTTAATCAAAAACTAAAATCCACTAAGGTATACCCTTTATAATCTAATGCAAAAAAATGAGCTGTACTTAAAGCGATAAAAAAATGTTTTATAAAAATATGAAACAATTAAAAATCGTCGCAAACAGCACCTTTAGTAGCGAATAGTTAAATGGAGGGTTAGCAGCTTGAATATTCGAATTCTAAAAAAGCTTGCCTTTTTTAAAACGTTAAAATTTCCCAAGGGAACATCAACAGTTTTTGTATCCCTTTTAATAATAATTATACTCGGTTATCAAAACTCTCCTCCATCGCAAAAAAGCTGACTGGTCGCAACTCCAGGCCGCAGGGTTAATCACCCCTTTTATCTCTTATTTCTCGTTTTACATGCACTTGACACGACCGGTGCCTCTCCCAATGAACATTTCATTTAAAAACCTTTTAGATTAATGTGTCTGCGTTTCAGGCAAATGACATTGACATATGTTAAAGTAAATATTTGCGTTCGTGTGAATTTCGAGGCAATATATCTATATATGTGTCCGGGATAAAATTTGATGCCGTTTGATGCTGAATGGGTAACAGATCACTAAAACTTTTAAAGCATATATTCATAAAACCTATAAGGTATCTTACCGCCAACATATGACGAAGCTTTCTGATTGGTTCAGGAGGGTTCGCGCAAGCACAAGTTCAGCATGATATAAATTCACCGGTTGTATTAGTATAGCGGCTTTTAATGTTTTATATTCGTACTTTTACTATTTTTTGTGTAAGGTGTAATGAAGTTATTTTTTTTTAACATTCAATTTCAAATTAAATCAAAATTTATTTCAAATTAAATGGAATGTTCGATTTTTGGCTAGCTCACCCAGTACATTTTTAATTCTTTAACGAAACATATACGGCCTAGTCGCTAGATGCGCGCGCGATACTTTTATAGAAATAGTAGGGAAACTATCCGGAGAAGGGACTATTCAGTGCCCAAATGTTTTACGAATTTCAAAATAAGATTCATTCTTTTCCTGCGAGTTGAAAAATTAAGTTGAGTTAACATTTTAGTCCGTCGTGAATTTTTCCGCCGTTAAGCAAAAAACCCGAGGTAAACATTGATAAGTTTTTCACCGTCAATTTGAAGCCAAAAGAATCGTTTTATTTTACACGCGTTTTAATTATTTTGATTTATAACTACGAAATCACATCCGAATTTTAAAATCTTATTTGATTTACATTTTTTTTGAGTTTTGTTATTAACTGCCGTGATTAGATATTTTGTTTTTAAAATTAATTTAATTATTTAAAATTGTTTTCGAATTAGATTTTGAGATTTTTTTAAAAACTAATTAAATTATTTCCGCGTTGGATTTTGAGATTTAGTTTTTGGGAAAATTAAATTATTTTCAATTCTGTCCGCGTTTGGTTTTCGAGATTTTGTTTTTGAATAATTAAATTTTTACTTTGTTGATCGAGTTAGATTATTAAAATTTTAATTTTGTTTTGGGAAATTAATTTAGAAATATTTTCAAGTTAACTGTTTTCGTTTCACTTTTAATTGTCGTGCCGTCCGGAAGCAAACGTTTGATTTTTAAATTTTCGTTTTGTAATATAATAAAAGCCGCTTAGTATTTTCCTCTTAAAAAGCCGGAACGAGATTAGATACGACTTTACCAGGTTATTCCGAATTCGTATTATTTTTCTTAATTATTTATATTCACTATAATTAATTAAAAACCGTATTTTGGATATATTCATTGAGGTCTAAGGTCTGACGGGACTTTTATTGGTTTTGCTGGTTTGCTATCGTTAATCAATATTCGTCCTGTCTTAGGCTTACGTCAACAGACATTAGCATTCCTGCTAATGAATGGTACGCTAAACGCCTAAAAAGGGTCTGACAACCTCAAGCGTGTTTTTGTTTTGTAGTTGGACTTGCCGGGATTGGTATTGATTTTCCTGGTTTGCTATCGTTAATCAATATCAAGGGGTCCACTGTAAATTCACCCGTCGCGTTCCCGTTTAGAGGATTTTTGAAATTGATATTAATTCTCCTGGTTAGCTATCGTTTATTAATATCTTTTTCAAACTAGGCTTGCGTCAACAGGCATTAGCATTCCTGGTTAGCTATCGTTTGCTAATGAATGGTACGTTAAAAGCTTAGGACGAGACTCCGTTTCTGGCTAGAATTGCCGTTATTTAATAGAAACCTGGTAAATTCGATCGTAAGTCTGTATTCCCGTTTCTCCCGGTCGATTGAGTAGATAAATCATTTAAATAGATTTTTCCAGTTAATTTGAATTAATAAATTTAACGAATGCTTCCGCCGAATATTAGTATTTAATTAATTCAATAATCTTACTCGAGTTTTTCCTTATTTTAATATCTTTAACTTAGTCTGATTGAGTCAGTCCGATTATTACGCGAAACCCGATTATTACGCGAAGTAAATTCCGAATCGAGCATTTAATTTAATTTTTTTTTTGTTCAGGGTTGAATAGGGTTGGGCTTTGAAATAAAACAAATTTTTATTGTGTAACATAGCTAAAAACAATATAAGTGTCACGTTTATTTCCTGGTTTATATTCACCAACCTTACCTCTTTTCAGGGTTATTAAAGGTATATAATAAATTAAAAATCTGAAGTCAACAAGACCCCTGGAGATACCGTATCTCCATCTGAAGCTACCTGTGTCCCTAAGACGCCGTTTCTAAGGGTTGTGGAGTAAACCACATTAAATAATCTGGCGCTCGAGCAATCTCCGTACTAAAGCGTCATCTTGTAAGGCAATATTTTTCTTAGTGGCAAGAAAAAGCCTTACAAAGGATAACTAATCTAGATGTACTAGTCTAGAAGTCGTTTCGCTGTTGAGGTCTAATCTAATTTAAAATTATGAACTTATCCAAATTTACGTTTCCGGTATGGATTCTGATCTTTTTGGCTTTACTAGAAACTAGGGCACGTGAGAGAATGCACATCTTCACGATTGACAAAATGATGGATAATATTGTGTGATTTCAGTAAAGAATTTAAAGGTAATTCAAACAACCATTTAAAAATAAAACTACTAAAATCCTATTTTATTGTCAATTATCGCCTAAAAATAAAGAAAATCGAGGAAAACTGAATTTCCGATTAAAAATTTTGACATGACTTTCATCTTTCATTCAAAAAAGTTTTCTAAAACCATGTACAATATTTTTTTAGTTATGGGTAACTCATTAAATAGTTTTTTACATTTAAATTTTAAAACACAGTTGATTTATTTTAAATT
Source organism: Crepidodera aurea (assembly GCA_949320105.2). Taxonomy (NCBI): domain Eukaryota; kingdom Metazoa; phylum Arthropoda; class Insecta; order Coleoptera; family Chrysomelidae; genus Crepidodera; species Crepidodera aurea. Next base: position 106,590,939 of record OX439472.1, read on the forward strand.
ATACAGACAAGTAGTTCAAAGTGCCCACTTAACACATTATATGTTAAATCATTTGCATATATTTTCATATGGCAATCACCCCATGAAATCCCAATAGAGTTCTACATTATTCAAGAAAAATCCATTACAACATGAGTAGGTATATTCATTTGAATTGAAAGGTAATTTAAAAGAAAACAAGGGTATCACGACGCATTTATACAATATAATGCCTGTTCAAATGGATTGCCTTTAGACTCCACACGGTTTAGTGGAATGTCAATTTAAAATCTCGTATCAAAAGACTGAGTTTGAGAAACTACACTAAATCATAATATTCTCGTAAAAACATATGTATGATTAGAGTAAAATTTATTTATCCAACGCTATTTATAAATCATTATTACCATCTAGACAAGTAGATTATAACACACACACATGGATTATTTATTTATTTATTTATTTATTTTATTTATTTATTTATTTTGATACACCACCCAACAGTTGTACCAACCATTTAATGGGTGGGAAAAGGACAACATAACAAAAATGTTAATAATAACAAGCACAATATATATAATACAAAAACTGCCAGCAGTCCAGGGTTAACGTCCATTAAAAAAAAACCTGTGTCTGCGTGAGACAGGAAAAAAAATGGACGTTAACATTGGACAACTTGGTAGTGTACGGAACATCTACTATGCAATTACACAATTTTCTAAAAGTTCGTAATACTTATATAATACACATCAGTACCTAGAGAATTACACTTTTGATTTGGTATTTATTACAGGCAAATATATCCAAGCTGTCCTGGATGTTATGATACTCATTGATTGCTTGGTATAATGGGGATGAATTTAAAATATTTGTTCTTGCAGCTGGCAAATAGAAACTACAATAAACTCTTAGACCCGCGCGTGGTATTTTAAAATGAACATAATTTAACAAATCAATGCTATCTATTTGACCATTAAGAATTAAATTTGCTGATAGGTTCGACGTTTTTCTAGATCGGGAAGTTTAAATCGTGTTAATAGTAGATCATGAGGGTAGTCCAATATAAAAGAAGCCGATTTCATAAATTTCCTTTGAACTTTTTCAATTAGGTCAATATAGACTTTCTGCCTAGGACACCATACCTCCGATGCATATTCGAGTTTCGATCGGACGAAGCTGTTAAATAAGATTTTTAATGTAGAGATATCTGAGAATTCTTTGCAGCTTCTTATGACAAACCCTAAACTTTTATTAGCAGATGACACCATTGATTCTATATGTTTAACAAAATTTAGCTCGGGATCAAAGTATATTCGAAGATCTCTCACAAAATTCGGCCTGCTAAGAATAATATTATGCAATTCATAATTAAAAATAAGAGCTGTATGTCGCCTGGTAAAAGACATAACAGAACATTTGTCTGGATTTAACGGAAGTGAGTTATTTTGACACCAATTTGCTATATCATTTAGACAGTTTTGGAGAAGTAAAGAGTCATTAAAAGAACGAATTTCAACTAATAGTTTCAGGTCATCTGCGTACATTAAAACTTTTATATCGTTGGTGTTAATAACAATATCATTTAGAAAAATAGTAAATAAAAGCGGTCCCAAAATTGATCCCTGCGGAACTCCTGATGCCTGATGGAATTTATCTGTTCTGAAACCGCGACACTGGACATACTGATGTCTGTTCTTCAAATACGAAGACATTAGCAGATGTAGCTGTGGACTTAAACCTATAGATGACAGCTTCTGGAGTAAAATGATATGGTCAATTCTATCAAAGGCCTTAGAAAAGTCAGTATATATTACATCTACTTGATTATGAGTTATAGTACATACGGGAGTTATGAGGTATAATTCCAGTCACTGAATAGTAAATAAAGTTGGTGGAGAGCTGAATACATTCGTCTATGAAGTAATTTTGTGAGGTGTATTATTATAGAAATCAATTACTCCTTTTATTTTGATCATGGAAGCTGTAGTGAAGCAAAAAAACGTGTAAACCTGGATGCGCGCCAGCTGTTATGTATTTACGTAACAGGAAAATAATAATTAAAATTTCAACCGATCTATTAACAAAATATTTTAACGATGAAATTCAATGCTACACAAACTTTACCATCTACCAAGAATATAGTTAACCATTGACGTAACTTAAAACGTCACTCAATAATGCACTTGACACGGTTGTCGGTTTTTTTCACCGAACAAGGAAGATAACAATGCAAACAGGAAGAAATACCGACCATGATTGCGCTCTGTAATGTCAACACCGACCGACAGCACTTTAAAAATTTCAATTGAAAGCAGGACAGTCTTAAGGTGGCGTTTAAGAAAAAATGAATTTTAATCTCAGTAACCCTGAGGATACAGCTCTACTTAATGTCATTAACGACCCAGGCTTGTTCCGTAAGTAACACTTCCTGGATAGATGTGTAGATTCTTCTCTTCGTGTTCTTTGTGACAACGAAACGATTTGGTACATCAAACAAAATATATTTAAACATTACGGTGGTATCTTGAAGGTTCTAAGTACAGGAGTATAAGTTTTATTGCGGTCACTGTGATGGGTAGGTAAAAATAAGGAAATCTCTTACTTGTGTTCATCCAGGTGCTAAAGGCAGGCAGATATGAAAAGCCCAAGGTTATAGAAGCCAAACCGTAGGAGCAACTACCTTAAATGAGCGCTTAAGTGTGCAGGAAGGTGTTGAAATAGAGTAAGCAGTCCCAAATTAGTTAAGCAGGTGCCAATGCCAGAGGTGGAAGATTGAAATAATGCAGAAAAGCGGATTAAAGAAAAATAGCAGAAGAAATTAGAAAGTGTTTGGCCTAAGAAGAATTTTTTTTTATTTAGAATTTGGGCTTAAACCCTTGGCAATCTAAGGACTTATCGGAGGAGTAGTGTTGCCAACCACCAGATCCACAATGAAGTGTATTCTATGTAAATAGAAGTTAATGATCCCAATGTCTTATAATAACTTTTTATTTTTGGCTTAAAAATCCGAAATGAAATTCGAAGAATCCATGTCCTTCAGAACAATGCAAAGAACAAAAAAGGTCAAAGGTCCAAGGTACATCACTGGAAATGTTTTAAAACAACTCTTGACTCTTACCAGTACTGGAATGGTGTTTAAATAGTTTAAATTGTAGTCATGTTAAGAGCCTTTCTGTACTGTAAAATATTCTTTTTTCTAATTTTGTTGGTTGACCCAAATTCACTATTATTTGACATTTTTGTACTGACCAGTGACTTCTTAATACAATGAGTATTGTAATCAATATTTGAAATGAGCTTGACGTGGAAGATAATACAAAATAATACAAGTATGCAACTATTAACTGATAGGAAAGTTTCTACATAAAAAAATACTAATAGAAATACGTCTAACGAACAATCATGTAGGGAGAGTCATTAATCCTCATGCACGATTCGAATCCAAACACCAAGAAAGATTTATGAGTAACGTTTTCTTAGCTTAAATCGATGTTAGGATCATTTGTTTTGTCTAAGAGATCAAACAGTTTGAATGCAATATCGCTGAAAACGATCCTGAAAATAAAAGTCAAGGTGGAAAGAAACTGAGTTACAACAGTTGCTAACTATCAAATTGACCCAATTGAATTATATTCAATTATCTTAATAAAGTTGAAATGGTAAAATTTCATTTGTTTTTTCATTCTACGATCACGATACATCAGTGTCAGTGGTTTAATTTAATTATGACAAAACGAGCGAATATCACATCACGTAAACGTGTATAATATGTTAATAGCGGAGTGAAATTAGACGAAAATATTCTGAAAATTGATGTAAGAGCTAAGTCAAATTTTTTTAATTTTTTCGATTTTCTACATTAAAGAGGAGCTTGTAAAAAATTTGTCAATAAATTTGGGCTGGAGTTTCGCGAGATATGTACCAAAAACGGCATTTTAGGAATTTTTCGAGTAGATTGCTTCACAATTCTTTAAATATCTCTGCCTCTAAAAGTCGTGGAAAAATAAAAAAAATTAAAATGGCCGTATTTTTATGTCGGGAAGACATGGTAAAAATTTACAAAAAATGTATTTGTCCAGGCAAAATTGGCATTTTTCGAAAAAAAAATTGAATTGGCTGCCATCTTTGGAAAAACAATAGTAAAGAAAAAATTTTTATCTTAAAAAGATGGATTTTGTATGTACTTTTGTCTAAGAACATCCAACATTTAATTTCTATATTTAAAATGCCCAATTTAGGGAATAATAAAAATATAAAAAATCGATTTTCATTTTTTTTCCAATTTTTTATCGCAATATTTATGCTTGATTCTCTTAGAAAAACTGTATTTCAGTCCAAAAAATGTTTAAAAAAATAAAAAATATATTTCAGGTTCTAAAGTAAGATTTTTGTGAGGGAACGAATCAATATAAATCAATATAAAAAATGAAAAACCGATTTTTTTTTTACTATTCCCTTAATTGGGCACTTATAAAGAAATAAAATGTTGGATTTTCTTAGACAAAAGTACATACAAAATCCATCTTTTTAAGATAAAAAATTTTTCTTTACTATTGTTTTTCCAATTCATTTTTTTTTTTCGAAAAGCCGATTTTGGCTGGACAAATTTTTTTTTTTTCATTTTTACCATGTCTTCCCGACATAAAAATACATGTTTTCTCCAATTTTTAAGAAAATACGAGGATTCTTTGGTTATTTATTGCCAAGTCAGTAAAAAAAATAAATTGGCTGCCATCTTTGGAAAAACAATAGTAAAGAAAAATTTTTTATCTTAAAAAGATGGATTTTGTATGTACTTTTGTCTAAGAACATCCAACATTTAATTTCTATATTTAAAATGCCCAATTTAGGGAATAATAAAAATATAAAAAATCGATTTTCATTTTTTTTCCAATTTTTTATCGCAATATTTATGCTTGATTCTCTTAGAAAAACTGTATTTCAGTCCAAAAAATGTTTAAAAAAATAAAAAAAATATTTCAGGTTCTAAAGTAAGATTTTTGTGAGGGAACCAATCAATATAAATCAATATAAAAAATGAAAAACCGATTTTTTTTTACTATTCCCTTAATTGGGCACTTATAAAGAAATAAAATGTTGGATTTTCTTAGACAAAAGTACATACAAAATCCATCTTTTTAAGATAAAAAATGTTTCTTTACTATTGTTTTACCAATTCATTTTTTTTTTCGAAAAATGCCGATTTTGGCTGGACAAATTTTTTTTTTTTCATTTTTACCATGTCTTCCCGACATAAAAATACATGTTTTCTCCAATTTTTAAGAAAATACGAGGATTCTTTGGTTATTTATTGCCAAGTCAGTAAAAAAAATAAATTGGCTGCCATCTTTGGAAAAACAATAGTAAAGAAAAATTTTTTATCTTAAAAAGATGGATTTTGTATGTACTTTTGTCTAAGAACATCCAACATTTAATTTCTATATTTAAAATGCCCCATTTAGGGAATAATAAAAATATAAAAAATCGATTTTCATTTTTTTTCCAATTTTTTATCGCAATATTTATGCTTGATTCTCTTAGAAAAACTGTATTTCAGTCCAAAAAATGTTTAAAAAAATAAAAAAAATATTTCAGGTTCTAAAGTAAGATTTTTGTGAGGGAACGAATCAATATAAATCAATATAAAAAATGAAAAACCGATTTTTTTTACCATTCCCTTAATTGGGCACTTATAAAGAAATAAAATGTTGGATTTTCTTAGACAAAAGTACATACAAAATCCATCTTTTTAAGATAAAAAATGTTTCTTTACTATTGTTTTTCCAATTCATTTTTTTTTTCGAAAAATGCCGATTTTGGCTGGACAAATTTTTTTTTTTTTCATTTTTACCATGTCTTCCCGACATAAAAATACATGTTTTCTCCAATTTTTAAGAAAATACGAGGATTCTTTGGTTATTTATTGCCAAGTCAGTAAAAAAAATAAATTGGCTGCCATCTTTGGAAAAACAATAGTAAAGAAAAATTTTTTATCTTAAAAAGATGGATTTTGTATGTACTTTTGTCTAAGAACATCCAACATTTAATTTCTATATTTAAAATGCCCCATTTAGGGAATAATAAAAATATAAAAAATCGATTTTCATTTTTTTTCCAATTTTTTATCGCAATATTTATGCTTGATTCTCTTAGAAAAACTGTATTTCAGTCCAAAAAATGTTTAAAAAAATAAAAAAAATATTTCAGGTTCTAAAGTAAGATTTTTGTGAGGGAACGAATCAATATAAATCAATATAAAAAATGAAAAACCGATTTTTTTTACCATTCCCTTAATTGGGCACTTATAAAGAAATAAAATGTTGGATTTTCTTAGACAAAAGTACATACAAAATCCATCTTTTTAAGATAAAAAATGTTTCTTTACTATTGTTTTTCCAATTCATTTTTTTTTTTCGAAAAATGCCGATTTTGGCTGGACAAATTTTTTTTTTTTTCATTTTTACCATGTCTTCCCGACATAAAAATACATGTTTTTTTCCAATTTTTAAGAAAATACGAGGATTCTTTGGTTATTTATTGCCAAGTCAGTAAAAAAAATAAATTGGCTGCCATCTTTGGAAAAACAATAGTAAAGAAAAATTTTTTATCTTAAAAAGATGGATTTTGTATGTACTTTTGTCTAAGAACATCCAACATTTAATTTCTATATTTAAAATGCCCAATTTAGGGAATAATAAAAATATAAAAAATCGATTTTCATTTTTTTTCCAATTTTTTATCGCAATATTTATGCTTGATTCTCTTAGAAAAACTGTATTTCAGTCCAAAAAATGTTTAAAAAAATAAAAAAAATATTTCAGGTTCTAAAGTAAGATTTTTGTGAGGGAACGAATCAATATAAATCAATATAAAAAATGAAAAACCGATTTTTTTTTACTATTCCCTTAATTGGGCACTTATAAAGAAATAAAATGTTGGATTTTCTTAGACAAAAGTACATACAAAATCCATCTTTTTAAGATAAAAAATGTTTCTTTACTATTGTTTTTCCAATTCATTTTTTTTTTCGAAAAATGCCGATTTTGGCTGGACAAATTTTTTTTTTTTTCATTTTTACCATGTCTTCCCGACATAAAAATACATGTTTTCTCCAATTTTTAAGAAAATACGAGGATTCTTTGGTTATTTATTGCCAAGTCAGTAAAAAAAATAAATTGGCTGCCATCTTTGGAAAAACAATAGTAAAGAAAAATTTTTTATCTTAAAAAGATGGATTTTGTATGTACTTTTGTCTAAGAACATCCAACATTTAATTTCTATATTTAAAATGCCCAATTTAGGGAATAATAAAAATATAAAAAATCGATTTTCATTTTTTTTCCAATTTCTTATCGCAATATTTATGCTTGATTCTCTTAGAAAAACTGTATTTCAGTCCAAAAAATGTTTAAAAAAATAAAAAAAATATTTCAGGTTCTAAAGTAAGATTTTTGTGAGGGAACGAATCAATATAAATCAATATAAAAAATGAAAAACCGATTTTTTTTTACTATTCCCTTAATTGGGCACTTATAAAGAAATAAAATGTTGGATTTTCTTAGACAAAAGTACATACAAAATCCATCTTTTCAAGATAAAAAATTTTTCTTTACTATTGTTTTTCCAATTCATTTTTTTTTTCGAAAAATGCCGATTTTGGCTAGACAATTTTTTTTTTTTTTCATTTTTACCATGTCTTCCCGACATAAAAATACATGTTTTCTCCAATTTTTAAGAAAATACGAGGATTCTTTGGTTATTTATTGCCAAGTCAGTAAAAAAAATAAATTGGCTGCCATCTATGGAAAAACAATAGTAAAGAAAAATTTTTTATCTTAAAAAGATGGATTTTGTATGTACTTTTGTCTAAGAACATCCAACATTTAATTTCTATATTTAAAATGCCCAATTTAGGGAATAATAAAAATATAAAAAATCGATTTTCATTTTTTTTTCCAATTTTTTATCGCAATATTTATGCTTGATTCTCTTAGAAAAACTGTATTTCAGTCCAAAAAATGTTTAAAAAAATAAAAAAAATATTTCAGGTTCTAAAGTAAGATTTTTGTGAGGGAACGAATCAATATAAATCAATATAAAAAATGAAAAACCGATTTTTTTTACTATTCCCTTAATTGGCCACTTATAAAGAAATAAAATGTTGGATTTTCTTAGACAAAAGTACATACAAAATCCATCTTTTTAAGATAAAAAATTTTTCTTTACTATTGTTTTTCCAATTCATTTTTTTTTTCGAAAAATGCCGATTTTGGCTAGACAATTTTTTTTTTTTTCATTTTTACCATGTCTTCCCGACATAAAAATACATGTTTTCTCCAATTTTTAAGAAAATACGAGGATTCTTTGGTTATTTATTGCCAAGTCAGTAAAAAAAATAAATTGGCTGCCATCTTTGGAAAAACAATAGTAAAGAAAAATTTTTTATCTTAAAAAGATGGATTTTGTATGTACTTTTGTCTAAGAACATCCAACATTTAATTTCTATATTTAAAATGCCCAATTTAGGGAATAATAAAAATATAAAAAATCGATTTTCATTTTTTTTCCAATTTTTTATCGCAATATTTATGCTTGATTCTCTTAGAAAAACTGTATTTCAGTCCAAAAAATGTTTAAAAAAATAAAAAAAATATTTCAGGTTCTAAAGTAAGATTTTTGTGAGGGAACCAATCAATATAAATCAATATAAAAAATGAAAAACCGATTTTTTTTTACTATTCCCTTAATTGGGCACTTATAAAGAAATAAAATGTTGGATTTTCTTAGACAAAAGTACATACAAAATCCATCTTTTTAAGATAAAAAATGTTTCTTTACTATTGTTTTACCAATTCATTTTTTTTTTCGAAAAATGCCGATTTTGGCTGGACAAATTTTTTTTTTTTCATTTTTACCATGTCTTCCCGACATAAAAATACATGTTTTCTCCAATTTTTAAGAAAATACGAGGATTCTTTGGTTATTTATTGCCAAGTCAGTAAAAAAAATAAATTGGCTGCCATCTTTGGAAAAACAATAGTAAAGAAAAATTTTTTATCTTAAAAAGATGGATTTTGTATGTACTTTTGTCTAAGAACATCCAACATTTAATTTCTATATTTAAAATGCCCCATTTAGGGAATAATAAAAATATAAAAAATCGATTTTCATTTTTTTTCCAATTTTTTATCGCAATATTTATGCTTGATTCTCTTAGAAAAACTGTATTTCAGTCCAAAAAATGTTTAAAAAAATAAAAAAAATATTTCAGGTTCTAAAGTAAGATTTTTGTGAGGGAACGAATCAATATAAATCAATATAAAAAATGAAAAACCGATTTTTTTTACCATTCCCTTAATTGGGCACTTATAAAGAAATAAAATGTTGGATTTTCTTAGACAAAAGTACATACAAAATCCATCTTTTTAAGATAAAAAATGTTTCTTTACTATTGTTTTTCCAATTCATTTTTTTTTTCGAAAAATGCCGATTTTGGCTGGACAAATTTTTTTTTTTTTCATTTTTACCATGTCTTCCCGACATAAAAATACATGTTTTCTCCAATTTTTAAGAAAATACGAGGATTCTTTGGTTATTTATTGCCAAGTCAGTAAAAAAAATAAATTGGCTGCCATCTTTGGAAAAACAATAGTAAAGAAAAATTTTTTATCTTAAAAAGATGGATTTTGTATGTACTTTTGTCTAAGAACATCCAACATTTAATTTCTATATTTAAAATGCCCCATTTAGGGAATAATAAAAATATAAAAAATCGATTTTCATTTTTTTTCCAATTTTTTATCGCAATATTTATGCTTGATTCTCTTAGAAAAACTGTATTTCAGTCCAAAAAATGTTTAAAAAAATAAAAAAAATATTTCAGGTTCTAAAGTAAGATTTTTGTGAGGGAACGAATCAATATAAATCAATATAAAAAATGAAAAACCGATTTTTTTTACCATTCCCTTAATTGGGCACTTATAAAGAAATAAAATGTTGGATTTTCTTAGACAAAAGTACATACAAAATCCATCTTTTTAAGATAAAAAATGTTTCTTTACTATTGTTTTTCCAATTCATTTTTTTTTTTCGAAAAATGCCGATTTTGGCTGGACAAATTTTTTTTTTTTTCATTTTTACCATGTCTTCCCGACATAAAAATACATGTTTTCTCCAATTTTTAAGAAAATACGAGGATTCTTTGGTTATTTATTGCCAAGTCAGTAAAAAAAATAAATTGGCTGCCATCTTTGGAAAAACAATAGTAAAGAAAAATTTTTTATCTTAAAAAGATGGATTTTGTATGTACTTTTGTCTAAGAACATCCAACATTTAATTTCTATATTTAAAATGCCCAATTTAGGGAATAATAAAAATATAAAAAATCGATTTTCATTTTTTTTCCAATTTTTTATCGCAATATTTATGCTTGATTCTCTTAGAAAAACTGTATTTCAGTCCAAAAAATGTTTAAAAAAATAAAAAAAATATTTCAGGTTCTAAAGTAAGATTTTTGTGAGGGAACGAATCAATATAAATCAATATAAAAAATGAAAAACCGATTTTTTTTTACTATTCCCTTAATTGGGCACTTATAAAGAAATAAAATGTTGGATTTTCTTAGACAAAAGTACATACAAAATCCATCTTTTTAAGATAAAAAATGTTTCTTTACTATTGTTTTTCCAATTCATTTTTTTTTTCGAAAAATGCCGATTTTGGCTGGACAAATTTTTTTTTTTTTCATTTTTACCATGTCTTCCCGACATAAAAATACATGTTTTCTCCAATTTTTAAGAAAATACGAGGATTCTTTGGTTATTTATTGCCAAGTCAGTAAAAAAAATAAATTGGCTGCCATCTTTGGAAAAACAATAGTAAAGAAAAATTTTTTATCTTAAAAAGATGGATTTTGTATGTACTTTTGTCTAAGAACATCCAACATTTAATTTCTATATTTAAAATGCCCAATTTAGGGAATAATAAAAATATAAAAAATCGATTTTCATTTTTTTTCCAATTTTTTATCGCAATATTTATGCTTGATTCTCTTAGAAAAACTGTATTTCAGTCCAAAAAATGTTTAAAAAAATAAAAAAAATATTTCAGGTTCTAAAGTAAGATTTTTGTGAGGGAACGAATCAATATAAATCAATATAAAAAATGAAAAACCGATTTTTTTTTACTATTCCCTTAATTGGGCACTTATAAAGAAATAAAATGTTGGATTTTCTTAGACAAAAGTACATACAAAATCCATCTTTTCAAGATAAAAAATTTTTCTTTACTATTGTTTTTCCAATTCATTTTTTTTTTCGAAAAATGCCGATTTTGGCTAGACAATTTTTTTTTTTTTTCATTTTTACCATGTCTTCCCGACATAAAAATACATGTTTTCTCCAATTTTTAAGAAAATACGAGGATTCTTTGGTTATTTATTGCCAAGTCAGTAAAAAAAATAAATTGGCTGCCATCTATGGAAAAACAATAGTAAAGAAAAATTTTTTATCTTAAAAAGATGGATTTTGTATGTACTTTTGTCTAAGAACATCCAACATTTAATTTCTATATTTAAAATGCCCAATTTAGGGAATAATAAAAATATAAAAAATCGATTTTCATTTTTTTTTCCAATTTTTTATCGCAATATTTATGCTTGATTCTCTTAGAAAAACTGTATTTCAGTCCAAAAAATGTTTAAAAAAATAAAAAAAATATTTCAGGTTCTAAAGTAAGATTTTTGTGAGGGAACGAATCAATATAAATCAATATAAAAAATGAAAAACCGATTTTTTTTACTATTCCCTTAATTGGCCACTTATAAAGAAATAAAATGTTGGATTTTCTTAGACAAAAGTACATACAAAATCCATCTTTTTAAGATAAAAAATTTTTCTTTACTATTGTTTTTCCAATTCATTTTTTTTTTCGAAAAATGCCGATTTTGGCTAGACAATTTTTTTTTTTTTCATTTTTACCATGTCTTCCCGACATAAAAATACATGTTTTCTCCAATTTTTAAGAAAATACGAGGATTCTTTGGTTATTTATTGCCAAGTCAGTAAAAAAAATAAATTGGCTGCCATCTTTGGAAAAACAATAGTAAAGAAAAATTTTTTATCTTAAAAAGATGGATTTTGTATGTACTTTTGTCTAAGAACATCCAACATTTAATTTCTATATTTAAAATGCCCAATTTAGGGAATAATAAAAATATAAAAAATCGATTTTCATTTTTTTTCCAATTTTTTATCGCAATATTTATGCTTGATTCTCTTAGAAAAACTGTATTTCAGTCCAAAAAATGTTTAAAAAAATAAAAAAAATATTTCAGGTTCTAAAGTAAGATTTTTGTGAGGGAACGAATCAATATAAATCAATATAAAAAATGAAAAACCGATTTTTTTTACCATTCCCTTAATTGGGCACTTATAAAGAAATAAAATGTTGGATTTTCTTAGACAAAAGTACATACAAAATCCATCTTTTTAAGATAAAAAATGTTTCTTTACTATTGTTTTTCCAATTCATTTTTTTTTTTCGAAAAATGCCGATTTTGGCTGGACAAATTTTTTTTTTTTTCATTTTTACCATGTCTTCCCGACATAAAAATACATGTTTTCTCCAATTTTTAAGAAAATACGAGGATTCTTTGGTTATTTATTGCCAAGTCAGTAAAAAAAATAAATTGGCTGCCATCTTTGGAAAAACAATAGTAAAGAAAAATTTTTTATCTTAAAAAGATGGATTTTGTATGTACTTTTGTCTAAGAACATCCAACATTTAATTTCTATATTTAAAATGCCCAATTTAGGGAATAATAAAAATATAAAAAATCGATTTTCATTTTTTTTCCAATTTTTTATCGCAATATTTATGCTTGATTCTCTTAGAAAAACTGTATTTCAGTCCAAAAAATGTTTAAAAAAATAAAAAAAATATTTCAGGTTCTAAAGTAAGATTTTTGTGAGGGAACGAATCAATATAAATCAATATAAAAAATGAAAAACCGATTTTTTTTTACTATTCCCTTAATTGGGCACTTATAAAGAAATAAAATGTTGGATTTTCTTAGACAAAAGTACATACAAAATCCATCTTTTTAAGATAAAAAATGTTTCTTTACTATTGTTTTTCCAATTCATTTTTTTTTTCGAAAAATGCCGATTTTGGCTGGACAAATTTTTTTTTTTTTCATTTTTACCATGTCTTCCCGACATAAAAATACATGTTTTCTCCAATTTTTAAGAAAATACGAGGATTCTTTGGTTATTTATTGCCAAGTCAGTAAAAAAAATAAATTGGCTGCCATCTTTGGAAAAACAATAGTAAAGAAAAATTTTTTATCTTAAAAAGATGGATTTTGTATGTACTTTTGTCTAAGAACATCCAACATTTAATTTCTATATTTAAAATGCCCAATTTAGGGAATAATAAAAATATAAAAAATCGATTTTCATTTTTTTTTCCAATTTTTTATCGCAATATTTATGCTTGATTCTCTTAGAAAAACTGTATTTCAGTCCAAAAAATGTTTAAAAAAATAAAAAAAATATTTCAGGTTCTAAAGTAAGATTTTTGTGAGGGAACGAATCAATATAAATCAATATAAAAAATGAAAAACCGATTTTTTTTTACTATTCCCTTAATTGGGCACTTATAAAGAAATAAAATGTTGGATTTTCTTAGACAAAAGTACACAGAAAATCCTTCTTTTTAAGATAAAAAATTTTTCTCTACTATTGTTTTTCCAATTCATTTTTTTTTTTTTCGAAAAATGCTGATTTTGGCTGGACAAATTTTTTTTTTTTTCATTTTTACCATGTCTTCCCGATATAAAATTACATGTTTTCTCCAATTTTTAAGAAAATACGAGGATTCTTTGGTTATTTATTGCCAAGTCAGTAAACAAATACTAATGTGCGCGAATTCGTTTTTTGAGGTTATGATGCATTTTAAAAAAACCCTACTATATGAATCGATACTCATCACGGTCATTTTATTTTTTTTTATTTTTCCACGACTCTTACAGCCGGAGATATTTAAAAATCCACTCGAAAAATACCAAAAATGCCGTTTTTGACACATATCTTGCGAAGCTCCAGTCCAAATTTATTGACAAATTTTTTACAAGCTTCTTTTTATGTATAAATTCGAAAAAATTAAAAAATTTGACTTAGCTCTAAGGATACGAGTAAAGTTTAGAATATGTACAAGGGGTAATTGAAAATTGAACCATAAATAACATTCAATAAGACATATTATTTCATTGGAAATAACGAATGATCTTTAATATCCTGTTAATTGTGCTTTAATTATACTTATCGTTATTAAATTATTTGATGCTCTATAAAGGATGATTGATAGAAGATTTAATATTTTTCTAAATACATTTAGTAATATATTAATAGAAAAGAACGAACACATAAAGACATTCAAATTGACTCAGTAGTAACAAGTAATAAAAATTTTAAAAATGTTAATGAACGTGTTCTGTATTTTCTAAGTAGATAATTATATACAGAGGGCTGTATTAAAAGTGACCGATTTTATTATGTAATTCTTATGTATTTCGACGTGCTGAACACCAATCCTTCATGATCCATCAGTAAAGACAGTATATGAAGTTAAAATATCACAATGAAATTATGCCAAAAAATCTTGGCCTACTGGTTGAGCTCAACCGTGTTCGGTTGAAAATAATAATTTGAATATATAAATACTTTTTATCATTATAACATTATTTTAAATACAATCAGACAAGAAAAGAAAAAACACTATGAAGAGAAAATAGACAACTCAAAATAAAGTAGCAAACAAATGTGGCGTACAATAAAACAAATGATGGGTCAGAAAAAAGGAAAATTAGAAATGGAAAAAATTATTTTCGAAAAATACAATCATAGCGTAGAAGAAAATTTTAACAAGTACTACAATGACAGTATTAGGGAAATAGCAGAAAGCATAGAAGATTTTCAGTGTGATGATTCATATAATAAAATTCCAATTCCGACATGCAAGTTCTCAAAATTTCAAGAAATAAGTTTCAACAAACTTAGTAAAATTGTTTTTTCCTTAAAAAATAAAAGAAATTTTTTGTGTGATAGGATACCCTTTGCTAAATTTGATAAACTTAGTACTAACTAAAGGCCGTTTTCCACTCGACCTAAAACTTAGTACAATTGTACCCATTGCCAAGGTAGCATTGCCAACACGATCATTGAAATTGTTATGAGAGATGAACTTCAAGCTTTTTTCGAAAATAACCAGCTACTTTACGTGGGATAGTCTGATTTTCGAGAAAAAACATTCCTGCGGAACTGCTGTGCAGTGTTCTAAGTGGAGGAAAGACATAGAGTGTGATCATATTGTGCTAGGAGTATTTGTGGATAGATATCTTATGATCAAAATAGATAATTTTAAGTCTAGCAAGATTGAAAGTTTATATGGGGTACCACAGGGTAGCGTACTGGGTCCACTTTTGTTCATTGTGTATATGAATAATCTTCAAATTTGTCTAAACAACTCATTTCTAAATTTATTTGCAGATGACACTGTTATATCAGTATCTGGAAATGACTATGCAGAAGTAACGAACAGGTTAAATGGAGAATTAAAAATTCTGTATAAATATATGGTTCTAGGATCTAAAATAAATTGTACAAAATATATTTCAGAGGATCTGGTAGTTCATATAAACAATGAACAAATTGAATGCGTCACAGAAATGAAGTATTTAGGAGTCATTATTGAACCACAGATGAAATTCACAAATTTGTCGGAGTATTTATGTAAAAAATGAGGAAAAAAATTGGTTTTTTTCACAGGATGTCACAGAACTTATCACAATGGTCAAGGCTCTTAATTTATAATTGTATTATAAAACCGCATTTCTCTCCTTGTTTCTTTCATGCCCAAAACAAAATTTACATAGACTACAAATATGTATGCGAATAGTGTTAGGATGTAATAAGTATACGTCAATTAATTCCATTAAACTGGTTCACAATTAAAGAGAGCATTAAAAAAGCGAACCTACTTCTTGTTTTTAAAATGATGCACGAAAAAGTTCCACAATACCTCGGATATTTATTGATTACAAGATGTGAAATGCATTCTCGATGTTTAAGATCAAAAGATAATTTTAACGTAGATTTTACCAGAAAAGCATTTTTAAAGGGCTCTTTATTGAATGAGGGTGTTCGCATTTTTAATGCTCTCCCAAGGTGGTAAAACAATCTCCTATCTAAGTTTAAAAACTATATTAGAGTAAGCAGAGGAACTTAACAAGTAAATTGAAAATACCACAGTATTAGCAAATGTAATAGCTATTTGCTAAATAAAGAACTTACTAAGATTTTTAAAAGTTAAAGGAATATCAGCGTGCTTCGTGTATAACCTCAAAATACAAAAACACGTGTGCGGCCCAAAAAAATCATGGAAGATACTGTAAAAACTAAGAAGAAAAAGTCAAAAACTCAAGATCTTAGCAGCTTGCAAACAGAAAATGAGTTTGCAATTGAATCTTCCAACAAAGCAGCAAAACTTGATGCCTCAAATTGGCCACTACTCTTAAAGCATTTTGATCGCCTGAATGTAAGAACAAATCATTATGTACCCATTCCTAATGGATCATCTCCTTTAAAAAGAGATATTTCAGAATATGTAAAATCTGGTTATATCAATCTTGACAAACCAAGTAATCCCGGTAGTCACGAAGTGGTAGCTTGGATTCAGGAACTCTTGACCCAAAAACTACTGGTTGCTTAATTGTTTGCATTGAAAGAGCAACTAGATTAGTAAAGTCTCAAAACAAGCTGCAGGTAAAGAGTACGTTTCAGTTTTCAAACTTCACTATGCAGTTGAATTTAAAAAAGTTGTTCAATCACTTCAAAGACCACCATTAATTTCTGCTGTTAAAAGGCAGTTGAGAGTAAGAACTGTTTACGATAGCATATTGTATGATTATGATGAAACAAGAAATATGGGCGTTTTTTGGGTTAAATGTGAGGCTGGTTCCTACATTAGAACGATGTGTGTTCATCTGGGGTTACTTGCAGGAGTAGGAGTACAAATGTTAGAGCTGCGGCGAGTTATGGTCTATTTTTATATATGAGAGAGTAATAAAACAGCATTTCTAATGTAAAACTTAGTACGGTCATTTTAAATATTTTTACGGAATAATCTAAATATTTCCTAAAATTGTCATAAATGTACCTGAGCTAATATAAGTTTTGGGTCTTTTATTGGTCTTTTATAACCATAAGCTGTACGGAACAATAGAAAAAGGTTTGAATAGGCCAAAAGCCCTGTGTATTAAAGATAACATAGCCGTATCTTAAGATTATTTTCAATAAGTACCTATTTGCCAATTTTGTCTTATTTTAATTCCAAGAAATTCTTACAGTAATCGAATTATAAGTAGATAAATCCCTTACCAACAAATTTCACCGAAAATGCGATTGTAGGTTTTCCATTTAGTAAGGAGGTCCAGTTGTGTATTCTTGACAGCTTACTAAATGTCGTTTAGTTGCAACATGCAAGGTGCAGTGTGCAGTCTATTGTGAATTCTAGTGTGATCATGGAAAATTTGGAAGTACCGCGTAAACGACAAAAAATCGGTCCTTTAACAGTTAATGAAAAAACATTAATATTTAATTGTTTTAAATCATTTACAGACAAACATTTATGTAAAAGTGTTGATGACACAGTGGAATCAGTTAGTAGTACGCTTGGTGTTGGGAAATCTACGATTTACAGAGTTGTTAAAGAAGAGAAATGTGGCGAGTTTCAAACAGCACGTAAAGCTCCAGGAAAACCAAAATTTCAAATAGAAAATCATTTGAAAGAAAGACTTCGAAGGAAAGTGCATGGCGTTCTTCTTTAGAAAAGAATTTCCGACAGTAGACAAAGTTCTTGCCACGGTTCGAGATGATAAGGATTACCCTGAAATGAGTCGAAGCACACTATGGAAACTCTTAAAAGAAATAGGTTTTCTATGGAAAAAAGAAGCGATATTGTAGTATGGAGAAGAAATTACCTAAGGACTATAAAAGAAATGAGAAACCAAAGAAGAAATATATTTTATTTAGATGAAACATGGATCAACGAGGGACATACATCAAATAAATTTTGGCAAGATGAAACTGTTACAAGTCGAAGACAGGCTTTTTTAAATAATTTATCTACTGGTTTAAATCCACCATCAGGAAAGGGGCGCAGACTGATAATAGTACACATCGGTAGTTCAAACGGTTTTGTTAAAGGTGGTTTATTGACTTTTGAATCTACTCGTACCGGTGACTACCATGAGGACATGAATGCTGATGTCTTTAAAGAGTGGTTCGAACAAATGATAGATCTTCTTCCTCAGAACTGTATAATAGTAATGGATAATGCAAGTTATCACTCGAGACTTACAGAAAAAATGCCCACAACCAAGTGGTTAAAAAAAGATTTACAGAATTGGCTAAATTCAAAGAATATTAAGTTCCATCCCGGTTCTGTGAGAAGAGAACTATATCATTTGTGTTCCCTTCATAAAGAGAAATTAAAAAAATATGAAATTGATGAAATTGCAAAAAATCGTGGGATGACGGTGGTTAGATCACCACCATATCATTGCGAAGTAAACCCGATTGAACTGATATGGGCACAGATAAAGGGAGAAGTTTCAAGAAAAAATAATTCTTTTAAAATGAGTGATGTTAAACAGTTGTTTTTGGAGGCTGTAAATAATGTGAAGCCTGAAAACTGGAAAAAGGCAGTAAATCATACGATTAAAGAAGAAGAGAAAATGTGGAAGTTGGACAATATTACTGATGAAATGATCGAGCCACTCATTGTAAATATTGGTTGCGACAGTTCATCTTCTGATTTCAATTCTGATTTGGATTTGTAGGTAAGAAGTAGTTTTTATATTAAAATTATTATTTATGAACGTAACGTTGTTTAAAAGTCAAAGTTTAAACCCTTATACCTACATACCCCTTTGACACAATATTCTTAACATACCTTGTGGAAAAATAAAATATTTTAGAAAAAATTGCACTTTTTTACCTTCAGCTGTTTAGAAGTTATAAGCAGGTTAATTAGGTGAAAATATAAGTGTACACCCGATATATTTATTATATTTATACAAAGGTTATTTCATACGAAAATACTCGAGGTATAACTTCACAAAATATTTTAACTGTCCACTAAAAGAAGTGGTACGCCTATGGATTACGAACGCTTTATTATTTTAATACTCTCTCATACATAAAAATAGACTATAGGTCTGGAATTCAAGAAGAAATGGATGATACAGCTACACTACATGATGTTTTGGATGCTCAATGGCTATATGATAATCACAAAGATGAAAGTTTCCTTAGATGGGTGATCAAACCATTAGAAGGCTTACTAGTTAAACACAAACGAATAATCATGAAGGACAGTTCTGTAAATGCAGTTTGTTATGGAGCAAAAATTTTAATTCCTGGTATCCTGAGGTATGAAGATGGTATAGAATTAAATGAAGAAATAGTTATAGTAACAACGAAGGGAGAAGCTATAGCATTAGCAATAGCACAAATGACAACATCAACCATAGCAAGTTGTAATCATGGCGTAGCAGCTAAAATTAAAAGAGTAATAATGGAAAGGGACCTGTACCCAAGAAAATGGGGATTAGGACCTAAAGCTAGCCAAAAGAAGATTCTTATTCCAAAGGGACAACTAGATAAACATGGAAAACCAAATGAAAATACACCAAAAGAGTGGTTAAATAGTTACGTAGATTATTCAGTTTCTAAAGAGTCTACAGATGGTGTACTTCCAGAAGAATCTGAAGAGAAAAAACGTAAATTAAGCACGTCTGCCGTCAATACTTCAACTGAAGACACTGAAGAACGTTCTGAAAAGAAGGGTAGAAAATGAAGAAGAAGCATCAACATCAGTTGCTGAACCTGAAGCAGAAGTCAGTGATGAGAAGACAGAGAAAAAGAAAAAGAAGAAAAAGAAAGACAAGCATGGAGAAAAGGAAAAAGATGAAAGTTAATTTCCTTTCTTTTCCTTTAGTTTTTAAGTTTATATAATGTATTTTTTTTACATTATGGATGCAAATAAGTATAAATATAAATTCAAATATATGTACAATGATTTTATGTAGGGAGTAATTAAAGCTTTTTTGTTACACAAATCTATATTGTTGATAAAAAATTGTACTCAGGAATTCACAATAAAAAAATTTTACTTCCTTGTATTTTTTGGTCATTTGCCTTAAATTTTGCATCTTTATTGATTTTCACATTATGTTACCAGATTTTTTTTAAATAAAAGTCTTGTTGATTTATTTATTATTTATGCTATGTCCTCTATTCTGTCTTTTTTTCTCCCATATCGACTATACGCCTCTAAAGCATTTGTTAAACACTTGCAAAATTATTAATTTCGTATGTTTATTATCATTTCTTTGCGTGAAAAAATATCCACCGGCTTGAATCTTGCTTATCTCACAGTAAACCATTATCGTCACTTCTTTTTTTTCTGTTATAATATTTAAACAAATATTTGCGTTTTCTTTTTGCGCGCCAAATTTGAATTTATAATAACCTTAAAGTGCGATCGATGCTAGAAAATCGCACGTTGCAAAGAACAATGACCACATTTTTTATTCGTTTTTGTTGTTTTGATTCGCGTAAAGTTTTTATTCAAGGCTGCACGAGATCGCGAATATATTAAAGGTATACGTCGAAGTTTCTATGTATAAGTTTAATTTTGCATAATTGAAAAAAAAATTTGCGCTTGGAGGAAATTCGCCTAGTCTTATTTGTTCGAGCAAAATGTTTACTTTTATTAGAAGGTCAGATGTTTGGTTTCTTTTTTTTAATTATAATTTATAAAGTAACCAATATACGAATTTTAGTAGTAATTACACCAAATGTTCCTTGTTAACTATTGGGAAGTTAGAATCAGGATGAGGCGTACTTTATTTCTGTTAAGGGTCGCTTAGGGAAACAACAGTAAGACCTATACATTGGTTGGTTCTGTATATGGTTATCCAATGGTTGTATGGAATTTCCACTACTAGTTCCTCTGCTTTTTGTACGATCCGGATGTTTGGTTGTAGTAGATTCCTTTTTGTTTTTTTGGACATCGGGCATAAATCTTTTCCATGATCTCTTGGGTGGCTATGTTCTTTCCTTTGCTGGGTATATTGTTCAGTCCTTATTTAACTATCTTTAATTAGTCTTCTTTCGAACGGTCTATCGCAATGAGTCCTGGAGTCTTTAAGTTTTACCAGTAAATGTGAATATTGAAGATACAGATTCGGCTGGTTTATTCGGGATAGGAGTTTTTGTAAAGAGTAAATATTACTGTCAAATTGTCACATCTGGGCAAAGTGTAGATTTGGAGTATTTATGGGTCAAAATAAAAATTAACAACAGATGTGTTTCAGTTGGTATTCTATATAGATCACCAAAGGGGTCTGTGCCAAATTTTATTAATTTGCTGGATGATATGTTGACATCAATTGTGCCACATTTTCATAATATTTTTGTAGTTGGTGACGTAAATATCGATTTAAGTAACGCTGACAATAATGTTAATCGTTGCTTTCAAGCTTATGGACTAAAACAAATCATTTCAGAGCCTACGCGTATTACAAAGACCTCAGCTACGCTGCTTGATCCCATCTATATTGAAAAATCTAAAATTTGTTTAGTAAGTGGTACTTTAAATGCTGATCTTTTTTCGGATCATAGATTTGTTTATTGTATTTTAAAATTTGAATCTATAAAAAATCGACAAAAATTCATTACCTTTAGAGATATTAAAAACTTAGATATACTTGCTTTCAATAACCAATTAAATAATATGCATTGGCTTGATATAGTTACCATACCAGATATAGAAAACAAAGTCAGATTTCTCACTAATAATATTACTCAGTTGTTAGATACTTATTGTCCATATAAAACAGTAAGGGTGAGTAAACCTCGATCTCCCTGGTTAACAGATAATCTCAAACGAATATATAATGAGCGAAATAAAGCACTGTCTCGTTTTAAGCATCTAAAAACACCAGAAGCCTGGGATCACTATAAACAGCTCAGGAACTTTGCTCTTCGTTCTACCAGAAATGAAAAAGCTGCCTACCTTCGTCATGTAAGTTCTCAAGGTACATCAACATTTTTTAAAACTTTGAAAATGATTAATATACAAGCTTCAAAAAGTAATGACATTCCATATGAATTAGCTGATCCATATAAAATCAACGATGCCTTCATTTCAATACTACAGAACAACAAATAAATATAATAATAATAGAACATTTGAATTTAATCTGGTTGATGTTGACACCATTTCCAAAACTATAGGTGGAATAAAATCGAATGCCAGTGGCGAAGATAATATATCTTTAGAGATTCTTCAACTTTGTATGCCAGTGATATCTGTTTATGTCACGCACATTGTGAACTGTTGCCTTGACTATACTAAAGCATTTGATACTTTGAATCACCTTTTATTAGTTTCTAAGTGCAATTATTATGGTTTTTCTGAAAAGCCACTTTCTTTTATAAAAACATATCTTAAAAATCGTTCGCAAAAAGTTCTAATAAATAATCAATCATCAGATTTCCTATCAATCCAATCAGGCGTACCGCAGGGTTCCATTCTAGGGCCTCTACTTTTCCTCATTTATACATCTGACTTAAACAAACAAATAGAAACGTGCAGGGTCCAATTTTTTGCTGATGATACTCAACTGCATCACACTTTTGATGATAATTATATTTTCGAATACCAACAGACGTGCATATGTTAAAAGTAATATCTCAATTAAGATTGATGATGAGACAGTCCCATCTGTAAATGTAGCTAGGAGTCTAGGCTTACTTTTAGATGAGAACTTGCGATTTATTGAATATGTAAATAACCTCTCTTCTCAGTGTTACTTAATATTGAAATTATTATTTGCCAATAAATATATATTATCGCAAAAAATGAAAAAGTACCTTTGCGAAACTCTAATACTAAGTAAAATATTATATTGCATAGTAATTTATTATCCTTGTTTAGATTTAATCACGGCGAATAGACTGCAAAAAATTCAAAATACTTGCTGCAGCTTTATTTATGGCTTGCGTAAATATGATCAACAAATTTTAGACAACTACAATGGTTAAATATCAACGGTTTATTCAAATATCATCTGCTCTCTTTTGTGCATAATATACTTAAATCTCAAAATCCACCATATTTGTCAACCAAATTAATTTCACGCGATCAGATTCACAATGTAAATATCCGTAGGCAATTTACATTAACAATGCCACAACACACATCTGCTGTTTTTGTTAGAAGTTTTACATACAATGCCATTAAACTTTACAATGAACTAGACATTGGTCTGAAAAAACTTCTTCTCGCACAAGCTTCAAACAGCAACTAAAAAAACTCCTACTCCAACAGCAAGTCAATTAACAATAATCAATAAATGTTTCCCTAAATGTATTTTATTTCTTTTTACTGTTTCATTAATAACAGTTTTATATGTATTATATATTTTTTTTTTTACTATTTTAATTTATTACATTTTACATTTTTATTTACCTTTTTGTATGAGGAGTTAGATGTAAGAGTAGCCCATGGCTAAATCTCGCTCCGTCATTAAAAATTTGTACATTTTAAAAATTTTCTAATAAAGACGATTTATTATTATTATTATTATTATTATATCCAAATGAGATTCTTTTACCGGCAGGCAATTGTTCGTCCTCCTCTTCCAAGTGGACTAATGAGGACACTTCGTCACATATTGGCACTAAGATCCTTTATGGCAATAGTTCTCAATTTTGACTAAAGGTGTTAATTTTGTTGTACTGATTTTTAGACCATCAACGTGTATAGTTTCCTTACTGTTGATCCACAGTATATGAAATATATTTTAACATTTTTTGTGTGGGTATCATGACAATGAGCATGATGTTTGACAGATGGTTCTTTCAATTATGGCGGATCAAATTATTATTTCTACAACTGTTTTAAAATCATTTTTTGTACCTAATCATTTTTATTGATAAATGGTTGCTACTTTTGGTAGTATAATTTTTAAATATCAATTTACACCTACGTGACTGTCTTAAATGGTGAATAGGGTTTATCTTATCATATATAATTATTTAAACCGCATATTTAATCAAAACATGATTACAAACAGTGACCCATTATGTTTTCAATGGACCAGAGTCGCATAAAAAATAAAAATGTTTACTCAAAAATTATTGTTATAGGATATACGTATATATATTTTCAATAATAATTACATCAACCTCGTTTTTATCAAAATAAACGCTAGTGACAAGGTTTCTGAATGAATTGATGTTGATAAACAAATAATATATACTCATTTAATAATGACCTCAGATAAAAGAAACTTCAGACGAATATCTGTATTATGTATATCACAATCATCCCACTTCTGGCAAGTACCTAGTAAGACGATTTCGGTATCTGGTGCGTGATCGTTTTCTACCAATTATTATTACGATGGATCGTTTGATAAATTTAAAATGTAAAACTTTTTTTTTATCTGGGGCTACATTGATTTCTTAACAATCCCTATATTTAAGAAACACACTTGATTTTTGATACGGTTGAGCGCCCCGAATGTTTTGTGAATTGAACAAGATACCTTATAATAGGCTCAATAATAAGGCTTCATCTCTTTTATATGGTGTTAAAGTCTGTATTTCTTTCGAGTCACTAACAAAATATTTGCTTTAATGAACGATTATTCCTATACAAAATTATTTTAATTATTTGCTTAGAGAAGAAAGTGGGAATTTCAGGATAATTCGTAATGTAGTCTATTTGAATGCCAAAGTAGGTACATCTACTTCAAAAGAAAACATTTCATAAAAGAAAAACACAAGTCTCTCAAATAAGCTATATTGTAAATATGACAATATGTAAACGAAGAAGATGAAGCAATGCAAATGTGTTAATGAAATTCAAAAGGATATAACATAATCTGAAGAAAGATATACCCAAATGCTAAATAACAGCTCCGTTAAATCAAAGAAAAAGAGTACCAATCAGACATGACTGATTAAAAAAGAATTGAATCCAAATGCTTTCTTGTTGTCCACAAATGGATCTAATTATTTATTACCACATTATTATTGACTCCTACTCCGTTTGAAAATGCATGATATCACAGTTTTTATGACAAAGGTCTTTATACCGGATTGTTCAATGCAGAAAAAAAGTAAATGTTGATACCTTCTTATCTGAATTTTCACTAGATTTTAGTATGACCACCCCGAAAAATCTCGAATACAATACATCATAAAATGTAAATAAGCAAACCCTAAGGGATTAACCAATAATTCTAATACTAGATATTAGGTTAGGACATTTCCTTAAAATTTAATAATAAATCTACACACAACCAAATTTATATGATATAGGTACTCATATTTCGTTTTTAGAAATACGGGGTGATTCCACATAAATTTGTTTGTTTGTATTTCGGGTACTAGCGTCATATAAACTTTTATAATTAATATAAATATAGAGGTACATAACTATGGTCTATTTTTATGTATGAGAGAGTAATAAAACAGCATTTCTAATGCAAAACTTAGTACGGTCATTTTAAATATTTTTACGGAATAATCTAAATTTCCTAAAATTGTCATAAATGTACCTGAGCTAATACAAGTTTTGGGTATTTTATTGGTCTTTTATAACCATAAGCTGTACAGAACAATAGAAAAAGGTTTGGACAGGCCAAAAGCCCTGTGTATTAAAGATAACATAGCCGTATCTTAAGATTATTTTCAATAAGTACCTATTTGCCAATTTTGTTTTATTTTAATTCCAAGAATTTCTTACAGTAATCGAATTATAAGTAGATAAATCCCTTACCATCAAATTTCACCGAAAATGCGATTGTAGGTTTTCCATTTAGTAAGGAGGTCCAGTTGTGTATTCTTGACAGCTTACTAAATGTCGTTTAGTTGCAACATGCAAGGTGCAGTGTGCAGTCTATTGTGAATTCTAGTGTGATCATGGAAAATTTGGAAGTACCGCGTAAACGACAAAAAATCGGTCCTTTAACAGTTAATGAAAAAACATTAATATTTAATTGTTTTAAATCATTTACAGACAAACATTTATGTAAAAGTGTTGATGACACAGTGGAATTAGTTAGTAGTACGCTTGGTGTTGGGAAATCTACGATTTACAGAGTTGTTAAAGAAAAGAAATGTGGCGAGTTTCAAACAGCACGTAAAGCTCCAGGAAAACCAAAATTTCAAATAGAAAATCATTTGAAAGAAAGACTTCGAAGGAAAGTGCATGCGTTCTTCTTTAAAAAAGAATTTCCGACAGTAGACAAAGTTCTTGCCACGGTTCGAGATGATAAGGATTACCCTGAAATGAGTCGAAGCACACTATGGAAACTCTTAAAAGAAATAGGTTTTCTATGGAAAAAAGAAGCACTATTGTAGTATGGAGAAGAAATTACCTAAGGACTATAAAAGAAATGAGAAACCAAAGAAGAAATATATTTTATTTAGATGAAACATGGATCGACGAGGGACATACACCAAATAAATTTTGGCAAGATGAAACTGTTGCAAGTCGAAGACAGGCTTTTTTAAATAATTTATCTACTGGTTTAAATCCACCATCAGGAAAGGGGCGCAGACTGATAATAGTAGTTCAAACGGTTTTGTTAAAGGTGGTTTATTGACTTTTGAATCTACTCGTACCGGTGACTACCATGAGGACATGAATGCTGATGTCTTTAAAGAGTGGTTCGAACAAATGATAGATCTTCTTCCTCAGAACTGTATAATAGTAATGGATAATGCAAGTTATCACTCGAGACTTACAGAAAAAATGCCCACAACCAAGTGGTTAAAAAAAGATTTACAGAATTGGCTAAATTCAAAGAATATTAAGTTCCATCCCGGTTCTGTGAGAAGAGAACTGTATCATTTGTGTTCCCTTCATAAAGAGAAATTAAAAAAATATGAAATTGATGAAATTGCAAAAAATCGTGGGATGATGACGGTGGTTAGATCACCACCATATCATTGCGAAGTAAACCCGATTGAACTGATATGGGCACAGATAAAGGGAGAAGTTTCAAGAAAAAATAATTCTTTTAAAATGAGTGATGTTAAACAGTTGTTTTTGGAGGCTGTAAATAATGTGAAGCCTGAAAACTGGGAAAAGGCAGTAAATCATACGATTAAAGAAGAAGAGAAAATGTGGAAGTTGGACAATATTACTGATGAAATGATCGAGCCACTCATTGTAAATATTGGTTGCGACAGTTCATCTTCTGATTTGGATTTGTAGGTAAGAAGTAGTTTTTATATTAAAATTATTATTTATG
Organism: Crepidodera aurea; assembly: GCA_949320105.2. NCBI lineage: Eukaryota > Metazoa > Arthropoda > Insecta > Coleoptera > Chrysomelidae > Crepidodera > Crepidodera aurea. Next base: position 106,618,318 of record OX439472.1, read on the forward strand.
AACGTAACGTTGTTTAAAAGTCAAAGTTTAAACCCTTATACCTACATAACAATGTTCTTAACATACCTTGTGGAAAAATAAAATATTTTAGAAAAAATTGCACTTTTTCACCTTCAGCTGCTTAGAAGTTATAAGCAGGTTAATTAGGTGAAAATATAAGTGTACACCCGATATATTTATTATATTTATACAAAGGTTATTTCATACGAAAATACTCGAGGTATAACTTCACAAAATATTTTAACTGTCTACTAAAAGAAGTGGTACGCCTATGGATTACGAACGCTTTATTATTTTAATACTCTCTCATACATAAAAATAGACTATAAATAAGTAAGTCGTTTTCTCCGGATAAGGAGCCATCATCATCAGTTTCCTCAGTTCCCACAGAAATAATAATTGGTTCTATTGTTTCCTCTATTAACATATCAAGTTTCCAGAATTTCTCTTCCTCTATCTCTTATAGCGTTTTGCCAATTGTCCGGTGAAATTTTTGATATGGAGTCACATAATAGTTTAAATGTTGTATTGTTTCTCGCGACATATACCTTCATTTGAGCCCAGATTAGTTCAATGGGGTTAAGTTCACAGTGATTTCATCTACACTATACTTCTTAAATTTTGGTGGATGTTGTTTACATAATTGCAATAGCTCTTTTTTTAGTGTTAGGTAACGGTTCCTTTAATCTTGAATGGTAACTGGCATTGTCAATAACTATTACAGAATTGGTCGGTAATAAATCTATCATTTGAATGAAATATTCCTCAAAAATATCAGCAGTCATTTCTTCATGGTAGTCTTTCGTAGAATTTGAAACAAATTCTAACAAGCCTCTATCAACAAATCCTTCATCTTCTCCAATATGAGTGATAATTAAACGGGGACCTTTAACATTTGGAAATTTTAAGCCAGTAGACAAACCTTCTATAAATGCCTGACGAGCATTTGTAACCTGTTTATCTTGCCAAACTTTGTTTACAAAATGTCCTTCATTTATCCATGTTTCATCTAAATAAAAAATATTTTTGTCTTCCCTTAAATATTGCCTCCTCCAACAAATAATTTCATCTTTCTCTATGAGCGCAGATTTTCTATCGTTCTTCTCCCAAACGAAGTCTAATTCATGTAAAGTTTTCCACAATTTGTCTCTTTTAACGTTTGGCAAAGTTTCGTCTTCAATAATGTCTACTAAAAGTGTATCCAAAGTAGGTATCTTTTTTCTTCGGATCAGTTGTTTCATAGTACCGTCTATTTGAGTGGTTTTTCTCCCAGTTGACGTTTTAGGTGCTGGGTAGACAAACCTGCACCTTCAATTTCGGCTCTCGGTATGTTACGTAATGCATTAACGAATCCGGTTTTTCATATGTATCTGGTCGTAGGTTGAGTCTGAAAATCAAAACAAGTTAAGTCTGGTGATCGCGCAGGCCATGGAAACAGACTTCCTCTTACAATCTACCACTGTTGGAATACTACATTAATATGCTCTCGCACAATAATAGCATGATGTGCTGGGCAACCATTCAACTGCAAAAACAAGTTTTGACGTTTTAGATGTGCTGCCATCTATGATTAGAAGAGAGTATTGACAATTATTAAAAGCAAAAAATTCCCGGTGTATTGGGGTTGCATACACAATTTGCATTGTGTGTTGCAAAGCTTTTATTTGACTGATTCTAGTCAAAATGTCACTCTCTTCTTTCGTATCCCTTTCAGAGATTAATACAAAGTTAGAAAACGAGTAAGGAATTTAATTTATCAGATTCGACATCCTAAGACCGGTTTCTGCCTTTCGGCTTCGTCAGTTAGGCTTTTCGAATCCAATAAATAAAATTCCAAACTCGTACAAGTCAGTAGCTATATCCGCTATAAGATAAAATTTTTAGATGTGCTGCCATCTATGATTAGAAGAGAGTATTGACAATTATTAAAAGCAAAAAATTCCCGGTGTATTGGGGTTGCATACACAATTTGCATTGTGTGTTGCAAAGCTTTTATTTGACTGATTCTAGTCAAAATGTCACTCTCTTCTTTCGTATCCCTTTCAGAGATTAATACATTGTGTATGCAACCCCAATACACCGGGAATTTTTTGCTTTTAATAATTGTCAATACTCTCTTCTAATCATAGATGACAGCACATCTAAAATTTTTATCTTATAGCGGATATAGCTACTGACTTGTACGAGTTTGGAATTTTATTTATTGGATTCGAAAAGCCTAACTGACGAAGCCGAAAGGCAGAAACCGGTCTTAGGATGTCGAATCTGATAAATTAAATTCCTTACTCGTTTTCTAAGTTTTAACGTGTTTCCAGTGAAACATCTTCCAATAACAACGGTAATTTATTGGCCAAAAAGTCAAGAAAGATATTGCCACTTAGGGATTGCTAAAAAAAAATAATTCTGCCTCCCAGTATGCCACACCACACATTTAAACTCCAACGTCCTTGGTGCTGAACTTCACGCAACCAATGCTGATTTTCTGCAGACCAATAATGCATATTGTGCAGATTTTAAAGGTGGCTTCATCGGTCCAAAGAATTAGAAATAAAAATTCTCCATTATTGTGTGAGAGCATATTAATGCAGTATTACAACAGCGTTGGATTGGAAGAGGAAGTCTGTTTCCATGGCCTGCGCGATCACCAGACTTAACTTGTCTTGACTTTTCAGACTCAACCTACGACCGAAAAATCGGATTCGTAATGCATTACGTAACATACCGAGAGCCGAAATTGAAGCTGCAGTTTTGTCTACCCATGAGAGGCTTCAGAATTTCGAGCATTTACGGGGACATTAAAAACCTTTATTTTTTAATTCGGTCCTTTTTAGGGCCATAACTTACATAATAAAAGGAATTAATTTGTTTAAAAAATAAAAATTCCTTATAAAATTTTCTTTGGCCTAAATTTTAGGTTAGGAACAAGATACCGAGATGCGGTTTTCGCGAGCTTGTTTAGGCATCATTTAGCTACTTTTTCATGAAAAAGAAATCATACCAATGCATTTAATTTTTTTGAGAAAATTAACCATTTCTGTCGAAATGTCGAAAAAAGCCCTCTAGCGGCGACATCTGAAACTAACAAAACTTCAAATATTATAGCATTTTTAGCCCAACAATAGCTCTTTCCAACTAGCCCAAGTTTGTTAAAATCGGCTCAGCCGTTTCGAATATACAGGGTGTTTTTTACTGAAACCTTTGAATACCCCCCACCACTTTATTTTTAGAGATGCAGCAAAAATTGTCAAACAAAAAAGATTCAGATTATCCTCTACTTTAAAGATCATGTATTTTTTTGTTAGGTTAATATAGCGGAATTCACAGAGACATCACTTTCTTAGATTCAAGATTGCAGTTACGCGCCCTAGCGACCATTTTAGATATAGGTTTTTCTCTTGGCCGTTTCAGTTACAACTTTTTTTTCCGCAAGCCTCTACGATGGATAGTTTCATAGATACAGTACCTCGCAATCTTATTTGGCCACCCTGTACAAGAGCGTCATGTACATTTAACACTAAAGTTTTTATATGCATGGTTAAATTGCATTTTAATTTCACAGGAGTATAATTAGACGTATGTGCCATTCTTTTTGCACAAATTCACTTGATCAACATTGCTTTTTATCGCCTATTATTACAGAACTAACAATTCTGCGTGTTACAATCACAGGACTACACAAACAGAAATGTAAATTTTAACTAAAATAATTTACAATCTGCACAACACTTTCTGTCGATTAGAAATTTTAATCCTTTCTAAGAAAGTTGAGGGCTACTTAAATTGATCTTGAATTGTAAATTGGTATTTTTAAAAATTTTAGGAAGAAAACCCAAGATTTCATTTTGGAACAAATAATGCCAAACATTTTATTTTATAAATTATCCGCCACTGATTTATGATGTTATATTGGGGTTTATCTTCTGGGTCATAAAAATTTTGCTATCAATCATTTTCAAACAGAGTATAGAGAAAAAATATCCCAAAAAAATATAGTGCAACGAAAAATTTCAACATGTTAAGTAATTAATTAAGTTAAGTTTAATATTTCTTAAAAATTGCTTAATTCACTTGTGACAAAACCTTCCTAGAATTAAATTAGGATATTACAATAAAAAAATTAGGACGAAACCTTCCTGGAATTCATTTAGGATATTTAATTAAGCAACTTCTTTTTGCAACTTCCAAAGAAAAAATTCAAATACTTGCTCTGCAAGAAAAAATGTATTATTATGCAAACTATTGCAACACAATTCGGAGAAAGGTTCGTATAATTGTTATTGAAATATTGGGCAAGGTAAGGTCAAGCACATTGTCAACAGATACGTTTGCATAAGCATTTCTAATGAAAATAATTCAATAAAGAACAAATAAGTATCATAGAAATATCTAGGAGGTTGAAGTTCATAATATCGATAAAATACTGTGTATATATCATAAAAAAACAATTTCTGGGAATAAATGTTGTTAAAGAACTTAAACTTTGCCATAAATGCTCGAAATTACCCAAATGAAGTGTTACCACGAAGAAGAACAAAAGGCAATAACCTTCAATAACTTCGTCTACAGTGCTTTGGGATGTTAAATTCTTCTAGACTGAATTGTGTACTCTATTATCTATAGAAAAGTTTTTTTAACCTTTCATTTCGCTAAAACTTTTAGTGCTTTCCATAAAATTTGCAGCTCCAAGGCTAACAAAAGTACTACTATATGCAAACTCATGCAAAAACTAAACCTATTGTTGCGTGGAATAACTATAAAATTGAAAATCAAGCATATCGCTATTAAATACCAATTTGCAGGTCACAACTTGTTGGCAGTTCCAACATACGCTGAGTATCATAAAAAAATAGCTTACGAGTGACCAACCTTGAACCATATCGGCACGTGACATATAAGTTTAAGAAAATTTAAACAATTAATAATACACTAATAAACTTGAGATTAGGAAGAGTTTATGATAATTAAAAATATAAAAGTACCACTCAATCCACTTAATAGGTACTAAACATATCAAATAGGCGGTTTTCTATGGTCTATTTTTATGAATGAGAGAGTAATAAAACAGCATTTCTAATGCAAAACTTAGTACGGTCATTTTAAATATTTTTACGGAATAATCTAAATATTTCCTAAAATTGTCATAAATGTACCTGAGCTAATACAAGTTTTGGGTCTTTTATTGGTCTTTTATAACCATAAGCTGTACAGAACAATAGAAAAAGGTTTGGACAGGCCAAAAGCTCTGTGTATTAAAGATTACATAGCCGTATCTTAAGATTATTTTCAATAAGTACCTATTTGCCAATTTTGTTTTATTTTAATTCCAAAAATTTCTTACAGTAATCGAATTATAAGTAGATAAATCCCTTACCAACAAATTTCACCGAAAATGCGATTGTAGGTTTTTCATTTAGTAAGGAGGTCCAGTTGTGTATTCTTGACAGCTTACTAAATGTATAAGTTTTTATCTGGTTTTTTCTTATGATAACATTAATAAGAAAACTTCATTTATGACGAAGTATAAATTCTCTTATAATATGCAAATGCGCTATCCTTTCAAAAATTCGTTCCCAGAAACGTCACAAAAATATGATTGAAACAGATTTTGACATCTTCAATCTCAAAATCTTATTCTATGTATACTATGTTGATGTCATATTTTTGCAAGATTATCAAGTGTTCTGTTTCTAGTAAATTTATTTATTTTATGTCATTTTGATAACGGCTTTCGATCTGGAAAGCCGAAACGTCAATAAAAAAACTTTTTTAACAACTAAGTGGTTTTAATCCAATGGAAAGAGAGAGAAATTAAAATACAAACCACAATGAGCTTCCGAAATGAATTAGCTTTAACATACTCCGCCATATCGATTTTAAAGTCCAGAAAACACAAATACACTTATAAACAAAGAAAATACTATATACTAACTAAGAAATATTAATAAATCAAAAATAACTGCAAAACCAAAAACCCACGCTTAAAGAAATGCTATTGTTGACATTTGACAGTGAAATTAAACAATTTTAACTTTGAAGTCGAGTGAATTCGTTGGACTTTCGATTCGGCTTATATCTAACTTCAGATACGTAACCAGTGACGTAATTTCAACAATGGCGCAATATTCAAAAGGCACATTATAAAAAATAAATTTCTGGTAAAAATTAGAATTAAAAAAACATATTGTGTTGTTATTTATTCATATAGTACTAGTTATTTATAAGGTTTTAAATAGAATCTGAAACTTAGTTAAACACCCTATTCTATATTGTAAATTTTTACAAAAACTGTCAGACAAAAATTTGATAAGATGGTAAGTAACTGTTTTAAAAAGGTTGTTTGACAATGAAATATATGCAAATAAAGTGGATGCAGTGAAGGATCATCAACAAAACTGTGTTGGGAGATCCAATTTCGTTTATACTCCAGCAAATATTGATTACTGACGATTTTTGATTCCCAAATATCTAAATGTTGATCAAAAGCAATAACTTACTGACTGTTTGAAAAAGTTTTTTAAGTCACACTAAGGGCCAAACCTGGATCCATCATTATTATAATATGAAAACCTTGGCTTCTACCACGATAACAAATTGCTTATGCCAAAACCAGCAAGAAAGCTTTGTGATGGACAAGTATTATTCAACTATTCTTCGGAAAAAAATTTCACAGGTTTGTTTTCTATCCTCATAAGTTCCTGATTGCGCTTCATAAATTAACTTTGAAGTGACAGTTTCTTCAAATTATGATTTATTTATTTATGCTATCGTAACGTTGGGTTTTTTTATCATGTTGATAAATTGTCAACTCGGGTAAAATCCAATTTAAAATTTCCCAACCTTATATTTCAAAAGTGCGTATTTCACAGAATTTTATGAACAGAATAGATATAATTTTTGTATTGATAAATATCATTAAGTAACAATTCTGTTTCATCTAGCTTTAACAAGCAATAAACAATTAACTGTATCATATAGTTTTCGTTTTTGTCTTATTATATTTTAAAATTTAAATATTATGATTGAACGACTAAAACTAAGAACTAATAAAAAACGAGAAAATTCAAATTGTCATTTGAAACAAATTATTAATCTTTAAATAAAATACTGATACAAACTTATAGCATACAACTATGAGGTGGTGCTATGGTCTATTTTTATGTATGAGAGAGTAATAAAACAGCATTTCTAATGCAAAACTTAGTACGGTCATTTTAAATATTTTTACGGAATAATCTAAATATTTCCTAAAATTGTCATAAATGTACCTGAGCTAATACAAGTTTTGGGTCTTTTATTGGTCTTTTATAACCATAAGCTGTACAGAACAATAGAAAAAGGTTTGGACAGGCCAAAAGCCCTGTGTATTAAAGATAACATAGCCGTATTTTAAGATTATTTTCAATAAGTACCTATTTGCCAATTTTGTTTTATTTTAATTCCAAGAATTTCTTACAGTAATCGAATTATAAGTAGATAAATCCCTTACCAACAAATTTCACCGAAAATGCGATTGTAGGTTTTGCATTTAGTAAGGAGGTCCAGTTGTGTATTCTTGACAGCTTACTAAATGTCGTTTAGTTGCAACATGCAAGGTGCAGTGTGCAGTCTATTGTGAATTCTAGTGTGATCATGAATTTGGAAGTACCGCGTAAACGACAAAAAATCGGTCCTTTAACAGTTAATGAAAAAACATTAATATTTAATTGTTTTAAATCATTTACAGACAAACATTTATGTAAAAGTGTTGATGACACAGTGGAATTAGTTAGTAGTACGCTTGGTGTTGGGAAATCTACGATTTACAGAGTTGTTAAAGAAGAGAAATGTGGCGAGTTTCAAACAGCACGTAAAGCTCCAGGAAAACCAAAATTTCAAATAGAAAATCATTTGAAAGAAAGACTTCGAAGGAAAATGCATGCGTTCTTCTTTAGAAAAGAATTTCCGACAGTAGACAAAGTTCTTGCCACGGTTCGAGATGATAAGGATTACCCTGAAATGAGTCGAAGCACACTATGGAAACTTTTAAAAGAAATAGGTTTTCTATGGAAAAAGCATTCCAGAAAGTCTATTTTAATAGAAAGAAGCGATATTGTAGTATGGAGAAGAAATTACCTAAGGACTATAAAAGAAATGAGAAACCAAAGAAGAAATATATTTTATTTAGATGAAACATGGATCAACGAGGGACATACACCAAATAAATTTTGGCAAGATGAAACTGTTACAAGTCGAAGACAGGCTTTTTTAAATAATTTATCTACTGGTTTAAATCCACCATCAGGAAAGGGGCGCAGACTGATAATAGTACACATCGGTAGTTCAAACGGTTTTGTTAAAGGTGGTTTATTGACTTTTGAATCTACTCGTACCGGTGACTATCATGAGGACATGAATGCTGATGTCTTTAAAGAGTGGTTCGAACAAATGATAGATCTTCCTCAGAACTGTATAATAGTAATGGATAATGCAAGTTATCACTGAGACTTACAGAAAAAATGCCCACAACCAAGTGGTTAAAAAAAGATTTACAGAATTGGCTAAATTCAAAGAATATTAAGTTCCATCCCGGTTCTGTGAGAAGAGAACTGTATCATTTGTGTTCCCTTCATAAAGAGAAATTAAAAAAATATGAAATTGATGAAATTGGAAAAAATCGTGGGATGACGGTGGTTAGATCACCACCATATCATTGCGAAGTAAACCCGATTGAACTGATATGGGCACAGATAAAGGGAGAAGTTTCAAGAAAAAATAATTCTTTTAAAATGAGTGATGTTAAACAGTTGTTTTTGGAGGCTGTAAATAATGTGAAGCCTGAAAACTGGGAAAAAGGCAGTAAATCATACGATTAAAGAAGAAGAGAAAATGTGGAAGTTGGACAATATTACTGATGAAATGATCGAGCCACTCATTGTAAATATTGGTTGCGACAGTTCATCTTCTGATTTCGATTCTGATTTGGATTCGTAGGTAAGAAGTAGTTTTTATATTAAAATTATTATTTATGAACGTAACGTTGTTTAAAAGTCAAAGTTTAAACCCTTATACCTTATACATAACCCGTTTGACACAATGTTCTTAACATACCTTGTGGAAAAATAAAATATTTTAGAAAAAATTGCACTTTTTTACCTTCAGCTGCTTAGAAGTTAATTAGGTGAAAATATAAGTGTACACCCGATATATTTATTATATTTATACAAAGGTTATTTCATACGAAAATACTCGAGGTATAACTTCACAAAATCTTTTAACTGTCTACTAAAAGAAGTGGTACGCCTATGGATTACGAACGCTTTATTATTTTAATACTCTCTCATACATAAAAATAGACTATAGTAAAAGGGTAAAATTAGGGATAAATAGAGCTTATTTCTACGGTTCGATAACAAATAAGTGGTGATTAATTAATGTAACAAACTCCAGTACTTTCTATATCCTTTGAGATACCAAACAAAAAATGTAGAGAAATTGTGTATACATTTGTGAGCCATGACAGTTTACCATTATCGTCTGATAATTCACAATGCTGCACATTTTTTGAGTTTTAAAAAAACTTTGCCATTAATGAAATGGTAGATATTCTTAGGCTACTGGGGAAAGCTCCAAGATTGTAGTCAACGATTTTCTAAAATGTGACAACTTTAAAAATAGTTTCAAAAAATTGGTTGAAAATTTTTCTTATCAAAATATTAATTATCTGAATTATATACATTTATGTCAAAAATCTTTGGTTTAAATTCAATTTTCGAGCCAGAATCAATTTTATGGTAGGTATTTGAAATTGAAAATTAGAAAGACTTTCAGGATGGAATTCTTTGAGCTGATGAGATAATGGAATCATCTGATATTGGAAATAAATGAAAATTTTTAGCAACTATATCAGGAAGTAAATCTTACTTCGATAATTCGTCTGTACACAGATGCAATCTATGAGAGTGCTTGCTAATTGTGCCCGCTAATCCACCAGCTTAGGTGGCCAAATTTCAGTTATTTTAGTGGGAAGTACTTTTCTATTTAAAATATCGAAACTTGGCAACTTAATTATTATGCTTACGACCCAATTTATAGAGAAATTGTGCAAACTGGTTCCGGAGTATTGAATTTGATAAATTTACATAACAAAACTAAAATAATAATATATGATACAGAACTGTTTGAATGGCCAGTGTTGCGCTACGTTTTTACATTATCGATTACTAATTTACTATTTTGTAAACTACTAATTTACATATTAAAAAAAAATTAAAAACAGCAAAACATGATCCATAATGCAGGATTTTTATTATCTCAAATTGTCCGGAGGTCTTTAAATGACACTATGAGGTGGAACAAAAATAAAAAGTAACCATTACGTTTAACTCCAAATCTAACCTCGTTTGTTTTATATTTATAATTACTCATACTTAATTACTTTCTACATAATTCTATGTTTTTTTGCTTAAAATTGATAAAAAATAGTAAGAAAGTATTTGAGATTTTATGCAATTTTTAATACAGATACGTCACTAACACTGTACTGATTTCCTTTACGGTAAACGATTAAAAAAGAAGAAAACTAGTTTCGAAAAGTGAAGACGAAGAAGAAGAATCTTTTTCATTATTTTTGTGTGTATGTTGTATACACAGACATAACCTTAAAGGTTATGTTGATGTTTGTATATGATTATTGTGTTTAATAATTTTGTGCTGTTCAGACTTTACTAGTTTTAAAAATAGGTTCTCGTTTTAATTACAAATATTGTTTTGTGCCATATTGTACTAACACTACAGTAACTACACCAGATAAAATTATTCGAATTAGCTTTAACATCTCTCTCTTTCCATTGGATTAAAACCACTTAGTTGTTAAAAAAGTTTTTTTATTGACGTTTCGGCTTTCCAGATCGAAAGCCGTTATCAAAATGACATAAAATAAATAAATTTACTAGAAACAGAACACTTGATAATCTTGCAAAAATATGACATCAACATAGTATACATAGAATAAGATTTTGAGATTGAAGATGTCAAAATCTGTTTCAGTCATATTTTTGTGACGTTTCTGGGAACGAATTTTTGAAAGGATAGCGCATTTGCATATTATAAGAGAATTTATACTTCGTCATAAATGAAGTTTTCTTATTAATATTATCATAAGAAAAAACCAGATAAAAACTTATGGTACTATCCCGATATAGAGGGTATCCTTTTTGCAATTAACTCTTTTATTAACTCTTTTTAACTCGGGATAGTATCATAAGTTTTTATCTGGTTTTTTCTTATGATAACATTAATAAGAAAACTTCATTTATGACGAAGTATAAATTCTCTTATAATATGCAAATGCGCTATCCTTTCAAAAATTCGTTCCCAGAAACGTCACAAAAATATGATTGAAACAGATTTTGACATCTTCAATCTCAAAATCTTATTCTATGTATACTATGTTGATGTCATATTTTTGCAAGATTATCAAGTGTTCTGTTTCTAGTAAATTTATTTATTTTATGTCATTTTGATAACGGCTTTCGATCTGGAAAGCCGAAACGTCAATAAAAAAACTTTTTTAACAACTAAGTGGTTTTAATCCAATGGAAAGAGAGAGAAATTAAAATACAAACCACAATGAGCTTCCGAAATGAATTAGCTTTAACATACTCCGCCATATCGATTTTAAAGTCCAGAAAACACAAATACACTTATAAACAAAGAAAATACTATATACTAACTAAGAAATATTAATAAATCAAAAATAACTGCAAAACCAAAAACCCACGCTTAAAGAAATGCTATTGTTGACATTTGACAGTGAAATTAAACAATTTTAACTTTGAAGTCGAGTGAATTCGTTGGACTTTCGATTCGGCTTATATCTAACTTCAGATACGTAACCAGTGACGTAATTTCAACAATGGCGCAATATTCAAAAGGCACATTATAAAAAATAAATTTCTGGTAAAAATTAGAATTAAAAAAACATATTGTGTTGTTATTTATTCATATAGTACTAGTTATTTATAAGGTTTTAAATAGAATCTGAAACTTAGTTAAACACCCTATTCTATATTGTAAATTTTTACAAAAACTGTCAGACAAAAATTTGATAAGATGGTAAGTAACTGTTTTAAAAAGGTTGTTTGACAATGAAATATATGCAAATAAAGTGGATGCAGTGAAGGATCATCAACAAAACTGTGTTGGGAGATCCAATTTCGTTTATACTCCAGCAAATATTGATTACTGACGATTTTTGATTCCCAAATATCTAAATGTTGATCAAAAGCAATAACTTACTGACTGTTTGAAAAAGTTTTTTAAGTCACACTAAGGGCCAAACCTGGATCCATCATTATTATAATATGAAACCTTGGCTTCTACCACGATAACAAATTGCTTATGCCAAAACCAGCAAGAAAGCTTTGTGATGGACAAGTATTATTCAACTATTCTTCGGAAAAAAATTTCACAGGTTTGTTTTCTATCCTCATAAGTTCCTGATTGCGCTTCATAAATTAACTTTGAAGTGACAGTTTCTTCAAATTATGATTTATTTATTTATGCTATCGTAACGTTGGGTTTTTTTATCATGTTGATAAATTGTCAACTCGGGTAAAATCCAATTTAAAATTTCCCAACCTTATATTTCAAAAGTGCGTATTTCACAGAATTTTATGAACAGAATAGATATAATTTTTGTATTGATAAATATCATTAAGTAACAATTCTGTTTCATCTAGCTTTAACAAGCAATAAACAATTAACTGTATCATATAGTTTTCGTTTTTGTCTTATTATATTTTAAAATTTAAATATTATGATTGAACGACTAAAACTAAGAACTAATAAAAAACGAGAAAATTCAAATTGTCATTTGAAACAAATTATTAATCTTTAAATAAAATACTGATACAAACTTATAGCATACAACTATGAGGTGGTGCTATGGTCTATTTTTATGTATGAGAGAGTAATAAAACAGCATTTCTAATGCAAAACTTAGTACGGTCATTTTAAATATTTTTACGGAATAATCTAAATATTTCCTAAAATTGTCATAAATGTACCTGAGCTAATACAAGTTTTGGGTCTTTTATTGGTCTTTTATAACCATAAGCTGTACAGAACAATAGAAAAAGGTTTGGACAGGCCAAAAGCCCTGTGTATTAAAGATAACATAGCCGTATTTTAAGATTATTTTCAATAAGTACCTATTTGCCAATTTTGTTTTATTTTAATTCCAAGAATTTCTTACAGTAATCGAATTATAAGTAGATAAATCCCTTACCAACAAATTTCACCGAAAATGCGATTGTAGGTTTTGCATTTAGTAAGGAGGTCCAGTTGTGTATTCTTGACAGCTTACTAAATGTCGTTTAGTTGCAACATGCAAGGTGCAGTGTGCAGTCTATTGTGAATTCTAGTGTGATCATGAATTTGGAAGTACCGCGTAAACGACAAAAAATCGGTCCTTTAACAGTTAATGAAAAAACATTAATATTTAATTGTTTTAAATCATTTACAGACAAACATTTATGTAAAAGTGTTGATGACACAGTGGAATTAGTTAGTAGTACGCTTGGTGTTGGGAAATCTACGATTTACAGAGTTGTTAAAGAAGAGAAATGTGGCGAGTTTCAAACAGCACGTAAAGCTCCAGGAAAACCAAAATTTCAAATAGAAAATCATTTGAAAGAAAGACTTCGAAGGAAAATGCATGCGTTCTTCTTTAGAAAAGAATTTCCGACAGTAGACAAAGTTCTTGCCACGGTTCGAGATGATAAGGATTACCCTGAAATGAGTCGAAGCACACTATGGAAACTTTTAAAAGAAATAGGTTTTCTATGGAAAAAGCATTCCAGAAAGTCTATTTTAATAGAAAGAAGCGATATTGTAGTATGGAGAAGAAATTACCTAAGGACTATAAAAGAAATGAGAAACCAAAGAAGAAATATATTTTATTTAGATGAAACATGGATCAACGAGGGACATACACCAAATAAATTTTGGCAAGATGAAACTGTTACAAGTCGAAGACAGGCTTTTTTAAATAATTTATCTACTGGTTTAAATCCACCATCAGGAAAGGGGCGCAGACTGATAATAGTACACATCGGTAGTTCAAACGGTTTTGTTAAAGGTGGTTTATTGACTTTTGAATCTACTCGTACCGGTGACTACCATGAGGACATGAATGCTGATGTCTTTAAAGAGTGGTTCGAACAAATGATAGATCTTCTTCCTCAGAACTGTATAATAGTAATGGATAATGCAAGTTATCACTCGAGACTTACAGAAAAAATGCCCACAACCAAGTGGTTAAAAAAAGATTTACAGAATTGGCTAAATTCAAAGAATATTAAGTTCCATCCCGGTTCTGTGAGAAGAGAACTGTATCATTTGTGTTCCCTTCATAAAGAGAAATTAAAAAAATATGAAATTGATGAAATTGGAAAAAATCGTGGGATGACGGTGGTTAGATCACCACCATATCATTGCGAAGTAAACCCGATTGAACTGATATGGGCACAGATAAAGGGAGAAGTTTCAAGAAAAAATAATTCTTTTAAAATGAGTGATGTTAAACAGTTGTTTTTGGAGGCTGTAAATAATGTGAAGCCTGAAAACTGGGAAAAAGGCAGTAAATCATACGATTAAAGAAGAAGAGAAAATGTGGAAGTTGGACAATATTACTGATGAAATGATCGAGCCACTCATTGTAAATATTGGTTGCGACAGTTCATCTTCTGATTTCGATTCTGATTTGGATTCGTAGGTAAGAAGTAGTTTTTATATTAAAATTATTATTTATGAACGTAACGTTGTTTAAAAGTCAAAGTTTAAACCCTTATACCTTATACATAACCCGTTTGACACAATGTTCTTAACATACCTTGTGGAAAAATAAAATATTTTAGAAAAAATTGCACTTTTTTACCTTCAGCTGCTTAGAAGTTAATTAGGTGAAAATATAAGTGTACACCCGATATATTTATTATATTTATACAAAGGTTATTTCATACGAAAATACTCGAGGTATAACTTCACAAAATCTTTTAACTGTCTACTAAAAGAAGTGGTACGCCTATGGATTACGAACGCTTTATTATTTTAATACTCTCTCATACATAAAAATAGACTATAGTAAAAGGGTAAAATTAGGGATAAATAGAGCTTATTTCTACGGTTCGATAACAAATAAGTGGTGATTAATTAATGTAACAAACTCCAGTACTTTCTATATCCTTTGAGATACCAAACAAAAAATGTAGAGAAATTGTGTATACATTTGTGAGCCATGACAGTTTACCATTATCGTCTGATAATTCACAATGCTGCACATTTTTTGAGTTTTAAAAAAACTTTGCCATTAATGAAATGGTAGATATTCTTAGGCTACTGGGGAAAGCTCCAAGATTGTAGTCAACGATTTTCTAAAATGTGACAACTTTAAAAATAGTTTCAAAAAATTGGTTGAAAATTTTTCTTATCAAAATATTAATTATCTGAATTATATACATTTATGTCAAAAATCTTTGGTTTAAATTCAATTTTCGAGCCAGAATCAATTTTATGGTAGGTATTTGAAATTGAAAATTAGAAAGACTTTCAGGATGGAATTCTTTGAGCTGATGAGATAATGGAATCATCTGATATTGGAAATAAATGAAAATTTTTAGCAACTATATCAGGAAGTAAATCTTACTTCGATAATTCGTCTGTACACAGATGCAATCTATGAGAGTGCTTGCTAATTGTGCCCGCTAATCCACCAGCTTAGGTGGCCAAATTTCAGTTATTTTAGTGGGAAGTACTTTTCTATTTAAAATATCGAAACTTGGCAACATAATTATTATGCTTACGACCCAATTTATAGAGAAATTGTGCAAACTGGTTCCGGAGTATTGAATTTGATAAATTTACATAACAAAACTAAAATAATAATATATGATACAGAACTGTTTGAATGGCCAGTGTTGCGCTACGTTTTTACATTATCGATTACTAATTTACTATTTTGTAAACTACTAATTTACATATTAAAAAAAAATTAAAAACAGCAAAACATGATCCATAATGCAGGATTTTTATTATCTCAAATTGTCCGGAGGTCTTTAAATGACACTATGAGGTGGAACAAAAATAAAAAGTAACCATTACGTTTAACTCCAAATCTAACCTCGTTTGTTTTATATTTATAATTACTCATACTTAATTACTTTCTACATAATTCTATGTTTTTTTGCTTAAAATTGATAAAAAATAGTAAGAAAGTATTTGAGATTTTATGCAATTTTTAATACAGATACGTCACTAACACTGTACTGATTTCCTTTACGGTAAACGATTAAAAAAGAAGAAAACTAGTTTCGAAAAGTGAAG
The DNA here is from genome assembly GCA_949320105.2 of Crepidodera aurea. Classification (NCBI taxonomy): domain Eukaryota; kingdom Metazoa; phylum Arthropoda; class Insecta; order Coleoptera; family Chrysomelidae; genus Crepidodera; species Crepidodera aurea. The sequence goes on from OX439472.1 coordinate 106,634,680, forward strand.
ACGAAGAAGAAGAATCTTTTTCATTATTTTTGTGTGTATGTTGTATACACAGACATAACCTTAAAGGTTATGTTGATGTTTGTATATGATTATTGTGTTTAATAATTTTGTGCTGTTCAGACTTTACTAGTTTTAAAAATAGGTTCTCGTTTTAATTACAAATATTGTTTTGTGCCATATTGTACTAACACTACAGTAACTACACCAGATAAAATTATTCGAATTAGCTTTAACATCTCTCTCTTTCCATTGGATTAAAACCACTTAGTTGTTAAAAAAGTTTTTTTATTGACGTTTCGGCTTTCCAGATCGAAAGCCGTTATCAAAATGACATAAAATAAATAAATTTACTAGAAACAGAACACTTGATAATCTTGCAAAAATATGACATCAACATAGTATACATAGAATAAGATTTTGAGATTGAAGATGTCAAAATCTGTTTCAATCATATTTTTGTGACGTTTCTGGGAACGAATTTTTGAAAGGATAGCGCATTTGCATATTATAAGAGAATTTATACTTCGTCATAAATGAAGTTTTCTTATTAATATTATCATAAGAAAAAACCAGATAAAAACTTATGATACTATCCCGATATAGAGGGTATCCTTTTTGCAATTAACTCTTTTATTAACTCTTTTTAACTCGGGATAGTATCATAAGTTTTTATCTGGTTTTTTCTTATGATAATATTAATAAGAAAACTTCATTTATGACGAAGTATAAATTCTCTTATAATATGCAAATGCGCTATCCTTTCAAAAATTCGTTCCCAGAAACGTCACAAAAATATGATTGAAACAGATTTTGACATCTTCAATCTCAAAATCTTATTCTATGTATACTATGTTGATGTCATATTTTTGCAAGATTATCAAGTGTTCTGTTTCTAGTAAATTTATTTATTTTATGTCATTTTGATAACGGCTTTCGATCTGGAAAGCCGAAACGTCAATAAAAAAACTTTTTTAACAACTAAGTGGTTTTAATCCAATGGAAAGAGAGAGAAATTAAAATACAAACCACAATGAGCTTCCGAAATGAATTAGCTTTAACATACTCCGCCATATCGATTTTAAAGTCCAGAAAACACAAATACACTTATAAACAAAGAAAATACTATATACTAACTAAGAAATATTAATAAATCAAAAATAACTGCAAAACCAAAAACCCACGCTTAAAGAAATGCTATTGTTGACATTTGACAGTGAAATTAAACAATTTTAACTTTGAAGTCGAGTGAATTCGTTGGACTTTCGATTCGGCTTATATCTAACTTCAGATACGTAACCAGTGACGTAATTTCAACAATGGCGCAATATTCAAAAGGCACATTATAAAAAATAAATTTCTGGTAAAAATTAGAATTAAAAAAACATATTGTGTTGTTATTTATTCATATAGTACTAGTTATTTATAAGGTTTTAAATAGAATCTGAAACTTAGTTAAACACCCTATTCTATATTGTAAATTTTTACAAAAACTGTCAGACAAAAATTTGATAAGATGGTAAGTAACTGTTTTAAAAAGGTTGTTTGACAATGAAATATATGCAAATAAAGTGGATGCAGTGAAGGATCATCAACAAAACTGTGTTGGGAGATCCAATTTCGTTTATACTCCAGCAAATATTGATTACTGACGATTTTTGATTCCCAAATATCTAAATGTTGATCAAAAGCAATAACTTACTGACTGTTTGAAAAAGTTTTTTAAGTCACACTAAGGGCCAAACCTGGATCCATCATTATTATAATATGAAAACCTTGGCTTCTACCACGATAACAAATTGCTTATGCCAAAACCAGCAAGAAAGCTTTGTGATGGACAAGTATTATTCAACTATTCTTCGGAAAAAAATTTCACAGGTTTGTTTTCTATCCTCATAAGTTCCTGATTGCGCTTCATAAATTAACTTTGAAGTGACAGTTTCTTCAAATTATGATTTATTTATTTATGCTATCGTAACGTTGGGTTTTTTTATCATGTTGATAAATTGTCAACTCGGGTAAAATCCAATTTAAAATTTCCCAACCTTATATTTCAAAAGTGCGTATTTCACAGAATTTTATGAACAGAATAGATATAATTTTTGTATTGATAAATATCATTAAGTAACAATTCTGTTTCATCTAGCTTTAACAAGCAATAAACAATTAACTGTATCATATAGTTTTCGTTTTTGTCTTATTATATTTTAAAATTTAAATATTATGATTGAACGACTAAAACTAAGAACTAATAAAAAACGAGAAAATTCAAATTGTCATTTGAAACAAATTATTAATCTTTAAATAAAATACTGATACAAACTTATAGCATACAACTATGAGGTGGTGCTATGGTCTATTTTTATGTATGAGAGAGTAATAAAACAGCATTTCTAATGCAAAACAAATATTTTTACGGAATAATCTAAATATTTCCTAAAATTGTCATAAATGTACCTGAGCTAATACAAGTTTTGGGTCTTTTATAACCATAAGCTGTATAGAACAATAGAAAAAGGTTTGGACAGGCCAAAAGCCCTGTGTATTAAAGATAACATAGCCGTATTTTAAGATTATTTTCAACAAGTACCTATTTGCCAATTTTGTTTTATTTTAATTCCAAGAATTTCTTACAGTAATCGAATTATAAGTAGATAAATCCCTTACCAACAAATTTCACCGAAAATGCGATTGTAGGTTTTCCATTTAGTAAGGAGGTCCAGTTGTGTATTCTTGACAGCTTACTAAATGTCGTTTAGTTGCAACATGCAAGGTGCAGTGTGCAGTCTATTGTGAATTCTAGTGTGATCATGAATTTGGAAGTACCGCGTAAACGACAAAAAATCAGTCCTTTAACAGTTAATGAAAAAACATTAATATTTAATTGTTTTAAATCATTTACAGACAAACATTTATGTAAAAGTGTTGATGACACAGTGAAATTAGTTAGTAGTACGCTTGGTGTTGGGAAATCTACGATTTACAGAGTTGTTAAAGAAGAGAAATGTGGCGAGTTTCAAACAGCACGTAAAGCTCCAGGAAAACCAAAATTTCAAATAGAAAATCATTTGAAAGAAAGACTTCGAAGGAAAGTGCATGCGTTCTTCTTTAGAAAAGAATTTCCGACAGTAGACAAAGTTCTTGCCACGGTTCGAGATGATAAGGATTACCCTGAAATGAGTCGAAGCACACTATGGAAACTTTTAAAAGAAATAGGTTTTCTATGGAAAAAGCATTCCAGAAAGTCTATTTTAATAGAAAGAAACGATATTGGAGTATGGAGAAGAAATTACCTAAGGACTATAAAAGAAATGAGAAACCAAAGAAAAATATATTTTATTTAGATGAAACATGGATCAACGAGGGACATACACCAAATAAATTTTGGCAAGATGAAACTGTTACAAGTCGAATACAGGGTTTTTTAAATAATTTATCTACTGGTTTAAATCCACCATCAGGAAAGGGGCGCAGACTGATAATAGTACACATCGGTAGTTCAAACGGTTTTGTTAAAGGTGGTTTATTGACTTTTGAATCTACTCGTACCGGTGACTATCATGAGGACATGAATGCTGATGTCTTTAAAGAGTGGTTCGAGCAAATGATAGATCTTCTTCCTCAGAACTGTATAATAGTAATGGATAATGCAAGTTATCACTCGAGACTTACAGAAAAAATGCCCACAACCAAGTGGTTAAAAAAAGATTTACAGAATTGGCTAAATTCAAAGAATATTAAGTTCCATCCCGGTTCTGTGAGAAGAGAACTGTATCATTTGTGTTCCCTTCATAAAGAGAAATTAAAAAAATATGAAATTGATGAAATTGCAAAAAATCGTGGGATGACGGTGGTTAGATCACCACCATATCATTGCGAAGTAAACCCGATTGAACTGATATGGGCACAGATAAAGGGAGAAGTTTCAAGAAAAAATAATTCTTTTAAAATGAGTGATGTTAAACAGTTGTTTTTGGAGGCTGTAAATAATGTGAAGCCTGAAAACTGGGAAAAAGGCAGTAAATCATACGATTAAAGAAGAAGAGAAAATGTGGAAGTTGGACAATATTACTGATGAAATGATCGAGCCACTCATTGTAAATATTGGTTGCGACAGTTCATCTTCTGATTTCGATTCTGATTTGGATTTGTAGGTAAGAAGTAGTTTTTATATTAAAATTATTATTTATGAACGTAACGTTGTTTAAAAGTCAAAGTTTAAACCCTTATACCTACATAACCCGTTTGACATACCTTGTGGAAAAATAAAATATTTTAGAAAAAATTGCACTTTTTTACCTTCAGCTGCTTAGAAGTTATAAGCAGGTTAATTAGGTGAAAATATAAGTGTACACCCGATATATTTATTATGTTTATACAAAGGTTATTTCATACGAAAATACTCGAGGTATAACTTCACAAAATATTTTAACTGTCTACTAAAAGAAGTGGTACGCCTATGGATTACGAACGCTTTATTATTTTAATACTCTCTCATACATAAAAATAGACTATAGTGAAGGGAAGTTATAATGATGATTGATAACGCATTTGCTTTACAGTTGACTATAGATACAAGAAAGGAATATTTTCCAGAAAGTACTTCTGGATAGGACGTAAGAAAAGACCATCATACCTTTGTTGGGATGGATAGGAATAAAGTAGTAGGCTTATCTTCTGAGCGAGATGACTGGAAACTAATGAACCTACCGCCATCGAAGAAACATTTTATAAAAAGAGCGATAAAATTTCAAGAAAAGAACAACACATAGGGTCATAGTAGACGCTGAGACCGAATAAAAAAAACAAAAAGTGGGGTTGAAAATGTATTTCTGAATTTCAAATATAACCTTCAAAATGAATATAATACATTCAGGTTGTCTAGCCAATTCGACTTACTCTGCCACAATTGGATTTGTCTTTTTTCTTCTTTATGAATTCTGGTTTAGCATTTGAAAGAACAAATAAGCTGCCCAGAATACCTCTTCTAAAATCTCAACTTAGTGCTTCAATTTCCAGGCTAAAAGGTTAATTTAATCGCCACCTCCTCAATTAATATGTTGGGAGATGAAAGATCTGATCTACAATTGCTTTCGAGACTGCACTAGCAGTTCTAGGCTGTTTTTGGTGTTTTGGAATTCGACGCGGTGCTACCAAATTGTTTTTCCGTATCACAAACAATGACAGCACCGTAAATCGCAATCAATATTACCAAAAAACATTGCAAACTTGTTTATTTTATATTATAAATTGTACTATGAAATTAAATGAACATTACTTAAAATAATAAAAGTATCATTCAACATCAACATCTGGAAATGGACACTGTTGACCAGACCATCAAGAAATTAGCCAAGAGTCATGAAAAAAGACTTCATCATCATGTCAATGTCGAGGCTATCCAGCTCCTTGACAATACTGGGTTAGAAAGAAGACTTAAGAGGATCAAGCCCTTTGAGTTAGTTTAGTGTTTTTAGTGCAAAAGCAGAGCTTATGTGTGCACGTTAAAGTTTAGTGCAATCCTTTCTACAGAACCTAAGGAACGCTGATGAGTATACCTTAGTTTTAAATTTCAAACTCTATTAGATTAAGTTAGAATTAAATTGCTCATTGGTCACTGTTGACCAGATTGTAATATACTAAATGCCTTTATGGGTGTTTAATAATAATAAAAAAAAAAATTCAACATCAATTCAACAGTGTTTCAAGACATTTATAGAATACAATGAAATATTGTATGCTGAAAAGTCAATGGAATTTGAATTTATATATTGAATTTTACTCATTTTAAAGCAGAGTTTTCATATGACGCAGAAATTCTGAAGGCGTAAAAAAACTTCTGGTTCTGTACAAATATTTCCCAAGTATTGGTGGGGTTCAATTTCTTTTAAAACTGTGTCGAAGTGTTGTGGAAAAGGAAAACTACAATAAATGCTAATATTCCAACACGCAACATTTAAATCTTACTGATGAGGCACAATAATGCCGAAACCGGTCTAAGAATGACAGGCTCCTTTAGCAACAAAATCAAAGTTTTAAAGTAGGGTTAGCCGTATGTAAGTAATAATTATTGAAGGTATGGAAGAAAAAGTCCGTTTTATCTCACAAGTTATATTTATTGGTGCGATCGGTTTCGGCGATTAAATCGCCCTGCGTGGAAAAATTATGGAGTTAAAAACAAATATGTTAAGTAACAAGATTATAAGAAATTTATTTTTATTTTTTAATTTATAATTTAATTTAATTTATTTCAAAAAAAGGCAAAACTCACCATAACTTTTCCACGCAGGAAATTACCACAGGAAAACCACCAAAAACATGTCATTACAAAATCAAAATAAGGAACGAATTATACAGGTCCCAATATATAAATGTAATATATAAAAAGCTTTAAATTTTATAACAATATTTTAAATTTTTTATATATTACATTTATATATTGGGACCTGTATAATTCGTTCCTTATTTTGATTTTGTAATGACATGTTTTTGGTGGTTTTCCTGTGGTAATTTCCTGCGTGGAAAAGTTATGGTGAGTTTTGCCTTTTTTTGAAATAAATTAAATTAAATTATAAATTAAAAAATAAAAATAAATTTCTTATAATCTTGTTACTTAACATATTTGTTTTTAACTCCATAATTTTTCCACGCAGTGCCTGATGATGGCGATTTAATCGCCGAAACCGGTCGCACCAATAAATATAACTTGTGAGATAAAACGGACTTTTTCTTCCATACCTTCAATAATTATTACTCACATATGGCTAACCCTACTTTAAAACTTTGATTTTGTTGCTAAAGAAGCCTGTCATTCTTAGACCGGTTTCGGCATTATTGTGCCTCATCAGTAAGATTTAAATGTTGCGTGTTGGAATATTAGCATTTATTGTAGTTTTCCTTTTCCACAACACTTCAACACAGTTTTAAAAGAAATTGAACCCCACCAATACTTGGGAAATATTTGTACAGAACCAGAAGTTTTTTTACGCCTTCAGAATTTCTGCGTCATATGAAAACTCTGCTTTAAAATGAGTAAAATTTCGTGAATCAATATAAATTCAAATTCCATTGACTTTTCAGCATACAATATTTCATTGTATTCTATAAATGTCTTGAAACACTGTTGAATTGATGTTGAATTTTTTTTTTTATTATTATTAAACACCCATAAAGGCATTTAGTATATTACAATCTGGTCAACAGTGACCAATGAGCAATTTAATTCTAACTTAATCTAATAGAGTTTGAAATTTAAAACTAAGGTATACTCATCAGCGTTCCTTAGGTTCTGTAGAAAGGATTGCACTAAACTTTAACGTGCACACATAAGCTCTGCTTTTGCACTAAAAACACTAAACTAACTCAAAGGGCTTGATCCTCTTAAGTCTTCTTTCTAACCCAGTATTGTCAAGGAGCTGGATAGCCTCGACATTGACATGATGATGAAGTCTTTCTTCATGACTCTTAACATATTTGTTTTTAACTCCATAATTTTTCCACGCAGGGCCTGATGATGGCGATTTAATCGCCGAAACCGGTCGCACCAATAAATATAACTTGTGAGATAAAACGGACTTTTTCTTCCATACCTTCAAACATCAGAGTTGTTGATTTAAGTCCCGAAACGATTCGGGTTCCAACCGCGTCTGGACTTCTGTAATTCAATACCTGTTGGGGCATATAGCCCAAGGAGTAGTTGTTTGAAGTCCAGACGTTGGTGCAATGTCGTAATTCTTGGAAGCTGTGATTTTAACTTATTTCACATCACTTATGCACATTTAAATAGTACAAACCGTAATTGTTATACAGGGTATTTCTAAAATAACTCCGAGGTTCCAACGGAGGTTTTTTTGTTTAACACAGTTCTATATATGCATCTCTGGTGGTACTGCACTTATCAAGTTCTTGCCATGTCTTGCAAGAATATTTGGGATGGGACAGATGCATCAGCAATCCTCTCCCGTGGGTAATTAATACATAGAAATTTTTAACAATACACAATGTTCTTTACAAGTTTGCACGTCTGGGCTAGGTGGTGCTGAGAGCCTAAGAGATATTCAATAATCTCATGAGATGGCTCTGGATCCCAAATTTTACAATTATTAATAACGTACTAGAGCTCAAGGCCGTACAATAGTATAAGACAAATGCAAATTATAGTGACAAAAACTTGATATTGTATCTACTAATTACAAACATAAATAAAAACTGGATAGAAATATTGCTAATTTTGGTATAATTTTTTAAATTTTAAAAATACCAAGTATTTTGTGGTTCCGAGTACACGATTTCCAAGTTTTTTTGATAATTTCTATTTTAACAAATATTAATGGGCTGTAGCATGAATCGATGGAAAAAAATCTTGAGCCTACGAAATATTAATGATTTGATTGCTATCTTACATTCAATTTCGGGTTTGATTAAGCTGTGTGAATTCCATGACAAATTATTTTTAAAATGTCTGTCACAGAATCCATAGATTTATCTTTCCCGATTACAAAAATATCGAAAATATAATAAAGACACTTCTTTTTTGATTTTTTCTGGTCCAAGAGTTTTTACATGTACTACAACTCAATAACTGTTAATCGAAAAAATAAAGTAATTAATATCTTTGAGTGGAAATAAAAGCGAAAATTTTGTAATTGATTTTCATACTCACTGGACCATTCTAATTAATAGTGCCATCTAAAGTGGTGCATGGAAACAGTAATGAAGCCTACACTAATGAGCATAGCAGCCAATGCCGTTGACCCAAAGATAAAAAATCTTAAAAATTAATTATCGTATGAAAATTGTAAAAAAATTGGATTTTTACCATTTAATTGCTCTGAGCAGGAGTAAAAGCTCTTGAAAATGTGCATTCTTTACCATTTTACCACCTACAGACCTATTTTCTAAATTTGTTTTAATAAATAAACTAATACATTTGAAATATTTTCAACAATAAAATAACAGCACCATCCACATATAAAAAACCCAAACAAAAAAAAAATAAATACCATACGCAAATTCTAAATATAATCCAAAACTTTTTACAAAGTTCATTCACTTGCGAAAACTAAAGAAAAAATCTAAAAAAATAATCACAAAACTATATGAAAACTCGACGAAATTTACACGTTTCGCGGAGAAAAAATTTCCACTACCGAACTAGAGTTGGCCCTACGTCGGAGCATGGCCTGCTTTAGCGAAGTCTATGAAATTTTTATTCTCCCGATGATCCAAACCGATCAAACGTTACAAAACAACTGATTCCTTGCCAAGAAACGTTGGCCACTAGCGACCGCCGAGAAACCGAGATCGAAAAGAGAGGCGACGTTGCTGTGTTTTTGGTTTGTCTTCAATCCTTCGGAATTCCAATTCCGACATATTGTTATGATATGAAATGACATCAAAATTTTAAATGTTATCTTTAAAAGGGGAAATTGTTATGGTATAAAAAAAATGGGACAAAATTATGAAAAATGTGGAGTTTTAAACGAATTAAAAAAAAATGGTGATGGTTGTTAGGAAAGTTTTTGTTTTGATGTTGATTATTGGAATGTGAAGTTTGTAAAAAATAAAGTTCAAAATAAAAGGAATTTAAAAAGTTAAAAATCGTATAATTATAATATTATCTCAATTGGCGCCAACAACGTGGGCTCGAAATTGAGTGAACCCAAAAACATGAAGGAAAAACAGGAGTATAGAAGAAAGAAAAGAACAAGTGGAGAAAAGAGTTTAATGGATTTTTTGAATGAGAGATTTGAAGAAATGAAACAAGAAAATAAAGATATGAATAAGAAATTTGATGAAAACCGGAAAGAAGATCACACAAGATTTGAAGAATTTAATCAAATAATATTGGTAGAATTCGAAAAGAAAATAGCCAAGAAATTTGGGGAACAAGATAAAGAAAGGGGGGTGGGTGGCTCAGCGGTAGAGCACTGTACTCATAATCCAAGGGTTGTGGGTTCGAATCACACTAAAGGCAGAAATCTTTTTCTGATTTTTAATTAATTAAAAATTTAGAAATTGATTTTCATATACCAGGTGTGATTCCTCACTCGACCATTCACTGTTGGGTTCTAATTAACAGTGCTGTTCCTAAAGTGGCGCTGGGAAACAGTAACAAAGCCTACACAGAACACGAGGCTAATGGCCATAGTAGTCGATGCCGTTGACACAGAAGTAAAAAAAAAATAAAAAAAAAAAAAAAAGATAAAGAAATTAATAATAGCAAAAGTGAGACGAAACAAATTAGAAGAGATATAATAGAACAGAAGATAACAGTACAGGGTGTCCCAAATTGGTGTGTTTTGCAGGGTATCTCGTAAACTAGAGGAAATAGAAGAAAAGCAGTTAAGATGTTATGACTTCTTTTTTTGTTAAAGTAACGATATCCTAATTAAATCTTTAGTAACTCCCTGCAGTTGGAAGATACAGGGCGATTATTGAAAACTGTCGAAAACTACAAGGTCCTATAACTTCTTAATTAAGAAAAATATAAAAAAACGTTATAAAAACTTTTGATAGATATAATATTAAAGAGTTCAGTGGCGCACAGATTATTTTTTTTAGGGGGCTCACTAAGGAAATATAATGCCAACTTATGTTTTTTTAAATGGGACACCCTGTATATTTTGATGTTTTTCGTTTCCTTTTTTAATTCTCATTCACCTGATATGACATATTATATATCTATTTTCAATGGTTGCAGCTACAGTGCAAATAAACCATTTATGAATGTTATTAGGTGAAACACCCTTAAAAAATTGAACACTCAGTAACGAAATTTAACATTTTATTATAAGGATACTGATGTGTGACAATTTTATTTATCAAAATTATAATTAATAAAAAATAAAACCAGATTAAAAAAATAAAAACAATAAACTTATGAAACAACAAGAAACATTGTAACAACTAAAATCTACCTATAACTAATTTTATTAGAATATAAAAATTACATTAAATGTTCAAAATGCTCTCCGTTTTCATCGGTTAAAAAGTTTTTCGTTTAAATAATCTCCAACTAATTCAGCATTACCAAAAATAAAATGATAAAATAATATTTATAAGACTAACTTCGAGAGTAGGGAAGATTTATTACAAAATATTCATACCGCATTTAGAAAAATAAAGCCAGTGTAAGATCAGTAAGAAAAAGGTGTCAATTATTACTACAACAAAACGGAGGACATTTTGAACATTTAATGTAATTTTCACATTCTAATAAAATTAGTTATAGGTAGATTTTAGTTGTTACAATGTTTCTTGTTGTTTCATAAGTTTATTATTTTTATTTTTTTAATCTGGTTTTATTTTTTATTAATTATAATTTTGATAAATAAAATTGTCACATATTATAATAAAATGTTAAATTTCGTTACTGAGTGTTCAATTTTTTAAGGGTGTTTCACCTGATAACATCCATAAATGGTTTATTTGCACTGTAGCTCCAACCATTGAAAATAGATATATAATATGTCATATCAGGTGATTGAGAATTAAAAAAGGAAACGAAAAACGTCAAAATATACAGGGTGTCCCATTTAAAAAAACCTAAGTTTGCATTATATTTCCTTAGTGAGCCCCCTAAAAATAATAATCTGTGCGCCACTGAACTCTTTAATATTATATCTATCAAAAGTTTTTATAACGTTTTTTTATATTTTTCTTAATTAAGAAGTTATAGTACCTTGTAGTTTTCGACAGTTTTCAATAATCGCCCTGTATCTTCCAACTGCAGGAAGTTACTAAAGATTTAATTAGGATATCGTTACTTTAACAAAAAAAGAAGTCATAACATCTTAACTGCTTTTCTTCTATCTCTTCTAGTTTACGAGATACCCTGCAAAACACACCAATTTGGGACACCCTGTACAACAAACAAAGACAGAACAAACAAAAAAAAAGAAATGAAAAGAATTGAAAGAAATGTAATGAATAATAGTAAAGAGAAACGTATGGAAGAAATTACCCAAGACAATTGGAATATTTCAGAAGAAGAGAATTTAAAAACAAGAAAAGATACAGAACAGAATTTGAAAATAATGAGACAAGATATTAAAAAGAATGGGGAAGAAATTAATAATTTAGAAGAGCATATTAAAGAAGGTTTTAAATTACAGGAAGAAATCATAACTACAGAAACAAATATTACAAAATGGAAAATAGAAGAAATAGAAAAGAAAATGTATCAAGAAAAGGAAGAATACAAAAAACAAATAGAAAGCAATATGGGAAAAAATGCAATTATAATGACAACAAATGGAAGTGAATTAAATAAAAATATAAAAGAAGTGAAGGAAGATCTTAATAAAAAAAATGAAAATAACTATAAAGAATTAGAAAAACAGTTTAAAGATGGATTTGAATTACAAAAAGAAATTTTAAGGAATAAAAACAGGTTAGGTCAAAATTATCACAAATGGAAAATAAAACTAAAGAAAATAACATTTAAGATATTTTTGGAACAATTTTGAAAATTAAAGATAAATTAGCATTCATTTGTTATTTTTTTTAAAAATACCAAATGAATGCAAATTTGGGGGAATTTGTTGTTGATATGAAATGACATCAAAATTTTAAATGTTATCTTTAAAAGGGGAAATTGTTATGGTATAAAAATTATGAAAAATGTGGAGTTTTAAACGAATTAAAAAAAAAATGTGAAACGGACTTAATAAAAAAAAAATGGTGATGGTTGTTAGGAAAGTTTTTGTTAGTTGTTGAATATAGAATTTTGAAGTATGTAAAAAAATGTCAGAGATAAAGTTAAAAATAAAAGGAATTTAAAAAGTTAAAATCGTATAATTACAACATTATAAATAATTACAATATTATCTCAATATATATATATATATATATATATATATATATATATATATATATATATATATATATATATATATATATATATATATATATATATATACCGGTAATCTTACGTACTGGCACCAAAAACTAAATCGACGTATACAAACCCGGAATTGTAGAGATATAAGAGGTTCTACCGGCACCGTATATATGTTTTGACTGTATGTGCTGTCTGGCACCATATATATTATTTCAGAATACACTTTTCAATTTTATCTTGGACATACATATTCGCCTCGAACGCGTAAGGAGGTTGGGGCGTTAGACAAGAATAATGAAAAATCTGAAAAAATATTTTTTAACTAATTAATGCGTATGACAAAATTTTCTATAAAAAAAACCTAAAGTCAAAAAGTTAAAAAACTTTTAATCCTACATATAGCATACAAACAGTATATTTTTATTCGAGCAAATAACCAATAGCCCAGTTGTCAGAGAGTTTGAACTCGTCAAAATGTGATATCGATGAAACTTGGCAAAAATCTTTGCTGCTCTAAAGTGTATGCTAACTTTACAATTTCGAAAATAAAATCGTAAATTTGGTTTTTCCATTATATCTCGAAAAAAAAAATTCGAAAAACTAATAGCACCACGTGAAAGAGCGGAAAATTTTACTAAAAATTATATTATAAGTTATTTTTAAAAAGAATTTGTATTACTATAAAAAATTTTATTTTATATAAATCAATTTCTAAATTATTTTTAACTTTGTTAAAAAAAAATAATTTCTGATTTATATAAACACTATTTTGAAAATAAAAATTGCGTCGAATGAACATTGTAAAAAAAAAAAATATTTTAAAACGAATTTTACTAAACCCAGATAATGTTCATCATTTTAATTATATTTAAATCAAAAGTAAAAGTATAATAATGATAAATCTATAAGGATTTTTTTTTGTTATGCCTCTATATCTTCACTTTTATAAAAAGCAGTGAGAATTTTAGAAATTATAACGTCCGATCAAATTTTCTATAAGAAAACAAAAAAAAAATTAAAAATTAATGGATTCCTGAGAAAGCTTAGAGTCTCCTCTTTAAAATGTTTCCTTTTTTGTTTTTTTGCTTACAATTTACACAAAGATACTTTAGTTTTTCCGAACGTCTCGCCTGAATATTTGAATTCAACGGCTCGGCGCGCGTCGAGTTTTCGAATTTGCTTTCTTATTTTTAATAATTTTTTACAGTAATACAATTTTTTTTAACTAACTTTAACTTTTTAACTTTAAATATAATTTTTAGTACAATATTCCGCTCTTTTGGTGCTATTAGTTTTTCGAAATTTTTATTTTTTTTTCCAGATATAAGAAAAACCAAGTTTTCGATTTTATTTTCGAAATTGTGAAGTTAGCATATACTTTAGAGCAGCAAAGATTTTTTTATCGTTTTCTACACCCATTCAAGTACTTAAATGCCAAGTTTCATCGAGATCACATTTTGTGCGAGCTGTTGGTCAATATCCTTCTCTGGCAATGCATATTTTAATATTTATTCCAATTTTATAATGAGACTTTTAATTAATAAAAAATACTATTAAACGTTCGTAAACTGTTGAATCTGTCTTTTTAATTAATAATTTGTATTAAGTCATTTTAATTTGAAGTCTTGTAATTTTTGCCAAAATGCTCTAGGTTAGAATATACAGTATATCCACAAATGGATCGAAAAGTGGAAAAAAATATTATTTTAGTTTATTTTTTAGAAAAATCTTACTAAAGTCCATAAAATAAGATCAGAATATCAAAATCTTAGAATACCTGTACGGTGTGTTAAAAAGTAAAAATGTATCAATAGAAAACTACCATTACTTATTATTATTCACAAAATGTTTAGGAATTGAAAAAATTGTATGCATCATTTAAAATAAAATATAAATATAAATTTTCAAATTAAAAATTAAATTTCAATTTTTAAAACATAAAAATTAGTCTTATTGACAAACAAGATTGGCAAATCCAAATTTTAGTTCATTTGTAAAAACACAAATGTACTAAGAAATTAATTAAATGAGAAAAATTATCGAAATTATTTATTAATTGACACAAATTGCACAATTGTTAATATTTTAAAATGAACCACATTGTTTAAACAAAATTGCACTATTTAATATATTCTAAGTATAAGTGAACAATTTTTATATTATTTCATTTTGTTATGGCTTTCTTTGCAAAAAAATAAAATTTTAGAGATTCCGTAGATATTGATATAAGTAAAGGTTCCATTTGAGGGTTTTTGATGTAAAAATTTGTAGTTTGGACAACAGCTTACTTATATAAACATTTTGAGTAAAATACTAAATAATCTTAGTAACTTTTTAATATTCTTACACATTTTCTTAATTTTCTACATGTAACTTAAAATTGTGATATACGAATCTTATTTTTTTTGACAAACATGATTTTTTTATAACGAATAACTTTTTCGTAAAATTAAGATTTTTTTAGTGGTTCTTGATAAAAGAGGGGTTTTTAATGCCCAAATGTTATTATCGATATAATTTTTAATTAAAGAGCTTGCACCGCAATCCGTTAAAATACCTACCAAGTTTTTACACGGAATTCACAAAACGCTTCTAAATGGTGCCTGAACGTTCCTTCGTGCGTGGTGCCGCAAAGTTTATATAATATAATAACTTGAAATGTATATCCTTTTGGCACCATATATTATTTCAATTTTATTTTGAAAAGAAGTATTCGCCTCGGAGGTTGAGTCGTTAGACAAAAATTGTTTTTTATTAATTTTCCAATTTTTTAAAAACTTAATTTTACTTTAAAGTGTTTCTAATTTTTTAAAATTATTACCATTTTTTATACATAAATTTATAAATTGCGGATATTTACATAAATTTAATTTTTTTATTACTGTTAGGACAAAAAATTCAAATGATTCAATGGATCTAAATAAGTAAATAATTATAATCAATGGAGTGGCGAACAAAAAACTAAAACTGTTATTAATTAACCAACTAGTTGACATTTAGAATTATTATTTGTTTTTTAATATTACAATATTTTTGATTTGTGAAGTTTTGAATATGTAAAAACTTGAATAATATTTTTCATCATAGTTAAATATTAATAATAAGGATTTAAAACTCTTATTAAAAATGGCAAAAGGTCTTAGATATTATATTTTTTAATAAATATAAAAAAAATAATCCGTTTGGTTGTTATTAAAATAATTGATTATTTATGGATACCGTTATTATAATTTAAAATTAAAATCTAATTTTAATTATCTAAATGTAAAAACGTGAAGTGTAAATGTAAAAATGTAAAGTGTAAAATGTAAGTGTAAATGTAAAAATTACTCTTGAGAAATGAATTGGCGTTCTATCGAAATTTTGTAAAAACACAAACTAAGAAATTGTACATCTGAATCGTTTGATTTTCTTCTCCTTTTTAATAAATTAAGTTTTTACAAACCAATATTAAGACCACGTCAATTAATTCGACATTCATGGCAAACCTTATTTTTTTAAACAAGTATGGAATAAAGAGTATCTCTAGTGATAGAATGAAGTACGTATAAAATACATAAGAGACAAATGTTTCAAAATTTTCTTTCAATCTCAAGAGCGAGAATGTTTCTTTTCTGTTATTATAAGTGGTTTCAGCATAACTACATTCAGTAGTGGCCGTGGAGAAAATTTTTTAGTGATTCTTGATAATTCCCAAATATTATTATTTATATTATTTTTAATAAAATAATTTATGAAAAATTATAATTCTACCTATTAAAGCATGAATCGCAATCCAAAAGCAAGATTTACCTCTTAAGCTTACACCGCAAATATCAAGTTGTTTATTTTTACATCGCATTCACAAAACACGACTAAAAGGTGCTTGAACGTACTTTCGTTCATGGTGCCACAACGCTTCGATCGCGTCCTGGTGCTTGTACGTAGCGTATGCTATAGACGAGTCGGGGTGACCCCTGGAGAGTATACGGATTAACTAAAATCGGGTTTTTACATATAAATGGTCCAAGTGGCACCTTCCTGAAAATTGCTGTGGGGCATCCTGGGGTGCTCAAGATACCAAAAATGACTTAAAACGTTGTGGCACCAAAAATTGGTGCCACAACGTCTATATAAGGTCGTTTTTGGTGCCGGAACGTAGGGTTACATATATATATATATATATATATATATATATATATATATATATATATATATATATATATATATCAGCATCAAAGACAGACATGGACGCCTGATTGAAACTAGAGTAACTACACAACAAATTTACATGAAAATGATATACCAATACCAATGATAAAGGCTTACCACAACAGACGCATCGTATTTCTGCATATTCCGGACAAAAAACTTTCTTGTTTAAGCAAGAAAATTTTCAGTTCATTTAAGCGTTTTGAGAGCTGGTGCCTTAAACTTTTCATGTTCCCCGGGAACACCTGGTGAGATTTAGTAGTGATGGTTAAAAGGGTACTATAGAAATCTATAATCTAAGGGTAAATACAGTGGCGTAGCCAAGGGGGGCCCTGGGGGCCCGGGCACCCCCAAAACTTCTATAAGTTTATAAGAAAATGTGGTAACTACATTTTTAATATAGCTTAAAATAAAAATGATATATAAAAGTTCGTCTTCGATCAGTGGCGTAACCAAGGGGGAGCCCGGGCCCCCCCCGAAACTTCTATAAGTTTATAAGAAAATGTGGTAACCATATAAATCATAATTATTTTACGTTTTTGAGCAAGCGATTAAGTTATATTCAGATGATTTACAAACAATATACACGGTTATTCTACGCAGTGAATGGGATATTTGGACAGTGAAATGCCAAAAAGTAGATTTCTGTCTTCCTCAAAGTGCAGTCGATACTTTAAATGTAGCAGATCCTTGTTTGTTTCCGAACATTCTTACGCTATTCCAAATTTTATCCGTTTTACCCACAGATTTAGAACAATAAGATCGAGTTTGTTGACATTTCGGCTGGGGACAACAACCCGTAACAGTCTAAACGCTGTGTTATTGAATTTATATTATCAGTTTCAATGTTGTCAAAGTTATCATATTTTTTTCCGTCATTACCAAAATCCTAAATCTATTTAAAAATTATCTTGGCAAATGAGATATTTTGTTTCGCTAAAATAATTGTACATCTACGTTAACACTAATTTTCGAAACTAATAACACAACAAATTATATTGCTAGATAAATATTGACAAAGATACTTTACCATGATTTAAGTTTCAACCATTTCTGCGAAAATTTGATAGAAGCGGCAACGAAGCGCTATCAAACATTGTTATTTATGAATGGAACGTAACCATTAGAATGGTACTATTGTATTTGTGTCGGCCATGTTCAGTACATTGGTGTTTGTTTACTAATGTGTTTGTGATATCCTGCTAGATTAAAATTTTCTTTTTCATATTTTTCATATTGATTTATTGGTTTAAATTGATTGAATAGACAAATATGGTTCAACAATGTGTGGTATGCCGCAAACTGGATTATTTAAATCCCGATTTATCATTTCATCGGTAAGTTACTTTTAAGGTTATAAACATAGTTCATGGGCGAAGAATTTAGTATTTTATCGACTCTATAAATTCTTTAATAATGCATAAAGGATTGTTTTAACTTATTGCAACGACTTATAATTATGTAAGTTTCATATATTGTGTTAAAAATTAAATCATATTTTGTTTTTCTGTCAAGATACCTAAGTATTTAAGTAATATTTTTCATTTAAACAGTTATACGAAGACATGACTTTTAGGATTCCTGCAAATGTTGAAAGGAGAAGATTTGAGGCAGTGAAGTTCATACCTACAAATGATTATATTTGTTCTTCATTTCCGTGATAATGACTTTGAATATAAACCAAGTGGAAGGAAATATTTGAAAACATGTAAAACCAATATCGAGGTAATATACCTATGTTTATTTGTTTTTTAATAAATTTAGGCTATAAGATTTAAAAATACTTTTGCGAAGCTTTACTAGAATACAAACATTTTTCACTTAAAATATAAGGTACTTCCAGTAATATTGTTTAAACATTATGGCTTAAATTTATGTAATGTAAAAGGTCAAACCAATCTTTTGAGAATATGTTGAATATTTTAAGCAATCAAAAACATTTCCATAATACCGACTGCTTAAACTTTAGTGATTTCCCATGAATCTTAACTTTTATTGAAAATTTTTGTGTTCTGTAATTGTAGTTTTAACTAATTACTTATTTGATTCGATTTGTATGTCGTTTCACTGTGAATGCCTTCTCGCCTGCTTCGTGGATTATGAATGTATATAATTTTAATGTAGCTAGTGGAGAAAAAATAAAATAAAACGAGGCTTGCCTCACAAAAAAATAGTAGATGTAGAAGTTTGTTACTTCTGCCAATGTTTTCGTTAGCTGATATTTACTAACTAATTTTTTCTGTTATAGGTTCGATAAGATTAAAACAGTTTATATATTTTTCAGGATTTATCTAAACGTAGAAGGTTCCTACTATACCAACATTATTTTTTTTATTTCAGGATGATACAACTAATAATTCATCAGTGTTTAATTTGTAGTTAGTTCCCTATTCCTACCTCAATCCCGAATAGCCTGATAGTCGAACAGCCTGATAAAAACAACATCGACACATTTGCAACGAAATGATGAATTTTCCCTTGATCCTGCATTGACGAACATTAGGTGTTCAGAGCGGACTAGCGAAATAACTGATCCTAAATTTTTTTACGATTAATTTGATTAAATAAATATATTTTCATTAGTATTTTAAATTTCCTATGTAACCGGTAAAATTAAAATCGTTAAAAAAAATAAATATATTGTGTCACATCCCATTCCCCTCTGTAACGGTACGCCCATGCATCGAAGCATAAATTCGTTGCCATGTTCTGGACTTTTATATATCTATCTCACTTCATCCTTGGGCACGGAATATTTGAAACTTATGAATGACTTGTTGGGGATGTGGTTTTACCCGTTACCACTGCCTCTGTAGAATGAACTGAACGAAGTTTCTCAACGATGAAAAGTTCAATCTTATATTAATAATTAGTTGTCTTTTAATCTTATCTTAATAATTAACAAATTGTTGTTAAATAAAATAATGTATTTAAATAGCCTACAAATAAGATTATAATTTTTTTCTCAAAAACTAAGCGAGATACGAATAAAATTGAAGAAGCAAAAAATTTGTGTGTTCAACTGTTTAATCCAAGAAAAGTAACGAGCATACAAAAAACAGTGACGTACAATGATTTGTCCCAATATCAATTAAATTACCTTGTGGAACGTCACTGGAATTAATAATTTAATTCTAATAATATTTAAATTATTGCCGCAAATAAGCGTGCCAAGTTTTATCAAAATCAACCAAATTGTTTTTTGAGCAATTCGTAAAAAACTCTTTTGTTCTAAAATCAAAACAAGTTAGGACCCAGGATTATGGGAATAAAAAAATTTTTTTCCTGAAAAACTGATTCTGAACGTTTGACGGTTTAACCCTGGGTCACCCTGTATATTTACCCCATCCCTGCTGAAAAAAGTATTTATAGTAGGTATTATCTACGAGAAATAGTGGGCCACCTCCGAAAAAAATCCCTGGCTACGCCACTGGGCAAATCGTTATTTTATCATCTTCTTGGAGATTACTAATGCCATGGAAAAACCAAAATGATAACAAGGGGATGGGATTATAAGATGGTTATATACCTAGGATTTGGTAAGAAGATAAGATAGGCAGTTGCAGTTAGTATCTTGATCAGTTCCCAATATTACCTACCCTGTTTGATTAGCCTTCTATATTATCTATTATAGTAAGACTACTACTACTACAGTTGTGTTACGCCCATGGTCCTTTTTTGGAATTTTTATGGTTCAAAAATTTCCACCTTCGTTAGAATTCAATAAAACCTAATTATAAAAAAGAAGAACAAACACCGAAATAACTATAAAAATGGTACCTTTTATTCAATTTAAGCTTTTCGTTCTCATTTTAGTTGTTCAAATAAATGGGATTCTATAAAATCGTTTTTTCATATAACACCAAAATCAGGAAACAGGATGGATATTTTTACGCCGAATCTGGATATTTTTATACAGGAATACAGCTGGGACTGGAGATGTCCAAACAGGAACACAGGATAGGATGGATAATTTTGGAAAAAGCCACCTTCTAAGATTGTTGTTTTTCTTGATTTATTTTTATTTTTCATTAACCTCACTTTTTCTGACAGGTAACAATTTATTCTTTTAAATCGCGTTGCTTTGAGTTTTTCTTTTGTTTTTATGATACGGAGCGACGTGAACTCTTCAAAAGATTTTGGTAAAAAACCTCGCTTTGACACGCGAAATGGTTTTTATAAAGTACAAAGTCATAGCTTGCTAGATGAAAATTTGACATTTCTTAACCTAAATTTTTACAAAATTAAAAAAATTATTGATTTTATTGCAAATTTTGACTAATAACATCTTATTCTAGATATTAAAAGAAAAGATATACTTTTTATATAATTTCGAATTATATTAACTTTGTACAAAGACTTTTTGTTCGTCTATATTTCTTAAATTTTAGAAATCCTAAACTCTTTTTCATTTAATTTACCATCGTTTCGTTTAACTTAAACTAAACTAATTATGTCGAATTATTATTAGATTGAATTTTAAGGTTAACTTTTGATTTTGTTTCTTTTCTAGGATTTGATATAATAACGTTCTTAGTGTTATTATATTAGCAGATTTATCTGTGATCATTCTATTATGGATTTTTCTATTCAGTTCTACGTTAAAATGCCAGTAAATACTTTAAATCTGTTAATCTAAATTTCTTATGTGATTACAATATTAACTTTTATAAGTAATATTTTCTTCCTGTCTAAGTTATTAGTTATACGTTTAAAAAAAGGCTTTATATTCAATACCATTACAATATACATTTAGAATCAAGCGGCCAAAACGTATAGGTATTAGTGACAAAAACAAAAACTAAAATGTAGAAAATACATGTATACTGGATGCAATCTAAATACTTTATTAGTGATGCAAGAGGATCCGTATAAACAATAAACCATAGTAAAACACGTAAGTCTTGTTCAATGTGATAGCAATATTAGATACTGTACTGTAAAGTATTCAAATAATTTATTATCACAATTATATGTTCAAAGGTATCCTGATTGGCCAACATGTAAGATGGAATGATCATGTTAATTACCTTAATAAACGTCTTCGAAACCTAATCCATAAATTTTATAGTGTTAGAGATATTCTATCTAGGAAAAATTTAATTATGCTTTATAATTCACTAGCAGAATCAATATTAAGATATTGCATAACGGTTTGGGGGGGGGAACATTCACAACTACACTATAGGCCCCGCAAGCTACAGAAAATTCTCTTTTAAAAATCATATTTCGTAAAGACAAATTTTTTTCAACGCAATTATTGTATAAAGAAATAAATGTATTAAAAGTAAGACAAATATACACCTATCAATGCCTTTTGAGGATGTATCTCAAACAAGCAAATTTCCCAAGAAAAACCTCAAACACAAATCAGTAAGTCAAAGAACCTTTTTTTTATTTTGGACCTAAGCTGTTTAATTTAGTTCCCTCACATTTAAAAGAAATAAAAAAATACGCTTATTTTAAAAATTAAAAGTTTTTTCAAATTCTCTGATATTTGAAATATTTTCTATACTAGTTTGCTCTGTACCATTTTAACTATGTCCAGTTTACACCCCATTTGTCTGAATCTGCCTACCTTTAGCCAATAATATATTCATTTTATATTAACTTAATCTTATATTTATATTTATATTTTAACATTTATCTCAACTAATAATCCTTTAAGTTCGCTTCTTTAATGAGGAGCAAAACAGGCACTAGTCTCTAGACCACTCCTCAACTAAAGATGCTAACCAAAGTAATAATAATGTAAATTTACAATCGTTGTATGGGTGATACATAAATAAATTTGATTTGATCCTGGATGGAGAATACATTCTCTTTATAGCGTTTTACATAAGACTATGTACCCAATTTAAAATTTCGGTATTTCTAGGAAACTTTTGGTTGGAAATCTGGCAATGTGGCGACAAGTCAGTCGGACAAGAAATGCAAGAAACGGTCTACTCGGCAGAGTTGTTTCATTTCATTGCTCTTTTGTTATTGTCAGCTGTGTTTCGATATCGCACATTCCAATTCAAGGAGATAGGTTCACAAAAGTCTACGTTAGACCCAATGAACTGTTTGGAATGGAAAAATTATTATCTGAAATTGTATCCGGTTCCATATAGAACGTGGATTTATGACGAACAAAAATATCAATAGAAACTTAAAATGAACGAATATAATTTGAGTAAAAAGTCTTCACTTTATAGCCACAGTAACACCAATTAAATTTATTGGATTTGCTATATGTACACTGAATTTAATTTCAGTGAAATTAAAGTAGAAACGTATCCATCCAATCGAATTTAGTTTTTTTCTTTGATCGAGTTTTCCTATACGTATTGAGCAAATAATCTATTTTAATGGCAATATCTTAATTGCATCCAAAGATGTTAGTTAGAATTATTAATCTATCGTTTTCTGGATTAATTTGAAGCCAGAAGCGTAAAGTAAAGGTTACCATCTTCAGTGTCAATGAAAGATAAACAAGATAAACCTTCCCCAAATTGTTCATAATCCAGAGGCTCCTCTCGGCAAGAGGATACGCAATCATCTGCACCGGCTACGTATGGTGTCAACGTAAATCAACCTTCTGCCTCATATTCAACATGATATATGCGACTTTATTCACATGGTCAAAGGATGCAATTCGGAAGATAAAAAATTCGAATACAGTGATTTTAAGAGCTAATAAAAACGTTTTTATTCAACAATTCAAAGAGTGAGGTTTAACCAAAGTTACTTTTACACCGTACCCTTATTAAATTACAAAAAATATACGAGCATCATTACATATAAGGTATAAATTGAAAATAGACAAAAAAACATAATAGTTTGAATATTTTAGACGAATAATAAGACGCTTTAAGCAAAATTAAAATGGGAAAATATCTAGAATAGTCAGGTATAACTTCCAGTTATAACGAACGTAGGATAACAATGTTACTCTGAGACCCGAGCTTATGGACCTAAACTGCCTTCCCATACTCCAGAACATCTAACCTGACATCCCAAAATTTAAAAAAGACCTAGAAGAAGCCTCTAACCGGAGAATTTTGACTCCTAACCTTTACCTTGGGTCTCTAGGACTACCAAAAGGAAGCTTCAACCCCCAAAAAGTGGGGAATTTAGGGAATTGGTGATTTTTTATACCTTTAATTTGAAGATGCGTTGGGGTTTTTATGATTTTACGCGGGGCGTTTGATCATTTTTCGCGATTTTTAGTGGCTTCTTTTAGGTCCTTTTTTTAGGATCATTTTTTGGGGGTTGTAGCTTCTTCTTGTTGGTCCTAGAGACCCAAAGTAAAGGTTAAGAGGCAAATTCTCCGGTTAGAGGCTTCTTCTAGGTCTTTTTTATATTTTGGGATGTCAGATTAGATGTTCTGGAGTATGGGAAGGCAGTTTAGGTCCATCAGCTCGGGTCCCAGAGTGACAATGTTATCTTACTAACTAAAGTTGATATTAACTTCCTTATTTTAATTGGAACCCCCATATACCAGATGATATATCTGAATTATACAGTTTTTGATATATTAAGTTTTTTAGAAAACGAGTAAGGAATTTAATTTATCAGATTCGACATCCTAAGACCGGTTTCTGCCTTTCGACTACGTCAGTTAGGCTTTTCGAATCCAATAAATAATGTGCTGCCATCTATGATTAGAAGAGAGTATTGACAATTACTAAAAGCAAAAAATTCCCGGTGTATTGGGGTTGCATACACAATTTGCATTGTGTGTTGCAAAGCTTTTATTTGACTGATTCTAGTCAAAATGTCACTCTCTTCTTTCGTATCCCTTTCAGAGATTAATACAAAGTTAGAAAACGAGTAAGGAATTTAAAAGCCTAACTGACGAAGCCGAAAGGCAGAAACCGGTCTTAGGATGTCGAATCTGATAAATTAAATTCCTTACTCGTTTTCTAACTTTGTATTAATCTCTGAAAGGGATACGAAAGACGAGAGTGACATTTTGACTAGAATCAGTCAAATAAAAGCTTTGCAACACACAATGCAAATTGTGTATGCAACCCCAATACACCGGGAATTTTTTGCTTTTAGTAATTGTCAATACTCTCTTCTAATCATAGATGGCAGCACATCTAAAAATTTTATCTTATAGCGGATATAGCTATTGACTTGTACGAGTTTGGAATTTTATATATTGGATTCGAAAAGCCTAACTGACGAAGCCGAAAGGCAGAAACCGGTGTTAGGATGTAGAATCTGATAAATTAAATTCCTTACTCGTTTTCTAACTTTGTATTAATCTCTGAAAGGGATACGAAAGAAGAGAGTGACATTTTGACTAGAATCAGTCAAATAAAAGCTTTGCAACACACAATGCAAATTGTGTATGCAACCCCAATACACCGGGAATTTTTTGCTTTTAGTAATTGTCAATACTCTCTTCTAATCATAGATGGCAGCACATTAAGTTTTTTGTTGTTCCAAGTTTGAGGCAAAATTTTAAACACCCTCTATATTAAATCAAATCATATCTCATGCCGATAAAATACAGTCATGTTTTCTTAATAACGCGAAATAATGAACTTTGAAAAATTTTCTTTTTTTAGTGACTAGTGACTAGCTATTTTTTGTGAATATCTAAACACGATATAATTCAGGTAGGTCTGGTATGTAAAATAATACCAACATTTGTTGTAGAATTTAAAAATGTAAGAATATACATGATGTTTGTTTCAAAATAAGGAACATTTTAATTCACGAATTTATTTTTTTTTCATCTATCAACCTACTTACACCTACATATATTAGACGAGTTACCGCTGCTTGGACGGAAAAAAAAATGGAAAAAAAACAAGTGAACAGGTTTTGATTGCGCCAGGATGATTGACAGCTGGCGCCACGAAAACAAGTGGTTACTTAGATGTTTTGATACGTACACGCTCATTAAATAACTTATAGTTTGTTTTCAAACACGTAATGTCGTGAACTGACGAAGAGGTCAAAATTTTTAGATTCCGATAGTTATTTGGGTTTTAAGGAGCTTATCGCAGTGATATTGTGTTGGATACAACGCTGCTATTATACAGTGTGTACATAAATTAACGTATGCATTTATCATTTCCATTTACAATGAAATACTACGAAACAATTGCATACACTGTTGTATAGTATATTATAAATTCTCCTTATAATAAGCGAAAACGAGAAAAAGTAATTTAAAAAAAAAATTTCTACTAGCGAGCGGAAAAGTCCACTTTTCCGCACTCATTTTAGTGTTGAAAGAGTAAAACTATTTTCCGCACTAGTAAATTTTTGGGGAGTATACTGACATTTAAATATTTAAAATATATATTTGTATGGTTGTAGTTTACAAAATGACTGAAAAATTAAGAAACTTATTAGAATTCTGCTATAATTTTTAATAAAAAGAAACGTACGTTTCAATAATTTTGTAATGGCCCTGGTATAAGCCTCATCAAATGAATGTCAAATAATAATAAACATCTGACATTATTTATTTGTCACTTTGAATCACCGTAGCAACAAAGAAAAAATAAACCTGTCAGTCAAAACACTACCTTGTCAAAACCAATTTTACCGTCGCATCTTTTTCTAGAAGATAATTTTTCATGGATTCTTCAGACGAAGATTTGCCAGAGTCAGTTTTGGAAGCGGCTAGAACTGCAAACTTTGGTCTACTACCATCAAAATCCTGTTATAAGTATGAAAAGAAATATATTTTGTTTGAAAACTGGTGTCAGAATAAGGGAATTAAAACTTTTAAAGAAGACGTTTTTTTGGCTTATTTCGCTGAAATTTCCAAAACATGCAAGCCAAACACTCTTTGGTCCAGATACTCAATGTTGAAAAGTGTAATTAAACTCAAAAAAGACGTCGATTTAAGCAAGTTTTTCAAGGTCACGGCATATATAAAAAAACAAAACATTGGATTTAGACCCAAAAAGGCAAAAATTTTCTCAAAAGAAGAAATTTTTAAGTTTATAAATGAAGCGCCTGACAAAATTTATCTTCATATAAAAGTCGCTACGATTTTTGGTTTGGCGGGCGCATGTAGGCGAGAAGAATTAACAAAGATGTCTTTAGATCATATTGATGACAAAGGAAATATTTTATTGATAAATATCCCAGACACAAAAAACCACTCTTTCAGAAGCTTTGCGATTTCTGAGGAAGCTGAAAATGGAAAATTGCTAAATTTTTCGTAAAATATAAGAAAGGAACTTGCACTGTACAATGTATCGGAAAAATGCCATCAGAGATTGCAAGTTATCTGAAGCTTCCAAATCCTGAATTATATACGGGCCACAGTTTCCGACGTTCCGCCGCCACAATGCTTGCAGATTCCGGAGAAGGAATAACAAATATTAAACGCCTCGGAGGTTGCAAATCTTCTAGCGTCGCAGAAGGTTACGTAGAAAACTCACCAAGTTTCCAAAAGAGCCTATCGAATAAAATATTAAAGCTGATTTAGACGTATCCAGTAGCTGTCGACAGCCTCACTGTCACTCTTGCTAGGACACGCCCACCGCTTTACATGAGTCCAGTTTGTCGCGAATGGGCGCTTTCACATTAGGCAGCACGACAACGACACGACAACGGCAACGATGCCGGTGGGGTTGAATTTACATTGAAATAAATGGAGTGCTTTCATATTAGACGACATGCCGTGCTGGTATCGTCCCCGGCAGCCGTCTTCCCACTCGTGTCGTCCCGATTTTTGAAACAAGATGTTTAGTAAAACAATAAATAAATAAAACTGATTAGTTCAATTCAGTGTTTTAACACGGCTTTTAAGTTTGATAGTTACCTTAATTGAACTGCTTGAAAAAAATTGCTGTATTGAAAAATAATATGAAAATAATAATAATAGAACATCAACTAATAGGCCCGCCCCCATTTCCTTAATCTAATTTTGTTTTAGTTTTTTTGCCTTAAGTTCTTTTATGTAGTTGTCTATTCTTGTGTTTTCCTAAATTTTCTTAAAAATATAAATAAATTCGTTCATTTTTAATGTTCTATTTTCTTTTCTTTAAATTTAAAAAAATCAAACTATATTTTTTTTCTTTAGAAATGAACTTCTGAGAATTCTAAAAAATCACAATAGCGACGAATCATTAAAGAAATATTATACAGGGCGATGTTTTAGCTTGTTCCTTTTGGAAGCCGATTCTCGAAATTGACTAAAACGGTTGTATTATTAAAAATATAGCACGAGCTGTGGTGGAACTAGTAATTAAAAATTAAATTTTTGTACAAAAAAATAAGAAATTGGGTAATCGTGAGGGCAAAAAATTGTCTATTTCTGTACTTTGTAAAATCATTATTAGAGTTTTCAAAAACTATATACAGGGTGAAATGTTTTATATGAACAAAACGAACTAATTTTTTAATACCGGACCTGATTTTTTCTACCCTCGGTTAATTAGATGGTAGTAGTTTTGCCAAAATATGAGACAAATCAAACTAATCGTTCAAAGGTAATGACCAAAAAATATTTCAGTCAAAATTCACAACCCTCATATATTATTAAACAATGGGAGCAGACACTTTTTAATGGTCATTTGATATTCCCCATAGGGGCTTCAATACGGTTCCTCATAACTCACCCAGTATATCAGGAAGAGAGTTCTAAATTTTTAGTGCAGATGTATATACGTATTGATAGATTTCTTGACAACATTTTTCTCTTAATATTTTTTTTTTATTATTTTCATATAATTTTTCAACAGAGGGATTTTTCAAACCAGTTCAATTAAGGTAACAACATCAAACTTAAACGCCATTTTAAAACACATGAAGGAACTGAATTGAACTAATCAGTTTTATTTAGTTATTGTTTTTACTAATTATTTTCAAAAATCGGGACGACACCAGTGGCCAGAATGCTCCTTGCCGGGGTGCCGTCTGCCGGGATGACAGTTTTTATTGGTAGGTACTTAGTAGGTACTTAACAACGTCGTAAAGCAATTTCGGACCAATAAAACTTATAATAGATTTTTAATAACTTTTATTGGGGTTTATTCTGCTATTTTGAATTACGTGATAATCGAATATTTAGAAAAATGTTTATATTTAGGTAATACATCTCACCCTCGTTTTAATCATTCTGTATGATTAATACAGGTAGACGCAAATCTCATACAGCGAAATCTGATTAGTTTAATTCAGTTCCTTCGTGTTCTAAGATGGCGTTTGAGTTCGATATTGTTACATTAATTGAGCTAGTTGAAAAAAATACATGTATTTGGGATAAAAGTAATGAAAACAATAAAAATAAAATATTAAGAGAAAAGTGTTGCCAAGAAATGCATGAATATTTGATTAATGAATTTGATCAACTGTCAGTTGCAGAAAAGAAAAAAAGAGGTTATTATTTGTAATTTGCCCAGTTGCCAGAGCCAAAGGACCTCGGGGTCCTTTAGACCAAAAGTTTAACCAATTACCTGAATCTATAAAAAAATGTACCATTCTTAATAATTTTAAAATGTTACTTAAAGAACATATCAAAAACTTATAATTTATGTTGTTGTCTAAATTTTAGAATGTTTTTGTTTAAAATTCTTTTTTAATTTTAGTTTGTTTAATGTTAGTTTGTTAAATTTAAATTAATCGACCTTCGACTTGTAGTATCATTTTTCTTTATACCATCGTGTAAGCTGCTCAATATATAATCAAATGTATTTTTGGTCATCCGAAAGTAATTAAAAAATTTAATTTCGTTGCTACACAATTTTTCAAATAGAGTATAATAACTACATCAAAACTGCCTAAGTTTTTGCCTTCTACGTCGTCGAATATGCAGTAAATATATTTTATTATAATCCGCCATGCTATACTACGATCAACAAAGTGAAATAAAAATCATTGTTGGTGTCGTGTCGTCGTCGTGTCGGATGTCGTGTCGTCAAGTGTGAAAACGCTCATGTCGTGTCGGTGTCGTGTCGTCGTCGTGTCGTTGTCGTGTCGCCAAATGTGAAAGCAGCCTTTGTCGTGAATGTGTGCTTCTGATCAGGTGCGTACGAAAATGAATGTGGGGCTCTTTAAAAGGAAATCTATTAAGATAATGTCCGCGCTCTTATTACAGGAGCTTACACAAAAAAGGTTAAGGGTCAGAAAATGGATCAACGATAGAAATATAACGGAAGGTTTTGCTTTACAGCAACAACTAAAACTAGAAGTTCCCTCTGAGTACAGGTTGGCGTTACGACGTACGTCAGAAAATTTGCTGTTTGTTTTTATACGGATTACAACGCAGATTCCATAAACATTCGTGTTCTCTATAAAGTTGAACCAAGTTCAACGTTTCTAATTCGCTTCATTTTCGGGTCATTTTTTAAACGCCGCCACTGTTCACTCTATAAAGATGCGCCATGGACTGATTCGGGTGTTTGAGGGGACGCGGGTGAGGACTACTGTCGTCAAAAATAGACGGACTTTCTATTCGAGACAGCGCTGACGGACAGCGCTGTACTGTCACAAAAAAGTGTTTACATGGAGCCAACTACTCGACAGCGCTGACGGACAGTGAGACTGTCGACAGCTACTGGATACGTCTAAATCAGCTATTAAACTTCAGTGACGCTGTCGCTGGCCCTTCCACTATTCAGCAGCTGTCGCCAGTAAAGCCTTCCAAAATGACCTCTTCCAGCCAAGTTCCCACCGCCACGGTTACAACAATTAGTGCTGACAAAGCAGTGGAAAACCGAAATCTGACTTCCTTCATTGGAAAACATTTTAGCCTCTGCAATTAATTGCAAATTGCACGTTCAATATTAATATTAAGAATAATTAATTTGTTGATATGTATTTAATAATAAATGTTTCTTTATGTTAACTTTTGGGTTTTTTTCGCACGCTAGTAGAAAAAATAGTGTACCTAACACGTGCGTAAAGTGACTTTTCCGCACTTGTTAGGTAAACTACTATTTTAGAAACTTATAAATTTTTAAGGCATTACTGATAACAGTTTCCGATTAAATGAATAAGCCTACAACTGCATCTAAAAGAGCTGTTTGAAGAGCAGTTTGTCCAATTAGATGAGCTATATCTGGGGAATCAAAAAAATTCAATTAACTTTTTAAACGCCAAAAATTAGAACATTTTAAATTATGGAGTAGATTCGCCACCACTTATATGTAAAAACGATCATGAACTATAAAAATAACCACATTTTATGCTGTAGTCTTAAGAGGGGCATCGCGACAGGTATGCCAAACTACAAACACCAAAAATCCCCATTTTTATCTTTATCTTTTATCACTGTCTTTCTGCAATAATGAAGAGAGATAGATATCTTAAGACTTCAGTGAATCTCCTGTATCCTAGGTGGCGCTGCTAGTATTAAAATATAATATATTATTTGGGATATCTAAGGAATCTGAGAGAATAAATTTTCTTTATTTTCACGAGTGGTCTTGTCGCAGAGAGCGCTAATAATCCATTTGTCATGAGTTCGATACCTGCTTCAGCCTCGACAGAAATTTTATTTTTTATTTTTAGGAAATTTCATTTTTTTTGTTTACTATTTTTTTTCTAGCATTAAAATACAGTTTATATTTTATTAATTTAATTAATTTTCAATTATTTTCGTATAAATCCGTTTATTTTAATATGAATAGCGCTGCCACGCGACTAATCTCATTAAATACATCAGATAGGAATGGAGCTCGGAAAATAATATTTCTAACATAAAAAAAATATTTAAACATCAATGGATTCATACGAAAATTGAGAATTATATAAATGTATAATCTTTAAGGTGAAGCAAGAATTTTTTTAAAAAATGAATTAATAAATAATTGGCGGCCCCAAACGCAAAATGTTTTTATCAATATCTATTTGTTTAAACAATTGCAGAATACATGAGTTATCGACACAAAAAACTGCGTTCTATGAACAAAATGCAACATTGTAACCACAATAAATTATCTGCAAGTCCTTTTATAAAAAAAAATTGTTAATGTTGGAGCATTAATTTGTATATAACAATTGAACGGTTACAGATAAAAAATCGCTGCAAGTCTTAAACCATGGGTTATGATAAATTGTTCCTGTTTCATCCCTTGAAATTTTTTTTGTCCGTGTCACCATTTTCGTTAAAAAGTCCAAAAAATAGGGTTGAAAAATTAAAATGCTCACAAACGATCGCTTTTAATAATGAAGACGGCTATTTATAAATTTTTTAATGTCACCATTGTATTCAGTGTGATTTTTCATATAAGAATAATATACAACAATAAACCTACTTTAAAATTTTACCCAAAAAACCAGTGACACGTATTTAGTATCCATACTAAACTTTATACTTTATTTATTTACCGCAGCATCAGAACAGTGTCGAAAATACCTACCTAGATATTTCTTTATTATCAATATACGATATGAATTTATATGAAAAGCGTTTTTATATTACATTCCAAAATATTTTAAATGGAAAATATAATATGTACATTTATTTTAAAAAAGCTTTTTAGTCATTGATAATTTAGAGGTTGCGGGCATTACGGCAACATTGGTGTGTTGTAATTGTGACCCTTAGTAAGTACATTCAAATAGAATACTTGCATTTATTAATCATAAATTTATTTCAGATTCTTAGTTCTAATATACTTGCATGTATTAATCGTAAACTCATTTCTTTAATGTTAACTTTATTGTAAATCATTAAATATTATAAAATCATTTTGTAAGAAAATAAATTGAATAATTAATAATTATTTCTTTATTTAAAAGTACCTAATTACAGTTATTCACTAAAACAAAAACAAAACAATACACTATGAAAAAACTGCATTGCTTTTTAGCAATGGACAAAAGACATAATATCAAATAAAATGTGTAACAAACCTACATCAAGAGTCCCATGGACGGGTTAATATGTGAGACATACTGTAAATATTAATTTCTGCAAATGTCTGTGATTCCCAACTATGCAGACACTATTTTGAATGCACGAATAAAAATCACAAAAAACTGTTATAGTTGAATTGCACATTCTCCATATCACTAATTTTTAACACTGACGACTTCCTTCGAATATGCATAAAAATTGAAGATTTTTTGAACAGCCTCTCGAGAATGGAATTTTTGTTCGTGGAAATATTTTTACCCGTTATAGTTTACACCTTGGAATAGGACATCTCCATTTTTCAACAAATTTTAAAGAATAATAAACATATTAATCATTTAGTGGAAGGTGTGCTTTTGACAATTTGTGATCACCAATTTTAAAGTGAAACATGCCCTACATGAGGTATACGGCATTAATTGAAATACTTTAAACTGAAGAACTGGTTTTAGTTAATACTAATTTACTCATCAAAAAAAAAATTGCAAAACACACGAATAAATAATAAATTAGCCAACATAACCTAAAATGTCAGTTCTAAACATCTAAACTTTCTTTATTCGTATTCGTAAAACTGGTTGCATACATCGTTCAAAATAAAACCAAAAAGCGCTACTGTCTCAAAGTGTGAGGCGGAAAACGCCTGAACTATGGAAAGACAAAATCTTACTGGGATATAGGCAACTTACATAAATTTTTTTTTTCTGGAGAGTTAATCTCAAAAATTATAAAGTTTTGAGAATTGGTATTCTCGGAAATTAATTCTGTATCCTTCATTTAGGACATCTCCTTTTTACGTTAAAATTGGTGATCACAAATTGTCAAAACTGTCAAAAACACACCTCCACTAAATGGCTGATATCTTTTTTATTAATCCTTAAAATTGACTCAAAAAAGGAGATGTCCTATTCCAAGGTATAAGCTACAACGGGTATAAATATTTCCACAAACAAAAATTCCGTTCTCGAGATTAACTCTCCAAAAAATCGTCAAATTTTTATGCATATTCAGTATTGCCAACTGAAAACGAGGTCGGCAGTGGCAAGGCCCCTCTTAATATATTAACCACTAGCCATGAGTATTCAGTTCTATTGTTACATCAATTTCTAAACCTAAAAATTATTTCCAACCTGGCCTCCCATAATAGTCCATAAAACACTTCGATTTAAATAAATTCTTTCATTACCTTAAGCATGATCTAAAATAATATCCAAAATAGGCTGATCTTTGGTGAGATTATTAGGTTTATATAACTTTAAGTTTGATGTATCTAACATGATTCAATATATTTTATGTACGATTGACCAATAAAACGCTGTTTATAGAACAGTTTTGCGTCAATAAAGTAATTGCCAACGTCACTGACAAGTTGCAAGACAATTCATTTGACATGTTTAAAAAATAAACATCTACTTGTCATCGCAACTGCTGTCAGCCAAAATCGTATCAAATTTTAATTTTTTCAATTTATTATTATTTTTTAATTGCAATCGAACATAAAATCATGTATATAACGCGTACATAAACAGGCTTTATGGACTCATCATTTTATAGCCTCTCTCGCAAGTTCGCTCGGCTATAAAATTATTCGTTCAATAAAGCCCTTGTTTATGTACTTGTAATATAAATAGCTATTATTGATTCATGAGATTGTGTTCCGTATGTGTTTTTTGTTTTACACTCCTTTAATACAATTTCAGTGCCTGACTTTAAAGAAAAATAAAAATTAATTACTTTAAAAAACACTCTAACCCAGAAAATAACTTATCCCTGGTATTTTCACTGAGGAAGCTCAACATCAAATTAATTTTAAGGGCTTCACTTTTATTTTAACTTTTGGTTACTAGTGGTAATTGCCTAATTAAAAGTTAATTTAATTATCTTAGAAGCGGACGTACAACATCAAACGCTTAGGAACAAGCGGAAAGATGTAGCGTTAAAAAGTAGAAATAAGCTTAATGTTATTTACTTTTATTAGAGCAGCAGTTTCCAAAGCGTGGGTATCAAGGGAGAAGTTCCAAAAGAAAAGAAAATGATTAAAAAACGATTAATTTATCAAAATTTTTATTTTCTCGAGACTAAGTTGAAACACATTATCGTCGACCACTCAACCAAAACACAATTATAACACACTCCACGCGCGTTTCGCCAACTATGTTGGCATCATCAGGAGTTGATGATAGATGATAGTCCAAAGGTTCCAATTTCTCAATTTAATCAAACTCGAGACGAAACGAAAAAACGAAAAAATCGTAGGCACATGACAATTAGCTTTTAATTATTTCTGATTAGGAACAGTAATAACATCAGTTTCAAACATCGTTTTGCGATACTTTGCCAATTATTGCTTAATTTGGGAAGTCCGAAGATGTCAATTAACTGTATTGAGTTAATAGGTCTTTCAACTGTCAAATTTAACAATATGATACCACTCTATTAAAACGAGAATATTATTATTTTCATTGGTTCTTCTAACTTAACAACTGAAAGTCAAGGTGAAAGAACTCCGTTGTTCCACAATGCACAAACCGGAATTTGTAATTCTACCTTTCATACATATATATAAATAAAAATCAATTTTCCAATGTATCTAAGCGCATCACTTCAGAACGGCTGTTTTGTTGCTTGTTGCATGCGTTTGTGATTGTCAACACAAGGTTTGTATAAAAGAAAATGTTTGAAAAATTGTACCGAAAAGTGAAAAGTTTGGGTTAAAAAAAATATCCATATAAAAATGTATTTGATTGAGCGAGACAGAATACTGTAGGAAGATCTTCAAAAGTATTGATAGAATTGACATATTGACGTTTAGTTGTACTAGTTTCTTACATTGTTTTATCTTGTTACATCCGAAAAAAAATGAATTTGTTGTTTTAGTTTTTTCGTGAAAAAAGTAGTAAAAAGTTCAATCTTGGTGTTGAGGGCTCTGGAATAAGCCCTATGTTGTGCCAGTTTCCCAGGACTGCCAACAATGTGTTACCGCCTTTTTAAACTGCATCGTATTTCGAATTTCGTGGACTGTATTTTTAGATTGAAGAAATGTGCTGTAGTAGGGTTTCCTTCTCAACTTCATCCAATAAAAACAATGGACACTTTTATTTAACCATTTATTAGACTTGTTAAATAAAAAAATGAACAAAAACAACAACGTAACAAAGATTACATTAAACTAGTAATCGTGAACAAAGTATTATAGTTAATTTAAAGAAATGACCACATCATTCAGAAAATATTAATTTGCTGTACTACGAAGCATTATGAAAAATGAATTTATTGACGAGGTTTTCTGTAACCCCGGAGTATGCGCTCATGATGAGGGCTCGATGCAAAACTGATTTTAAATTGAATTGGACTGCTTGATACGCAGCTAAGTCCCACTAACTTGCCGTACTAAGAGGCATTATGAAAAATGAATTTATTGACGAGGTTTTCTGTAACCCCGGAGTATGCGCTCATGATGAGGGCTCGATGCAAAACTGATTTTAAATTGAATTGGACTGCTTGATACGCAGCTAAGTCCCACTAACTTGCCGTACTAAGAGGCATTATGAAAAATGAATTTATTGACGAGGTTTTCTGTAACCCCGGAGTATGCGCTCATGATGAGGGCTCGATGCAAAACTGATTTTAAATTGAATTGGACTGCTTGATACGCAGCTAAGTCCCACTAACTTGCCGTACTAAGAGGCATTATGAAAAATGAATTTATTGACGAGGTTTTCTGTAACCCCGGAGTATGCGCTCATGATGAGGGCTCGATGCAAAACTGATTTTAAATTGAATTGGACTGCTTGATACGCAGCTAAGTCCCACTAACTTGCCGTACTAAGAGGCATTATGAAAAATGAATTTATTGACGAGGTTTTCTGTAACCCCGGAGTATGCGCTCATGATGAGGGCTCGATGCAAAACTGATTTTAAATTGAATTGGACTGCTTGATACGCAGCTAAGTCCCACTAACTTGCCGTACTAAGAGGCATTATGAAAAATGAATTTATTGACGAGGTTTTCTGTAACCCCGGAGTATGCGCTCATGATGAGGGCTCGATGCAAAACTGATTTTAAATTGAATTGGACTGCTTGATACGCAGCTAAGTCCCACTAACTTGCCGTACTAAGAGGCATTATGAAAAATGAATTTATTGACGAGGTTTTCTGTAACCCCGGAGTATGCGCTCATGATGAGGGCTCGATGCAAAACTGATTTTAAATTGAATTGGACTGCTTGATACGCAGCTAAGTCCCACTAACTTGCCGTACTAAGAGGCATTATGAAAAATGAATTTATTGACGAGGTTTTCTGTAACCCCGGAGTATGTGCTCATAATGAGGGCTCGATACAAACTGATTTTAAAATCGGCGAAGTTCATCGGTTTCAGATATATCCCTTCCCCGGCTGGCAACCGTTCTCGAAAGATTCTTTACCGTGAACCGCGTAAACAAGTGTAAGATTTTTTCTATTGTCTAGACGCGACGGTTAAATTTACGACTTGATCCCATCATTAAAATAGAGCAAAAAATTCTCTTTGATGAACCCGCTTCCTGGTTTGATGCCGCTCGCCAACGTATTTTGGTGCGACGTTGCCGGTTGTACGAATAAACGAATATGAGTTTACATGTTTAATTATCTGAAAATTAAACACTTGGTTTATTTCATTGTTAATAAAAATCTGAAAATCATTAGGGAAATCTTTGTTGTCTAGATAACCATTATATTTTCTTATCGGAGTGATTTTAGTGACTGGCATTGTTGATTTTAAAGAAACTGAATATCTGTACTCTCTGGTGTAGCACGATCCATTAACTCTCAAATCTCGATATATACAGGGTGGGCCACGCTCAACGGGACGGAGCTTACTGGGAAAACGAAAAATGTTATGAAAAAGTTATTTGGCAGGAGTACGTAGGTTAGTGACGACTACATTTCTAAATTAGTTAGACATATACAGGGTGTTCCAAAAAAGCGTGATATATCAAAGTTATGTTTTTTTTAATGGAACACCCTGTATTTTATTTTATTTTTGAAGTATATTGAACAAAATAATGTCACTTTGTTAAGGGCTCCCTATACCCATTCTTGATAGTTTTCGATTTAAATGACTATTTTTGCGAAATTAATATGGTTTAAATACATTCATTACACTTCGTTCCATAAAAATTAACTAACGCATTTTTGTTTATTAATTGCCAATTAGGAAGGCCATCGATACGAATTATTGTAATGTAAAGTTTATTTACAGGGTGTTGTTAATTGAGAGTTTCATGACAATACAATATTTTATACGATTACTGCGTTATTCTAAATGGGACACCCTGTATTTTGTTATTGTAATAAAAGGGTAAAACAATTCCCTTTCAAATTACTACAACGTTCCCTATACCAATATCCACCAATTTCAGACTTATTTGCATTATTTTACCTGCATCAATAAAAATCGGTAATTTTATAACACGTTTTTATTAAGTAAGCTATGAAATAGACAAAACACTAGTTTGCTGTCAAACTGTGACAATAGTTTAATTTTTACCGTGTTATTCGCTGTCGTTCAGATACAAAATGAAAGAATATACAGTTGAAGATAGAGTTAATATGATTTTCATACTCGGAGAATGTTTTCAAAACTGTCTATTAGCATCACGAGTTTATGCCAAGAGATATCCCTTAAAAGATCATCCTCGCAAAGAGGTATTTGAAAGGCTGCTAGCAAGGTTTCGTGAAACCGGCAGTGTTTCTTACAAAAAACGAGATATTAGAAAGCTCGTAACTCGCAACGAAAATACAGAGTTGGAAGTTCTCCAATCACTAGCACAAGAGTTATGGCCAGGGAATTGGAAATAAGTCGGACTAGTATCAGAAGAATTATTAAAAATCATTGTTACCATCCATACCACATTCAGATGCACCAACATTTGTATGGGACGGATTTTCACCGTAGATTGGAATTTTGTTTATGGTTTCTCGAAAAAGCGGGAGAAGACGAATTCTTTTTTGATAAAATATTATTCACAGACGAATCTACGTTCCATAATAGTGGACTAGTGAATAGACACAACTTTCACTATTACAGTACCGAAAATAAAAAAGAATTTAGAACGATAGATCGTCAAAACCGATGGTCTTTAAACGTTTATGGAGGATTAATAGGAGAATATGTTGTGGGACCGTATTTTTTTAATGGCATTTTAAATGGACGTAAGTTTTCCAGATTCCTTCAGAGAGATTTTTCTGTTCTGTTAGAAAATATCCCTTTGAATGTAAGAAGCAGAATGTGGGTACAGCTCGATGGTGCTCCCGCACATTTTTCTCTCATTGTAAGATCATATTTAAATCGAAAATTTCCGGAAAAGTGGATTGGTAGAGGTAGTCCTAACAATTGACCCCCTAGATCTCCCTGTTTAACCAAGATGGACTTCTTTTTATGGGGGTACATTAAAAATTTAGTGTATCAGACTCCACCCACGACTGCCCAAGATATGAAAATTCGTATCCGTGAAGCGTTTGCAACCGTAACACCAGAAATGTTAAGAAGTGTAAAAAAAAATTTTGAGAAGAGAGTCCGATTATGTATCGAACAAAATGGGCACCGTTTTGAACATTTGTTGTAAAGTTATTTGTTTTGTCTATTTCATAGCTTACTTAATAAAAACGTGTTATAAAATTACCGATTTTTATTGATGCAGGTAAAATAATAAGTAATTTGAAAGGGAATTGTTTTACCCTTTTATTACAATAACAAAATACAGGGTGTCCCATTTAGAATAACGCAGTAATCGTATAAAATATTGTATTGTCATGAAACTCTCAATTAACAACACCCTGTAAATAAACTTTACATTACAATAATTCGTATCGATGGCCTTCCTAATTGGCAATTAATAAACAAAAATGCGTTAGTTAATTTTTATGGAACGAAGTGTAATGAATGTATTTAAACCATATTAATTTCGCAAAAATAGTCATTTAAATCGAAAACTATCAAGAATGGGTATAGGGAGCCCTTAACAAAGTGACATTATTTTGTTCAATATACTTCAAAAATAAAATAAAATACAGGGTGTTCCATTAAAAAAAACATAACTTTGATATATCACGCTTTTTTGGAACACCCTGTATATGTCTAACTAATTTAGAAATGTAGTCGTCACTAACCTACGTACTCCTGCCAAATAACTTTTTCATAACATTTTTCGTTTTCCCAGTAAGCTCCGTCCCGTTGAGCGTGGCCCACCCTGTATATTCTGTAGTTTGGTCTTCTAGAAATTGCTCATAAAGATCGATTTTGTCATCCACAGCGGTAGCAGTGAATTTTATATAATGTAAAATTCATGACGGATCTCAGAAATGTAAATGTTTTGGTTTTATTTTTGTTCTATTGTAGGTCACCAGGAAAATGCATTCTACTATTATTTTATGTTCCATATCTCAATAACTGTTAAAGTAAGGGGTCATTAATTTGAATTGTATTAATGTATACATGGAGTTAAATGCTGACACCCCTAGGAGACCGTATAGAGATGATAATATATCGTATAAAATTAATATTAAAAGCACTTCCGTAGAGGCGATTTTAAATCCTTAATTGTTTAGATTGCTTTATTACGAAATATAAACGTTTAACATTTCTTTCCTGTAAATCAATATCGTCCAAGAATTTAATTAAAAATCTTATAAATGGAATTCTAATAAATTTTGTAAAATCCTGTAAATTAGTATCGCTATGGAATTTAATCAAAAATTTAAAGAGAGGAATTCTAAAAAAATACAACATAAAAAAAATAAAATCAGCCTTTCTAAATAACGGCTAAGGAAGGCTTTTATAACGTGAATGACTTATTTTTTTAATTTGTGTGTCAGGATTTTATTAAAAATAAAACTGCAGATCTGCATTCGGGGCAGAATGATTAATTTATTTAATAGCATTCAAATGCCCTGGCAACATTGTAAGGACTATTGGCAAGTCTTTAATCGGCGTTTAGACTTTACAAGTTACTTGAATTCAAGTAACTTGAAAGGAGTAACCTGAATTCAAGTGAACGTTCATACCTACTATACTATTTCAATATTTGAGTTGACATTTTTACTTGAATGATTCCTGTTTCAAGTTACAAAAATGGCGTCGAATGATGTGATTCCTGCAGGAATAAAAGTTGTAAACTAGCTAATTGTGGATGGATTACTAAAATCAGAGAAAAAATTCTACACTTCATTTTGCAAAAAAATACAAACAGAAAATAAAAACAACATAACCTCACAATTTGTTTTTTTAATTTGACGTATTAGGTAGGTGTTAAAAAGGCTCGTTCAGACTTTACAAGTTACTTGAATTCAAGTGCAATAATTGGTGCAACTTGAAACAAATTGGAAGGTGTGAACATCATTTCACTTGAATTTAAGTAACTTGAAAGGTGCTTTCAAGTTTCAAGTAAAAGTAGAGACCAATTTAACTTTTGCTTTCAAGTTGGGGACTTGAATCACAGTTGAATAATGTAAACTGATATTCAAGTGCACTTGAAGTCACTGGAAATAGCGAAAGTGGCTCTGCACTGCGGCCAATTAGTCAACCACATTTACATCTACGGCCCAGCCATTTTTCGAGTGCCCACGCTGTTGCTAAACTTATCGCATAACCTAATACACGAAACATTATATCAAAAAATAATAAAATGTACGAGATCAATAATTTACAGGGTGAGGTCAGGTAAGATTAGAATACGCCTGGCCAACTCAGCTCAGAAAAATGGTATACAAAGTAATATTTCAAGTAAATATATTGTATTGGCATTTGGCAACACCGTGGGAACTCGAAAAGCAGTTGGGATGTAGACGCTGACTCTAGTGTGAACCACCCACGGAGGGTTCTAATTGTGAGGTTATTTTGTTTTGTAAAATGAAGTGTAGAATTTTTTCTCTGATTTTTAGTAATCCATCCATAATTAGCTTATTTACAACTTTTATTCTAGCAGGAATCACATCATTCGACGCCATTTTTGTAACTTGAATCAAATATAGAAATAGTATGAACCTTAACTTGAATTCAGGTTACTCCTTTCAAGTTACTTGAATTCAAGTAACTTGTAAAGTCTGAACGAGCTTTTCAACTGTGATTCAACTCGACCTTCAAGTCCCCAACTTGAAAGCAAAGTTGACTTGGTCTCTACTACTACTTGAAACTTGAAAGCACCTTTCAAGTTACTTGAATTCAAGTGAAATGATGTTCACACCTTTCAATTTGTTTCAATTTGCACCAATTATTCTGAAAATATCTGAACGAGCCTTTAAAGTTGTATTTAAAATAATAAAATGATGTCGTTTATCTCATTCAACAATGAATGTATGTAAAATTTTATGTCTTTAAATTATTTCGCAAAGAAACATTTGACAATTATTATTAATCAATTTCTACGTGTAAATGGTTGGACTATCAAATAAATACGTTTCTCCACGACTATATAATGCACAAATTATTTTTACATATTTAGCTGAATAATGACGTAAATTCTTCACACCAGTGAAGAATGAAAAAGAATTCACTCTTGTTAACCAATCACATTCTACGATCTAAAATGAATAAATCAAATCGTCTCTTTTAAAACGTCAAATACCTAACTACGGATATCGCTTCTGACAGCGCGTCGTTTGAAACGTCAAAATAATCATATAATCATAATTTTACGTATATATAGAGAACAAAATGGACAACAGTAGCGATAGTGAAGAGTTAATATGTACGCCTCCCGAAATTAAAGAAATTGCTCAATCATCAACAATGGTTTTGCTACCGGAGAGATCAAAGCAAGACTATAATAAGATTTATGAAACATTTATGGTATGGAGAAATTCCAATAAAGTAAGTTTATTTTCGGAAAACGTTCTCCTAGCATATTTCACAAAACTTTCCGAAAAATATAAACCTTCAACTTTATAGAAAACATACTCTATACTAAGAAGTACGTTAAATGTTAATAATGAAATACACATTGAAAATTATTCAAAATTGCGGGCGTTCCTTAAACGAAAAGGAGAAGGATTTCAAGCAAATAAATCGAAAACGTTTACCTCAGAATTTATAAATAAATTTATCACAGAATCTCCAGTACTAGCACTGCTAGTTTTAATCATAATTCAATACCAACCACGTTAAATATAAGCAATTGTAATAACTTTACCACAAATTTTGCAAAAGAATTAGTTAAATTAAGTACCTATATTTATTTTCTCTCTCTTTCCACTGGATTAAAACCACTTAGTTGTTAAAAAAGTATTTTTATTGACGTTTCGGCTTTCCAGATCGAAAGCCGTTATCAAAATGACATAAAATAAATAAATTTACTAAAAACAGAACACTTGATAATCTTGCAAAAATATGACATCAACATAGTATACATAGAATAAGATTTTGAGATTGAAGATGTCAAAATCTGTTTCAATCATATTTTTGTGACGTTTCTGGGAACGAATTTTTTAAAGAAGGATAGCGCATTTGCATATTATAAGAGAATTTATACTTCGTCATAAATGAAGTTTTCTTATTAATATTATCATAAGAAAAAACCAGATAAAAACTTATGATACTATCCCGATATAGAGGGTATCCTTTTTGCAATTAACTCTTTTTGTAAAATAGGTATCCAAATTTTTGAAATATCAACCGAACAATTAGAAACACATTCGTTATTATTTAAGCATATCAATGCTGCTTCTTTAACTTTGCGGATATAATTATTCGGTTCTTTTAATAATCTAGTTGAAAAATTCCATTGTATTTTATGACCAGAATCCCATGCGTGTTCACATATTTTGGATTTTTCGAATTGTTTATTTTTAATGTACGATTGGTGTTCATTAAGTCTAATATGAAAAGGTCTAGATGTTTCTCCTATATAAAATTTATTACATTCGCATGGAATTTTGTAAATACAATTTTTTGTGTTTTGAATTTCATTAAAAGGTTTTGTATTTACTATTAAAGATTTTGATGTATTATTAGTTTGAAAAATTGTTTTTAAATTAAATTTATTGCCAATCCTTCTAATTTTTTCGGATAATTTTGGAATATAAGGGATTTTTACTATATTTGAAAGAATTATTGGGGAGTTTAAATTTTGATCTTTAGTTTTGATGTCTCGGTAAAGTTCACGATTTATAAATTTACTTGGGTAGTTGTTCTTAATCAAGACAGATTTAACAAGTGATAATTCATTATTTAAGATATTGTCATTTGAACAAATTGTTTTTGCTCTATCGGAAAGAGATTTGACAATACCTCGTTTAACACAAATTGAGTGGTTTGAATTAAAATTTAGATATCTATTTGTATGTGTTTCTTTTCTAAAAACTGATGTATCAAAACAACTGTTGTTATTGTGTATTAGTACATCAAGAAACGGTAATTTTTTATTATTTTCAATTTCAATTGTAAATTTAATAGTAGGTTCCGAATTATTAATAGTATATAAAAATGTATCAATATTTTCCCTATCGTGTTGCCAAATTGCAAAGATATCATCTACATATCTAAACCAGACAGAAGGTCTTAAATTTTGTTTGTTTACAATTTCCATTTCAAAATTCTCCATGAAAATATCACACAATTTTGGTGATAAAGGAGAACCCATTGCCATGCCAAAATTTTGCTGATAAAAATCACTATTTAATTGAAAATATGTAGTTTTAATACATAGTTCCAATAATTCTAGAATTGCTGAGACGCTTAATTTAGTTCTATTTATTAATGTATTATCACTTGTCAACTTTTTTCTCACAAGATTAAGAGTTTTATCGACAGGAACATTTGGAAATAAACTGACTACATCAAACCTAACCATTATATCTGAATTTGTAATTTTGATTTTTGATAATTTTTCTAAAAAATGTTTTGAATTTTTGATAAAGGAATTAGTATTTCCTGATAACGGATCTATTATTTTAAGTAGAAATCTTGCTAAATTTTGACAAGGTGAATTTATAGAACTTATTATTGGTCTTAATGGTATTTGTTGTTTATGAATTTTGGGTAAACCATAAAAATGTCGAGGTTTACTATAATGAGAAGTAAGAGATCTTCGTTTTTTATCACTTAGGAATTTTTTATTTTTATATAAAGTTTTGTAAATTTTGTTTTCAATGGATCTTTATTTA
Organism: Crepidodera aurea; assembly: GCA_949320105.2. NCBI lineage: Eukaryota > Metazoa > Arthropoda > Insecta > Coleoptera > Chrysomelidae > Crepidodera > Crepidodera aurea. The sequence goes on from OX439472.1 coordinate 106,679,675, forward strand.
ATTTTGAATAGCTACCGTTTTCAATAATTTCGTTAATTTTGTTATCATAATCTGTTTTGTTCATGACAACCGTCGCGTTACCTTTATCTGCCGGTAAAATCTTAATTGTATTGTCATTTTTTAAATTTTTAATTGATTTAAATTCTGCGGAGGTTAAATTTTGATTAATTTTGTAAGATTTTTCTAATTCAATTTTGCAATGTACCTTGTATTCGTTGCTTAAGTCAGTTGGTAAATTTTGAGAAGCGTTTTCTATAGAACTAATAATATCAAATTTTGGTTCATATTTTGGAGTTACCGAATAATTTAAACCTTTGGCCAATAATAAATTTTCTGTGTGATTAAGATCTCTACTTGAAATATTTATTACCGTATTTAAATTTTGTTCTGAATTTCTAAGGTTGTAAAAACTTTTTTCTTCAATTAGATTATTAAATTTTCTTAATTGTTTATTTTTGGTACAATTGAATTCTTTCTCATAACTATTTAAAACACAATGGATTATTTTATATAGGAGAAACATCTAGACCTTTTCATATTAGACTTAATGAACACCAATCGTACATTAAAAATAAACAATTCGAAAAATCCAAAATATGTGAACACGCATGGGATTCTGGTCATAAAATACAATGGAATTTTTCAACTAGATTATTAAAAGAACCGAATAATTATAACCGCAAAGTTAAAGAAGCAGCATTGATATGCTTAAATAATAACGAATGTGTTTCTAATTGTTCGGTTGATATTTCAAAAATTTGGATACCTATTTTACAAAAAGAGTTAATTGCAAAAAGGATACCCTCTATATCGGGATAGTATCATAAGTTTTTATCTGGTTTTTTCTTATGATAATATTAATAAGAAAACTTCATTTATGACGAAGTATAAATTCTCTTATAATATGCAAATGCGCTATCCTTTCAAAAATTCGTTCCCAGAAACGTCACAAAAATATGATTGAAACAGATTTTGACATCTTCAATCTCAAAATCTTATTCTATGTATACTATGTTGATGTCATATTTTTGCAAGATTATCAAGTGTTCTGTTTTTAGTAAATTTATTTATTTTATGTCATTTTGATAACGGCTTTCGATCTGGAAAGCCGAAACGTCAATAAAAAAACTTTTTTAACAACTAAGTGGTTTTAATCCAGTGGAAAGAGAGAGAAATTAAAATACAAACCACAATGAGCTTCCGAAATGAATTACCTATATATATGTTATTTCTATTATTATTCCTAATAATGTTATAATTTCATTTAAAAATGTAAAGGTTTCTACTAAAAATTGAGTTACCTATATCTATGTTCTTTAAATTTTCATAAATAAATGTGGTCGAAAGCTGGTAGATAGCGGGCGATCGAGGTTCGATTCCCAATGAAAGATTTTTTTTATACATAGTCGTGGAGAAAGTATAGTCTTTTACTTGTGTACGTCATTCTACACTCGTTGAAGAATATACTATTTGTCACTATTGATCCGCCACTGCGAGAGAATAGAAAGAGAAATTATATCTTTATCATGATGATCATAGTTATCGTTGGTATATTACTGTTGAAAACCGTATTATGGGTCATACGGTCTAGTGCTCATAACTGTTCTGTGTATTAAACTCGCATTTGTTTCAGAGTGTTTAACACACTAAAATAAAATTAGAATGGTCTTGTTATTATTCAGGTTCGTTGATCCACTCGCAAATATTTGGGTGTAATACAGGGTGTTTCGATATAAGTTTTCAAAACAGGTAACTTGCAAACGTAGTTGTTACACATTGCCATCATTCGCTTTTTATGCAACTGTTTATATTTCGATCTGAGAATAACGAATTCTCTTTAAGAAGGACTGCTTTGACACAAACCTATATGGCATGTATCATTCGAGGATTTGATTTTTGGAAGTTGTATTCATAGACTTTGCTCTTGATGACTCACGTCTAGAGTACAATCAAGTAACATAGAGAAATACTTTGCTTTTGCATGAATAGGATACTCACATGATCAATTCTTGGATGTAGTGATTCAGCAGAACATGTGATTGCTTACATTTTTAATGTCGTTTTTTTTTGGGAGCTTGTGATTTCATTTCACATCATTTGTGCATGTGTTAGTTTGTTTCAATTGAACAAAGATAGTGAATACCCAATTTCGTCAGTCATTAGAAAATGAATTCTAATCAAGAAACTTATTTAGTCCCTTTAGTTTCGATCCAGGTGGTGGTAAAAACAAATTCAATGTTAAAAACATATAACAAAGTCAAAAGGATTAGTGGCCCTAAGGCAGCTTTCACACTAGGCAGCACGGTAACGACACGACATGGAGTAGGGATGAATTTACATTGAAATCGACGAAGCCACTACATCGCTTTCAATGTAAATTCATCCCTACTCCAAGTCGTGTCGTTACCGTGCTGCCAAGTGTGAAAGCTGCCTAAGACTGCTAATATATGAGGATCTGAACTATTTTTATCTACTTACCATTAGTAGAGGTTCAAGAGAGGGTAAAAAATGTGACTTACCTGAAACAAGAAACATTTTTATAAATGAATTAATTTGAAACAAAAAATTATAATAAAATAAAACAATATGTAAAAGTAGTGAAAATAGAATTCGACGCAAAAATGTATGCCGGAAATTCAAACTAAGTATATAATATATAATAAAGAACGATTATTTTCAACCCCAAACTACGGACAACAAAATATTTGGAAAGGAAAAAAACATGACCAGATAAAATTTTAAATTTAATTTTATTTAATAATGATTATAAGGAAACACACAGGGTTCACATTTGGGACCATTAATGTTTATCATATTTATTAACGATTCAAAAAGCTGTTTCAGATATTCAAATGTTTTGTATTACGCAGATGACATGAAAATTTTCGGCAAAGTGCAGTCAATACGTGACTGTGTAAATATTCAAAAAGACATAAATAATTTTACAGAATATTGCACTTTAAACAAACTTTACTTAAATATAAATAAGTGTCACTGTATCACATTTACAAAAAACCTCAATTCAATACAATTTGATTATTGTATTAATAACAACATTGTCGCCAGAACGAACCATGTTAAGGATTTAGGTGTAATTTTTGACTCGAGAATGAGTTTTAATCTACATATAGACTACCTCGTCCATAAATGTTCTAGAATGTTGGGTTTTGTTAAAAGATCTTGTCGAAGTTTTAGAAGCGAGCAAGCAATAAAATCAATATATTATGCTTTTATATACAGTAGGCTTAATTTTTCAAGCACTATATGGAGTCCAAATTACAATACAAATAAAATCAGACTAGAACGGCTATAAAACAACTTTGTAAGATTTCTTCATTTTAAAGTCACCAATGTTTATGAATTAAGAAATATGGCTGCATTGAAAAAGCAATATAACATCATGCCGCTGGAGCAACGCCGAATAATGGGAGATCTTATTTTTCTATATAAAGTAATTAATTGTAAATATGATTCACCTCAATTATTAAGCCAAATACCTTTATATGCACCACCAAGAAGTACACGTAGCAGGTTGTTATTTTACATCTCTTACTCTAATACTAATTTAGGTATTAACTCACCAATCAACAGAATATGTTCAGAATTCAATAAGTACTGTACTGATTTGGATCTATTTAACTTATCTTTACGTAGGTATAAGAAATGTGTCAAATTAATTTTTATTTCTTAGGCTCTCGTAATTTGCTTTCACACACTGTGAATACTTTGCTATTTATAGGTACTAATTTTTTAATTATATGAATTATTCATATTGTATTAGTGGATACTGTTTTGGGTGTAAACCTGTTTGTATCCCAATTTGTGTAAATAAATAAATAAATAAATACTACTAAATTTGTAGGGGACAAAGTCATACGTATTTATTTCATTATTAACATATTGTACAATTTTAGATTAAATATATTTTTGTTTATTTAAAACTCCGTTTCTCTGTAGCATTTTCTCATGTTTTGACACTGTTAATATTTTTATGTAGGTGTCTGTCTGCTTATTAATTAGCGACTTTAAAAAAATATTAATATTTGAGTGTGGAGAGAGACAATAGGCCCTAAATTTAGAGTGAAATGACTCGCATGCATTAGTAGTTCTCTAAGTAAATGATGCTTTAGCTGCCCATATTTTGGATGGAAACATGGAGTTGGTATCTATACCGGGTGTATCAACGATGCGTGCGTGGAGGATAGCTGCTTCTCGTTTTAAGATAGGAAAAAATGTTTCAAATAAAAGTAGTAGATAGCAATGAAAGCTATGTTCCAAAAATATGTGACTTATCAAAGTTATGTTTTTTTAAATGAAACACCCTATATATTTTCACTAGACTGAATTCCTTCGAAAGAGTGCTTCTCAAAAATATAGGGTTGTATGGGTTTATACCAGGTGGTTCTGAAGTTATGGTCACATTTATGTCCCAAAATGGGTTCATTCAACACCAAATATCTCAAAATCAGTAACTCGGAATAACAAAATTTTTTCACCAAATATCCTCGAAAATGGTGTATTTTGATTTCATATTCATAAATTTACCGAATGGCACTTTTCCCATACAGGGGCAACCAAAACTCGGGATCATTTTTTTCTCAGTTTTTTCAAATGGAACACCCTGTAAATAAGGTCATACCAGAATAGTCCACACTATGAGCCTTCAGAAAATGTAGGGTTTGTCTACTTGATTTTCACCGGTAATGCATCTAATTCTTAAGGAAAGTATCAAAAATGTCATCTTCTTGTGTTTCACATTTTCTGTTATCACAAACCACTCCTTCGAAAACTCTCGAGTCGCATATCGAACTGCATACATTCTACTGGCTAAAAGCAGTTTCTGTAACATCTATCCGGAATATAGATCATTTTATCAATTATATCAAATCAACCTTGGAACATTTGAATGTTGCAGGAACTGTCAACAAACATGACATTTAATTATCGAAGTGAATTTATAGTTTAAATCTAATATTTTCTCGTTTCAAAATGAAATTATCCACCGAAGAAATGATAAACATGATCTACATTTTGGGTAACTATGACAGAAATTATTTATTAGCTAGTAGAATGTATGCAGTTCGATATCCTGATTCAAGATCTATACGACCAGCGAGTTTTCGGAGGGTTAAAGAAAGATTTGAAGAGACAGGCAGTGTCAAGCACAAGAAAAGGCAAGTAGTGAATAAGATTGCAACAAATGAAGAAAATCAATTAACGGTACTGCTTTCAACAGTTGAGAATCCTCATGTTAGTTCGAGGGAAATTGCAAGAGAGCTGGATATAAGTCATACTTCTGTGAACAGAATATTGATCAAAAATAAACTTCATCCATACCGAATTGAATTACATCAAGAACTGTATGAAAGGGATTGGATACCAGAGTTCGCTATTGCGAAAATATATTGAATTTCATTCGCGAGGAACCAAATTTTCTTAAATACGTTTTGTTTAGTGACGAGTCTACATTTAAAAGTAATGGGATGGTTAATAGACACAATTGCCACTACTACTCCACAGAAAATCCCCATTGGGTTAGATAAGTTTATAACCAAAAAAGATGGTCGATAAATGTTTGGGGGGGCATAATTTGTTGTGGGATATCCCGATTGAGACCAGATACAGGTTATATTATCAACATGCGCGCCTCCATATCATCACAATCAGGTGAATAGGTTTTTAAACAGACGGCGCCGAAATAAATGGATAGGAAGAAGTCGGCCCATTCGGTGGCCAGCAAGGTCCCCAGACCTCACGCCCCTAGATTTCTATCTCTGTGGATATGTTAAAGGCGAGGTCTATCAAGAGAAACCAACGACACCAGGAGACATGAAGAATAGAATTCGAGAAGTTTTTTGCTCTATTACAAGAAGAACTTTAACTGAAGTTCAAAGAGCCATGGTAAATAGACTCAATTTGTGCATAGCTCAAAATGGGAGATTATTTGAACATCTACTCTGAAATGACGGTTATTTACATTTTTTTGAGATTATTTTGTTCCATGTTTATCCATCATTGAATAAAAAAATTTCATTATTGCTTTTATGACATTTTTCATACTTTCCTTAAGAATTAGATGCATTACCCGTGAAAATCAAGTAGGCAAACCCTACATTTTTTGGAAGCTCATAGTGTAGACTATTCTTGTATGACCTTATTTACAGGGTGTTCCATTTGAAAAAACTGAGAAAAAAATGATCCCGAGTTTTGGTTGCCCCTGTATGGGAAAAGTGCATTCGGTAAATTTATGAATATGAAATCAAAATACACCATTTTCGAGGATATTTGGTGAAAAAATTTTGTTATTCCGAGTTACTGATTTTGAGATATTTGGTGTTGAATGAACCCGTTTTGGGACATAAATGTGACCATAACTTCAGAACCACCTGGTATAAACCCATACAACCCTATATTTTTGAGAAGCACTCTTTCGAAGGAATTCAGTCTAGTGAAAATATATAGGGTGTTTCATTTAAAAAAACATAACTTTGATAAGTCACACATTTATGGGACACCTTGTATGTTGGTAGTTATTTTTTTTACAACTTTTTTTTACAACTTTTATTTGAAACATTTTTTCCTATCTTAAAAAGAGAAGCAGCTATCCTCCACGCACGCATCGTTGATACACCCGGTATATGTATCCACTAAATAGTCTCAAAACTGAGTAACTCGTTCAACATCTAAAGTCTTCTACAAATGAGGCTTTTCTACTTCATCTGGAGATAAAAAATATAGGATGCAGCCATCTTTCAATAGTGGAAATGTCTTTATATTCTGTGCTCAGACCAAGGTGTTGTATTTTATCATTTGTTGAATTATATCATTAATATCTACTTCCATAATAATTTATAATAAATTAATATAAAATTAATTTAAAAGTAAGAATTTTAAATTAATTTTATATTAGTGTAGGTAAAGACTGTCACAAAACGCTTTGGATTTTTCCAAAATATTTTTATTTTTATAATAAATTGCTCAAATCAGTAAATACAAAATTTCCGCAGTTCGCGTTGGGAATTATACCCCTTTTTTACTACCCTTATACCTGTCACATGCGTGTCCGCGCGCAGTTCGAGTGCGCACTTTTTTATATCTAGACCTCTCGACTCCCTTAGCTCTTCACCACCACCCACACTTTAGAAACAACGCCATTACGCTGCTAGGAATACTTAATGATAAGTGGCGTCATTACCGGAGAGCGGGGTGAATTTATGCCAAATCTTTGCTGGACTACTTGTACTTAAAGCGAAATTATTAAGTAATAAAAAGGTTTTCCAAGTATCTTCGAATGATCTGGTTTCTAGAGACAACTATCAAGTTGGTAAAAAGTGGCACCAGCGCTAAGCGGTTTTAACAAAGGCGACGCGCCATCGACAAGGTCAGGATTATGGCGCCACAGCGAACTGTAAACTCATTTCATGCTTAGCGCAAATTGAGAAAGGAACTCGTCAATTCCTCTAGTGTAAGCCCGACACGTGCTTTTTGATTGTGAAGCAGGATAATTTGCTATTATAACAAGGGCGGATTTAGCTTTTTTTTATGGGAGGGGTAAAACTTACCAAGTAGTCCAAGAAAGCTAGTAAATATCGAGCAGAAACTAGTAACTGATCAGATCGACTTAAATTTTTTTGCAAATTGCTAGTAAAGTTGTCTAGAAGTAGAAAACTTTCGTTAGTTGCGTTTTGAGTGGTGGCAGGTGGGGGTGTGAAAAAAAAGAAGAAAAAAATTCGTAATTGATAAATTACCTTTTTTAATGAATTAATAATGTTCCCTCCCGAGTTATAGTGCGCAGAAAATTACGATTTTCACCACAACAATCGTACATTTCTAAAAACAAGTATTTTTTGTCCGTAACTTTTTTTCAGCTGATAATATTAAATAATGTAGAATAATCCATTTTAAAGCTTAGGATATCGCCGAAATATCATGTTATGACAAACTTTTTCATTGGAATGACCGTTTTTTCAATATTTGACCCGAAAAAATGACATTGACGGTATAAACGCAAAGATAAAAAAAATGGTAATTATTCGGAAGAACATTTGCTCAAAGCCTTGTCTCTTTAATTTTTTTTTCAAAAATCAATACTTTTCACGGTATTGACCAAAAATTGAAAATGTCATAAAAAACAAAAATTTAGCTCAACTTTAACAGACCAAAACTTAAAAAATAATTATCCATAGGGCTAAAAATTACTAATTGTAAAAATTGTAAAAATATATGTTACGACTTTCTGCAAAAGGATTTTTTTGTCAAATACCACAGTCTAGATGGCGATAAAAAAATTGAAAAAAATTTATTTTGTCCATAACTTTTTTTCTGCTTATGTTAAACGGTTCTGGATGGTCTTAAAATGTTCCCAATGTTGTTCTCTCATTAAGATGTTATAAACATTTTTTTGTGGAAGTCATATTTTTTCAGATATTTACGCTAGAACAGCGGTTCTCAAACTTTTCAAATTTTGTACCACATAAATATGAAACAAAAATATATGTACCACCATAAAAGCATTTCGCCGTTAAAAATCAATGTGTCGCGAAATTGTTCGAAGTTTTTGGAAAAGTCGTCATTTCAATATTAAAGCTAGAGCCGTTAAAGTCAAAAACTTGAAGAAAAATATATGTGTTTCTGAAAACAAAATGTTAAATGTTAAATTGTACCACTAAAACATTGTAATGTACCACCAGTGGTACATGTACCACAGTTTGAGAACCCCTGCGCTAGAACGATCCAGTTTCTTAAAACACCCATTTTTCAATTGCCAGATCTTCCTTCGTATTAATCGTAGAAAAATAAAAAAAATTATTTTAATTGTTAGCTCAAGGCCATAAAATTAGTTCATATAAATTTTTACGTAATAATATCAGATTTTCGGTTATATTTAAAAAACTAGAAATGTACGATTTTTATGGTGAAAATCGTAATTTTTACGCCCTATAACTCGGGATGGGTTTATTCTCATGAAAAATTGTATTTGACATTAATTCATTAACAAAGGATAATTTATCGATTGCGCAAGTTTATTTTCTTTTTTTCCCTCACTTTTTGATGAAAAAAACGCCACTATCGAAAGTTTTCTACTTCTGAACTAAACACCTTTCCTAACAATTTGGAATAAATTTCAAGTCGATCTGTTTAAACAAAAATTTATTAATACTAAATTATAATCACAAGGAGACTAGGAAAGTACTTAGAAATGGTTAAAACAAAAAAAACACTTTTAAACTGCTACTATTAAAAGTCTAGTAAAATAAGGAAGCTGCATACAGTTTTGTGTGTATTATGTTTTATAAATTTTTTCATAAATTACAATCATGGGGGGGGGGGGTAATTACCCCCTGTGTCCCCCCCCCCCCGTAAATCCGCCCTTGTGTTATAAAAGCATATATAGAAAAATTCAACTTTGCAGAAAGAAAATTTCCCAATTTAAACCAATACCTCTAGGTATTTTATATAGAGGGTGACTCATTTATGTGTCAAAGATATAAAAAGCAGCGTTAAATTTCATATTTAAAATTATTTTGATAGGTTTCATGAGAACAAAAACAAGTAAATTGTACTCTCTCGCACTAATGCTGCACCCTGTATGAATTATCGTCTTTCAAGTGGGCTAAGAGTCAATGCATTAAACTAAAGGTGGGACCGACTACAGTCCCAATCTTTGGTTATTTGGTTTTGCATTGCTGCTTTGTTAAGAAGATTTGTTAATATACCAAAGCCATTATTTACTTTAACAACATTTCCTGGTGTTATTTCGGTGTGCACTGTAAATTTTTAAAAGTTTTATTGCCATTGTTATATTTTCTAATTTAGAATCTTCGAACGTATTATAAACCTATTCTTGTATATTGATGTATTTTATTTTTATTTTATTAGTTTTATCACAATATCACATTCCGGGTTGACATTTTTATATGTGAATTTAGAAATCAGGCCACGAATAAGCTCTCGTTTGTTATTTTTATTCGAATTTATTGTTTCACAAAACGTATATTCGTGTCAGGCAATCTGTATCTATTGGTATAAATCATTCAAAATTTGAAACTCGGCAATTGCTGAGGATTTGTCTCTGCCAAACACTGCTGGAGCAATATTTCAAACATGATGAGATACATACTTTTTTATTCATCTCTTAGCTCTGTTCGAAGAAAGTATATTTCGTTTTATCAGAAAAATACGACAAAATTATATCACAACCAATAACATATACAGTGCGCACAATACGTAATGGTGTTAACCTTTATTCATAGTCATAATTTTATGATTTCTGATTAGTTCAAATTTGTGGTGTATATTTCTACTTTCGTATGTAAATATTTAGGTTTTTTTACATTCATAAATAAACTGAAACTTGCCTTCACACTTTTTCCAGACTTAGTAATGGCAAACCAAAAAAATTAATTTGTATGTCAATTTGTAGAGTACAACCCTGACGTGATTGTTTACTTTTATAACTGATAAGTTAATAGGATTAGATAAAATTCCCAAATAAAAGGCCAGCGGTCAATCTCAAATATCTTGAATCGTATAATATTTACTTGAATTAATATATAATCATTCGGTTAATTCTCAATATTTTGTTCACAATTTTTGTTGTTGAAATAATCATAACAAACGAGGTTAAAAGAGAGGTGCTATGCATTCGTCAATTGGTATATTGCGTTTTAGTGACATATAGTAAAAACACTTTGAATAACCCTGATAAAATTTTCCTGCAAAATAATTATCTTTCTATATAATAACAGTGTTTTACCATAAACCATGACCTTCATTAATGTTTTCAACGTACGACAACCAATAACTGCTACGTAGTTGTTTATTGCTTTGTTTAGAAATGATAAAATAAAATAAAATATACAATTTAGAACGGGTTGTACAAAGTTCGAATGAAGTTAGCAGAATGAAATTTGTGAAATTCTTTAGGATGATATTGAATTGTTGGGACCACCAGTTTTTCCTAAACGTTCCCTATTTGTCTGATTGCATCGATAACATAATATTGTTACAAACGTAAAAAGTGTCTTTCCATTTGCACATGGCACCTTTCTCCTTTTTTTTCTCAATTTCCACATAATTTAGTTTTACGATAATTACTTAGTGGGACGAATATTATACTCCGTTTGAAAATGCATGATAGCACAGTTTTTATGGCAAAGGTCTTTATACAGAAAAAAAGTAAATGTTGATACCTTCTTAATCTGAATTTTCACTAGATTTTAGGATGACCACCCCGAAAAATCTCGAATACAATACATCATAAAATGTAAATAAGCAAACCCTAAGGGTTTAACCAATAATTCTATACCTCAGTGGCGGGAACACGAAATTACTATACTGTATTTGAAAATCAAGAGAGAGTAAATTCCCAGAATAAAAAGTAATTCGGTATGCAAAACTATAGTACAGTACGTGCGATAAAACTTGAATATTTGTAATGCATTCTAAATTGTTTTTGTTAATTTCAATACAAAATTTATTAAATTTCTTGGACTATCACATTATTTTATGATCTTTCATTGTTACTACAGTAGGCCTAAGAGGATTAACGTGCGTCATAGGCGTAACCAGAATAGAAAGGGATAATTGTTATTTAACGACCTCCGAATGGCAACAGCTTCTAATGACAGATATTTTGACTTAAATAGTTTCTAGAAATGCAGTTATTTGATTTTCGATAAACGTGACAAATAGTAGTGACTAAAAATGGAAGCAGTTTGTGAGTATACGCCAGTGAAAAAATTAAAACTAGACCATTTATCGCTCAATGAAAAGAGTGCTGTAGTGAATGTGTACCACTATTTTAAACATCAAAATCCCTCAAACACTATTGACAGTGTAGTTGAAACAACATCTAAGGCAATGGGATATGGAAAATCTACAATATATAGAGTTCTAAAGGAGGAAAAATCAGGTGGAGTAACCTCACCAAAGCCGAAACCAGGTAGATCAAAACTATTAAAAGTCAACGTGGACGAGTTTTTTAAAAATGCTATTCGTAAGCTTGTTCACTCATTTTTTATAAACAAGCAAATACCAACTTTAGATAAAGTTTTGCAAGCCATTACGAATGATGTTGTTTTACCCACAATAAGCCGGGATAAACTATGGAAAGTGTTACATGAGTTAAACTTTAAATTTGAAAAAATGGGCAGACACTCAATGCTAATTGATTCTGAAGAAATTGTATGTTGGAGAAGACAGTACCTCAGAAGAATACAACAAGTTAAAGCTCAAAATAAAAACATTTATTATTTAGATGAAACATGGGTTAATGAAGGACATTGTGTAGGAAGAGTTTGGAAAGACAAAAATATAAAATCATCCCATCAAGCTTTTCTAGAAGGGTATACTACTGGTTTTAAGGAACCTATAGGAAAAGGTAAAAGATTAATTATTTGTCATATAGGCAGTACAAACGGTTTTTTTGAGAATGGTTTACTCTTATTTGAATCAAAAAAAACCGTTGATTATCACGAAGAAATGAATGGAGACGTGTTTGAGGAATATTTCGAACAGATGATTCAATTCATACCAAAAGGATCGGTTATTGTAATGGACAATGCAAGTTACCACTCCAGATTACTTGAACCTTTACCAACCACTAAATGGAAAAAGGGTGAAATTGCAAAATGGTTATCTTCTAAAAATTTAGCCTTTGACAATACAATGCTGAGGGCAGAATTGTTAACTATTGCTAAAAAACATAAGCAAAATTATAAAAAATATAATATTGAGGAGATAGCCAAAAAACGAGAAATTGAAATCCTTCGTTTACCACCCTACCATTGTGAGCTGAATCCGATAGAATTAATATGGGCTCAAGTTAAAGGTTATGTTGCCAGAAATAACACTACTTTTAAATTATCAGATGTTAAAAATCTCTTCAATAAGGCAATATCTGAAGTAACAAGTGAAAATTGGCAAAAATGTATTAGACACGTTACAGAAATAGAAAAAAAAATGTGGGAGCTAGATAACAAAATTGATATTACTATAGAGCCTATTGTAAATTCTCTAGAATCAGATGGTGAATCTTCTGACACAGAGTGCGAGGAACCATAACTTTAAAATTATTAATTTATGTACTTTAATTTTATTTTTAGATTTTTATTTTTTAAGATTTAATATTGTCGTATTTTTTGCATGTTGCTCGTCAAATTTTATCCTTGCGGTTGGTTTTTTTTTTCTCATATACCTACTTAATTGTTTTTTTAGCTCCTCATATTAATTTATAAATAATTGTAATTATCTGTACATATTATATACATATTTTGTAAATAAACATATGCCTAAAACAAAATGCCTAAAATAATATTGACTTTTTCTTCATTTTACCCAAATTAAATTACTACTTACGAATTATGTTTATCTATCTAAAATTGGTAATCTAGGTATAAATAACTAAAACAAATTAAATATTTCTATTTCCATATTAATTTAATTTTGCAAACGCACGTCTATGGTTTACTGCCTTTAACACTGATAACTGCAAAACATTTCTGGGAATTTACTCTCTCTTGATTTTCAAATACAGTATAATATGTTACAATGTTTCTTGTTGTTTCATAAGTTTATTGTTTTTATTTTTTTAATCTGGTTTTATTTTTTATTAATTATAATTTTGATAAATAAAATTGTCACACATCAGTATCCTTATAATAAAATGTTAAATTTCGTTACTGAGTGTTCAATTTTTTAAGGGCGTTTCACCTGATAACATCCATAAATGGTTTATTTGCACTGTAGCTCCAACCATTGAAAATAGATATATAATATGTCATATCAGGTGATTGAGAATTAAAAAAGGAAACGAAAAACGTCAAAATATACAGGGTGTCCCATTTAAAAAAACCTAAGTTTGCATTATATTTCCTTAGTGAGCCCCCTAAAAATAATAATCTGTGCGCCACTGAACTCTTTAATATTATATCTATCAAAAGTTTTTATAACGTTTTTTTATATTTTTCTTAATTTAGAAGTTATAGTACCTATAGTTTTCGACAGTTTTCAATAATCGCCCTGTATCTTCCAACTGCAGGGAGTTACTAAAGATTTAATTAGGATATCGTTACTTTAACAAAAAAAGAAGTCATAACATCTTAACTGCTTTTCTTCTATCTCTTCTAGTTTACGAGATACCCTGCAAAACACACCAATTTGGGACACCCTGTACAACAAACAAAGACAGAACAAACAAAAAAAGAAATGAAAAGAATTGAAAGAAATGTAATGAATAATAGTAAAAAGATTAATGTAATAGAGAAACGTATGGAAGAAATTACCCAAGACAATTGGAAAATTTCAGAAGAAGAGAATTTAAAAGCAAGAAAAGATACAGAACAGAATTTGAAAATAATGAGACAAGATATTAAAAAGAATGGGGAAGAAATTAATAATTTAGAAGAGCATATTAAAGAAGGTTTTAAATTACAGGAAGAAATCATAACTACAGAAACAAATATTACAAAATGGAAAATAGAAGAAATAGAAAAGAAAATGTATCAAGAAAAGGAAGAATACAAAAACAAATAGAAAGCAATATGGGAAAAAATGCAATTATATTGACAACAAATGGAAGTGAATTAAATAAAAATATAAAAGAAGTGAAGGAAGATCTTAATAAAAAAAATGAAAATAACTATAAAGAATTAGAAAAACAGTTTAAAGATGGATTTGAATTACAAAAAGAAATTTTAAGGAATAAAAACAGGTTAGGTCAAAATTATCACAAATGGAAAATAAAATTAAAGAAAATAACATTTAAGATATTTTTGGAACAATTTGAAAATTAAAGATAAATTAGCATTCATTTGTTATTTTTTTTAAAAATACCAAATGAATGCAAATTTGGGGGAATTTGTTATGATATGAAATGACATCAAAATTTTAAATGTTATCTTTAAAAGGGAAAATTGTTATGGTATAAAAAAATGGGACAAAATTATGAAAAATGTGGAGTTTTAAACGAATTAAAAAAAAATATGTGAAACGGACTTAATAAAAAACATCTTATCATCATAACATCTTAACTGCTTTTCTTCTATCTCTTCTAGTTTACGAGATACCCTGCAAAACACACCAATTTGGGACACCCTGTACAACAAACAAAGACAGAACAAACAAAAAAAGAAATGAAAAGAATTGAAAGAAATGTAATGAATAATAGTAAAGAGATTAATGTAATAGAGAAACGTATGGAAGAAATTACCCAAGACAATTGGAAAATTTCAGAAGAAGAGAATTTAAAAGCAAGAAAAGATACAGAACAGAATTTGAAAATAATGAGACAAGATATTAAAAAGAATGGGGAAGAAATTAATAATTTAGAAGAGCATATTAAAGAAGGTTTTAAATTACAGGAAGAAATCATAATTACAGAAACAAATATTACAAAATGGAAAATAGAAGAAATAGAAAAGAAAATGTATCAAGAAAAGGAAGAATACAAAAAACAAATAGAAAGCAATATGGGAAAAATGCAATTATAATGACAACAAATGGAAGTGAATTAAATAAAAATATAAAAGAAGTGAAGGAAGATCTTAATAAAAAAAATGAAAATAACTATAAAGAATTAGAAAAACAGTTTAAAGATGGATTTGAATTACAAAAAGAAATTTTAAGGAATAAAAACAGGTTAGGTCAAAATTATCACAAATGGAAAATAAAATAACATTTAAGATATTTTTGGAACAATTTGAAAATTAAAGATAAATTAGCATTCATTTGTTATTTTTTTTAAAAATACCAAATGAATGCAAATTTGGGGGAATTTGTTATGATATGAAATGACATCAAAATTTTAAATGTTATCTTTAAAAGGGAAAATTGTTATGGTATAAAAAAATGGGACAAAATTATGAAAAATGTGGAGTTTTAAACGAATTAAAAAAAAAGTTATTCCAAGAAAGTTGAGGGCTACTTAAATTGATCTTGAATTGTAATTTTCTACCTGTAGAGATTACATACTTACCAAGAATTGAAATAAATTGGTATTTTTAA
Source organism: Crepidodera aurea (assembly GCA_949320105.2). Taxonomy (NCBI): domain Eukaryota; kingdom Metazoa; phylum Arthropoda; class Insecta; order Coleoptera; family Chrysomelidae; genus Crepidodera; species Crepidodera aurea. The sequence continues at coordinate 106,695,680 of OX439472.1, forward strand.
AAATTTTAGGAAGAAACCCCAAGATTTCATTTTGAAACAAATAATGCTAAACATTTTATTTTAGAAATTATCCGCCACTGATTTATGATGTCATATTGGGGGGTTTATCTTCTGGGTCACAAACATTTTGCTATCAATCATTTTCAAACAGAGTATAGTATAGTATGAGTGGTTATTAAGGTCTTTAAAATACGCACGATATTTATTTTTGGAGCCGGAGTGCACGTTATAAAGTCTGTCTTCAATCCTGTCGAAATATTAAGAAAAGACCGTTTTATTTATTATTTAACTGCAATGTTGCCAATTGTTAGTGTTTCTAATACATACATTTTCTCGCCTAAATTAAAATTAACTTCGGTAAGGTATCAAGTATCATTTAAGTATACGTCCATACCCACACAGTAGAGGATAATGCTTCGTTGCAATCGCTAATCGTATACACGCATTAAGAGATAATGCCTTTACAATCAGCGAGCTGGTACTTAAAAGTCAGTAAAAAATAGAAGAAAACATATGATTTGTTGTGTAATATATCGAATAGCTTGTTATTATTGTGTAATTGCCATGTGTTTTGCTTATTTTATCCAAGTACATTACTATGGTAATTACTATAATAATAGGCGCCGCGTTTTTTGTAATTATACCTAGAAATTCATGAATAAAGAAAAAACCGGTTAAGTCTGGATATTTATGAACGTGGAAGTTGTTATTAGGGATTTTTTTTAGTGTGACCTCGCATTTTAATACGTGATAATAGTGGAAAATTAGAAAAAGGGTCAAAAGATTTAATAATCAATCCACCTTCTGACAAAAAGTTTGTAAAATAAAATCATTATATCAACCTCCGAATATCTAGATTGTCTCTACAATGCCAGATCCATAAAATTGTTTTCAGATTTAGAAAATCCAGTAATAGAAATTTTTCAATGGAATTGCCTTCAATTACAGCCAAAATTTCTAAGGCTAAGCAAAACTTTTAGTGGAGTGAAATTAGACGAAAATGGATGTAAGAAATAAATTAAATTTTACTTTCCCGCCCCCTCGCAAAGGGAAAGTATTGTGAACGCGCTAAAAAAAATTGAGATAACGACGGATATATCCATTTTGAGGTCCCCTGAGACGATTAAAACGATTTCCAAATGGAAGTCTGTCCGTCTGTCTGTGTGTCTGTATTCTTCCACGATAGCGTCCGCACGCTTCAGTAAAAAAAAATAATGTGCGCGAATTCGTTTTTTGACTTAGCTCTTACATCCATATAAAATTCTAATTTCAATCCACTAGTTATTATAATACGGAAATGAAGATCATTATTCCAATACTTGATGTACTTTTTGCAATAAACTATATTTTAACGATACATGTTCTTCTTTATCTATTTTTACTCTATTCAGAATAGAAAACGTTTATATTTGTAACTTTCTATAATTTCCTAATGGATTGTAGAAAAATTTGACTTTCGCTTAATTTTATTCTTGTCAAAGAGTGACCTAACTTTTCCAGAAATAGAAATATTTATTTATTTATTAATATTAACATATTGAATAAACAGCAAAAAATCTGTTCTTAGAAAAATTAAACAAATATTTAGTCTTAAACAAACAGGAAATCTAACATTTCTACATTATCTGGAATACCTCGAGAAATTGATATATAGAGAATTTCATAAAAAATAAGCAGATATGGAAAAATCGATACGTAATTTTTTCAGTGAAATTATCTACGACTAAAATTCCAAGAAACATTACCGTATATTTAAAATGGTAAAGAGAATTTTCTTTTCTCTTTCCGATAGAGCAAAAACAATTTGTTCAAATGACAATATCTTAAATAATGAATTATCACTTGTTAAATCTGTCTTGATTAAGAACAACTATCCAAGTAAATTTATAAATCGTGAACTTTACCGAGACATCAAAACTAAAGATCAAAATTTAAACCCCCCCAATAATTCTTTCAAATATAGTAAAAATCCCTTATATTCCAAAATTATCCGAAAAAATTAGAAGGATTGGCAATAAATTTAATTTAAAAACAGTTTTTTCAAACTAATAATACATTAAAATCTTTAATAGTAAATACAAAACCTTTTAATGAAATTCAAAGCACAAAAAATTGTATTTACAAAATTCCATGCGAATGTAATAAATTTTATATAGGAGAAACATCTAGACCTTTTCATATTAGACTTAATGAACACCAATCGTACATTAAAAATAAACAATTCGAAAAATCCAAAATATGTGAACACGCATGGGATTCTGGTCATAAAATACAATGGAATTTTTCAACTAGATTATTAAAAGAACCGAATAATTATAACCGCAAAGTTAAAGAAGCAGCATTGATATGCTTAAATAATAACGAATGTGTTTCTAATTGTTCGGTTGATATTTCAAAAATTTGGATACCTATTTTACAAAAAGAGTTAATTGCAAAAAGGATACCCTCTATATCGGGATAGTATCATAAGTTTTTATCTGGTTTTTTCTTATGATAATATTAATAAGAAAACTTCATTTATGACGAAGTATAAATTCTCTTATAATATGCAAATGCGCTATCCTTTCAAAAATTCGTTCCCAGAAACGTCACAAAAATATGATTGAAACAGATTTTGACATCTTCAATCTCAAAATCTTATTCTATGTATACTATGTTGATGTCATATTTTTGCAAGATTATCAAGTGTTCTGTTTTTAGTAAATTTATTTATTTTATGTCATTTTGATAACGGCTTTCGATCTGGAAAGCCGAAACGTCAATAAAAAAACTTTTTTAACAACTAAGTGGTTTTAATCCAGTGGAAAGAGAGAGAAATTAAAATACAAACCACAATGAGCTTCCGAAATGAATTACCTATATATATGTTATTTCTATTATTATTCCTAATAATGTTATAATTTCATTTAAAAATGTAAAGGTTTCTACTAAAAATTGAGTTACCTATATCTATGTTCTTTAAATTTTCATAAATAAATGTGGTCGAAAGCTGGTAGATAGCGGGCGATCGAGGTTCGATTCCCAATGAAAGATTTTTTTTATACTAAGTGGTTTTAATCCAGTGGAAAGAGAGAGAAAATAAAAATATATTTTAAGTCTTGAAAAAAATACTAAGAAATGATTTTATAATTTTCCATTTTAACAGTTAAGACATTCAAATGATTAATTTCCTTTTTAGTCATTTAATGATTGAAACAAATATCGAGTTATTATTTTAAAAAATACGTGAAATATTTTGCAATAACAAAATGACTAGGACAATACCTTATTGTGAAAAAATGTTTATAAACTATTTAGACATTAGCTTCGGTTCTTCTATTTAGAATCCCTATTATAACTATTATATCGACCGATTACAAAAAGTCCAAGATAAATTTATAAAATGTGTTTCAAAAAAATTTCATACTTACGCAGACTTCGATATTTGCAAACGAGAACTGAAGCTTATATCACTAGTCGACAGACGTCAACTTTCAGATGTTAAACTTATCTACAAAATCGTTAACGGGAAAATTGAATCTAGCGAAATTTTAAGTAAAATTAATTTCATTACTCCATCCTATAACACGCGAGGGAAAAATCTTTTCAAAATTAGTCAAAACTCCACTAACTACTACCTAAATTCTCATCTGCAAAGATGCAGTAAATCATACAATACAATCTCGTCACTCACCGATGTTTACAAAAAACATCAAATCGATAGCTTCGATAGCTCCTGGGGTCACCCTGTATGTATAAAATATATATTTTTTCTTATTTTTATTGTTAAGCAACATTTAATAAGGATTTATCCATTTTGTATTAGTTTAGTAATCAGTGAATACTGTAATGGGCTCGTCCTGTTTGTATTCTTAAATAAATAAATAAATAAATAAATAAATAAATAAATAAATAAATAAATAAATAAATAAATAAATAAATAAATAAATAAATAAATAAATAAATAAATAAATAAATAAATAAATAAATAAATAAATAAATAAATAAATAAATAAATAAATAAATAAATAAATAAATAAATAAATAAATAAATAAATAAATAAATAAATAAATAAATAAATAAATAAATAAATAAATAAATAAATAAATAAATAAATAAACACCACAACATAATTCACGCCTGAATTGTAAATATTTTAATTCTCTACATTATATACTTACATGATAAAGATAGAAATTTGATGAATTTCATACGATTCCAAACAGGATATCAGCAAGTAGATACAATTGTTTGTCAAATACAATTAGTACGTATAAAAATAAAAAATACGATAAGTATATTTAACTGATGAAAAAAATTACAAAAAAATATTTGTATTGGTGATTTGAATAACAGAAAAATAATTATTGATATTAACACTTGGATAAGGATTTAAAAAAAACATTAATCTTGAAATATAACTAAAATTTTAGAAAATGTGCTTTTTACTGGATTATATTCGATGCAAAATTTCATCTCTAAAAAGTGTCATATAAAGGCGAAAAACGATCCCGATCATGTACGAATAACAACTGAATTTTTCCACTCATTTTTGGAACGAATTCAATTTGATTCTAGCACAATAAGCTTTCAACTTATCGTGTCAATCTATCTCTAGAAACGCAAAAGTCCAATTAAGAGTTTTATAAATGTTTGTAGTAATAAAAGTTACGGGGTGTAATTACTTAGATATAAAACTCCAACAGGGATGTCAAAATTATTTGTTATTCCACACATTTTTCACGTAAGCTGGCTCAGCCTAGGAGTGCAAAACGTAGTCGTCCTGTCGTCCTAAACACCTGGAGTACTCGAGCCCCCTCTTAATATTGAGAAAGAGGATGTGGCTTAGTTCATATTGTCATCCTGCTTCCTAATGAAAGTATAGTTCCATTTAAAGCAAGGCTGATTGATACTTTTATCCTTCTGATAAGAGTACAGATATTATATTTTTTAGGCAGATTTGCTTTAGACGAGCTCATATATTCAACGATAATATTATAAATGACTTTAAAATATTACGTTCTCTAACATTCGGTGTTAACTTGCTATATACCAAAAGTTCGAATATAACTAAGGTTCCAAAGAAAAAGCTGATGAACTAGCCAGAACTACTAAGATTGACATACTTTTATCTTTAAAAGGTTGCCGAAGTTGGTGAAACAAAAATAGGTAGATATACTTATTGTAGTTGATTTATTCACCTCTTCCTTGCTCTTGCTCTATATTTTCATTCCTATATCATATTCAAGGTAATGAAATATTTTTTTCAGTGTGAAAGAACTTCTATTTAAACAGATCGCAGCCCTCAAAGTTTGCAAATAAATTAAGACGTTTCAAATTAAGACGTTTCAAATGAAGGGTCTTGCCGAACATCATGCTACTTTAATAGATTAACATGAAGCATTTGGAAGTTTTACTACATTAAAAGTGATTGATTATGACACTTTATAATTGAAAGGAACACGCAATGAATTTTATTCGCTACGTCGATAAAGGTAAACATAATTCATGTAGAGCATGTTAGATTCTTATTAAAAGAAAATTAATTTTCGTAATATTAAATAGTTACCCAATGATTATATAAACAGAACTGTGTTTTTGTAGAATTTTACGTTTCTAATTACAGTTAGCTTGATTAAATATTGACTTTTGTTGTTACATGAGATAAAAGTAGAATAAAAGTTACGCATGAGCAATTCATTCAGTACAGCAGGACCTTGCTCTTACCTCATGAATACCACATGGACTTGAGCAGCCTGCCATCTTCTACTAGTTTACCCAGGAAACTTGGTTGTCTTGTATCCCTATTTTTATATAGCCACAGTTTAATCCTATGGGAAGCACTTCTCGGCTTAACTTCTACCTCGATATGTAAAGGCCGCAGTGGGATTGATGCTCTTCCAATTGCATCTTAAAAGATAACAGAGCAGACTTTTGTTCTTCAAGAAATTATTCAATAATGCAATTGAGATATTGTAGTTTTGAAATCATATCAGGATGACCACTCTTCTAGATCTTTCTAGTGACTAAACTACGTTAAATGCTGGTGCTTTTTTGGGTTTATCTTGGTTTTGATTTCATTGGTTAGTCTTTTAGCCTGTTTTTATTGTAGGTAAGTATATCAGGTAAGTTGAATTCATTTTTATTTAGGCAACAACCAACACTAAGAAACAAAATATTTTTGAACGTTTACAATAATGCGATTCGTTCAAATCTTTATTAATAATAGTCGAATGACTGTCTCTAAATCGATCTGTCTTATTTTTTCATTATTCTTAATTCTCTCCACATATTTTTCTCCGATACAATCGGCGTGCACTGCCATTTCCTTTTTGGTATTTACAGTAAATAAATTATGACTTAGGGATTCCATAGTTTAACGTGTACGTGTCCGAGACACTGATTTATCGTTTCCATTTGAAAGCTTATACGCAATCTTAAGACGATTATTCTTCAAAGCTTTTAAAAGGAAACTACAAAGAAGGAACGAGAGCTAAAATCCATTAAATATTATTTCAGCTTGTAGTTTATTGGACCTCCTGAAAAATTAACTACACGCAATATTGTCTTGGCGAGCTTAGAAAAATAATTTCCCTACGTTAAAATGCAGCAAAAGCCGCTGGAAATTATTGTGAAAGTGATTTTTACATTAAATATCGGAAGCCTTGAGTGATTACGGAAGACCGACTGAGGTTATACAGTTTTTAACAGCCTATGGTCTATTTTTATGTATGAGAGAGTAATAAAACAGCATTTCTAATGCAAAACTTAGTACGGTCATTTTAAATATTTTTACGGAATAATCTAAATATTTCCTAAAATTGTCATAAATGAGCTAATACAAGTTTTGGGTCTTTTATTGGTCTTTTATAACCATAAACTGTACAGAACAATAGAAAAAGGTTTGGACAGGCCAAAAGCCCTGTGTATTAAAGATAACATAGCCGTATCTTAAGATTATTTTCAATAAGTACCTATTTGCCAATTTTGTTTTATTTTAATTCCAAGAATTTCTTACAGTAATCGAATTATAAGTAGATAAATCCCTTACCAACAAATTTCCATTTAGTAAGGAGGTCCAGTTGTGTATTCTTGACAGCTTACTAAATGTCGTTTAGTTGCAACATGCAAGGTGCAGTGTGCAGTCTATTGTGAATTCTAGTGTGATCATGGAAAATTTGGAAGTACCGCGTAAACGACAAAAAATCGGTCCTTTAACAGTTAATGAAAAAACATTAATATTTAATTGTTTTAAATCATTTACAGACAAACATTTATGTAAAAGTGTTGATGACACAGTGGAATTAGTTAGTAGTACGCTTGGTGTTGGGAAATCTACGATTTACAGAGTTGTTAAAGAAGAGAAATGTGGCGAGTTTCAAACAGCACGTAAAGCTCCAGGAAAACCAAAATTTCAAATAGAAAATCATTTGAAAGAAAGACTTCGAAGGAAAGTGCATGCGTTCTTCTTTAGAAAAGAATTTCCGACAGTAGACAAAGTTCTTGCCACGGTTCGAGATGATAAGGATTACCCTGAAATGAGTCGAAGCACACTATGGAAACTTTTAAAAGAAATAGATTTTCTATGGAAAAAGCATTCCAGAAAGTCTATTTTAATAGAAAGAAGCGATATTGTAGTATGGAGAAGAAATTACCTAAGGACTATAAAAGAAATGAGAAACCAAAGAAGAAATATATTTTATTTAGATGAAACATTGATCAACGAGGGACATACACCAAATAAATTTTGGCAAGATGAAACTGTTACAAGTCGAAGACAGGCTTTTTTAAATAATTTAACTACTGGTTTAAATCCACCATCAGGAAAGGGGCGCAGACTGATAATAGTACACATCGGTAGTTCAAACGGTTTTGTTAAAGGTGGTTTATTGACTTTTGAATCTACTCGTACCGGTGACTACCATGAGGAAATTGCAAAAAATCGTGGGATGACGGTGGTTAGATCACCACCATATCATTGCGAAGTAAACCTGATTGAACTGATATGGGCACAGATAAAGGGAGAAGTTTCAGGAAAAAATAATTCTTTTAAAATGAGTGATGTTAAACAGTTGTTTTTGGAGGCTGTAAATAATGTGAAGCCTGAAAACTGGGAAAAGGCAGTAAATCATACGTTTAAAGAAGAAGAGAAAATGTGGAAGTTGGACAATATTACTGATGAAATGATCGAGCCACTCATTGTAAATATTGGTTGCGACAGTTCATCTTCTGATTTGGATTTGTAGGTAAGAAGTAGTTTTTATATTAAAATTATTATTTATGAACGTAACGTTGTTTAAAAGTCAAAGTTTAAACCCTTATACCTACATAACCCGTTTGACACAATATTCTTAACATACCTTGTGGAAAAATAAAATATTTTAGAAAAAATTGCACTTTTTTACCTTCAGCTGTTTAGAAGTTATAAGCAGGTTAATTAGGTGAAAATATAAGTGTACACCCGATATATTTATTATATTTATACAAAGGTTATTTCATACGAAAACACTCGAGGTATAACTTCACAAAATATTTTAACTGTCTACTAAAAGAAGTGGTACGCCTATGGATTACGAACGCTTTATTATTTTAATACTATCTCATACATAAAAATAGACTATAGTAAGTATTTAATACTTATTTGAACGATGGCACATAAACATAGAACGGTAGGTAGTTGGGTAGGTAAACGAGGATGCCTAGTGTCTATTTTTAGTTCAGATATTTCAATTTTTACACGATTTATAACAGTACATATAAAGAGAAAATGTATGCCTTAATGTACGTCAAATGCCTTGACTGGTTAATTTGATCAAAATGTCTTTTTATTCAGGGAATAACAATCTGTTGATTGAGCTACATATGGAGAATAAGAACCTTTTTTCCAAATCTTTTACTTTTATGTAATTTTTGAACCTCTTAATAAAATAATTTCATCATTTTTTAATAAATAACACACTGAAACAGACATATTATTCAAAATAATATAAAAACAGAGGACTCTACTTGGTTGAATTAAGCAATAGATACTTCATTACCACCAACATCAGCAAATAAAACAAAGCCTTATTCTACAGTATTAAATTATCTATTTCGTTCGTTTAAAAATTGGCTTACTTATGCAAATTTAAACACTTGATTATGATTAGGTGTCGAATATCTATCTATGCTGAACAAGATATATCAAGGCAAAAAGATTTTGAAGTAGTATCAACAGCTCTGCGGCATTTCCAGAAAGTTTTCAAAATTTTAGATATTTGACTTATGTATGAAAATCAGAAGGATAGTCAAAGCTGGCCAGTTAAGAGACATTACAATTTCTGGCTTTAGATAATTCCAAACAGATTTACCAATTTTAACTTTATCCGACAAAACGTGTGTTTGTAACCAGCACATGGCACTTAAAAACGAGTTGGCGAAAGAAATCACCAAAAAATATTTACACGACATAAAATTTGTTGTAGCTATTTATTTGACCAATCAACGTTGAAATTTGATTAAATTATTATGTAAATTTCCGTATACCTACATAATTTAATTCTCAAAAACTTGTCTTCTTAAATTATTAATGGAAAACAAATGGTTCCTTAAAGAATTGAAAAAAAAAACATGGAGATGAGCCTCCTACGGCTAAACTTATGAATGAATGACACCCAGTCGCTATTCCGAATAACAGGTCAGTACTTGCTGTCACTAATTTACATATGTTGTTGTTAAATTATTTCAGCTGTCTTTTTTTCAGTCGCAAGAGATTGGTGGCCTAAATTATATTTATATCATTTACTTAAAAAAAATTTTCTTTTAAATATCATTTATAAAAAATTGCTATTTGAAGGTTTACTAATTTTTAGCAATCCAGGAGGTGATAGTTACTCATTATATTAATCAGACAAATAATCCGTTAACACCCATCACTCGGATATTGTGAAAAAACTATTACTGGTCGAGCTGAAAATATGAAATTTGTTAAATATACTGTTAAGCAATTCGCATTTCACCGTTTTCTCAACATTTTACCAGTTGATTAAGATACAAGGGGTTCAATTTGACATAAAGTAAAAGTGAAATACGTAGAAACGCGTTGTGGTCAAGGGGAGGGGCTGAAAATGGGCCCCAAAACCTGGAAATGGGTTTCCCGCTAATATCTGGCTAAATATGCCAATTAGAGAATTTTTGTTCAGACAAAAAATGGAGATCAGTTCATTCTATACAAAAATGGTACTTATCATTTTCTTCGAAAATTCAATAGTTTTCGAGATAATGGCACTCAAAAGTCCCCTCATTTCAGCTGCTGCTCTACCTTCAGGAATTCCGCTTTTTATGAATTAACGCGTAACCGGGCGGACGAATTGTTCAATATCTCGAGAAAAAATTAATATTTTTCGATGATTCAAAGTTCATCGGAATGGGAAAACCCGTAGCTACAATTCCATGTGACTTGAAGTCAGTTCGTATTTACCAAAAATATTTAAAAAAAGCGGTCAAAGTTTTTTTCAACAATATTTAGAGGCTGCTTCATTAATTTATTCATATTTTCTTTAAAAATAGTCATTTATTCTAATTTTGCCTTGATAATGGAACCTTAGGGGGTCTTGAATGACCTCAGAAATTTACTTTCATCTAATTATTAATCCTCAAGAAATAAAGAGCGGGGAACAAGAAATGGATAAACAAAAAAAGGCCGGTTTTGACTCGTGTGACCAATTTTCCTCATTTCTCGAAAATTATTAGACTAATAAAAATAAAAATAAAAAAATATATTCGAAAAGTAGACCATCTAAGCTTTGAAATGATGTGCATTGGAAATCAATATAACGGATCATAAGATTATAATTCGCGCTTGTTCCGAAGATTCTCTGGAACTCCGAAATCGGCTAAAATATGCAAATAAACAAATCAATTGTATATTAGAACGCCAGAAAAGTATTGCAAAAAAATTTCTGAGGTCATTCAAGACCCCCTAAGGTCCCATTATCAAGGCAAAATTAGAATAAATGACTATTTTTAAAGAAAATATGAATAAATTAATGAAGCAGCCTCTAAATATTGTTGAAAAAAACTTTGACCGCTTTTTTAAATATTTTTGGTAAATACGAACTGCCTTCAAGTCACATGGAATTGTAGCTACGGGTTTTCCCATTCCGATGAACTTTGAATCATCGAAAAATATTAATTTTTTCCCGAGATATTGAACAATTCGTCCGCCCGGTTACGCGTTAATTCATAGAAAGCGGAATTCCTGAAGGTAGAGCAGCAGCTGAAATGAGGAGACTTTTGAGTGCCATTATCTCGAAAACTATTGAATTTTCGAAGAAAATGATAAGAACCATTTTTGTAGAGAATGAGCTGATCTCCATTTTTTGTCTAAACAAAAATTTTCTAATTCGCATATTTAGCCAGAAATGCGCTATGTGGGAACTCATGCCAGACATATTCCCAGGTTTGACCCTTCAGTTACTGGACTAAATTGAGACTTTCTGTTTTTAAAAACTATAGGTCAAGATATAAGGCGTTAAAGAAAAGAGTTAAGGTAAACTAAATATAAAAAATATAAGCGTGCAAACTAGTACATTATGAATATGCACCTTTTCCTCATTTCACCTCCTTTGCAATTATTACACTTTCCAAAGTAACAATGTTAGCCCACGATAAATAAATCATCCTGTAAAAGGGTCTTAAACTAATGTTAACTTAGGAATTATTAAATACAAATTTGTTGCCTAACATGATGTACAGTTATAATTTATGTAAGAAAATTAAACATGTCAACACTTGTATGAAGAGTGACGTTGGAGTTTAGTTACTCTAAAATACTGATTTACATGACGTAAATCTTCAAACCTGGTACATATATCTCAACTAAAAAATACTTTTAAGCAGTTTTATGAGAAATTGACATCTCTAAGAATCACAAAACTTAATTCCTCGGCTTTCAATATACAAGGAGAACCAAAAATAAGTAGGTAATGTTTGTCTAGCAGGTCTAGATATATCTGGAACCACTTTTAAGGGTGCCATAAATCCTAGAAACGAGAAGCCACTATGAATTACAGAAATGAATCCTAGAAGGGACTTAATGGTAATTAATATTCTGTATTTCACTTGTCCAACTAAATTGAGCATCAACGGCTATAATATTTTGAGAAAAAATATATATGAAGAAGATATTACTTTTGAAACCTTTGTAAACCAAAATTTTTCCAGATACAAAACAGAGAATCTGCAAATAATCGTCTTCCTACTTGCAACAAACAGCAGACACATAAATTTTCTTCTAATCCGGTTCTGACGAATTACGTTGGAGCCAAGTATGTGTAAAGTATGCATGCGGCAGCTGTTCATTCATACTGTACGAAAATCGCCCATATTAACCAATTTCGTTTTATTACCAGTTCACGGTAGGTCAACGGAAACAAATATAAGCTAGATAACAAAAAAAAAAAGAAGCTGGAAAGAGTAGGTCGCATTTCAATTGTCATTCATCATTTACGGATGTCACGGTTTGTTTCGAAACACGAGATGAACTCGATAGCACGGAATGATGTTTAGTTGATGGGTTCAGTTATTTTAATTTGGCATGTAGGTTTTTGGTAATTTAATCGGCTCGAATATCCCGTTGGTTTAAAATTCCTGTGGGTTCGAATATCCCGTTGGTTCAAAATTCCTGCTGACTCAAATATCCTGCTGGTTCAAACTTCCTAGACTTTGAAGGTAATTACCATAGAAAGAGCCACAAAAAGCTACGCATAGAGGACTATAAGATGGGTTCATAATTCCTGCTGACTCAAATATCCTGCTGGTTCAAACTTCCTACGGGCTCATATATCCCGTTGGCCCAAAATTCCTACTGATTTATATATCCTGCTGGTTCAAAAATTATACATCATATATCATAGTGGCCACATAATTTGATGAGGGTTTTCCAAGACTTTGAAGGTAATTACCATAGAAAGAGCCACAAAAAGCTACGCATAGAGGACTACAAGATGGGTTCATAATTCCTGCTGACTCAAATATCCTGCTGGTTCAAACTTCCTACGGGCTCAAATATCCCGTTGGCCCAAAATTCCTACTGATTTATATATCCTGCTGGTTCAAAAATTATACATCATATATCATAGTGGCCACATAATTTGATGAGGGTTTTCCAAGACTTTGAAGGTAATTACCATAGAAAGAGCCACAAAAAGCTACGCATAGAGGACTATAAGATGGGTTCATAATTCCTGCTGACTCAAATATCCTGCTGGTTCAAACTTCCTACGAGCTCAAATATCCCGTTGGCCCAAAATTCCTACTGATTTATATATCCTGCTGGTTCAAAAATTACACATCATATATCATAGTGGCCACATAATTTGATGAGGGTTTTCAAGACTTTGAAGGTAATTACCATAGAAAGAGCCACAAAAAGCTACGCATAGAGGACTATAAGATGGGTTCATAATTCCTGCTGACTCAAATATCCTGCTGGTTCAAACTTCCTACGGGCTCAAATATCCCGTTGGCCCAAAATTCCTACTGATTTAAATATCCTGCTGATTCAAAAATTATACAACATATATCATAGTGACCACATAATTTGATAAGGGTTTTCCAAGACTTTGAAGGTAATTACGATAGAAAGAGTCACAAAACCAACGCATCGAGGACTAGAAGATGGCGTCAAAAACAGATATCAAATTTGATGGCATCAAATACGTTTTTAGCCTTTCTTTAGTCTTGTTTTACTTCTTGTTTGTTGGTGTCGTCGAAAGCCATGATGTTTTCGGCGTCTATGAGTTAAAATCTGATGGATCATCTGAGATTGAAGGAACTGTTTTGCGAGAAAACCCTGGTGCACTAAGCACTAAAACGAAAACAAACCTTTACAAGCCGACAATCGAAGTATGTATATAATTATTATAATTATTGTATAAGTTCTAATAACAGATAATGACAAATTAAAGAAACGTAAACGTCACTGATCAAGTACAGGCACAGATTAGAGAACTACAGATAGGAAGGTCAGACTAGACAAACGAAATTAGACCGAGAGTCGCACCCCACTTTGAAGGCTGTCATCAGTCGATGTGTCAGATTGAATATTTGTTCAAATAATTCAGAACATTATGACAGCAAAAACACAATATTCTTCTTCTTCTTTCTTCGGTTATGACTTGCATACTAGTGCATTTGCCAGTTCATAAAATCATTATATTAACAGTTTACTTTGATTTTAAGTTTCTAATGTTTATTTATGCCAAAAATATTATCTTTCAGAACACTATGACAGCAAACACACAAAATTTTATAAATATATTTCTTATTTCTGACTCTAATGGCAATTGATGATTCAAAGTTATACGTTACATGAAAAGGCAGCACTGTACCCTGAACGTTCTTTCAGAACTGGCAACATGGGTGCACCCCAATTTAAAGGGACAAGGTCACAGAAAGCGGCAATCGAAACATCAAAGGAAATGGGCGGAGCTTCATACCTGAAAGTCTCTAATCTGTGCTTTATTGTCATAGAAAAATTACAAAAATTTTATAGACAAAGCGAAACTAAATAATAAAAATAAATTACTAGACAAAATAAAACACAAACAAAATATGAATAACAATATAATATGCAATATGCAATATTCGTCACTATAAATTATTGTTCAAACTAAAATTTTCAAATTAACTTAATTAAATTATTGCTCCTATATGCTCCAACCCAAAAGTCTAAGGCACGTTATAGAATTCTGCCACTGTGTAAAATGGTCTTTCTTGAAGAAAAGCCCTAGTCGATCTTCTGAACTTATCATATGAATTTATAGATTTTAACTGTATCGGGAGGTTATTATACAATTTTTTTGCATTGTAGGTAATAGAATTTTTTATTAGGTCAGAGGTGGGAATAGTTAAGTAAACATCAGTATGTAAATTTCTTGTAGGATATCTACGAGTTGGTCTTTGAATGTGCTTGCGAACTAAGTAGACGGATTCAAAGATAAATAGAGCAGGAAGGGTTAGAATTATGAAATTTTTAAAGTAATTTACACAGTGTGTCCTACTACTTAAACCAAATACATAACGAATTGCTCTTTTTTGTAATTTGAAAATAGATTCGAAGTGGTATAAGCTACAAGAACCCCAGAAAGGTAAACCATAGCGAAGGTGAGATTCGAATAAGGAAGGTCATTAATGCAGTAGTAGGGGTCAGCTCTTTAGAAACAGTTTTAATGGCAAAACATGCAGAAGATAATTTTTTTGCCAAGGTATCAATATGAGTGGACCATTTCAGGAATTTGTATATATAAAGACCTAAAAACTTAATTGAGTTCACCATTAGAATCGGATTATTGCTTAGAGTTATAGGCTATAAAGTACCTCTGTAAGACATTACTACGGTTTTACTGGTGTTGAAACAAAGCCCATTCGAGTCAGACCATGACTTGATAGTTACTAGATCTTTGTTAATGCTAGGTTGTAATGTCCGTGTCATCGGCAAATAAAGTAATTCTTCCACTTATTTTTAAGTCTGTGATATCATTGATGAATAATAGAAATAAAATCGGACCTAATACTGAACCTTGAGGTACTCCACTGCTAATTGGCAGATTTGAAGAATCCTCACCATTGGCCCGTACCTGCTGATTTCTATTTTCTAAGTAAGTTTTAAACCATTGCAAAGGAGAACCCCGTACGCCCTAAATTTGTAGTTTCTTAATTAAGATTTCATGATTAACACAATCAAAGGCCTTTGCGAAGTCACAAAATACTGAAGTTGTGAAAAGTTTATTATTAAGTGATGTATATATTTCATTAAGAACGGAAAACATTGCGTCACTAGTGCATTTTTTAGGAAGGAAACCATACTGATGATTTGTTAAGATGTTTTGTTTGGAAAGAAAGGGCAATAGGCGATTTTTCATTAGCCTTTCTATTATCTTCGATAAGGTAGGTAATAAAGCAATAGGTCTATAGTTACAGGTTTCCGTTTTGTCGCCACCCTTATGAAGTGGGATTATTATAGCTGTTTTTAAACAGCTCGGAAAGATACCAGATTCGAAGGATTCATTAATCAGCGAAGTTAACATGTTAATTATTAAATCAGGTATATTTGAGAATATTTTAGTGGACAAGCCATCATTTCCACAGGAAGATTTATTTTGAATGCTGTTTATGGTTTGCACTAGTTCGTGCTTATCTAGTGGCCCTAGAAAGAAACTATTAGTGACCTTTTTAGTAGGTAGGAGGAAGGAAAGAGCATCTTGGCCCGGAGCTATGTTAGAGCTGATATTCTTACTTACATTAACAAAATAATTGTTTAGTTCATCAGGACTAGGATTAACAGTGTTTGAGGAACGGGTTTTATTTCTTAAGTCATTTATAATAGACCAGGTTTCTTTGGAAGAGTTTTTAGCTCTTGAGATGCGATTTTTATAATAGTTTTTCTTAGTAGATTTGATAATTCTCCGATACAGTATTTTATAGTTGTTGATATTTGAGAATTTTTTAATATACATAAGTGACCTCATATTTTTTGAAGAAATTCTTATTCCTTTATTTGTCCATTTTTTATGACGTTTAGTTTTAATGGGCCGAAGGGGAAATGCTGTGTTGAAACACTTAATTATTTTATTTAGGAAGTCCAAAAATTTAGGGATTCACCCCGGGCCCGCAGTTCTCGATGGGGCCCGGGCCCGTACGAAAGTAGTACTCAGAAGTGCGACTTGTAGTGTTCAAAAGTGCAACTTGTAGTGATGCATCTACACTACTGATCACTACTAGTCGCGCTTTTGAGCACTACTGCTCCACTACTGGTTGCACTACCTTTCCTGATCACTTGGTGGAAAATGTTATGCTAAGCAACGTAGTATTAGCAGAGGAAAGATGCAGACTGGTAGAAGAGAGACAAAAAGAAGAAATTTTATTAGCGTATTGAAAAATTTATACGATTTGCAAAATGTTAATGCCAAACACTACTATTATTTCATCATTGGCGTTAAAATTTTGCTTGTACAAATTAGTTTGTTTTCAAAAGATGCAATTTTTTAGGCGTTTCCTTTAGTAGAGCCTTACATTTTACATGGTATTGTTGTCTTAATTCCGTTGATAAACAGAGACTACGTGAACTTTCACTCGAATTTTGCTTTACGAGAGAACAAAAGCATTCTCCATTTTCCAAAACTTTGTAGAACTTCGAGCTTTGTGTTTATTCAGACGTGTTCGTCGCTCTATTTACCAAAAGCTAAAAGTTTTTTTTTTCAATTGGGCTTAAGAGCCGAGCAACAGGCGAGAATAATGTCTTTTGGTAGAAGCGTATTAAGGAGTTTCGTGAGGAAGAACTGAAATAAACAAAATGGAATTGGGTATAATCGGTATATTTCTCCCTTTCGTGAAAAATAATGGAATATTTGAGAAAAGAAAATTGCTTTTTGGGTATTTCTGTTTGTATTGTATAAGGTTTTGAATGATGATTGTTTGAAACAAAAAGTTTTAGTAAAAGAAAGAGAGGACAAAAGAGTTAAAAGGACAGTATACGGTGTATTTGACCCCGTAATAACCTTTCGGGCAAATATTTTTTAATTTTAATTCATAAAAAATACCTTTTTTTTTGCTCCCTTAACATCTTGTATACTTATTTCATAACCACCTTAAAAGTTAATGCAAATGTAAATATTCGTTCATAATCCCATTACTTTATGTTCATTCACATTCTGCAAATAAACTAGAAAGTCTCCATTATTTTTTATCAGAGTTTATTATGATGCGATTTTGACATCTCGAAAGTTATAGCTCATCAAAAATAAAATCCTATCGTATTTCAAAAGAACGCGGGGCACTTCATCAATATTCAATGTAGATTTATACAATGTAAGAGTACTGCAGATTGTAGGTGGTAAAATGAATTCTATTAAATATTCATTAAAATAAGAAACGAGCTTTGATTGAGTCACGTTTCTGGCGTTTTTTTTTAATTCAATACATTTTTAAAATGCTTCGTTTCATACCAGAGGGCTAGTTTTTAGCGGTAGCCAAAAAGGTGAATTAAATAATGATAAATCTGAATTTTAAAATTAGTTTTAAATTGAATCAAATCAGAGGTCGAATTCATGATTCAAAGGATGCCAAGGTAATGATGGACAACTCAATTTGGGGTTTTTAATAATCCGTGTTTTTTTTGTCTTTGTTAGACTTGGGAAAGATTATATTAAAGAACAGAAAAGCATGGACAGATGTGAAATTTTCAGCTAGAAATAAAGAAATTGGAGAAATTAACTTCGCCAGCCAAACCTTTTTTGTTTGTCTATTTTCCTGCATTCTTATGAGGTGACCGAACCATCTCAATTGTTGCTTTTCAATGCTTTGCATTATTGGTTGCACTCCTAGGTCTTGTCTTATAGTTTCATTTCTTATTGGGTTGAACTCTTTACAAGTAGCTTTAGAATCTGTTGACTGGAATATTGTTTATGACGAAAACAATACCATAAATAAAATAGCGGAATTTATTAACATGACTTGTAAATCAAATCTTCCCACTTAAAAAAATCAATGCCAAGGTTAAAAGACCTGTTACGTTCTTTGAAAGGGAAAACCTCCAGATCTTAAGCTGCATTGCCACTGCAACAGGAGGGCCTTAACACCACAACGCCTTTAAAGCTTACAAAAAGCAATACCAGGGCGCGATACAAAATGCTAAGAGAGACTCTTATGATAACTTCATGAATGTATCAAGTAATAAATCCAAAGATGCTTGGAAATTAATTAATTATGAGCGAAACTTAAATAAAAAAACTTTCAGCCCCTAGCAGCATTTCCCCTGAGGAATATAACATCTTTTTCACAAAGGTCGCTGAACAGATCGTACCCTCCTGCAATATAAATGCTCTAACATATCTTTTTACACTCCCTAAGTCTAGTACTTCCATCTTCCTCAGTCCAGTTACTGAAACTGAAGTTAGCCAGGCGATAACTAAATTAAAAAATTCTGCTTGTTTGGACGTATACAATTTAAATAGTAGAATGATTAAGGAAACAATTCACTGTGTTTCTGGTCCATTGGCCTTTCTTTTTAATCGCTGTTTCTGTGAAGGACTATATCCAGACACTTTTAAAACAAGTAAAGTTATTCCCATATTCAAAAAGGGCGATCCAAATATCCTAGATAACTATAGACCTATATCAATCATCCCAATCTTTGGTAAAATCTTTGAGATACTAATTAATATCTTTTTTAAATACCAATTCAGTACTTAATAAAAATCAATTTGGCTTCATATCTAACAAGTCAACAACCCAAGCAGTGATGGCAATAATCGACGCAATAGTAGACAATATAGAAGAGGGTCTGGTGTCTGCTCTAACTTTATGCGACCTAAGTAAAGCTTTTGACTGCGTAAACCATGAGCTTCTACTAGGTAAATTAGAATATTACGGTATACGTGGCACAGCTTTAGAGCTAATGAAAACCTATTTATGTGAGAGAAAACAAGTAATTCCAGTACAAGTAGACCTATTTCACACGGTGTACCACAAGGTTCCATACTCGGACCGACCCAGAACTGTGCGTCTGCTATGCAGATGATTCATCGATAGTATAAGCTAACTCCAACGTTACTGACTTACTGAATCAATGTTCTAGAACAGATAATAATGCTGAAACTTGGTTTTCTGTAAATTATCTGAAACTAAATAGAGATAAGATACAAAGACTTATGATCTCATCAAATCCCTCCATAACAAACAAACAACATGTTGATTTACTGGGATTTAAAGTTGATGACAGGCTAAACATCTAACATATGGCGTTCTCATATGGGGTCAGTCTACACACGCAATTAAAGCTTTTCGTATGAAAAAAAAAGCAATTAGGATCATAGCTAATGTCTCCCACAGGGAACACTGTCGTCCTTTATTTCAAGAATTGAAAATCCTATCCTTACCGTGTATATTTATACTCTACGTTTTAGATATACTACTCCACTGAAGAATTTTTAAAGTGTGAAACCTTATTTTAATGTAATACTATCAAATACTATTAAACGAGCAAGGTTTGTATGTGTGTGTGTATGTGTGTGTGTGTGTGTGTCCAGAGGATCTCGAAATCCACTCGTCAGAATTCAATGAAACTTTCAGGGTAGACTAATTCCTATCTAAATCGGCAAAAAATGTAGGTCTCATGTCTGTGAAAATTCGATCTTCCGAGATATTTACAAGAAAAGTTAAGCTTTTAGTTTTATTTCCTAGCAACGGCACATAATAATTACTTGTTTCTATAGTAATATATAGTATAAAGGAGAGATGAGTACAGTAAAAGTGGGGATATAACGTCACATTCCATAGGCGTACTTTGCGAAATGAGTTCCTATAATAAATAAGGTCACAGCATATAAAATATATATACGCACTTCGTAGATTAAATTTTGAAGTTATATTATTTACAAAAAATAAAAATAAACTTTATGCATCTGACACTTTAACATTGAACGAATTAAATTTAACCAATAAATAACAAGGAGGATTATATGTTGGGATTAAACTTTTTTTTAAAAAAAAGTAAGTTCAAGAACTATCTTTAAAAGTCACTGTCTTCTCTAAAACTTGTAAGGTATTAATATCCCCAAACACCGTTGTAGACCCTCATAGAGTGTGCGAGTCTCTTTGTTTCTAAAGTGTCAGCAATGTGTGCAGGGGAAGGGGGATATGTTTTGATGAGTGTATTACGTAACGCGGCAGTGGTCAAGGAATGGCGACAGCGACTAGAGATAAAGCTTCGCATATTCATATTGTCTACCACTTGTTGTTTTAATATCTTTAAGAATTATACCTACTAATAATTGTATGTTAGGTTGTGTGGTCTACGACCAAATCGTTTGTGTTAAATTAGAATAAAAATCCAGTGTTTAGACAGTGTATCAATGAACCCTTCACCACCCACGACCCCATGAGAAGAAATAAATCTCGGCGTTCTACAAACTACTGGTGTCACTATAATTGTCTTTTCTGAGGTTTATTATTATAGGTTCTATTAAATTTTCCACTTCCCTAAATGAATTTTCCACCTTTTTAACATGATCAATGCATTTTCCCCAATGTTCTCTATTTACATCTGAAACTGCCTTCAAAAATAAATTTCGCACATCAGGAAATTTAAATGTTATATTGTTTTGAGAAACATAACCTTTTAATAATTGTGACCAGATCAGTTCAATGGGATTTAACTCTGCGTGGTAAGGAGGCAATCTCAGAATTTCAATTCCTTTTTCTCGGACCATCTCATCTATAATATATATTTTGAATTTGTTTTTATGTTGCCTTGCTATTACTAATAATTCTGCCTTCAAGAATTTAGGAGGACTGATAATATTTTTAGAATGAAGCCATTTTGAAATATATATTAAGACAAAATTCCGAATCAATTAAAATACATACGATACGGCTATGAATAAATAAAGTCTGACTTATCTGTCAAAAGAACAGATTTATTACAGTAAAAACCATGGAAACAAGATTAAATCTAGACAAAAACTATATTAGGCCAATCAGATGTATTAAAATTTAAATTTTAACTACAAATAAGCGTTGAAGGATGAGGTAAAAATAAAATTTCTACCTCTTGAACGTGTACTACGTTCTGCAAATTAAATACTGCACTCCTTTCTTCTGTATAGTAAGTATTGAGTATAGTAAAAAGGTTTGACTTTAATTAATTTCTGGTGTTTCAATCTGAAAGAATTCAATTTTAAATTTGTCGCTTTATATAAAAAAGGTTCATTTGACGGACATAAATAATTTGCTTGTCAAATGACAGCCATCTTATTAATTCAAAGTTGAAAATACAACGTTGCCAATTCAATTTCAGAAATCATGGGTTTAGGTAAATATTTATAGGAACGTTGAGTAACACTGTTAAAAATTGACACCTGTAAAAACGTGACAACTGTTAAAATGTGATACGTGTCAGAATGTAACAACTGTCAAAATGAACAAATATCAAAATGAACAAATGTCAAAATATGACACCTGTCAGAATGTAACAAATGTCAAAATGTCACACGTATCGTACTTTTCTTTATTTATTACAAAGATCTAACCTAACCTAAAGCTAATCTTTTTTTTTTTTGCGGGTGTTCTTCCCTTCCCCGATAGTGTGAGACTACCCCTTACGGCTACTATTTTATTGTGTAGACAGTTTTAATATTTAAGTTTTCATTATCATAGAGAGAGAGAGAGAGAGAGAGAGAAAAAAAAGAATGAATGCTTGTACACGTGTACTATTAACATAGATTTCAATTTTTTATTTTACAAGAAACTTTAAAGAGACATTTAAAATTCTCTATTTTCATAGTACACTTTAAGGTTGATTGTGACTTTGTATTTTCCAAAAACAAATTGTAATGTAATTAATGTACGAATGAACTATTTTTGTAACTGAAAAACTTGGAAAAAATATGATATCAATATCTGCCACACGTCGAGAATCTGGTCACAGGTTTTTGTGGAGGTTTTTACCCAAGTATGAATATCAGACCTATAATTTTCCTTCACTGCAGATCAATAAATAATAAAATCAATTGAACATAGAGATAAATAGAGTGAGCTGAGCGATCTTCTGTTGACGGAACCTGTGCCCTACACGCTGCTGTTGCCCGTCCCGGAAACGGGGCCTATCCGCCGTGAATATTCGCGAAGATCAAGCGTCAATAGATGTTGCCCTAAAAGGGTGAAATCCCCAGAAACTAGGCAACTTTTAATGCATTTAACTAACCTCTGTGACAAGCAGTTGATAAACGTCAACAACAGCTGCATCCAATTGAAAATTAACACTGACAGCTTTTTTAATTTTCCCGCCTACTTTCAAGCCAATCGCCAATCAACTTTTTATTTATCTCCCTTTCAGTAGTTCAAGTAGATGTCGCCCACTCCGTGATTTTCGCGAATTAATTAATAATTTGTCATGTTATAAATATACCTAAATTATATACTCATTGGGCTGCTTAAAAATGTAGATTTGAATATTAAGAACGAAGCTCGGTGACCAGATTAATACTTTTAATATTTTAATTGTCAACCTTATTTTAATAATTATTATTGTTAACAATGTTTTTTGTTTGTATCATCCAAATGTATGACTTGTCACTATTGTATCTTTTGTGTATAAACGTGATTAATAAAATCTATCTATCTATTTATCTATTCTGTCTCTTTTAGTTATCCCTTTAATACCTCGTAAGAATTTCATCTCTGCTGCCTGTATTTGGCTTTCTTGTTTCTTAGTCAGTACCCAGCTTTCGCAACCGTATGTTAGTACTGGCTTAAAAACTTCTTTGGTAAACTGTTAATTTTGTCTTCCGTGAAATCTTTTTCCTTTTTATTACTGTGTTGTTTAACGAGTAATATAATTTAGTAGCATTTTCTAATCTTGTGTTTTTTATTTCTGCCTCATTTTTCCCGTCCCTTTGTATGTTTACTCACAAATATGTGAAATTACCGGTCTGTTGTATCGTTTTGTTGTTTAGTTCTAGGTTTGTGCTTCTGTCATTCCTTTCAATAACCATTATCTTTGTTTTTCCAATATTTGTTTATAGATTTCTTCGTTTTAGTGCTACCTCCCAGAGTATCAAGTTTTGCTGGAGTTGCCTTTCGCTTTTAGCAGCTATCATGGGCTCATCAGCATAGGCGCATTCTGTCAAGTTCTAAGTTTTTGTATCCAATTGGTAACTTGTCTTTTATTTCTTTCATTACGTCTTCTAGCACGATATTAAATAGAGTTAAATAGATCTTGGTGTAACATCTGGTTATCTAAATATGCATTAACTTTGAGACATTTCTGTGATCGATAAATGTCACTAAAATATATTTTATATTGTTATTTTAACAAAAGCGATTAAATAATAAAACACACGTTTTTATTGATGCTTTTTATTAAATGAAAAAATAAGATGAGAGTAGTAACGAAACAATTACATTGTCGCTTATATCTCTTCCGGCTAAAATGTATCGAGCTCTTGAAACTCTACGAATCAACCCGCAAGAACGTAAATAAGGATGGAATTTATTCCACAGATATTCTTGATTAAACTTATTGAAAGTGTATTTCTTTACGAGCATTTCTTCGGTTCCTCCGCATTTGTAAGGGTGATCTTTGCTAAAAGTAGCATTTCGTTTTTGTAATAGTAGGCTTAACCCATGCCCCTTGGTTAGCGATTGATCCATAATCGGTTCTTCTAGCATTTGTATGGAAGGTCTGGCATTTTGGTAGGCGAATCCAATTTCGGCGCAGGGAAGGAAAAATTTTGGGTTTTGAGTGACGAAATCGTAGGGCATGGTGGCTGTCGGTTCGGCTTTTTCGAAATACCTAACTAGGTTGGTTCTTAGAATTTCGATACATTCTTGTTTTGAACTATTACCTAAAAGAGGTTTATTTTAAGGATGGATTTTAAGCAGGATATCGTTCTCTCTGTATATTGTTATGGTATAATAAAATGGGACAAATTTATGAAAAATGTGTATGTTAAACAAATTTAAAAAAAAATATGTGAAAATGGGCTTTAAAATTGACAGGCTTGTTATGGGATTGTTTGTTTAGAGGAGATTAGATTGTTTTTAGATTTGAAAAATGTCAGATGTGTAATTTCATGAAGATTATTAAAAAGTAAAAACCTCTATAAATTTGATTTTTATAACAATTGGTGCAGCAACGTGGGGCAATTAAAAGATAAAGAAGAAGAAACTGATAAAATAAATCAAAACCAAATGGAGATGTTGATAAATATCACGAAAAATTTGGGAAAGCAAATAAAAGAAGACGTGAATAAAAACAAAGAAGATATGCAAGATAGTATAGAGAAAATGGCGAAGAAAATAGAAAATAAATTCGAAGAAGTAAATAGAAGACAGGAGATAATAGGACATAAGATCACAGTACATGAAAGAAAGACAGAAGAGACAGAAAAAGAAATTAAAAGAAATAAAAAAAATGTAATCAGTAATAGTAAAGAGATTCTAAAACAGATGAAATGAATAAATTTGTTCTCGATAAGTGAGTACTCACTTGTTCCGAGTTAGAAATTACAGCATTTAATTGATGAATTGCATTTAGTAATATATAAAAATAACAATAACAATAATAGTAAAAATTATAATAATAATAATAATAAATTATTCTTAAAAAGTAAAAATACATATTGCATATCCAAAGACAAAATAAAATACAGAAAGGATAAAATAATTAGTTACCCAAATAGTAACAACTGCTTGTTTCGGGAAATAAATTAAAACATTCTATTTTATAATGACAAATAAAAAATATATATTAAGTACAATAATTTGTTAATAATTTTAGTTTGAAATACTTATTCGTAAAAAGAAACAAACAAAACAAGAGAAAAAAAAACAGTTTAATCAGAAACGTGACACATCTAGGAGACTTTTTCATCAATATATTTGTGAACTATATGTCTGGGTCTTTGTGTAATAAATTGTTTTAACTTAATTTTAAATATAGGAAAATATGTTATTAATCTAAAGAATTCCGGTATTGTATTATAAAATTTTGGAGCAAGATAATCATATGCGTGTTGAGTGATGGATTTTATCATATGAGGGATTGGATGCTCTGTTTTGTGGCGTGTATTGTACGAGTGAGTGGGCCTTATTGTTAATTAATTTAATTATTAATTTAATTAATTTAATAGAGACACGTATGGAAAAAATAATACAAGGCAATTGGAAAATTGCAGAAGAAGAGAATTTAAAAACAAGAAAACATACAGAACAGAATTTGAAAATAAAGAGACAAGATATTGAAATGAATGGGAATTTAAATAGAAATAAAATTTAAAAAAATTATCATAGATGGAAAATTAAATTAAAAAAATATTTTTTGGATATGGGAAGAAAATTAAAAAAAAAAGAAAATAAAATTAATTTGGAAATAGCAGAGGAAGATAATTTAAGTATACGAAAAGAAATCAAAAGAAAAATACAAGATTTTAGTGGGAAAAATAGAAATTAAAATTGAGTTTATTATTTCTTTTTAAGATAACAAATAAATTAAAAAACAAATTTTGGGAATGTTGTTATGGTATAATAAAATGGGACAAATTTATGAAAAATGTGTATGTTAAACAAATTTTAAAAAAAATATGTGAAAAGGGGCTTTAAAATTGACAGGGTTGTTATGGGTTTGTTTGTTTAGAGGAGATTAGATTGTTTTTAGATTTGAAAAATTTCATAAAGATTATTAAAAAGTAAAAACCTCTATAAATTTGATTTTTATAACAATATCTTTTAAAGTCAAAAGAACTGAATGAGTATTACAAAAATAAATATTTATTATTAAATATTGGTAGTTTTGCAAGTGGCCCGGTCTTAAGAATACCCTTTATATATTATGATCTCGATCAAGTAGTATCTCAAAAAACTTAACTCTAGACCTATTAACTGTAAACATTTCCTATTATTGAAATTTTTAAATTTGAAACCAATTTAATGGATCCAATTGTATATTGATCTGGTACTGTACAGACAATCTGGATATGCTCCACAAAAGCGTTGATGTAATGATTATACAGGGTGTTTCATAGTTAAACCGACATACGTTAACTGTAAATAGAGGGAACATAGGTGATTCCAAATAACATTGGTTAATGGGTCTAACGTCTTTAACACTTTCACTGCCATACGTCTATACAAATGTTAACCTGTGTGCCATTAAAACGGCTAGCGTGTCCAATAATTTTTTTGATAAAATATAGAAAAAACACACTTTCCCCCCATGCTGAGCACGGTGGTGGTGTTGTGGGATATCGCTTCCGACCCTTACCAACCCCTCCACCGGCCACTATTCTCCCACGAATAGGGTGATTTTTTTTAAATATCAGCAGCAAATATATACCCCCCCGTTTTCGAGGATGCTGAGCACGTTTAAGGGGCTAAATATCGCTTCTGACCCCCACCAACCCCTAAAACCGGCCAAAACTCACCCCCGACAGAGGTGTTTTTTTTTTATCAGCAGCAACACATCTGTCCCCCCGTTTTCGAGGATGATGAACACGATGGTGGTGTTCAATATCACTTGTGACCCCCACCAACCCCTCCACAGGTCAAAACTCGCCCCCGAAAGGGTCGAATTTTTTTTTAATATCAGCGACAAAACGGATGTCCCCCTGTTTTCGAGGATGCTGAACACGATGGTGGTGTTCAATATCACTTTCCATCGATCAATACTCTCTCCCGAAAGGGGTGATTTTTTTTTAAATATCAGCGGCCGATGGAGGGGTTGTAATGTAATGTGCCAGGGACGGCTAGCGTGTCCAATAATTTTTTTGATAAAATAAAGAAAATATTTAAATTGTATGCAACATTTGAAATAAATCAGTATAAATTTCACAAGAAAATTTATTGTTGTTCATGAAAATTTTTAAAACATGGAGTTAAACATAGTCCGGGTTCTCCAGGACATTGTGGACAGAAAAATAATGATGCCTTTCTTATATTTTGAATTTGCCAGCAGTATTTACATCTACGTCTCTTTTTATTACCTCTTGCGTCTTTGGAACACTGGTGCGGTAAATGACTTATTTTATTTTTTTTAGGCTGCCTTCGGTTTTCTTCTAATCCTAATAAACTATTTATTATAACTAATCGAAAGTCATAAAGACTTAACTTCCTTGGTGCATTTTTATTATATATATTATATGCATTTATTAACATGATCTGAAATATATGTATTCCACCACACCATTCTTAAATCGGTTATATACCTCTATTAATTGTGGTTTCATTTGCTCTACTCCTCTCTTAGATATCGTTGGTACTATGTCACCTCCAAACTCGGTAGAAATAGATAAAACTTCCCTGTGATCTTTCCACTTACATACACATTTTTAGATGTGCTACCATCTATGGTAAGAAGAGAGTATTGACATTAAATTTTGACTGAATCTAGTCAAGATGTCACTCTCTTCTTTTTTATCCCTTTCAGAGATTAATACAAAGTGTGTAAACCAGTAAGGAATTTTAATTTATTAGATTCGACATCCTAAGACCGGTTTCTGTCTTTCGACTTCATCAGTTAGGCTTTTCGAATCCAATAAATAAAATTCCAAACTCGTACAAGTCAATAGCTATATCCGCTATAAGATAACATTTTTAGATGTGCTACCATCTATGGTAAGAAGAGAGTATTGACATTAAATTTTGACTGAATCTAGTCAAGATGTCACTCTCTTCTTTTTTATCCCTTTCAGAGATTAATACAAAGTGTGTAAACCAGTAAGGAATTTTAATTTATTAGATTCGACATCCTAAGACCGGTTTCTGTCTTTCGACTTCATCAGTTAGGCTTTTCGAATCCAATAAATAAAATTCCAAACTCGTACAAGTCAATAGCTATATCCGCTATAAGATAACATTTTTAGATGTGCTACCATCTATGGTAAGAAGAGAGTATTGACATTAAATTTTGACTGAATCTAGTCAAGATGTCACTCTCTTCTTTTTTATCCTTACTGGTTTACACACTTTGTATTAATCTCTGAAAGGGATAAAAAAGAAGAGAGTGACATCTTGACTAGATTCAGTCAAAATTTAATGTCAATACTCTCTTCTTACCATAGATGGTAGCACATCTAAAAATGTTATCTTATAGCGGATATAGCTATTGACTTGTACGAGTTTGGAATTTTATTTATTGGATTCGAAAAGCCTAACTGATGAAGTCGAAAGATAGAAACCGGTCTTAGGATGTCGAATCTAATAAATTAAAATTCCTTACTGGTTTACACACTTACATACACATGTTCCATCCTGTAAATATTCACAATAACTTTCACCCACCACAAATTGTCTTTTTTTAACAGTCGGGGGAGTACCTACACGTTTTGGTCGTAAAGTACCAGTGGAGTAAGTGTTTTCTCTTAAAAGTTTTCTTGACAATTCGACGCTACTATAAAAATTGTCCATATAGATTGGTTATATCTTCTAGAAGTCTTAAAACAACTTTTTGTACATGCCCTCTTCCTCCTATATCAGGGTCTGTGGAACCTCCATATACTAAAATTTTATGTGTTATTGCATTGTCTGCCAGCATATACAACTTTATGCCATATTTGTGCCGTTTTCCTTTAACGTATTGATTGATTCATCGATTGAAATTTCTTTGTTTGGATAGTAGATATCTTTCATTCTTGAATTAAAAAAATTAATCAACGGTGTAATTTTATCCATTTTGTTTTATTGAGTATCATTATCGCTAAAATATAAGGCACGAATAATCAGAAGGAATCGATTTCTACTCATAACCTTTGCAAATACTGGAATCTGAAAAAGTAAATTGGTTTTCCAATAATCATTAATCCTATTTAGTTTTATGGAATAAAAGTCCGAGAAAACGTTTTTTTATTTTTTTTTTTTACTTCTGTGTCAATGGCATCGACTACTATGGCCATTAGCCTCGTGTTCTGTGTAGGCTTTGTTACTGTTTCCCAGCGCCACTTTAGGAACAGCACTGTTAATTAGAACCCAACAGTGAATGGTCGAGTGGGGAATCACACCTGGTATATGAAAATCAATTTCTAAATTTTTAATTAATTAAAAATCAGAAAATGATTTCTGCCGTCGGTGGGATGAGAAAACGTTTTAATATGTATTGCATTAATAATTAAAAGTTTAGTAATATGTAGAACGAGATGTGCATTTATAAAAATATGTCAGAATATCTCAGTTTTTTCCATTCGTTTCGAATGACTGATCCAATTAAAAAATTATCTGATGTACAGCGTGTTGCATTGAGCATTTTCAAATTTTACAAATTTTTCTTAATCCGCATCTGGATTTTATACGATTGGGCTACTAAAAAATGATACCTGTACCCAATTTGAAAGAAATCTACCAGGTATTTCGAAAGTTACTGCTTGTAAAAATGAAAAAAATGCATTTGATGTAATTTAACGTTAAAACTCCAGTAGTAGAATAGGGTGTGCACTTTAACTCATTTTTTTCCGTTCTTTTCAAGTAACCATCCCAATTTTAAAAAATCTGATATACAGGGTGTTGTTTTGTTTGTTACACTATAGTATTGGGCTATTAACACACTATACCTGTACGAAGTATGAGAGAAATCTACAGGGTGGTTCTAAAGTTACGGCTTATCAAAATATTGGCCAAATTGGATGAAACACCCCGTGTCTCGGTTATTAAAGACGTTAGACCCATTAACCAAGGTTATTTGGAATCACCTAAGTTCCCTCTATTTACAGTTAACCTATGTCGGTTTAACTATGAAACACCCTGTATATTTAGTAAAATTTTATGAATAATGAATTGCACGTAATTTCTAAGTTTGCAATTTTAAAAGATATATCATTGGGATTACTGGTACCTGATATGTTAGAAGGCGATGTTGTATGAGTTATATTCTTTTTCAGCGAGGAAATTTCATCAGCAAAGGTTGTTTCAAGATTTTTTACTACAATTGCCAAATCTTTTACAGTTTTTGCACTCATTAAACTTAATTAAAACATTTAAACACTAATGTTTTTAATTAAAAACTTTGAGACCAAATACACGACGTACTGTCAATTCACCTTGTTTCTATCTAATCTGTCAGATAGTACAGGCAAAATAAAGTCTTTCTAACGATTCAGCCCCAACTTCTTCACACCTCTTGCATTGAGTTAAACCAAAATCAGCATGGCAACTCAATACCCTAGAATATTTATTAATATTTTTGATTGCTGATTTTTTAATTTTATTGGCAATTATTGAAATGAATTTTTTACGTCAATTAACTTGTGTAATAACCCCCCATGAAATTAAAGGTTATTTTTAATTCTGCAGCGTGTCTATCAAAATTTACTAGCGATCTAAAAAGTCTTACTGGTTTTTTACCAAGATCAAATCTGTCCAAAATGGGCGTGATTCGCCGTGGCTAAATATAGCACGGATTACTTAAATCTCAACGGGAAGTGTCAAAAATTCTCAGGGTTAATCTGATCTTAGCAAATAACTTGTGAAATCGGGCTGGGGATTTATTCGAATAAACTGCAAGATTAAACTTTAAGCAAATGTATTAAAACTAATAAAAAAAATCGATTAACAAGCAAAACTGACAAAAATTACAAAGAAAGACTATTTCTAAAGCAAAATTATAACTTGACCATGCGTCATAAGATTTAACAACAAGACAAAATACTGATAGCTACAATGAACGACAATTATGGAAATAAAATAAGCTCTAGTTATCAAAATATGAACCCAATGTTTCCCAAATGCAACTTAGACCACAAAATTGGTCGGCTTTGATCTCCCTGACTAATATTTGTATAACTACCAAAAGACAGATCAAATCTACTGTCTGTAAAACTAAGGCCACTTAAATTCTGAATGATTGCAAAGACACAAAATAAAATATATAAATCTGTCTATCACAAGACAAGAGTTTCTTAAACTTACAGCCTACGGCTTTTACAAATTAACCAGGGTCGCTAATATAATGAGTAAGAAGAATCTGAACTACCAAACAAATATGTCATTTTGCTCTTTAGCTAATAACTAGCCTTTTATAGTTACCAAAAGATGAATAAAACGTCATTAAATCAAATTGTAATGTTTACCTTCGGTCCTTGTACTGAGGCAGACATCAGACGAGCTCTTCGTTAAAGAGTTATTTTTAATCAAAGTTTGCGAAATTTTGTCGACATACGTTAATATGGACCTCTGTCTTGATTCTTTAACGTTATTTTTTTCATCGATAGCTTTTGGTAAAAGCGATTTCGGTTGTGAATCTAATATCGAGTCGTCTTTGGCAAAAAGAACAATTTTATCGGTACTTTTTTCAGAATCGATCAATTCGTCGAAACTTCTCGAAGATTTAATCGACGAAGTCAAGGATTCGTTAACTCTTGCAGAACTCGGGATCCTTTTGGAAAATATTTCGTTCAAGGAACAGTTATTGCGGAATAAGGACAACAGGGATTTCTCTTTTGCGAGAGATAGGGGAATATTTTTTGGCGCGGGATCGAAAAATTTGTAGTTTATTTTATTTATGACTTTGGCGGATAGACATCTTAGGTAACTGTTTTCTTCATAATGGAAGATTTCTCTTCGTCCACAAGTGTAATCTTGCCAGCGAAGCTCTTCGAATGATTTGCATTTGTATTCTTTCATAAAGTTTATGCTGTGTATTTTTACAGTATAATCAGTGTCTCCGCAATAGTCAATGCCCTTTGTTACACGAAAAACTATTGGCGTACCAAAAATGTCTTTTCTATAAACAGGCCTCAAAGGTGGAAAATTCTCTGAATAAAAATCTTCAATTACTGTAAACTTTGAGGCATCGTCTTCGAATTCTTCTCTACTGTACGATCTTGTTCGTATTCTTGTTCTTGATCTAGATTTTCGTTTCTTTCGAGATATATTTTTTACCCGTCTTATCGTTAAGGACATTTGCACAAAATAAATTTGGGCTACCTATATTAAAAGTACGTGAAATTTTTAAATTTTTCTGATATATACACAAGACAATTTTTTGCTTCGAAATTATACTGTCATTATGAAATAATGACAAACCGGACAAAATGGTGGAAATATAATTTATTTAGTTGGTAATACAATTTTACTCGTACAATTTCTCTTCTAATTTTTAAATACCTATTTCATTATTTTCTACCAACTTTAATAAAACTAATTTTTAAAAAACTGAGAGATTGAGCTACTATCGACTTATTTTTTGTTATTTTGTATAACTGTGTTCACGAGCCCAACTCAATCCTATGTACAGATTTCGAGCTAGCGCGAGTTTAAAATGATTAGGGGGAACTCGATATATGGGCATTTATCGGCAAGTTAGGCGTTCACCTCTTTACTTTTATGGTTTATATGATGGATATATGTCATACACACCCAGATACACACACACGCCCACATTTAGCGTCTTTAAGAAGACTTTATTTTGATTTCTAAACTATTACTTAAGAATTTATTTTTTATTGACATTACATTTTTCATTTTTCAATCACTTTTTTGTTACCATGACTATGTCCGACATGGGCGTTTCATTAACAGGGTTAAACACAGCCAGTCACCTTGAAATAAATTAAAAAACTAAATAAATGTTCAATGGAGAAATATTTTTTGTAAGAGGACACTTAACAATTAATATATCCAGCACAAGCGTCACTTGACGTTATCTCATCTAAACCCTACTCTTTTATACTCCTACAAGGGTTCCACGACTCCATTTTTTTATTTCTAAAAAGTTTATCTTCGCTTTCTGTTTTAGGTCTTCCCAATTATCTGCCCTATATGAAATAGCAGTATCATCTGCGATGCCAATAACGTTTTCACTGGTTTTTAAAGAAAACAAGCAGTTAATATATATGTTGAACAAAATAGGACCAAGTATGAATCCTCGCGGCACTCCATATTCAACAACTCTTGCACTGCTAAGTACATCATCTATTCTCACAGTCTGCTGTCGATTGGTGAGATACCTTTTATATACCAATATTTTCCAAGCACTGCAGGAGAAAAAAAAAAGTAAAGTTCGTGTGACGAGTGGTTCAGGCTACGACTACCGCTTTCTGCATGGCTTAATGACTACAGTTACATAGCCATGACCAACGGTTTATACGTACTCACCGAGCCATGGTGGGTTGCCGATATTATGAACCACTTGATTTTCTTGGGAAGCCATGGCACCCTCTGCAGGATAAGATGATGACTAACCGTGTCAAATGCATTTGAAAGATCCAGAAATATACACAAACAGGGCTTGCTTTCATTAAGTGATTCACTTAGGTACTTGTGAAGTTAGGATACTAACGGCGTTTGGTGTGGATGTTTTCTATCTAAAACCAAACTGTTGTTTTGAGAGTATGTCATATTTGTTTAGGTATGAAACTAATCTATTTTTAATTAATTTTTCAAACTTTTTTGAGAAGTGATTAACCATATGTGTTGGTAATTGCTGATGTTGTTACATCTCCCTTTTTATGTAATAGAGTAACAATTGTTCTATACATTTAGATAGAGTATGTGTAAATTTTTTTAAAAGATAATCACAGTTTAATTTAATTATTTCAGACTTTGTGTTATCTATTCCAACGATTTTCCCATTTTTTAAATCAAAATAGGTGCAATTAGGAATAGATTTTCATCGATTTTTATTTGGTTTGCTAAAGCTCTTATTAAATTCAATATCTGGTCACCGAGCTTTGCTCTTAATATTCAAATCTACATTTCTAAGCAGCCCAATGAGTATATACTTTGAGTATATTTATAACATGACAAATTATTAATTAATTCGCGAAAATCACGGAGGGAGCGACATCTACTTGAACTACTGATAGGGAGATAAATAAAAAGTTGATTGGCGATTGGCTTGAAAGTAGGCGGGAAAATTAAAAAAGCTGTCAGTGTTAATCTTCAATTGGCTGCAGCTGTTGTTGACGTTTATCAACTGCTTGTCACAGAGGTTAGTTAAATGCATTAAAAGTTGCCTAGTTTCTGGGAATTTCACCCTTTTAGGGCAACATCTACTGACGCTTGATCTGTCACGGTGGACAGGCCCCGTTTCTGAGACGTGCAACAGCAGCGTGTAGGGCACACGTCCCGTCAACAGAAGATCGCTCAGCGCACTCTATTTATCACTATATAAGAAAAACTCTATGTTCAATTGATTTTATTATTTATTGATCTGCAGTGAAGGAAAATTATAGGTCTGATATTCATACTTGGGTCAAAACCTCCACAAAAACCTGTGACCAGACTCTCGACGTGTGGCAGATATTGATATCATAGTTTTTCAAAACTTTTCAGTTACAAAAATAGTTCATTCGTACATGACATTACAATTTGTTCTTGGAAAATACAAAGTCACAATCAACCTTAAAATGTACTATGAAAATAGAGAATTTTAAATGTCTCTTTAAAGTTTCTTGTAAAATAAAAAATTGAAATCTATGTTAATAGTACACGTGTACAAGCATTCATTCTTTTTCTCTCTCTCTCTTATGATAATGAAAACTTAAATATTAAAACTGTTCGCATAATAAAATAGTATCCGTAAGGGGTAGTCTCACACTATCGGGGAAGGGAAGAACCTTTACCCGATGTGCATAAAGCATTTCCACCCGCCAAAAAAAAAAGGTTAGCTTTAGGTTAGGTTAGATCTTTGTAATAAATAAAGAAAAGTACGATACGTGTGACATTTTGACATTTATTACATTCTGACAGGTGTCATATTTTAACAGTTGTCACGTTTTTACAGGTGTCACATTTTGACAAGTGTCAATTTTAACAGTGTTACTCAACGTTCCTATAAATATTTACCTAAACCCATGATTTCTGAAATTGAATTGGCAATGTTGTATTTTCAACTTTGAATTAATAAGATGGCTGTCATTTGACAAGCAAATTATTTATGTCCGTCAAATGAACCTTTCCTTTTTTATATAAAGCGGCAAATTTAAAATTGAATTCTTTCAGATTAAAACGCCAGAAATTAAATAAAGTCAACCCTTTTTACTACTATACTATACAGAAGAAAGGAGTGCAATATTTAATTTGCAGAACGTAGTACAGGTTCAAGAGGTAGAAATTTTATTTTTATCTCATCCTTCAATGCTTATTTGTAGTAAAAATTTAAATTTTAATACATCTGATCGGCCTAATATAGTTTTTGTCTAGATTTAATCTTGTTTCCATGGTTTTTACTGTAATTAACCTGTTATTTTGACAGATAAGTCAGACTTTATTTATTCATAGCCGTATCGTATGTATTTTAATTGATTCGGAATTTTGTAATAATATATATTTCAAAATGGCTTCATTCTAAAAATATTATCAGTCCTCCTAAATCCTTGAAGGAAGAATTATTAGTAATTCAAATTCAAAATTCAAAAAATATATTATAGATGAGATGGCCAGAGAAAAACTAATTAAAATTCTCAGATTGCCTCCGTACCACGCAGAGTTAAATCCCATTGAACTGATCTGGTCACAATTATTAAAAGGTTATGTTTCTCAAAACAATAAAACATTTAAATTTCCTGATGTGCGAAATTTGTTTTTGAAGGCATTTTCAGATGTAAATAGAGAACAATCGGGAAAATGCATTGATCATGTTAAAAAGGTGGAAAATTCATTTAGGAAAGTATATCCACTATCAATGGATAATTTAATAGAACCTATAATAATAAACCTCAGAAAAGACAATTATAGTAATACCAGTAGTTTTAGTGAAGACAGTTACTTTTAAAGATAGTTCTTGAACTAACTTTTTTTTTAATCTTTGAGTTTAGGTAAGTACTGAAGCGTTACTTTTAATGCCAAGAGATTAAAAACAGTTTAATCCCAACATATAATCCTCCTTGTTATTTATTGGTTAAATTTAATTCGTTCAATGTTAAAGTGTCAGATGCATAAAGTTTATTTTTATTTTTTGTAAATAATATAACTTCAAAATTTAATCTACGAAGTGGGTATATATATTTTATATGCTGTGACCTTATTTATATTATAGAAACTTATTTTGCAAAGTACGCCTATGGAATGTGACGTTATATCCTCTCTCCTTTATAGTATATTACTATAGAAACAAGTTGCCGTTGCTAGGAAATAAAACTAAAAGCTTAACTTTTCTTGTAAATATCTCGGAAGATCGAATTTTCACAGACATGAGACCTATATTTTCTGTCGATTTAGATAGGAATTAGTCTACCCTGAAAGTTTCATTGAATTCTGACGAGTGGCTTTCGAGATCCTCTGGACACACACACATACACACACACATACAAACCTTGCTCGTTTAATAGTATTTGATTAGCAATGTTAATTTTATGCTGGACATAATTGTTAAGTGTTCTCTTACAAAGAGTATTTCTCCATTGAACATTTAGTTTTGTATTTATTTCAAGGTGTCCGTCCGGCTGTGTTTAACCCAGTTAATGAAACGCCCATGTCGGACATAGTAACAAAAAAGTGATTGAAAAATGAAAAATGTAATGTCAATAAAAAAAAATTCTTAAAAAATAGTTTAGAAATCAAAATAAAATCTTCTAAAAATAAATATATGACATATATCCATCATATAAACCATAAACGTAAAGAGGTGAACGCCTAACTTGCCGATAAATGCGCATATATCGAGTTCCCCCTAATCATTTTAAACTCGCGCTAGCTCGAAATCTGTACATAGGATTGAGTTGGGCCCGTGAACACTTTTGATCGGGATGGGATGAGAGAAATCCACCGAAAGGCATTTTCCTATCAAAAACTGCGGGGTCCTTTCTACTATATACTATATGCTATATACTAAGTACCACCTCGAGTTCCTTGTAAGAAAATATATTTCTAGCAACTTTAGTAAAATTAATTTTCTTAAAACTAATAAATTGAGCTACTATCGACTTATTTTTTATTATTTTGCGTAACTAAAGAAGGTAGATTAATTGTGTTTTATTTAACATATTATAGGTAAATATTGTACAAAATTGGAAGCAATAAAAAAACAATAAAAATGTCAACCAACAGTGGCTTAATATATTAGATGTCACCGTCACAACGAAAATTTTACATACATGACATTTTAGTCCGGGAGCCAGTGAATTTGTTCTCTTAGAGACAAAAATAAAGTTTTTGAGTCTGGCTACAATATTTGGATGGATTCAAAAAATAAATTGGAAATTCGTGCCCTGATAAATTTGGCATTGCCAGTATAACATGCATATTTTGTATATACAAAGATCAAAAAGAATCAAACAATTCAAGTATTTCTAGGACGACAAAACTGCTGTTGTTAGATCTATTTCCATCATCAGGTGCATTAACAAAATAATACAAAAATGTTGTCCCATATAACTACAAAAAATCTGTTGTGTCGCCACAAGACTTTCCCGGCAGTTATTAAACAAAATTTTAAAAAATTAATTTGGTGTTAAAATTTCCAAATCAAGTGATATTTGGTATCCCAAAAAAAAACTTCGTTTCGAATTTTTTTAAAGTAAAAATGACATTTGAAATATTATAAGAGGAAAAACATTTCACATGTCAAAAAAAAGTAAAACAATTTTTTAGGGTCGGAATTTTGTTTACTTTTTCTTTGACATGTCAAATGTCATTTGGATTTTAAATTTTTTTTCCATTCCTTAGTTTTAAAATTAAGGAATGAAAATGTCAGGATATATTTACAAGCCAATAAGGCACCTAAATACCAAATAAAAACTTTAGGTCTTTTATTTTATTTGTAATGTACTACTGCGCCCCCTGGTTCAATACACGATCACCCGAAACCCATATACCAAATTTCAGCTCAATCGGATTAAGCGTGCGGACGCTATCGTGGAAGAATACAGACAGACAGACAGACAGACAGACAGACAGACAGACAGACAGACAGACAGACAGACAGACAGACAGACAGACAGACAGACAGACAGACAGACAGACAGACAGACAGACAGACAGACAGACAGACAGACAGACAGACAGACAGACAGACAGACAGACAGACAGACAGACAGACAGACAGACAGACAGACAGACAGACAGACAGACAGACAGACAGACAGACAGACAGACAGACAGACAGACAGACAGACAGACAGACGGACAGACTTCCATCTGGAAATCGTTTTAATCATCTCAGGGGACCTCAAATTGGATATATCCGTCGTTATATCAATTTTTTTTTTAGCGCGTTCACAATACTTGCCCTTGGCGAGGGGCCGGGAAAGTAAAATAACTTAGATGTGCTACCATCTATGTTTAGAAGAGAGTTTTGACACTTTACAAAGCAACGATTCCCGATGTATTGGGTGTTGCATACACTCAATTTGCATTGTGTGTTGCAAAGTGTTTATTTGACTGATTCTAGTCAAGATGTCACTCTCTTCTTCGTATCCCTTTAAGGGATTAATACAAAGTTAAAAATAACATTAGGAACTTCAGTAAATGGGTACAGAAAAAAAAAGTATTTCTCCTATGTCAAATACATATCAGGTCTTGGTAGCGTTAAAAAAAATCTCACAGTTTCCTACACTTCTTTCACTACCATTTTAAATTCTTATTAGAAAAATCTCTCAATCAGCTAGACGGTCTTTCGTGCCAAGTAACAAATTTAATTTTCTAACTAACTTTAAAACTGGATTAAATCGAATTATATTTTTTCTCTGTTAAAAAGAACCTAATCCAATTTATTACAGTAAAATTCAATGAGAAAGTTGGCAACTTCTCCGATGAAAGTTGTCAACAGAAGTTTAAAAGTAGTGATGTATATTTTTAGAGTAATTTCGTTCATCTATCCAGACACGCTGGATTATTACTTTTCAGATTTTCTAACAACTCTTGAAGAGCTATAGAAGATATGAGCGTACGGTAGAGTTTGGTAAAAGGGGCCATGTTCTATCCGTCCAACTGCAAAAGGGATACTTTAAATGCAAATTAATAAGAATATTACTTATTTTCAAAAAACTTAACATAATCATTAAAAGGAGTTTTGTGGCAATTTAAAACAGGTAAGATTAAAGACAAAAAGACGTAATTTAAGTACAATGGAGGAGTTCCCTCCTAACCTTCAAAATCTAAAAAAAGGTTTTATTGGGACAAAATCGACTGCATTATTTCCGCAATGATAAAATTCTACTGAGTTTTTCAAAAAGTATCGTCAGCAAAAATAACTTTTATAAACTCAATTTCTGATTGGTGGAAATTAAAGTTGGTATCGAGACTCGATGTGACAGTTGACATGTTTCGTTGTCAAATGTCATTTTACCTACGTCATCGGTCTCGTTAGCTAGAGGCTTCTCTCAACAGTATGAATTTGCCTGCCAGCTGCTTAGGCAATTGTACGCAAGCGAAAATTAATAAAATTAACAAAAACAAGACTAAAGACGAATAAAGTAAAATGATATTTGAGAACGACGCATGTCAACTGTCACCCCGAGTCTCGATACCAACTTTAATTTTAACCAATCAGAAATAGAGTTTATTAAAATCATTATTTTTCTCAAACGATATATTCTGGAGAGCTCAGTAGTTTTTTGTAAACATATTACATCATTACGAAAATAATGAAGTAGATTTTGACAAAAAATAACGCTTCCCCGATCGTAGACCTTTTTCTAGGTTGGAAGGTATAAAAATAACTTGGATTATCTAACTTCTAAATTCTTCGAGGCAGATCAAAATATGTTTTAAATAAGGATTACAGTAATTATATAAAATCATGTGAAACAAATATAATTGAAAACCCTAAACAGATAAGGGAATTTATCAGATCTAAAAGGAATAGTTCAAATGTCACACCTAAGGGCAAGACATTACTACTATTTTTTCAGACTATTCTATACCCTCTTTCATCAGCCCCCCAAATCTCTGTCACTGTCCCAAATAATAAAATCCATTATCATGTTGCCAAGAATGTTATCTTTTTTTATATACAGGGTGACCCAGGAGTGTGTGCATGCTCCATAACTTTTTTTCTACCCAATGTCAATGCCAATGTCAATTTATGTGTCAAAATAGCGTTGTGCAGAGATTCACAAAAAAATTCAGTACTTCAGAACTGTTCAAGATAACTTAATCAACTTTTTTCCAGTCGATTCCTTAAGCTTTAGCGCATCTTTCGAGATGGAGACGAACTCTGAGTCGATGTTCTATCGCCTACTACGATTTTTTGAAAATGACAAATTACAAATAGCAATAACTCGACTTTTTCAAATGCATCACCCTATATTTTATAAAATCATTGCATGGCATTTTTTAAGAGTTTTTTGCTGATATGGGGTTTGTGGGGTTTATTTTGTAAAACTTACGAGATTTATGCAAAATAAGAAATGTTTGACGGTTTATTCGAGAAAAAAAGGAATCGAGTAGGCTGCTGTCGTAAAATTTGACAGATTTATACAGTTTTGGAAAGAAAATATTTTAACAAAATGAAATTGTAATAGAAACAGAAATACATTACAAAGTAAACAATTTTAGTAATACAATTTGCGAGAACATGAAAGAATGATTAATAGGAAACAGTAAACATTTTGTGTAATAAACAGTTAATAATTCTGAATACTGTTTTAGCAATAATAGATTCATTTTGTGTTTCTTATAGAACAGGATTTTCCTCTTCTATGAGTTCATCTCCTTCGTTAGGCAGGAATATATTTTCTAGATGTTCGGAGAATTTGCTAGCTTTTTGTATACTGTTGCCCAAGTTCCATCCATTTTTTTAATTGGTGGGTTGTGTAGTATACGTCTTTTTAATCTTTTAGTTGCTTTCCAAAGCACTGTTACTGTCATTTGTTAACTCATTCAGACAAGTGCTAATTGAATCATTTTAATTTCTGAATTTCTCTTTTTAATTGCTGAGTAGTATTGTTTAAATTTCTTGTATCTATTGGTGCTCTCGATTGATGCCATTTCTGTCTTAGTTTTCGTTTTTCAGTGATAACCTCGCTTATTTCTTTTGGGTAGTTATTTCCCTTTGTTCTTTGTGTGATAATTGGTGTATTGTCCCATGCGACTTATTGAATCTTTTTTACAAGCAGTTCTACTTTTTTGTCTAGTTGTTCTTTAGTTCTAATAGGTACTGAAAGATGAATTTTATCTTCAAGTTGTAATTTGAAGCTTTGCCAATCTGTCAGTCTATTTACAAGTCTTCTCTTTTTTTGAATAATTGTATCACTCAAGGTGATAAAGATAGGTGAATGGTCTGAATTCATATCCCACGTTTCTTCTATATTCAAGTAATTTATGGAAATATTCCTAATCACGAAGAAATCAATGAGATCAAGAAGTTTTCTAGGATCAGTGTGCCAGTATGTTGGTTTACCAGTTGATATCGATCATTTAAGTTGATTACACGCTTCCAAAACTTTTTTACCTTTAGTTGTGGTCAAATCTAGATCCCCAGTAGCTGTGCTTTGCAATGAATTCACCTCCTACAATCAACCTGTGTCCTTGCCTTTCAAGAAAATCCATATATTGGTCTTTCTTCAAGGCGTACTTGGGTGGGCAGTATACTGCCGTTACTGCAATGGATCTTATAGTATTCCTACTTGATTTCTCGTTAAATGCATTAAAGGTGTCTCCTATCCACTGTTTTTATTGTTCAATAAATCTATTGTGGAAGGACAGTTTCCTTCAATATCGAAATTGACATCATAAGTCTCTCCTCAGGCTTAGGTGTTTAAAGTCCGCCTCTGACATGTCGCAGAACCTTCCGATCTATGTTTATTAGTAACGCAGTCGACAATATTAACGATGATGCCCAGGCAACATCCTTTTCCGTAATTCAATATAAGTTAATAGTGAAGATTAATTGATTAAAAGAAGTCGTAAAAGCGAATTACACAAAAACTGTTAAAGCGTAGGCCGCGCTAATTCCGCCGCCCCACATAACGAATTTAGTAGGAAATATTGTTAAACTGATATCTTGCGACGGATATTCGAATTAGTATTTCCTCTATTTGTCTGAGGTCTAGACGGGAAGGATTTCACGGTTTTAAAATTCAGAGGAAGAGTTTAATGGCTGTCTAGATTGAAATCGTAATATAAATCGACTGTTTATTGATAAAATAGTCCTGGTATAAAGAGTTCTTTTTCCGTGATTCAATCACCGCTGAAAGAGCAACATGAAACATTCTGGAGGAGCTTTTATTGAGACAAATAATTACCGATGGTGGCGCCACATTCGTCGATCAGCTGTTCAACGAAACGCGTAACTTTTGATAAATAGTGCGTTAAGTTATTGAGACAAATAATTATCGATGGTGGCGCCACTTTCCTCGATCAGCTGTTCAACGAAACGCGTAACTTTTGATAAATAGTGCGTTAAGTTATTGAGACAAATAATTACCGATGGTGGCGCCACTTTCCTCGATCAGCTGTTCAACGAAACGCGTAATTTTTGATAAATAGTGCATTAAGTTATACTGAGTGAATGGTTTATTTGTAGTATTTTAAGACTTTTTGTGATTGTTTGAGGTTTTTGATTTGGAAATTACCATAATATACCTGTACAGGGTGTCCCAAATTGGTGTGTTTTGCAGGGTATCTCGTAAACTAGAAGAGATAGAAGAAAAGCAGTTAAGATGTTATGACTTCTTTTTTTGTTAAAGTGACGATATCCTAATTAAATCTTTAGTAACTTCCTGCAGTTGGAAGATACAGGGCGATTATTGAAAACTGTCGAAAACTACAAGGTACTATAACTTCTTAATTAAGAAAAATATAAAAAAACGTTATAAAAACTTTTGATAGATATAATATTAAAGAGTTCAGTAGCGCACAGATTATTTTTTTTAGGGGGCTCACTAAGGAAATATAATGCAAACTTCTGTTTTTTTAAATGGGACACCCTGTATATTTTGACGTTTTTCGTTTCCTTTTTTAATTCTCATTCACCTGATATGACATATTATATATCTATTTTCAATGGTTGGAGCTACAGTGCAAATAAACCATTTATGGATGTTATCAGGTGAAACACTCAGTAAAGAAATTTAACATTTTATTATAAGGATACTGATGTGTGACAATTTTATTTATCAATATTATAATTAATAAAAAATAAAACCAGAATAAAAAAATAAAAACAATAAACTTATGAAACCACAAGAAACATTGTAACAACTAATCTATCTATAACTAATTTTATTAGAATGTAAAAATTACATTAAATGTTCAAAATGCTCTCCGTTTTCATCGATTAAAAAGTTTTTCGTTTAAATAATCTCCAACCAATTCAGCATTACCAAAAATAAAATCATAAAATAATATTTACAAGACTAACTTCGAGAGTAGGGAAGATTTATTACAAAATATTTAGAAAAATAAAGCCAGTATTTATTGGATTCGAAAAGCCTAACTGATCTAAAAATGTTATTTTATAGCGGATATAG
The DNA here is from genome assembly GCA_949320105.2 of Crepidodera aurea. NCBI lineage: Eukaryota > Metazoa > Arthropoda > Insecta > Coleoptera > Chrysomelidae > Crepidodera > Crepidodera aurea. The sequence goes on from OX439472.1 coordinate 106,739,540, forward strand.
CTATTGACTTGTACGAGTTTGGGATTTTATTTATTGGATTCGAAAAGCCTAACTGATGAAGTCGAAAGACAGAAACCGGTCTTAGGATGTCGAATCTAATAAATTAAAATTCCTTACTGGTTTACTCACTTTGTATTAATCTCTGAAAGGGATAAAAAAGAAGAGAGTGACATCTTGACTAGATTCAGTCAAAATTTAATGTCAATACTCTCTTCTTACCATAGATGGTAGCACATCTAAAAATGTTATCTTATAGCGGATATAGCTATTGACTTGTACGAGTTTGGGATTTTATTTATTGGATTCGAAAAGCCTAACTGATGAAGTCGAAAGACAGAAACCGGTCTTAGGATGTCGAATCTAATAAATTAAAATTCCTTACTGGTTTACTCACTTTGTATTAATCTCTGAAAGGGATAAAAAAGAAGAGAGTGACATCTTGACTAGATTCAGTCAAAATTTAATGTCAATACTCTCTTCTTACCATAGATGGTAGCACATCTAAAAATGTTATTTTATAGCGGATATAGCTATTGACTTGTACGAGTTTGGAATTTTATTTATTGGATTCGAAAAGCCTAACTGATGAAGTCGAAAGACAGAAACCGGTCTTAGGATGTCGAATCTAATAAATTAAAATTCCTTACTGGTTTACTCACTTTGTATTAATCTCTGAAAGGGATAAAAAAGAAGAGAGTGACATCTTGACTAGATTCAGTCAAAATTTAATGTCAATACTCTCTTCTTACCATAGATGGTAGCACATCTAAAAATGTTATCTTATAGCGGATATAGCTATTGACTTGTACGAGTTTGGAATTTTATTTATTGGATTCGAAAAGCCTAACTGATGAAGTCGAAAGACAGAAACCGGTCTTAGGATGTCGAATCTAATAAAATAAAATTCCTTACTGGTTTACTCACTTTGTATTAATCTCTGAAAGGGATAAAAAAGAAGAGAGTGACATCTTGACTAGATTCAGTCAAAATTTAATGTCAATACTCTCTTCTTACCATAGATGGTACCACATCTAAAAATGTTATCTTATAGCGGATATAGCTATTGACTTGTACGAGTTTGGGATTTTATTTATTGGATTCGAAAAGCCTAACTGATGAAGTCGAAAGACAGAAACCGGTCTTAGGATGTCGAATCTAATAAATTAAAATTCCTTACTGTTTTTTTATTGTTATTTAAACCGCGTCGGTTTGGGCGAGGTGGCGTGTTTTCACGGCGTTGTCGGATTTACGCAATACTAATAATCGTTATGCAAATTACGATTTATGTTCAATTTTAGATTGAAAATTGAACAGCAACACTTTGCTGTCTTCTAACAACCATCATTCTTTGCCCATTTAATGGTTTTAAAACATCAAGTGGCTTACTGGGCAAATGATGTGATGGTATACCCTTTTTGCACTACTTGGGTGCTATTTTGTTTGAAAGAATTCCTGCAAAAATTTCAGTTGTAATCAAGAAATAATCTCAGAAATACTAATCTTTATCTTACCTGATTTTGTAATATAATCTTCAGATTTAAAATTGATTACACTTTTCCCGGAATTTACGACGATCAACTTCCTCGATGACACCTTTTTTGTTGCTTCTTGGGTGGATCATAATGGAAGTGTAATTCCGGATTTTTAGATTTCCTAGAGGTATACCCATAAACGCAATAGTTTGTATTATTTTTATTGGGCATTTTTAACTTTTAACTAACAAATAGCAGCAAAATACACGAAGCACAAAATCAAAACACACGTTCGACTGCAGGTAAAGAAACAAAGTTACGATTTTCGTGCAGTTCAAATTAATACCGGTGGGGGGTTCGGGATAATTTCGAAATTCTAGGTAATTCCCCCACACTCGATTTTTTTAATGTAGATACCAATGCTTGTTTACTAGATTCAATAATTGCTCTAAATGAGATAAAGTTGTCAATTTAAATAGTAATTCCGATAATTCCCTGGCAATTTGTTAATTTGCTATTAAAGATATTGCAAAAGAAACGTTTTTGACTATATAAAATTTGCTCTTTTAATTGTTATCTACATAAATCTTCTTAGTTTATGAGTGACCCGGTATAAGGGTCAATTTTTTGTTGTATAGTAGGAACGTTTACAATGTAATCATTTTTCAAGGTTACTCACCAGCAATTCGTCTGGATCCCCACTGTACAGGAGGCGAGGCTTTTCCTAGAGGAAGAGCCAGCTTGCTCGCTGTCTCGGGCTCTGAAACGAAAATTTATTACCTTATTAAATATGCAAAAAAATAATAAGCTCTGTGGTAGTTCAGATGAGAGTATGCATACAAATATGGTTGTTGTTTTATTATACTTCATACAAAGGGTAGTAAACAATAGGTCATATAAATCCATAATTTATTTTAAAATGCGAGAAAGCGACCACTCATATTTCAAGACTTTTTTTCTTTATATTATTTACATACAGAGAATTTCAACACTGTGCTCTGTGTTCATTTTTTAGGGAACTGAAAAGTTTCTAACCTTTTTGCAATTATTTCTTTCGTAAAATATGAAGAATAATCACAATACCAAGTTAAGTTATGATTCAGTTATGTTCAACGGCGGCTCCAAGGGGGGAGGGGGTGGGGGGCAGTAGGGGCAATGAGAGTAAATTTCTCATATCTGCGTAAACATAATTTTAATTTTTTTGAATTTTTTTTGTAGATTCTAGGTCCATTATATCCTAAAAAACTCATTTTTCCCCTCAAAAATGGCCCAAACATTTTTTTTCGGTAATTTTGAGATTGCCAATCGTTTCTTAGACAAAATTCATTCTGAGTAAACCAAATTTTAATTTTTTTGAATTTTTTTGTAGATTCTAGGGCCATTAATATCCTAAAAAACTCGCTTTTTCCCCCAAAAATGTCCCAAGCATTTTTTTTCGGTAATTTTGAGATTGCCAATCGTTTCGTAGACAAAATTCATTCTGCGTAAACCAAATTTTAATTTTTTTGAAGATTCTAGGTCCGTTTACATCCTAAAAACTCACTTTTTTCCTCAAAAATGGTCCAAAAATTTTTTTTCGGTAATTTTGACATTACCAATCGTTTCTTAGACAAAATTCGTTCTGGGTAAACCAAATTTTAATTTTTTTGAATTTTTTTTGTAGAGTCTAGGTCCGTTTATAACAATAAACCCAAAATATTAAACTTTTATATATATAACCCTAACAGCCGACGAAGTTGCCCCCCCCCCATATTTAGTACATTTTGAACTAAGATGATGTTTCAAAACATTGTTTTGTTGGGTAATCTATGATAAGAGAAACTGCTCTATGAATCTTGGCAAACATAATTATTCTTACAAATAATAATAGATATCCCCCTTTACTCAACCAACGACCTACTGTCCTACGTTTATGTGCCATCGTTAACAATCTCAAAGCTAGCAGTCCAAACAATTATTAAATAGTTGTTAAAAAATGTACCACAGTTGGTCTGCTTTAATAATTCAATTTGCTACATTTCTACAAATATTTTCTTTTCTTTACTTCTCCTTGGTTTAAAGCAGTGGCGCGAGCCCCCCCCCCCCTGGCGCATATAATTCATCATTCATCATTTTAATTTTATTGAATTTTTTTGTAGATTCTAGGTCCATTATATCCTAAAAAAATCATTTTCCCCCTTAAAAATGACCCAAACATTTTTTTTTGGTAATTTTGACATCGCCAATCGTTTCTTAGACAAAATTCATACTGCGTAAATCAAATTTTAATTTTTTTTGTAGATTCTAGGTTCATTATATCCTAAAAAACTCATTTTTCCCCTCAAAAATGGCCCAAACATTTTTTTTCGGTAATTTTGACATCGCCAATCGTTTCTTAGACAAAATTCATACTGCGTAAACCAAATTTTAATTTTTTTTATAGATTCTAGGTCCATTATATCCCAAAAAACTCATTTTTCCCCTCAAAAATGGCCCAAACATTTTTTTCTGTAATTTTGACATCGCCAATCGTTTCTTAGACAAAATCCATACTGCGTAAACAAAATTTTAATTTTTTTGAATTTTTTTTGTAGATTCTAGGTCAATTTATATCCTAAAAAACTCATTTTTCCCCTTAAAAATGGCCCAAACATTTTTTTTCGGTAATTTTGACATCGCCAATCGTTTCTTAGACAAAATTCATACTGCGTAAACCAAATTTTAATTTTTTTTGTAGATTCTAGGTCAATTTATATCCTAAAAACTCACTTTTTCCCTCAAAAATGCCTCGAACATTTTTTTCAGTCATTTTGATATTGCCAATCGTTTCTTATAGAAAATTCATTCTACGTAAACCAAATTTTAATTTTTTTGAATTTTTTTGTAGAACCTAGGTCCATTTATATCCTAAAAAACTCACTTTTTCGCTCAAAAATGGCCCAAACATTTTTTTCAGTAATTTTGATATTGCAAATCGTTTCTTATACAAAATTCATTCTATGTAAACCAAATTTTAATTTTTTGGATTTTTTTTGTAGATCCTAGGTCCATTTATATCCTAAATAACTCACTTTTTCGCTCAACATTGGCCCAAACATTTTTTTTCAGTAATTTTGATATTGCCAATCGTTTCTCAGACAAAATTGATACTGCGTAAATCAAATTTTAATTTTTTTGAATTTTTTTGTAGATTCTAGGTCCATTATATCCTAAAAAACTAATTTTCCCCCTCAAAAATGACCCAAACGTTTTTTTCGGTAATTTTGACATCGCCAATCGTTTCTTAGACAAAATCCATACTGCATAAACAAAATTTTAATTTTTTTGAATTTTTTTTGTAGATTCTAGGTCAATTTATATCCTAAAAAACTCATTTTTCCCCTCAAAAATGGCCCAAACATTTTTTTTCGGTAATTTTGACATCGCCAATCGTTTCTTAGACAAAATTCATACTGCGTAAATCAAATTTTAATTTTATTGAATTTTTTTGTAGATTCTAGGTCCATTATATCCTAAAAAATTCATTTTCCCCCTTAAAAATGACCCAAACATTTTTTTTTGGTAATTTTGACATCGCCAATCGTTTCTTAGACAAAATTCATACTGCGTAAATCAAATTTTAATTTTTTTTAATTTTTTTTGTAGATTCTAGGTTCATTATATCCTAAAAAACTCATTTTTCCCCTCAAAAATGGCCCAAACATTTTTTTTCGGTAATTTTGACATCGCCAATCGTTTCTTAGACAAAATTCATACTGCGTAAATCAAATTTTAATTTTTTTGAATTTTTTTGTAGATTCTAGGTCCATTATATCCTAAAAAACTAATTTTCCCCCTCAAAAATGACCCAAACATTTTTTTTCGGTAATTTTGACATCGCCAATCGTTTCTTAGACAAAATTGATACTGCGTAAATCAAATTTTAATTTTTTTGAATTTTTTTGTAGATTCTAGGTCCATTATATCCTAAAAAAACTCATTTTTCCCCTCAAAAATGGCCCAAACATTTTTTTTCGGTAATTTTTTATATCGCCAATCGTTTCTTAGACAAAATTCATACTGCATAAACCAAATTTTAATTATTTTGAATTTTTTTTGATGATTCTAGGTACATTATATCATAAAAAACTCATTTTCCCCCTCAAAAATGGCCCAAACATTTTTTTTCAGTAATTTTGACATCGCCAATCGTTTCTTAGACAAAATTCATACTGCGTAAATCAAATTTTAATTTTTTTGAATTTTTTTGTAGATTCTAGGTCCATTATATTCTAAAAAACTCATTTTCCCCCTCAAAAATGACCCAAACGTTTTTTTTCGGTAATTTTGACATTGCCAATCGTTTCTTAGACAAAATTCATACTGAATTTTTTTTTTGTAGATTCTAGATCCATTTATTAAGATTCCCTATATTTAGTGTTCCACCAATCAAATAAAGCGTTTTATAAAACCCATTTTGACAATTTACAAATGAGTAGTGCTCTTTTACTAAACCGTTAACTATCTCTAAATTAATAAATGTGTTAATCAAAGTAGATCAAACACCAAAAGCTTAATTGATTGATGTATGAGATTCATTCCTATTAAAACTTATGCTAAAAAATGTGTAAATGTGGTTTTAACCGATATTTGAAAAATGCGTTGTTAGAATTTATCTGCAATTTATCACACAAAGTTTGACAACGGTAAACTCAATAGTTATATATTTTCTGTGGATAAAGGATTTTTCAGTTAAAAAGCTATCCGTTCAACTTTAAGAAGTCTTTATAACTTTTATTAGTATCTATCAACAGAATCTGGCCAATGCGGAAACTTTATAAATTCTCTTAGTCATGTTTGTACTCATAGGCGTACGAAAAGGTAAAACCATAAAAAGTTTGTTCGTTCTTACTAGAAGGGAATCACCTAAAGTGACCAAACTCCATTAATCCATACTGGATAGTCTTGTAAAAGGAACATTTTTTTTCAATTGATACAAATTATACACTTTAATTGTTGCTATTGAACTGCAAGCTTATCCAGAGTTGTTAGTGATTAAAATAGACTGGTGGACATGGTTCACATTGGTCAACTTGGTTGTTGGTAAGTCAGCATAAACTAGCAGGTAAAACACACGGCCAAGTAAACTATTCCGATTATATTTTTGAATATTTTAATACGAGCTTCTTGTTGTTTCACTTGAAAGTAACAATCAGTCGGGTACGAATTCAGAGTTAAATAGAAATAATAAGGAAGTTATTCGTTGTTTGTCATGTATCTCAGACTTTGTCGATTGCTTAACTAATATCTAAAAAAGTTGCACAATAGTTCCAATTTTCTTTAGTTTCTACAAGAGCCAGTTTAGACACATTCCTCTTAACTCTACATGTAGGTAAAAGAATTTTTCCTTTAAAAACATTTATCTATTAACTATTTTAAACCGTTTTCCCTAAAAAAATGTTTTACCAACACCCATGTATGTACCTACAACTATAATAAATTGTCTTGCAACTTCTTGCCTACGAGATACTGTTCCGAACTTGAATTGGAGTCATAAATGACCAAAGATTTGCATTTGAATGTGGGGGATTTATTTTGATTTAATGTTGTCTGGGGCCATAGAGGACAATAAGCTTTATATAACAAACTTGTTCGTTACAGTGCAGTAAATATGATCTTTGGCCAGCTTTGTTGTAAATGAGGTCGTTATAACGATTTGTTGAATTTCGATTTTGACGTTATTAAAACAAGTACTTTTTTTTTCTAATGTTTCACTGTTATTTATTGTCGTATATCCAGAATAATATTTTGTGGTTGTTTATAAATAAAAAGACTTCGGGACGACTTCAAGTTGATATAGAACTGTTTATTATACTAAAGACCATTTAAAACATTAACAACGTTAAAATCAAAAAAGATACAGTTTATCAGAAAATCATGAACCAAAATAGTGCCCATGAAGCTTGGGAAGCGTTAAAAGTTCAGTTTGAAGCAACATCAAAAGACCAACTTTTTAATATCTGTTCGGATTTTTTCAAGTTTGGTTGGGCATCAACAGATGATGTGTCAACCCATATTGCCAAATTAAAGAGTATGTGGCATGAAATAAACAACCACAAAATAATAATAGTATTAATCAAATAATTTCTTGTTTATTTCATATAGCTTGTTTAAGAAACATTTATAAAATTTCCTGATTGATTCAGCGTGTTGCAGCAGCACTAGATTTGACTATTGGCACTGTTAGTTCTATTTCACAAGCAAAGTTTTTAAATCTCCTTCAAAAAAACGTTTATTCCAAAAGGCAAATACTGTACTCTGTTTTTTATACCGGATTGTTCAATACAGAAAAAAAGTAAATGTTCATACCTTCTTATCTGAATTTTCACTAGATCTTAGTATGACCACCTCGAAAAATCTCGAATACAATATATAAATAAGCAAACCCTAAGGGATTAACCAATAATTCTATACTGTGACGGAAACACGAAATTACTCTAATATAAAAAATAGTAAACTGTCAATATTAAGTACCCACATTTATTTTTATAAAAATAGTATACCTACTAGATATTAGATTAGGACATTTCCTTAAAATTTAATAATAAATATACACACAACCAAAGGACCTGGCACCTTTCTTATGGGAAAATGGCTTTTCGTCAAATTTTCTGAAAAGTTGGTATGATGTAGAACCTAATGCTCTGACAAATAGTGTCCATTGGCCCAAACCGATCCTATGGTTAGTTTTCGAGGCACAGGGTGTTAAATTCTTGGTGATGTGTACCCATCCTTCTGTTTTCATAATTAGTAACCTTATTTTATACAACTAGTAACTATGCGTACATATTTCAGGAAAACTGGTCATAGGATTACAACAAAATTTTGCTCAGTTAAATACTGAACTTCTGTTAATGTGAAAATGTATTAATTTATAAAGTTGACGGAGAAACTTTTAAAATACAGGGTGGTGCACAAAACACAGGTTTTCTAATTTTTAAAGTGTTTGCAACCAGTTTAACACGCTGTATGACATAGAGTGGTGGTAGAGTGACAGGTCGTACACTTATTTAAGATAATACAAAATTTTTATAACACATCGTTTATACAGGGCGATTCGTTAAAGCTAAAATACATTATATGCCTTCTGTAACTACATTTATGAGTCACTCTGTATAAAATATGATTCATCACCAGGAAGTAGGTAATTACTTAAACTATATATTAATGATGCAATGACATTTGCTTGTATTTTTAAAGCTGTTTCTTTCTTCAAAAAACCATATTACTTATTTTCGAAGCACCCTGTAAGTAACCAAATTGTACAGTAATTGTTTATAAAATATTGTTGCCAAATAATCTACAATTCATGTTTTCTACAACAAATGCGAATAAAACAGGTCTGTTATGAGAAATCTGGTTACAAAAAGTGGCATTTCTGATGTTTAACATCCTGTACCTCGAAAACTAGCCATAGGATCGGTTTGGGCCAATACAAACTTTTTGTCAGAGCATCGAGTTCTACATCACACTAACTTTTCAGAAAATTTGACGGAAAGCCTGGTCCTTTATATGATATAGATACTAAAAAAAATCTTTGCAAAAAAATATTTTCTCATAAAACGCTCATATTTCGTTTTTAGAAATAAGGGATGATTCCATACAAATTTGTTTGTTTGTATTTCGGGTACCAGCTTCAACTTATTATAATTACTATAAATATAGAGTTTAAATAAGTAAATCGTTTTCTCCCGATGAGGAGTCATCATCATCAGTTTCCTCAATTCCCACAGAAATAATAATTGGTTCTATTGTTTCCTCTATTAACATATCAAGTTTCCAGAATTTCTCTTCCTCTGCTTATAGCGTTTTGCAAATTGTCCGGTGAAATTTTTGGTATGGAGTCACATAATAGTTGACGAACATCTTGAAGTTTAAATGTTGGATTGTTTCTCACGACATTTGAGCCCAGATTAGTTCAATGGGGTTAAGTTCACAATGAGAGCAAAAAAACTTAATATCTTTTTACTTTTTTGTTTAATTATTTCAGAAATCAGTTTATAACTTATTTTTATGATGTAACATCATGTTATATGGCATTTAAGGCGTTAACTTAACGTGTTTGTTTTTTATACGCACATACGACTTTTTGCTTTTAAAATTACAATTTTATCTTTACATACGACATTTTTACGAACACATAGGACTTTTTGTTTTCAAGTACTAGGGCATTTCATTGACTTTTTATGGTAAATTGGGTTTATTGAAAAAGTAGTAATTTACATTAGTGACAACTAAAAAATCAAACATAGTACGTGTTGCATTAATTTTCATAACTCAAACTATTGTAGAAGGAATGGTAATCTTCTTCTAGAAGGTTTTTGAGTTCCTGCAGGTCCTTAAATTTCCTTGTTGTTATGGGAAGTGGCTTGTTATACAACGGTTTCAACTCATTATACACCTCTGCTGTTGGCTTAGGTCTTCTAGGCAGTAGTTTCCACTGTTCGGGAAAATCTAGCTTATACCAAATTTCGCCCTTTGAATTGTATTTAAGTCACCTCAAGTCTGTGACGAAGGGAACTCCCTTTTTGATTCCTGGGCGAATGCTTCTGTAGTACCCATCGCCAAAATTATAGAATTTTTTGAAAGAAAGACTCTCAACATAGTAAGGGCTTGGCTCCCGTCTTGCCTCTCTGATATAATCTGCTGGTACATAGTGTTCATGTCTTTTGATCTTTCTTTGAATTGTGCTGTGCACGCTATCCACTTCCATCTGCGTGTGGCCCACTTCAAGATACTTCTGGTATACGGTAACCTTCTTCTTAATGGAAAAGTACAGAAGAGCATTAGCCACACACCTCCAAACTATGACGTCAGTGAGGTCTGGGTTTTCTTCTTTCTGTTTAGTAAGGTACTTCACCATCTAATAGCCCGTTCCCTTCGTGCCAGATGTAGCACGTGACATCATGGTTCGCAAGGTAGAAAATTGAGTAGTTATGCACTTTAAGTTTAGATTTATAATAGGAAGATGATGCCTTAATGTCTGGACATGTTAGTACCTTTTGCACATCAACTGCTACCACCAATGTGCTGTTTGTCTCTTCTGATTTCTTCTTGTCTTCTTTTCTGTTTTGATGTTTCTTAAACTCGTCTTCTGAAACCTTTCCCAATTTGTGTTTGATGCAGGTATCACACTGATCTTTTTTTGATGTGAAAAACCTTATGTTCATTACGACAAAAACTTTATGGAAAAGGGCCCTTGATGCAGGTTTTGTGTTTTTCTCAGTACATACACGGGCATACTCCCTGTACAGCTGTCATTTTGTTTCCCAATTGGGTTCTAAATACTCTTTAGATGTTTTGGCTCGACAGTAATGTAATTCCGTTTTAGGCAGGGAATTCAAAAAGTGCCGGAACCCCCTCTCTCTTTTCTGTGTTTAAGAACATCTTGCAGATTCTTATTTTTTCATCGCCAACTTTCAGGTGGTAATGGAATGAGAACAGTCTCCTTGCTTAGGTCTAGCAGAAAAATCAGAAAACAAAATGAATCTTACCTTCACTCTCAGTTGTTTGAGACATAAGACATTTTGCAATAACAGGAAACAGTGTGGCAAACATACGACTTTTAAACCATTACTAATATTTCATGTTAGAACAGCTGTTGACATAAGACATTTTTATGTGGGACTAAAAATGCCATACTTTAAACAAATAAAAAAAACGGTATTTTTGACATACGACATTTTGCAATTACAGGGACGAAATGTCCTTCATTTATCCTCATTCATCTAAATAAAAAATATTTTGTCTTCTCTTCTTAATTTTCTAATTTCCCTTAAATATTGCCTCCTCCAACAAATAATTTCATCTTTCTCTATGAGCGCAGATTTTCTATCGCTCTTCCCCCAACAAAGTCTAATTCATGTAAAGTTTTCCACAATTTGTCTCTTTTAACGTTTGACAAAGTTTCGTCTCCATTAATGTCTACTAAAAGTTTATCCAAAGTTTGTGCCATTATTATTGCACAAATTCACTTGATCAATATTGCTTTTTATCGCCTATTATTACAGAACTAACAATTCTGCGTGTTACAATCACAGGACTACACAAACAGAAATGTAAATTTTATCTAAAATAATTTACAATCTGCACAACACTTTCTGCCGATTAGAAATTTTAATCCTTTCTAAGAAAGTTGAGGGCTTCTTAAATTGATCTTGAATTGTAAATATTTTCTACCAGTGGAGATTACATACTTACCAAGAATGGAAATAAATTGGTATTTTTAAAAATTTTAGGAAGAAAACCCAAGATTTTATTTTGGAACAAATAATGTTAAACATTTTATTTTAGAAATTGTGAGACACTGATTTGTGATGTTATATTCTTATTTATCTTCTGGGTCATAAAAATTTGCTATCAATCATTTTCAAACAGAGTATAATACAATTGGTAACATGCAAATATTTTTGTTCTGAAAGACTAGAGGTATATCTTGCAATGAATGATACGCAGAAACACTCCCTATAACGGTATTTATATAATAAATTTTGGAACGATGGAAAAGCTTTTAGAATTAACATCGCCCTATAAAAATTATTAAATATTTTACCATGGTAGCGAGACAGAAAAATTAAAAATAAGAGCAATTTTAAATGATTAATTTAAATGAAAAAAAAATATGGGATATTAGCCAAAGCAATGCTGTACGTCAACGTCGCATTCGCATTTTAACACCACGAGGCAATAAAAAATAAATCTGTTGTAGTAAATCAATTTAAAAAATGACGCGTCTGAGATTACGATCTCATTGCAAAGCGACCATTTAATTAGAGTCGTTCTAATTAAAATTAATGACTAATTAGTCTGAAAAGACGAGAATCTCAGTTTGAAACAGTAAATTACTAGGCATCAACGAAACTCATTTTACAAAAGCGGTATTATTTACTTATTATTACTCTTAATTAGAATTAAAGTTGCAGTTCAAGGCGAAAGGGGATTTATTTTGGACTGGCGAAATACGTTTTCCCTTACTTTTGTTTGATGAGGGAGAAATTAATAAACAAAAGGGTTTCCGTGCTAAACAATTTTCATATTCTATTGTTGGAGATATACAGTACGTTTTAATTTTTATTCTATTCTGAACGAAATAAGAATACGTGAAATACGACCAAAATACTACTTTGCGGCTTGTGACAACGACGGATCCCTTATATACAGGGTGCGGCGGATAAACGGTCAATTAGAAATATCTCGAAAACTAAAGGTATCTGAATTATGAAAATTGGCATGAAGGGGTTTTGAATAATGAGCTATTTAATGAAAATATTGCCATCACCATTCTACTTGCTCATAACTTTGTAATTTTTGAATAAAAGGAATTACGCGAAGATTGTGGATTCCGTTTTTATTCCAATTTTGACAGCACCCTGTATAATAAAAAAGGTATCTTCACAGTGTAAACGATAAAGCGGTATGTGGGTAAATAGTTCCTAAGAAATTTAAACTTTTATTCAAATTACATTAGAGGATATTGAATTTTATGTACATGGTAAAAAAGTGTAATTTTCATATAAAAAAAATTACAACTCAAAAACGGTTCAAAATAGGTATAGGGAACTATTGACAAAAAATGTTCAGAATAACGTAAATATTTCTAAAATTGAAAAATATACAGGGTCTTTCATTAAAAATTACAAAGTTATGTGCAACTTCCGGTATAACCGGAAGTAGAATGGTGACGACAATATTTTCATTCATTTCGGAAGCTCATTGTGGTTTGTATTTTAATTTCTCTCTCTTTCCACTGGATTAAAACCACTTAGTTGTTAAAAAAGTTTTTTTATTGACGTTTCGGCTTTCCAGATCGAAAGCCGTTATCAAAATGACATAAAATAAATAAATTTACTAGAAACAGAACACTTGATAATCTTGCAAAAATATGACATCAACATAGTATACATAGAATAAGATTTTGAGATTGAAGATGTCAAAATCTGTTTCAATCATATTTTTGTGACGTTTCTGGGAACGAATTTTTGAAAGGATAGCGCATTTGCATATTATAAGAGAATTTATACTTCGTCATAAATGAAGTTTTCTTATTAATATTATCATAAGAAAAAACCAGATAAAAACTTATGATACTATCCCGATATAGAGGGTATCCTTTTTGCAATTAACTCTTTTTGTAAAATAGGTATCCAAATTTTTGAAATATCATCCGAACAATTAGAAACACATTCGTTATTATTTAAGCATATCAATGCTGCTTCTTTAACTTTGCGGTTATAATTATTCGGTTCTTTTAATAATCTAGTTGAAAAATTCCATTGTATTTTATGACCAGAATCCCATGCGTGTTCACATATTTTGGATTTTTCGAATTGTTTATTTTTAATGTACGATTGGTGTTCATTAAGTCTAATATGAAAAGGTCTAGATGTTTCTCCTATATAAAATTTATTACATTCGCATGGAATTTTGTAAATACAATTTTTTGTGTTTTGAATTTCATTAAAAGGTTTTGTATTTACTATTAAAGATTTTAATGTATTATTAGTTTGAAAAACTGTTTTTAAATTAAATTTATTGCCAATCCTTCTAATTTTTTCGGATAATTTTGGAATATAAGGGATTTTTACTATATTTGAAAGAATTATTGGGGGGTTTAAATTTTGATCTTTAGTTTTGATGTCTCGGTAAAGTTCACGATTTATAAATTTACTTGGGTAGTTGTTCTTAATCAAGACAGATTTAACAAGTGATAATTCATTATTTAAGATATTGTCATTTGAACAAATTGTTTTTGCTCTATCGGAAAGAGATTTGACAATACCTCGTTTAACACAAATTGAGTGGTTTGAATTAAAATTTAGATATCTATTTGTATGTGTTTCTTTTCTAAAAACTGATGTATCAAAACAATTGTTGTTATTGTGTATTAGTACATCAAGAAACGGTAATTTTTTATTATTTTCAATTTCAATTGTAATAATTCGGAACCTACTATTAAATTTACAATTGAAATTGAAAATAATAAAAAATTACCGTTTCTTGATGTACTAATACACAATAACAACAATTGTTTTGATACATCAGTTTTTAGAAAAGAAACACATACAAATAGATATCTAAATTTTAATTCAAACCACTCAATTTGTGTTAAACGAGGTATTGTCAAATCTCTTTCCGATAGAGCAAAAACAATTTGTTCAAATGACAATATCTTAAATAATGAATTATCACTTGTTAAATCTGTCTTGATTAAGAACAACTACCCAAGTAAATTTATAAATCGTGAACTTTACCGAGACATCAAAACTAAAGATCAAAATTTAAACTCCCCAATAATTCTTTCAAATATAGTAAAAATCCCTTATATTCCAAAATTATCCGAAAAAATTAGAAGGATTGGCAATAAATTTAATTTAAAAACAGTTTTTCAAACTAATAATACATTAAAATCTTTAATAGTAAATACAAAACCTTTTAATGAAATTCAAAACACAAAAAATTGTATTTACAAAATTCCATGCGAATGTAATAAATTTTATATAGGAGAAACATCTAAACCTTTTCATATTAGACTTAATGAACACCAATCGTACATTAAAAATAAACAATTCGAAAAATCCAAAATATGTGAACACGCATGGGATTCTGGTCATAAAATACAATGGAATTTTTCAACTAGATTATTAAAAGAACCGAATAATTATAACCGCAAAGTTAAAGAAGCAGCATTGATATGCTTAAATAATAACGAATGTGTTTCTAATTGTTCGGTTGATATTTCAAAAATTTGGATACCTATTTTACAAAAAGAGTTAATTGCAAAAAGGATACCCTCTATATCGGGATAGTATCATAAGTTTTTATCTGGTTTTTTCTTATGATAATATTAATAAGAAAACTTCATTTATGACGAAGTATAAATTCTCTTATAATATGCAAATGCGCTATCCTTTCAAAAATTCGTTCCCAGAAACGTCACAAAAATATGATTGAAACAGATTTTGACATCTTCAATCTCAAAATCTTATTCTATGTATACTATGTTGATGTCATATTTTTGCAAGATTATCAAGTGTTCTGTTTCTAGTAAATTTATTTATTTTATGTCATTTTGATAACGGCTTTCGATCTGGAAAGCCGAAACGTCAATAAAAAAACTTTTTTAACAACTAAGTGGTTTTAATCCAGTGGAAAGAGAGAGAAATATTTTCATTAAATAGCTCATTATTTAAAACCCCTTCATGCCAATTTTCATAATTCAGATACCTTTAGTTCTCGAGATATTTCTAATTGACCGTTTATCTGCCGCACCCTGTAGATAAGCAAGTGTAAAACAGGAGCAATAATTATACAGTGTCATTACGAAAGTACGCACCATATGGGAAACTTTTTTATTAAGGGTTTCTCGACAAAAAGTTATTCTAATATACGAGGAGCCTTCAAAAATTTGAATTTGAGACAAGAGTAAAGTACCCTTATTTTGAAAAATCTCGGGAAATATTATTTAGAAAGGTTGTTCAGCATTAAAAAATTCATCTAAATTTGAAGTCATGGCCATCTAAGTGAAGTTTTATTTCTGTACCCACTTTTTTAAAATGGGGACTACGAAAGAAAAAATTGGTAAAACGATAAATAGACAACATCCTGTATACAACGGTTTACTTAAAGAGCCTGTAATATTACAAATTAAACAACTATTGTGTTAACCACGGTAAATTTTTTTGAAGAGCAAACTTTTTGGTGCAAAGTTGTTTTTATTTTTTGTTGCTCAAAATTATACAGTATTGTAACAAGAACTTAATATCCAATAATATCAAATCATAAAACATCAAAATAAAATAAGTATTTTGGCACACTCATTGATTTTCTGGAGATTTACTTGTTTAAAGGGTAAAAAAATAAAACTTCATTTAGATATATTTTTTAATGCTGAACGACTTTTCTAAATAACATTTCCCGAGATTTTTCAAAATAAGGGTACTTTACTCTTGTCTCAAAATCAAATTTTTGAAGGCTCCTCGTATATTACGAATGTTTTACTATATTTTGTTGGTGCATGTATAGTTTTAGGGGATGCACAAACTTTTATTAAGAATAACTTTTTGTCGAGAAACCCTTAATAAAAAAGTTTCCCATATGTTTGGTATGTTCAAAGAAAAGTTTTTACACTCAATAGTAGGTATCGGAAAAATGTCGGGAAACCTACAGAGTGATTCAATAAAGCGTGACGCAATAATAGCATGTTAATTATGGCAGATGCGAAAAAACAAAAAATAAAGAAAAGGCGAATGATCCAAGTATTTCATACTCATATTAGAATTTAAATTGTTGAATGTATTTGTGATGCGTGAGTAGTTTTTAATTTAGCTGAATGAAAGAGTTAACCTAGTTGTGGATTATTAGTCAATGAGAAATCTCGGGTGCACATATAGTGGCTTCTGTGAGTCGGATTTTATTTATTTATTTGACCATCACCCCCAAACGGCCAAAAACAACCCCCAAAATGGGTGAAACCCGAACACACCGTCTTATACCGAGAAAAACTGCATCACCTCCCGTTTTCGAGTATGCTGAACATGATGGTGGTGGTATAAACTATTTCTGAGTTGACCATCACCCCCAAACGGCCAAAAGAAACCCCCAAAATCGGTAAAACGCGAACACACCGCCTTATACCCGTTTTCGAGCATGCTGAACAAAACGGCGGTTCTTTTGAATTTCTCCGAGTCAAACCCTCCCTTAAACGGCCAATAGCCACCCCCGAAAGGGTTGAAATATGAATATACCTTATACACCGAAAAAAACTGCGTCACCTCTCGTTTTCGAGTATGCTGAACATGATGGGGATTCTGAATCTTCTTCTAGAAATAAACTTACCCCTCAAACGGCAACAGACAAAATGAATCATATATTAATTAATTAAAACCATTCAAACTAAACGTCATAAACCTTGGACAACTAAAGGAATAAGAATCTCTTCAAAAAATATGGGGTCACTTATGTATATTAAAAAATTCTCAAATATCAACAACTATAAAATACTGTATCGGAGAATTATCAAATCTACTAAGAAAAACTATTATAAAAATCGCATCTCAAGAGCTAAAAACTCTTCCAAAGAAACCTGGTCTATTATAAATGACTTAAGAAATAAAACCCGTTCCTCAAACACTGTTAATCCTAGTCCTGATGAACTAAACAATTATTTTGTTAATGTAAGTAAGAATATCAGCTCTAACATAGTTCCTTCCTCCTACCTACTAAAAGGATCACTAATAGTTTCTTCCTAGGACCAGTAGATAAGCACGAACTAGTGCAAACCATAAACAGCATTCAAAATAAATCTTCCTGTGGAAATGATGGCTTGTCCACTAAAATATTTTCAAATATACCTGATGTAGTAATTAACATGATTAATGGTAACTTTTCGAGCTGTCTAAAAACAGCTATAATAATCCCACTTCATAAGGGTGGCGACAAAACGGAAACCTGTAAGTATAGACATATTGCTTTATTACCTTACCTTATCGAAGTTAATGGAAAGGTTAATGAAAAATCGCCTACTGCCCTTTCTTTCCAAACAAAACATCTTAACGCATCATCAGTATGGTTCCCTTCCTAAAAAATACACTAGTGACGCAATGTTTTCCGTTCTTAATGAAATATATACATCACTTAATGATAAACTTTTCACAGCTTCAGTATTTTGTGACTTCGCAAAGGCCTTTGATTGTGTTAATCATGAAATCTTAATTAAGAAACTACAATTTTGTGACGTAAGGAGGTTCTCCTTTGCAATGGTTTAAAACTTACTTAGAAAATATAAATCAGCAGGTACGGGCTAATGGTGAGGACTCTTCAAATCTGCCAATTAGCAGTGGAGTACCTCAAGGTTCAGTATTAGGTCCGATTTTATTTTTATTATTCATCAACGATATCACAGACTTAAAAATAAGTGGAAGAATTACTTTATTTGCAGATGACACGAGTGTAACCTGGAGTAGTTCTGTAGACATTACAGTCTAGCATTAACAAAGATCTAGTAACTATCAAGTCATGGTCTGACTCGAATGGGCTTTGTTTCAACACCAGTAAAACCGTAGCAACGTCTTACAGAAGTACTTTACAGCCTATAACTCTAAGCAATAATCCGATTCTAACGGTGAACTCAATTAAGTTTTTAGGTCTTTATATAGACAAATTCCTGAAATGGTCCACTCATATTGATTCTAACCCTTCCTGCTCTATTTATCTTTGAATCCGTCTGCTTAGTTCGCAAGCATATTCAAAAGTTATCGTAGATATCCTACAAGAAATTTACCGATGTTTACTTAACTATTCCCACCTCTGACCTAATAAAAAATTCTATTACCTACAATGCAAAAAAATTGTATAATAACCTCCCTATACAGTTAAAATCTATAAATTCATATGATAAGTTCAGAAGATCGACTAGGGCTTTTCTTCAAGAAAGACCATTTTACACAGTGGCAGAATTCTATAACGTGCCATAGACTTTTGGGTTGCAGCATATAGGAGCAATAATTTAATTAAGTTAATTTGAAAATTTTAGTTTGAACAATAATTTATAGTGACGAATATTGCATATTGTATATTGTATTGTTAATCATATTTTGTTTGTGTTTAGTTTTGTCTAGTAATTTATTTTTATTATTTAGTTTCGCTTTGTCTATAAAATTTTTGTAATTTTTTTATGACAATAAAGCATATTCTCTCTCTATCTCTCTCGCAAATCATTGAATACACGCTGGATGCAGGTTTCTTGATTACTCGTTAAACCAAAAAGATAGGCGCATACTTTGTGTCTAGGATTTATGTGAAAAAACGACATATACGACAGAATTACATTCAAAAGTACGTGGGCTATTTTTTAGGGTAAAAGATCAATCGACAAACGAGGAATAATCGTCCGGTTTGTATTCAATGATTTGTTATTTATTTTCTCTTATCGGGATTTTCTTATCCACTTCATAAGACAGGGTCTCACGGGGTAGTTTTTGTCCGGTTCAGGGGTTGGTTTGCTTCGGGCAGAAGATTCATAATCCCCATCAAGTTCAGCATACTGGAAAACGGGTGGTCGCAGTTTTTTTCGGTATATAAGGTATATTCATGTTTCACCCCTTTCGGGGCTGGTTATTGGCCGTTAAAGGGATGGGGTTGACTCGGAGAAATTCAAAAGCACCGCCGTCTTATTCAGCATGCTCGAAAACGGGGGGGGGGGGGGGGTAACTAGTTTCGTTACCTTAGAAAATATTTTCATATTTTTCCGACTTACAGAAGCCACTAATAAACTCGCCTGGAGATAAGAAAGGTATTTACTATAGTCTATTTTTATGTACGAGAGAGTATTAAAATAATAAAGCGTTCGTAATCCATAGGCGTACCACTTCTTTTAGTAGACAGTTAAAATATTTTGTGAAGTTATACCTCGAGTATTTTCGTATGAAATAACCTTTGTATAAATATAATAAATATATCGGGTGTACACTTATATTTTCACCTAATTAACCTGCTTATAACTTCTAAGCAGCTGAAGGTAAAAAAGTGCAATTTTTTCTAAAATATTTTATTTTTCCACAAGGTATGTTAAGAACATTGTGTCAAACGGGTTATGTAGGTATAAGGGTTTAAACTTTGACTTTTAAACAACGTTACGTTCATAAATAATCATTTTAACATAAAAACTACTTCTTACCTACAAATCCAAATCAGAATCGAAATCAGAAGATGAACTCTCGCAACCAATATTTACAATGAGTGGCTCGATCATTTCATCAGTAATATTGTCCAACTTCCACATTTTCTCTTCTTCTTTAATCGTATGATTTACTGCCTTTTCCCAGTTTTCAGGCTTCACATTATTTACAGCCTCCAAAAACAACTGTTTAACATCACTCATTTTAAAAGAATTATTTTTTCTTGAAACTTCTCCCTTTATCTGTGCCCATATCAGTTCAATCGGGTTTACTTCGCAATGATATGGTGGTGATCTAACCACCGTCATCCCACGATTTTTTGCAATTTCATCAATTTCATATTTTTTTAATTTCTCTTTATGAAGGGAACACAAATGATACAGTTCTCTTCTCACAGAACCGGGATGGAACTTAATATTCTTTGAATTTAGCCAATTCTGTAAATCTTTTTTTAACCACTTGGTTGTGGGCATTTTTTCTGTAAGTCTCGAGTGATAACTTGCATTATCCATTACTATTATACAGTTCTGAGGAAGAAGATCTATCATTTGTTCGAACCACTCTTTAAAGACATCAGCATTCATGTCCTCATGGTAGTCACCGGTACGAGTAGATTCAAAAGTCAATAAACCACCTTTAACAAAACCGTTTGAACTACCGATGTGTACTATTATCAGTCTGCGCCCCTTTCCTGATGGTGGATTTAAACCAGTAGATAAATTATTTAAAAAAGCCTGTCTTCGACTTGTAACAGTTTCATCTTGCCAAAATTTATTTGGTGTATGTCCCTCGTTGATCCATGTTTCATCTAAATAAAATATATTTCTTCTTTGGTTTCTCATTTCTTTTATAGTCCTTAGGTAATTTCTTCTCCATACTACAATATCGCTTCTTTTTTCCATAGAAAACCTATTTCTTTTAAAAGTTTCCATAGTGTGCTTCGACTCATTTCAGGGTAATCCTTATCATCTCGAACCGTGGCAAGAACTTTGTCTACTGTCGGAAATTCTTTTCTAAAGAAGAACGCATGCACTTTCCTTCGAAGTCTTTCTTTCAAATGATTTTCTATTTGAAATTTTGGTTTTCCTGGAGCTTTACGTGCTGTTTGAAACTCGCCACATTTCTCTTCTTTAATAACTCTGTAAATCGTAGATTTCCCAACACCAAGCGTACTACTAACTAATTCCACTGTGTCATCAACACTTTTACATAAATGTTTGTCTGTAAATGATTTAAAACAATTAAATATTAATGTTTTTTCATTAACTGTTAAAGGACCGATTTTTTGTCGTTTACGCGGTACTTCCAAATTTTCTATGATCACACTAGAATTCACAATAGACTGCACACTGCACCTTGCATGTTGCAACTAAACGACATTTAGTAAGCTGTCAAGAATACACAACTGGACCTCCTTTTTTTTTCGGTGAAATTTGTTGGTAAGGGATTTATCTACTTATAATTCGATTACTGTAAGAAATTCTTGGAATTAAAATAAAACAAAATTGGCAAATAGGTACTTATTGAAAATAATCTTAAGATACGGCTATGTTATCTTTAATACACAGGGCTTTTGGCCTGTCCAAACCTTTTTCTATTGTTCTTACAGCTTATGGTTATAAAAGACCCAAAACTTGTATTAGCTCAGGTACATTTATGACAATTTTAGGAAATATTTAGATTATTCCGTAAAAATATTTAAAATGACCGTACTAAGTTTTGCATACATAAAAATAGACTATAACTAAATTGCCTTACTTTAATCCCACCATTAAACTCGTCTGCAGCCTAGAAATATACCTGACTCTCACAGGCGAGTTTAATGGTGTCATTAAGATCATCTACCTGCTTCCCGGCGAGTTTAATGCCGCTACACTATGGAAGGGACCAGTAGCGTAGCCCAAGACACATTAAAGTTACCATGGATACCAGAACGATGCCGAAAATCAAAGAAAACTATGGCCCAAGCGAACTTCTTTCAAGATGTTATAAACAACAGCTTCCTTGTAATCATTTAGTTTGAGTTTTTTTTTGTCTATTTTCTGAAGAAAAAAATTCAAACATTTAAATTTTCAATCCAACTTTCTTTTGAGATACACACCAGACTTCTATATATATATATATATTCTTCCTCTTCATTTTCCAGACAAAAATAATCAATTATACGTATCTTGAATTCATCTTTGTCAAGGAGTTAAAATAATTTAAAGTTTCCAAGAACTGTAGGCGAATTCCTACAATTTTTCATCACTTCTTTTTACTTTGTCTGAAAGCAAGTTGTAAATGACACTTTAATTTTTGCCATTACTCAACTATGAACTTGGCAGCATTTTCATTCCACATTTTACATAAGGAGCGTGTATATGACAAATTCGTTTGCAGTGTGTGTAAAATGAATTAAATGAAAACGAAGTACAGAAACAAAATGAAAACCACTAAAACACTAGTGTGTTATATTTACTTTTTTAACATCTCGGTTTGCTTTTGATTAATTTTAAAATAAAAAGCCCTTGGTTTTTACATGCTGAATTATCTATATTTGCATAATTTTCATGCAGCCGCATCTTGTAGCTTATATTCTAAAAATATTTATTTATTTATTTATTTATTTATTTATTTTGATACACCACCCAACAGTTGTACCAACCATTTAATGGGTGGGAAAAGGACAACATAACATATATTTATATTATGATTTAATTTAAGATTAGTACAATTTACACATTTCTCTCTCTTTCCACTGGATTAAAACCACTTAGTTGTTAAAAAAGTTTTTTTATTGACGTTTCGGCTTTCCAGATCGAAAGCCGTTATCAAAATGACATAAAATAAATAAATTTACTAGAAACAGAACACTTGATAATCTTGCAAAAATATGACATCAACATAGTATACATAGAATAAGATTTTGAGATTGAAGATGTCAAAATCTGTTTCAATCATATTTTTGTGACGTTTCTGGGAACGAATTTTTGAAAGGATAGCGCATTTGCATATTATAAGAGAATTTATACTTCGTCATAAATGAAGTTTTCTTATTAATATTATCATAAGAAAAAAAAAAAACCAGATAAAAACTTATGATACTATCCCGATATAGAGAGTATCCTTTTTACAATTAACTCTTTTTGTAAAATAGGTATCCAAATTTTGGAAATATCAACCGAACAATTAGAAACACATTCGTTATTATTTAAGCATATCAATGCTGCTTCTTTAACTTTGCGGTTATAATTATTCGGTTCTTTTAATAATCTAGTTGAAAAATTCCATTGTATTTTATGACCAGAATCCCATGCGTGTTCACATATTTTGGATTTTTCGAATTGTTTATTTTTAATGTACGATTGGTGTTCATTAAGTCTAATATGAAAAGGTCTAGATGTTTCTCCTATATAAAATTTATTACATTCGCATGGAATTTTGTAAATACAATTTTTTGTGTTTTGAATTTCATTAAAAGGTTTTGTATTTACTATTAAAGATTTTAATGTATTATTAGTTTGAAAAACTGTTTTTAAATTAAATTTATTGCCAATCCTTCTAATTTTTTCGGATAATTTTGGAATATAAGGGATTTTTACTATATTTGAAAGAATTATTGGGGGGTTTAAATTTTGATCTTTAGTTTTGATGTCTCGGTAAAGTTCACGATTTATAAATTTACTTGGGTAGTTGTTCTTAATCAAGACAGATTTAACAAGTGATAATTCATTATTTAAGATATTGTCATTTGAACAAATTGTTTTTGCTCTATCGGAAAGAGATTTGACAATACCTTGCTCTTTCCGATAGAGCAAAAACAATTTGTTCAAATGACAATATCTTAAATAATGAATTATCACTTGTTAAATCTGTCTTGATTGCCCAAGTAAATTTATAAATCGTGAACTTTACCGAGACATCAAAACTAAAGATCAAAATTTAAACCCCCCAATAATTCTTTCAAATATAGTAAAAATCCCTTATATTCCAAAATTATCCGAAAAAATTAGAAGGATTGGCAATAAATTTAATTTAAAAACAGTTTTTCAAACTAATAATACATTAAAATCTTTAATAGTAAATACAAAACCTTTTAATGAAATTCAAAACACAAAAAATTGTATTTACAAAATTCCATGCGAATGTAATAAATTTTATATAGGAGAAACATCTAGACCTTTTCATATTAGACTTAATGAACACCAATCGTACATTAAAAATAAACAATTCGAAAAATCCAAAATATGTGAACACGCATGGGATTCTGGTCATAAAATACAATGGAATTTTTCAACTAGATTATTAAAAGAACCGAATAATTATAACCGCAAAGTTAAAGAAGCAGCATTGATATGCTTAAATAATAACGAATGTGTTTCTAATTGTTCGGTTGATATTTCCAAAATTTGGATACCTATTTTACAAAAAGAGTTAATTGTAAAAAGGATACTCTCTATATCGGGATAGTATCATAAGTTTTTATCTGGTTTTTTTTTTTTTTCTTATGATAATATTAATAAGAAAACTTCATTTATGACGAAGTATAAATTCTCTTATAATATGCAAATGCGCTATCCTTTCAAAAATTCGTTCCCAGAAACGTCACAAAAATATGATTGAAACAGATTTTGACATCTTCAATCTCAAAATCTTATTCTATGTATACTATGTTGATGTCATATTTTTGCAAGATTATCAAGTGTTCTGTTTCTAGTAAATTTATTTATTTTATGTCATTTTGATAACGGCTTTCGATCTGGAAAGCCGAAACGTCAATAAAAAAACTTTTTTAACAACTAAGTGGTTTTAATCCAGTGGAAAGAGAGAGAAATTAAAATACAAACCACTATGAGCTTCCGAAATGAATTACAATTTACACATTTTAGACTATCAGACTTACATTCTTTTACATCGTGATTAGAGGAACATCTGGGACATGTTGGTTCTTTTTTATTGCATTGATTTGATAAATTATGAAGACCCCAACAATTATAACACCTACGTGGTTCAATCGCGCAGTATACAGGACAATCAAAATCGAAACCAACGGTTAGTTTACTAAGTTTCATTGCTTTGTGGTAGGTATTTATATCCACCTGAATGACAGCTTGCAACAATTTGCTGTTCTTAAGATGCGGTTTAACATATATTATTTCAGGAGAAGAATTTACACAAAACAGGATTTATTTTGTGACTTAAGGTAGTCCAATAGAGTAGCGTCATCAAATTTTTCAGACATATTGGCAATCTTGATCCGTGGATGGAGAGAGGAAATAGATTTCACTTCATATTTGTCTCCTAGGTTAAGTTCCTAGGTATTAATTTGAATAGAGTTCGTTCAAGTTTTATTGTAACCTATAACTTTTATGATGAAATAAATTCAAAAGCGACAATAAATAAATTTTATTAACTAATATTATTACTTCTCGTTACCATATTTACAGATAAAAGGGCTTTAAAACAACGGTATGAAATCCAAATAGGAAGGTCCGGGTTTAAAAAGGTTAGTGTGTTTATTTAAGGGCGATTGTTCCCATTTACATTAATGCCTCTGTGTTTGAGTATTTGCTCAAATTGGATTAAAGCTCCTTAGTTATAATAATTGATGAAAAGGAGTTTAAAACGCAGATTTTTTTGGATTTTAGCTTTCATTACGCATAAAATATTAGACATACTTTTTTAAATACAATTAACAAGAAGTGACAAAACATATAACATGCATAAAAGACAATGATAATCAAACATGTTGTAAACTTAGTTTTGTATCCACAAAGAGCAAAAGACATAGAGTATTTTACAAACTTTATTTTATTATTTCTTAACACGTGTTTATTACAATTAACCATTTCAACTACTTGACAACTGACAACTCTTCTTCTAGATATTTTATTGACATAAAATATTTGTTGCCAACCTAATTCTAACATTCCCCCTCAACAAATATTTTATCAAAAATAAAATTTTTCAAAACAGCTTATTTTACTTCAGAATACAATTTCTAAATTTTTGAAATAATATCTTATTCAAAGGCTTTGTAAAGAGATCGGCTACATTATCTGATGTTTGTATATATCTTAACTCAACAAATCCTTCGCTTATACTATCTAAAATATAATTGTACTTAACATCCACATGTTTTAAGCGTTTGTTGTTCTCATTTTTTTGAGTTATTTTAATTACAGACTGATTGTCTTCATATAACAAAATAGGATGATTACAATTTAGCTTAAAATCTAATATTAGTTTTTTTATCCAAAGGGCTTCTGTTATGGCGAAACTTAAAGCTATATATTCTGCCTCACACGAGGACAAAGCTACAGTCATTTGTTTTTTTGAATACCATGATATTATACAATCATAATATGTTAAAATGTAACCTGAAGTTGATTTACGGTCCCTTGTGTCGCTTGCCCAATCGGCATCTACAAAACCTTTCAGTTCAGAATCTGAATTACAATCATAGATAAGAGATAAATCCAAAGTACTTTTTACATAACGCAAAATTCGCTTAAGATATTTATATAGATTTATACTTGCACAATGTTGATATCGACTTAAAAATATTACTGATACACATAAATCAGGTCTAGTTCCTGAAACAGCATAAAGTAAACTACCTATTAATTGTCTGCATTGTTTTTCTATTTGCTTACTTTCGGATTCTTTTATATTTAAACATTCAAAGTTGAAGTTATGTTCCATTGGAGTATCTACCCCTTTACAATCTGACATATTAAATTTTTTTTAAACATTTTCTAAGTACTTCTTTTGATTTATAATTGTTATTCCTTTAATAACATCTTGTTTTATACTGATACCTAAATAATTGCTAGCTAAACCAAGATATTTAGTTTTAAAATTGTTATTTAACTTTACTTTAAAATTTTCAACATCATCAATTTTCGAGCCAAAGATAAGCAAATCATCCACATAAATTAGAAGATACAACATGTTGTTATCTTTGTGATAGCTATATAGACATAAATCATTTTTTGACCTAATAAAATTTTCTGTTATCATAAATGAATCAAATTTTTCATTCCAATACATTGGCGATTTTTTTAGACCATATATAGAGTGATTTAACTTACAATAAGTTCCACAAGGTAATTTCATATAGATGGTTTCTTTTATGTCACCATATAGAAAAGCACCTGTAATATCTAACTGATGAACAGGTAGCCTCATCTTATTTGCCTTTACCATAAACAATCTAAAGGTGGTTAACCTTGCCACTGGGGCATATATTTCAGGATCACAATCCACTTGTTCAAATCCTCTTGCTACTAGACGAGCCTTGAATTGTTTCTCGCCATTGAGATTTTCTTTAATTTTAAACACCCACTTACTACTTACAATCTGAGCATCTACTGGCACTTCAGTTACTTCAGTCCATGTATTGTTCTCAGTTAATGTTTGTGTTTCTTTTTCTATAGCTTCCAGCCAGTTTTCTTTGTCTTGAGCTTCCATTGCTTCTTGGTATGTACTTGGTTCATTGTTGATACATAACAAATTTGTTTCAAAATCATCAAGCCATTTTGGCTGTCTTCTATTTCTATTTCTTATATTCTCAGTTTCATTTATAATTTCAATGTTTTCGTTATTTCTCAATTCATTTATGTGGTCCATTTCTTCTTGATTCACTTCTGTATCATTTGTCCATTGTTCACTTATTTCATTTTCTTCTTCTTCAACCATGGGTTCATTTTCAGGATATTCTTCAGTCAAAGTAACATTATTTTCTTGTAATATACTAGTTTTCTGTTTTTGAACATTGTTATTAATAAATATGACATCTTTCCTAATTTCTACTGTGTGTTTATTGGGATAATATATTCTATATCCTTTAGTGTCTTGTCCATAGCCAACAAATATACCCAGCTCAGACTTAGGGTCCCACTTCTTCCTCTTTTCATCTGGTATATGTACCGCTACTTCAGATCCAAAAATTTTTAATTTTTCTATATTGAAAAGGTCTGTGTTGAACCAAATTTCAATTGGTGTTTTCCCTCTTATCCTGCTTCGGCCAGTCCTATTTAATACATAGACTGCCGTATTTACAGCTTCAGCCCAAAGATTTTTGTTAAAATTGTTTTCTAGGATCATTGTTCTCGCAGCTTCTACAATTGTGCGCATCTCCCTCTCTGCTCGGCCATTCTGTTGCGGTGTATAGACTACAGTCGTCTGATGTTGGATTCCGTTGTCAATCATAATTTTTCTTACTTTATTGTTCACAAACTCAGTCCCATTGTCACTCCTCATTATTTGAATTACATGGCCAGGATTAACTTGGGTTCTCATCACAAATTCATGAATTTTATTTTCAACTTCAAATTTATGTTTTAAGAAGAATATTGATCTGAATCCTGAGAAGTCATCTTTTATTAATAAAAAATATTTAGCTCCTCCCAATGAGCTTGTTTCCATTGGGCCACACACGTCCATATGAATTAATTGTCCTGGTTTTTCAGTTTTTGATTCACTTAATTCGAAACTTTGTTTGTGCTGTTTGCCTTTAATGCAAGGGATGCACATGGAATTTTCACCATTTTCAAAATTTATATTGCTTCTTTTCAATATGTTTTTAATCTGATCTATATTTTGGTGTACCATTTTGCGATGCCATTCAGTTAATTTGTCACATGTACTCCCAACATTGGCATATATGATTTCATCATCACATTTGACTACCATTTTATAAATTTTATTATATCTTTTTGCAATAGCGCATACTATATCATTTTTCAAGAACTTACATTGTTCATAGTTCATGTTTATATTATAGCCTCTATTTGTAGCGGCACTAACAGAAAATAAGTTTGCTGTCATTTTGGGCACATGCAAAACATTATTTAATATTGTCTCAATCCACTTTTGTCCATTAAAGGCTTGTAGTTTTATGTTTCCAATACCCACTGCTTCAATTATGGTTCCATCACATATAACAATATTTTTGCACTGTAACAGTTCATCATACTTAAAAAAACTATGTTAAGACAGTTTCTGTTTTGTTGTGCAATTAGTGCTGTAACTTCTTCTTGTCTATAATTTACTCTCTGCTCTTCGATAAGTAGCCTGGCCGTTAACTCAGATAACTCTTGCTTATCTGAGGGTACTGACTCCCAGGCAGACACAAAATGTTTATATTTTTCAGGCAATGCTGTTAAAATTTTTGTCAAAACCATCTTTTCGGGTACTTCACCTTTTAGCTGCTTTATCTGACAGACATTTTCTTCGATTTTTGCCAAAAATGTGGCTATATCTTCGTTTTCCTTATACTGCATTGCAAAGAATTTTTGCTGTAATAAATGCAGAGAAGTTTCTGATGTTTGTTCATATATTGTATGCAATTTATCCCAAATCGCCTTTGCAGATTCGCAGGTCATTACTTGCAACATTACTTTTTCTGATAGCCTTGTAACTATTATTTCTGATGCTTCTTCTGGTTTTGGCAAGGAACCATCAACTGTAGTATATACTTCTAGGGCTTTCAACATAACCCTTAATTGAAATTTCCATGTCGACCAATTTGAAATTCCTTCCAACTTTAGATTATTGGAATTAGATCCAGTATTGTTAAGTAACACACTTTCCATTTTATTTATAATCTATTTTTCTTGAGCTTTACGGCCTTTTATATTTTATTGGCTTTACCGCCTTTTCTGACTTTTCGGCTTTACCACCGGTTTCTATGCTTTTCCCCTTATGGCACTGGGCCCATAACCTGTTGTAAACTTAGTTTTGTATCCACAAAGAGCAAAAGACATAGAGTATTTTACAAACTTTATTTTATTATTTCTTAACACGTGTTTATTACAATTAACCATTTCAACTACTTGACAACTGACAACTCTTCTTCTAGATATTTTATTGACATAAAATATTTGTTGCCAACCTAATTCTAACAAAACAACATTCTAAAATTTAAAAATAATTGTTTAAAAATGCAGATTTTAAGTTTAACAGTTTTTATGTAACCCTGTATACTTCCCAATAATCAGAAATTTAGTTCAAATGGAAGTCCAAAAGCTTACCAAACACAGTTTGTGTGTTTTATGTATGCTCTGATCGGCTCCAGTCGGGTTTCGTATATAAAATTTCCTTTTGACCTCTGGAACGTTTTGAGGGTCCACTTAAGCACATAAATCGTCAAATTATTTTACGATAAAGTAAACTTAACAACGCTGATTTTAGCACCCTCTCAAGTAAGCGACACTTCATTAGTGAGACCCCTTTTATTCTTGAAATGTTATTTGGACGCAACATAATTTCTAATTCTTCCAATAATACTTAAAACAAGCCAGTGGCACAGTCAGTAGGATAAGTAAGTTTTTCGAAAATTAAATAAAATGGTAACAAGCTCTACAATTTTATTCACGTTGATTCTATAAAATTATGACTAGGCCAGCATGGGTAATGAATATGAAGTAAATTTTTACTATGAGTGTAGCGGGAAAGTCGGGAGATGTGAGCTTTATTAAGTTAGTTTATTATTCATGCACTGAGTTTAAGTTCAAAAAGAGCTTTGATGAATTTTTGGAGAGGGTAGGATACCGAATAATAAAATTATTATATTACGCTTTACATGGAGATTTTAGTATAATAAATTTGAACGTTCAGGGATGAGAAACTATGTTAAAAATAAAAAAATGAGTGTGCGAATCAAGGAGGGTACGATTATTAGATTTGAAAGAGTTTTTTTTAAATATATTTATACATTCGAGAGTTCAGATGCTTATACTCTGTTTGAAAATGATTGATAGCAAAAATTTTATGACCCAGAAGATAAACCCCAATATAACATCAAAAATCAGTGGCAGATAATTTCTGAAATAAAATGTGTTATTTGTTCCAAAATGAAATCTTGGGTTTTCTTCCTAAAATTTTTAAAAATACCAATATATTTCAATTCTTGGTAAGTATGAGCTAGAATATTTAAAATTCAAGATCAATTTAAGTAGCTCTCAACTTTTTACAAAGGATTAAAATTTCTAATCGGCAGAAAGTGTTGTACAGATTGTAAATTATTTTAGTTAAAATTTACATTTCTGTTTGTGTAGTTCTGTGATTGTAACACGCAGAATTGTTAGTTCTGTAATAATAGGCGATAAAAAGCAATATTGATCAAGTGAATTTGTGCAATAAAAATGGCACAAACATCTAATTATACTCCTGTGAAATTAAAGTGCAATTTAACCGTTCATATGAAAACTTTAGTGTTAAATGTACATGACGCTCTTGTCTAAGAAATGATGTTTTTGAGGAATATTTCAGTCAAATGATAGATTTATTACCGACTAATTCTGTAATAGTTATGGACAATGCCAGTTACCATTCAAGATTAAAGGAACCGTAACCTGACAATAAATTGAAAAAGCAAGAACTCTCCGATTGGCTAATAACCAAAGACATAGTGGCAGAAGAGGGATTACTCAAAAAAAGCTATTGCAGTTATGTAAACAACATTCACCAAAATTTAAGAAGTATAGTGTAGATGAAATAGCAAAAGAACATGGAGTTGAAGTGTTGAGGTTAACTAATCTGGGCTCAAATGAAGGGATATGTCGCGAGAAACAATACAACATTTAAACTTCAAGATGTTCGTCAACTATTATGTGACTCCATATCAAAAATTTCACCGGACAATTGGCAAAACGCTATAAGATATGTCATAGCAGAGGAAGAGAAATTCTGGAAACTTGATATGTTAATAGAGGAAACAATAGAACCAATTATTTCTATGGGAAGTGAGGAATCTGGTGATGATGACTCCTTATCGGGAGAAAATGACTTACTTATTTAGGTATATAACTCTATATTAATATTAATTATAATAAGTTTACAAACAAACAAATTTATATGGAATCACCCCTTATTTCTAAAAACGAAACATGAGTGTAGTATCCATATAATATCCATATAATATAAATTTGGTTGTGTGTATATTTATTATTATAAATTTTAAGGAAATGTCCTAACCTAATATCTGGTAGGTCTACTATTTTTATAAAAATAAATGTGGGTACTTAATATTGACAGTTTACTATTTTTTATATTAAAGTAATTTCGTGTTCCCCGTCACTGAGGTATAGAATTATTGGTTAATCCCTTAGGGTTTGCTTATTTACATTTTATGATGTATTGTATTCGAGATTTTTCCGGGTGGTCATACTAAAATCTAGTGAAAATTCAGATAGGAAAATATCAACATTTACTTTTTTTCTGCATTGAACAATCCTTATTATATGCTTATCTCTCCCTAAAAATTTATAATAATTTACCAGAACTCTACAAAACTCTTCTATTAACCTTAAACAACTTCAATTTATTTAAAAAATATTTTCAATTAGATAGTTATACAGGGTGTCCCATTAAGAATGGGACATAGAACAACCGCAGATTCTCCAATTCAAAATAAAACGATTAAGCGAAATATGCTTAGATAAAATGTTACTCGTTTCCGAAATACGGGGTGTTGAAGTTGAAAACTGAAAAATTATTAATAGCCATAATTTTTTTAATACACCGTATAATTTTACTCAAATCGGCACACTTGTTAAATATCATAAAATGCACCTAACAGTAAAAAAAACCAGTTCAGTACCCTCTACCGGTGGCGTACGGCAGGAGTAAGTAATGCTTGTACCCCTTCTAAATGTTACGCCGCTGTCTAAATTTTAATTTTGCGAATATCTCGAATATCTCGAAAAACAATGACTTTACAACAAACTAACAAGTGTACATTATTGACTTAGAAAATATCAAAAAAATTAAAATTATAGTCAAAATTAAAATTTAGACAGCGGCGTAACATTTAGAAGGGGTACAAGAATTACTTACTCCTGCCGTACGCCACTGGTAGAGCGTACTGAACTGTTTTTTTTTACTGTTAGGTGCATTTTATGATATTTAACAAGTGTGCCGATTTGAGTATTAAAAAAATTATGGCCATTAATAATCTTTCAGTTTTCAACTTGAACACCCCGTATTTCGGAAACGAGTAACATTTTATCTAAGCATATTTCGTTTAATCGTTTTATTTTGAATTGGAG
The DNA here is from genome assembly GCA_949320105.2 of Crepidodera aurea. Taxonomy (NCBI): domain Eukaryota; kingdom Metazoa; phylum Arthropoda; class Insecta; order Coleoptera; family Chrysomelidae; genus Crepidodera; species Crepidodera aurea. The sequence goes on from OX439472.1 coordinate 106,772,741, forward strand.
AATCTGCGGTTGTTCTATGTCCCATTCTTAATGGGACACCCTGTATAGTCTGCGGTTTTATTGAAATCTCTGATATGCAAACGCCCTTTCATATTAATTAAATTTGTTTTTATTTTTCTTTAGAGTATTCTCTTTCTTTAAATTCCTGTTTTACATTTTTATATAACTACATGAGATAAATTAGCAATTAATACTAGAATACAAACAGCCATCCCTTTACAACCATAATGGTTTCTAAGGGATAACTGTTTATTTCATTTAAACGTAGTATATTATAAAAATAAATGTAATATCTAAAATTTTGAAATAAATATATTGTATATTATCCGGTATAAAGACCTTTGCCATAAAAACTGTGCGATCATGCAATTTCAAACGGAGTATAGTCAAGTCGATAAAGGTTATTGTTCGAAATCGAACATTTTTACCTACGCCCATGGCAACAAGGGAAATAAAATAACCGAACCTCGCGCATAGAAACAGTGTACAGCGGAAGTAACTCACCGTTGAAATGAACTTCAATAAGAAAAGCCGCCTTTGGCGGCGACCGCATTTACATACCGCGACACGTTGGCGAGACTGGAAGTTGCATAAAAAAAGGCACAACAATAACGCCGAAAACACATACCCGTGATTGGCCAAGGATCTCGTCTGTCGACACGCGGCTAAAATAAATCAAATCAAATCAGTAGAACTTCTATCTCCGTAGAAACAGGTCGCACTTAGACTGTTTCTTACGTAATAACTTCATCAATTTTAACTTATACAAATTGCATACTATTATTACATACGCACTCGTATTCACAGTATTTTTTGAGCAATTGCAAACACAGTTTTGAATTTGTTATATTCTTTGTTTGTTGTAAAGTGTTTTGTTTTACGTTATCGTTAATATATAAAATCCAAGTACTCAGAGTATAATTTCGCTATAACCTATATATACAGTCCACATCAATCTCTCTCTGCCAACTTAAATCTACAATAAGTTGGGACAGGCACATCTAAAGGGTGTGGCCTAATAAGTTTGGGTCTCCAAATTTGACATTATTTGGAACTTCCCAAAACAGTTATTACTTCTTATATATGAAGATGGTAAATTATTATTAATACATTATCTACTTTAGTGGAAGAGAATAACGTTGAATTTTGCTTTTTGCAAATACCTACACCAACTAAAACATTATGATTCGACCTGATTTCGTATTTTACGAAATACACTTCTATAAAATTAAATTGGATAAAATTCGTAACACTCGAACACACTCCCAAGATACCTGATTCCTTTGTACTCTCCGAAACTTAAATATTTTGCAAAATAAGAGTAAAAGTTTGAAGAGGTTCGTTGCCCTCTCGGGGCATCCTTCGGAGTCCTTCAGGCGCTAAGTAAACGAACAGACGGATGTGACCTGGAAACTGATAAAACGAAAATAGCATACAATGAATATTTAGGTGGTGTAGGTACGATTTACTTACACAGAAAACTGATGGGATTCACAACGGTAATGATACTAAGGAAAGATTAGATTTTGGAAAATGTGCTAACAACACTTATCATATTTCAAAATAAAGAAAATTCTAAAGGATTGTGGAAAGTTATTAAAGAACTAGAAGGTAATACAAAAGATAATAATAATGAAATACAAAAAATCGTCACAGAAAACGGTCATACGAACAGAGCCAAAATTACTGGCAGAGGAATTCAATAAATTTTTTTCTGAAGACTTGCAGCTAAAGTTGGGACTCCAGTTACAGATCACCCTATTAGAAATGTACAGGAAAACTTGATGGTCTTGTTACCAATGACTAAATCAGAAATAAGATAATCAGTTCAATTCCAAATAAAAAATCGCCAGGAATAGACAACATTACTACTGAAATTATTAAAGAAAATACAGAAAAATTTACACATCTGTTAACAGATATATGTAACTAATGAAATATTTATAACTGGAGACTTTCCTTCTGAACTTAAAAAATCATTAGTAATACCGATATTTAAAAAAGGCAACAGGAAAATGCTTACAAATTACAGACCGATAACATTAATCACTACCTTCAGAAAAATTGAAGAAAAGGCACTAATCTCTAGGTTAAAGGAGTACTTGAACAAATACGAAATAATATCTAGTAAACAATTTGGATTTCGAGAAGGACTGATGCAATTCTGGAACTGTTGAAAAAGACTTAGACGGTAGTTACTAATAAACAATCATTAACTGTATTTCTGGATTAAGTCAAGGCCTTTGATACCGTAGATCACGGACTATTATTGGAGGCCTTGGAGGATTCTGAAATACGAGGACACACTTTAAATCTGTTCAAAAGTTACCTTGAAAACAGATACCAGAAGGTAAGGATTAATAATGAACTCAGCAGCGAGATAATTATAAAAACTGGTGCAACTAGATACACTGAATGCTAAAATAAATAAATAATTATATTGGTCAAATCTGAAAGGAATTCGTTAAATTATAAACTTATAATAAATATAATAATACTTTATTCATCCTTTTTGGTCATAACACATGATATAGGACAGGTCAAAAACAGATTTTACATTAAAACAACATGCACCTTGAAATATTACTTACACAGACGCTAGTTAAATTAAAAACGTTTGTTTAAAAACTCTGGTACATCATAAAAACATTTTTAAAATATCTTACACAGGTAGGCAAATGATTTAGGAATTGAATTCCTTTATAGACAGGACTTTTTTCAAGGTAGGTACCTAAAAAACTCGAAAAAGAAACATCAGTATCCTTAACTGAGAGACTACAATTTTCAGGAATATCTGTCCTTGTAAAAAAATGCTTAGGGATGGTTTTTGTCGAATTTACTATCAGAGAATTCCTTTCACACCAACTGATAAATTATTTTGATAAAATATTCATCTTTAAGATTAGCTCATCTGGAGATTCAGCATCAATCGCTAATGTGGTGTCATCTGCATATAGTATCAAATGCTAATATATTTAGAGAGATCATTTATGTATAATAAAAATATCAGTGGACCTAACATTGATCCTTGAGGTACGCCAATTTCTACAGGTTGGGGAAGGGACTTCTGAGCTTCAATTCTAACAATAATTTTTCTAGCTTCCAAGTATGATTTCAGCCACGGTAGAAATTTGCCCCGAAATCCTAAATCTCGTAGTTTATTTATTGTTATATCAGTACTAACCGAGTCAAAAGCATTTGAAAGATCAAAGAAGAGTGCACCCACATACCTTTTCCTATCCAATGAGGTGTGGATAAAATTAAGTAGAGCTATGGATGCACTCTCAGTTGATCTGCCAGGTAAGATAAATAAACTGCCTTCTCGAAAGAGGTAATTTTGTTAAAGAAATGGTAAGTTTTGAACTGTATCACAATGACTATATTGAAAGTGGTTGCATAGAAATAAGAACAAATTATTCAAAGTTCGCTCAGTATTTCTGTAATCAGCACTTAGACAAGCACTTTCAGACTGTATATCTACAAACAATGTATAAATTATAATTTAAAATTGAACTTTTCGTTTGGTTACATTTGTTACATTGTAAAACAGCTTCTATTTAAAACAAACAAAGACGGACGATTTCTACAAAGACACTTCATTTACAGTCAAACGGTATTGTTCAAAGAGTAATGGGAAAATACGGAAAACCGTTTCCAGTAATGATGAAATATCTAGTTTCAAACTTTGTATCCATCCGGGCGTTTCCAACTACTCGACAAAAGTACGAAAATATTTTATTTCAACTTCAAAGGTTCATTGAAAACCAGGTTTAACTTGCTAAATTCAGATTATTTGTTTAAGGGAGGAATTTAAGGTGGGGAGGAGTCTCGGGAGTGATTTGAGTTGATGAAATAATATTTTGAATTGTAAGACGGGTTTTTGTTTTTTTTCAACATTTTCGACGCGCATTATTATTCTATCTTTTGGGTTTTTTGTTTAGTTTGAAGAGTATAATACCGTGCGCCTGTGACTTAAAGCTATTTAAATACAATTTATATGGTAATCTTCATGCCTCTCCCGTGGCACACTAGAGTAACAATTTTGGCAGACCTGTGGAATACAAAAGAAAATTGAAAGCATAATTCTGTCGAGTTAATTTCTTGAAATCGCTGTGGAGCTCAGTAGCGCAGCGACTCCCTTGCGAATTTATTTGTTTTTTAATCCATATTTTTTTACTTTTTAATCATAGTTGCAGGAATTAAAAATTCTGCAGAGTTTTTTTCTTGTTAATAGATCTAGAGTTCCTTAAATAATATTTTAATTAAACAAATCTTTCTGCTTATGTAACTTTTTGATTAATAATAACGAATCGGGCGAAAAGTATATATTTTATTTTTAAAAATTTGACTGAGGTTTGGAAAGATGCACTGGTGAACCCAATCCTGCAGAGTTTAACGATCTGCGTCTAATTAGTTTGTTGTCTGTTACATCAAAAGATATTAGAGAAAGTTGTACACCAACAAATTATTGAGTACATTCAACAAAATAATTTAATACCTGGCCATAGCACAGCAACAGCACTTGCAAGACTTTCTGATGACATTTTAAGAGATTCTTTGGCAAGTACGCTAATTCTACTTGATTTTAGTAAGACATTCGACACCGACACCGGCTTTAATCAACAGTCTTTAAAGTTTATTTGTTCTTATCTAACAGATCGCTCTCAGCAGGTTGTAATTAACATTAAATGCTCTTCAAACACATCTATCCCTTCTGGAGTGCCTCAGGGTTCTGTTCTGGGCCCTATGCTATTTCTCTTGTACACTCTTGATTTATCAAATAAAATTGAGTTTTGTAGTGTTCAGATGATACTCAACTTTATATCAATTTCTGTCTCTGCTAACGAAAAAATAAATAAGGATCTTAACAGTATTTATAATTATTATAACAAGTCGAAGGCTATTATGTTTTGTTCAAAAACTAAGCATGATGAGATAAGGTCAATAGTGAAACCGAAGGTACGAGACCACACAATAAATTTTACTACATCGGCTAAAAATTTGGGGCTCCATAATGGATGATCGTTTTAGATTTTACGATCATGTTTCCCATTTAACAAAGTCTTGTTACGGCGATTTAAAGTTGTTGTTTGGCAATAGACGATTAAGGAAAAAAACCTTGTGTGAGAGCTTAATTCTCTGAAAAATTGCATATTGTAATGTCATTTATTACCCGTGTCTTGATCAGGTTTATGCACGACGATTGCAATATATTCAAAACACTTGCTGTAGGCTTATATATAATCTAAAAAAGTATGATCACAGAGAACATGTTTAAAATGAATTTTCTAATGTTTTTAATAAAAATTCTCATAACTTCGTGTCCTTCATATCTTAAAGATAAGTAGAGTATGGGATCCTTGAGCGTGGGAAAATGTCCTATCTCAATAGCATTGTAGGCCACGCCCCTTTCAAGATGGCGCTGCAATTTGGATAAAAAATGGCGGCCAGTGTGACGCGGGCGGCCATCTTGAAAGGGGCGTGGCCTACAATGCTATTGAGATAGGAAATTTTCCCACGCTCAAGGATCCCATACTCTACTAAGATAAAATTGTTCTTCGTGAAAATACCCACTCACTTAGTCAGAGATCATTTACGTATAATGCCTCTAAATTATTTAACTCTGTCAAGATATCTCTTGGACCATCATTGTTTCAGAGAGGTTTTAGATACAAATTAAAACGATGGTTTCTTCAAAACCAAGTAGATTAAATAAATGGTTTACCGTGCGGAATAGTTCAGCTTAGTTTAGTTGTAGTTTAGAATTTAGGATAGCTTAGTTTTAGGCAGAGCTGGGTAAAGCACTTTTGGAAAGTGCTTTAATTACCAAGCACAAAGCACTTCAATCGAGTGATTTAGAGTTGAACGTACCAAATACTTTTTATTTTAAAAGTGCTTTTACTGTCAAGCATCAAATACTCAAAGTATTTGAAGCCCTTGAAACGTTAAAAATATTTGATAAAGCACTTTGAAAGTGCTTATAGCCCTTAAGAGTGCTTGAAGCCCTTTAGGAGTGCTTGAAGCCCTTTAAGAGTGCTTGAAGCCTTTTAAAAGTCGTTTTAAAAAATAGAAGAACTAGTCTTAACACTAGTTCTTCTAACTAGTGATAGTAAGCTATTTTATATTAAATACTACTGTTATCAAGTTAGAATCGCAGACGCATTGATTTTTTTTCCAAATTTTCAAGCAGTCTTAGAAAATAATTCGAGAACTTTTAAAAGTGCTTTAATTTCTGAAAAGGTCTGAAAAGGTTTAATTTCAATTACTTCAAATGTAATTGAAGCACTTAAAAGTAATTAAAGTACTTTGAAAGTAATTCAAGCACTTCCAGAATTCCCCGAAAGGCTTGAAAGCCACAAGCATTTGTACAAAATGCTTTAATTACAAAGTATCAAATACTCTTTTCCAGAAGTAATTGAAGCACAGGGCTTAAAGCACCGAATGTGCTTCAAGCACTTTATTAAAGCACTTTCCAAAAGTGCTTTACCCAGCTCTGGTTTTAGGTTGGTTAAGTGTGAATGGCCATTGGCCAGACTTCGCCATTTATACATGTATCCACTTTATGTATAGTATTATGTATAATAAAGACGTTAAAGTTTGAAATTTTTCACAAAACAAGAATAAACTTAATTTCTTCTTAAAAACGTCAATATATTTTTCGGTATTTTTGTCTACGTTCTGGGTAGGGAGATTATTACTCTCATAACTACGCCTATGAGTATCACATATAAAGACCTACGTGAATGGGAATCTCCTTATCTGCATGTCTATAGCTTTTGGTATGCGTGGTATTTTATATCCTTTATTTGGTTTCATCGTGTCAGACGTTTCATTTCGAGAACACCACGGATATAACTTTGCTTCAATTAAGTCTTTGAAGTCGTTATATAAGGACGATATTTCTGGGGAAATTCCGTTTCATGATGGGCTGCCATTAGCTTTTCTCTAAATACTAGTGTGTAACCGTAGCGATCGATATCCTTTTAACATACTTAATGGAGAACCGTAATATATTCCAATCAGTTTTGGAGAGAATATCCCATTAGAGATAAAAGCGGTTGGTGAGATGACCTAAGGTGATATTGGACGTTTTCAAAATCAATAACATCCCTATTGTGTAGTTAAGTGCCTTTTGACAAGATTGCCCTTTAAGGATGCCGTTCTAAAATAGTTTAGGGTAATATCGGTGATATTTTCAATCGAACAACAAATTGTGTTCCGGAATATGATATATTTCTGGTAATAATTTAAAAAAGGGATAGAAAACTGTACATAACTTTCTTCAATAATATCCACTTTTATTTTTTTATTATTTTTTATTTATTTGTTACAATATACAGTATAAATTCTTTTTCCACGGCCACTACTGAATGTAGTTATTCTGAAACCACAGAAAAGAAACATTCTCGCTCTTGAGATTGAAAGAAAATTCTGAAACATTTGTCTCTTATGTATTTTATATGTATTATTACATTCTATCACTAGAGATAGAATCTGTATACCGTGATTGTTTACAAAAATAAGATTTGCCATGAATGTCAAATTAACTGTCAGTATTAGTTGACGTGTTCTTAATATTGGTTTGTAAAAACTTTTAATTTATTAAAAAGGAGAAGAAAATCAAACGATTCCGATGTAGAATTTGAAAATACTCCTCCAGAAATAAAAAAAATATGCCGATAATATAACTCAAAATTTGCTACCGCAAAAATCCAAGCTCGAATATAAAAATACTACCTACACATGTTGAGAGATTGAGGTTTCATTTTACTATATTTAATTTCTACTTTATGTTGCCGTGGAGAAAGTACAGTCTGTTACTCTGTTGGAATGAAAATCCGACACTCGTGATTCCTCCACTCGTGTCGAATTCTCATTCCAACCTTGTTACAGAATATACTATTCTGTAGTTCATAATGGTTTCCTTCGTCAATTAAAACCCCCATTTTTCTTCTACTCACATTAAGGAGAAATAAGTAAATGTTTTGTAAGAATAATAACATGAGAAGAGAAATCTTCCAGCGAAAATCCTCTTGCTACCATTACTATTGAGAGTTAGTCGTCGTCCTCGTCTAGTTGCTGCATTAGGTCTTCATCTAGTTGCTGCATTAGGTCTGTGGGCCATTGTCGTTGCAATCTTCTTATGATGTTCAATGGAGTGCTTAACTCAGTTATATACTGGTTTTTATTGTCTTGTAGGTTGGTGTGGTAAAGTTTTGAGAATCTTTTAATTTCTTCAGTAACGAAGGGTATTTGTAGGTCATTATGTAATGTAAAATTACTTACATACCATTGTGCATCAGTAATCATGCGTAATACTTTTGACTGTAATCTCTGGATTATCTTACTGTTGGACGGTTTGGTACATCCCCACAATTGAATTTCATATGTCCATATGGGTTTTAAGATACATTTATATAATAATAATTTGTTATCAAGTGATAACTTCGATTTACGTCCTAGCAGCCAGTTCATTTCCCGTAATTTCATATTTAACTGTTGTCTCTTGGTTTTTACATGTTTGTTCCAAGTGAGCTTCTGATCCAAATATAATCCCAAGTATTTTACCTCAGATTGAATTGGAATTTGAACATTATTAAAAGTGACAGGAGGGCAAATTGTTCGCTTGGTTGTGAATGTCACTTGTGCTGATTTAGTTTCATTGATTTTAATCTTCCATTTATCAACCCATGCCTTTAATAAGTCTAAATGGTGTTGGAGTTGGTGTGATGCTACGTTTGGATCAATGCTTCTTGATAGCAGCGCTGTATCATCTGCGAACATTGCAATTTTTGTATTGGCTGTAGTCGGTATATCTGAAGTGTAGATTAGGAATAGAAGAGGTCCTAATACGCTACCCTGTGGTACTCCGGATTTTATTGGATTGTGGTTAGAGAGAGCTGAATTGTATTTGGTTTGGAAGTATCTTTCAGCTAAATAAGATTTTAACAGTAGGTAATATGGACTTGGGAGATTATTTTTAATTTTATACAGTAAGCCAATATGCCAGACCTTATCAAAGGCCTGGGCAACATCAAGAAATGCTGACGTGCAGTAAGTTTTTTCTTCGAGGCTTCTGGCAATTTCGTTAACTATTTTATGTGTTTGCTGGATAGTGGAATGGTGTTGTCTAAAACCAAACTGGTGGTCAGGAATGAGTGTTGAAAATTGTTCATCTTCATTAAGTCTATTTAGTAGCATTTTTTCAAAAAGCTTAGACGGTATTGGCAATAGACTAATAGGTCGATAAGAACTAACTTCATTTATAGGTTTTCCAGGCTTAGGTACCATTATGATCTGAGCAAACTTCCATATCATGGGAAAATATGCTAGTCTAAGCATGCTATTAAAAAGGGTTGTCAGTAGCACAAGATTCTTTCTCGGTAGATGTCTTAATATTTTCGCAGTGATCAGATCATAGCCGGGTGCTTTATGTTGGTTCAATTTGTTTATTTCCTGAAGCATTTCATTTGGTGAAAAAGGTTTGATGGGAAATGACATCTGGCAAGGTACGTCTAAATAGTTTTCGATTTCTTTATCGTTGTTGATTAAGTTAGGTTCATAAGGTGTAAATACCTGAGTAAGATGTTCAGCGAAAGTTGTAGCTTTTTCCAGATCACTTTTGGCCCATGACCCATCCGATTTTCTAATGGGTGGTACCGAAGCTTGGGGTCTTTTGAATTTTTTCGTGGCTTTCCAGATAGTGTGGTCTTCTTTACTAAGGTTAGTTAGGTATTGCTCGAATGATGCATTTCTTGCGTTCGCCAGTGTGTTTTGAAGTTTGCGTTTCAGCCTATTGTAGATAATTCTATCATTATTGTTGCGTGATCGTTGCCACCGGCTTCTTGCTCGTCGTTTTTCGGCTACCAATTGGCGTATATAGAGTGGGATGTTGTATGTGTCCGCGGATTTCGATGTTTGAGATGAAGTAGAGTGCCATGCTGCTTCTTGAACTAGTGTGGTAAAATACTGTGTAGCTTGGTCTAATTCGTCAGGGTTGCTTATTTTTAGATTTAGATTTGTATGTTCATCTAGATAGCTATGAAATATATTCCAATCAGTCGCATTTGTAACAAGAGTTGGTATATGTGATTTAATTATTACGTGCGTGCTGAGTGTTGCTATAACAGGACTATGGTCGGAAGATAACTCGTAATTTGCTTCAATCTGAATGTAGTTTGCTGTTACGCCTTTAAAAATAAAGAAATCCAGCAAGTCTGGCAGTTTATTAGGATCGGATGGCCAATACGTTGGCGTACCTGTGGAAAGGTAATTACAATTTTGCCTATTAATTGCCTACAGGAGATTTCTCCCTTTCGGTGTTATTAATCTTGCTCCCCATTGTGAATGTTTGGCATTCCAGAATAAAGTGAGCACAACACAAAAATGCTGAATAATAACAATAAATGAATAAAAAATATATCCGAAATACCCGATCACAAAAAAAACTTAAGCAGAAAGAGACCTATGTACATATTGTAGATCTTAGTGTTTTTTTTTACGGATTCATGAATGAAAGGACCCAAATTCAGGTAAATAGGTTCATTCTTGCGCGAATCGAAATCCATCGCTTATTTCTAACATCTTTTTTCGTCCTTTTGTATGAGGTAAAAGATTATTTTCAGCTTCATTTGGTTTGTTTACAATGTTGTGGCCGTTTTTTGACGTAGCTTTCAGCTGACGAGATGGAAAATACACCCCAAGGCAAGAAAAAGTTATCCCTTGTTATGGAATAAAGACTTAAAAATAGTTAAAGTTATAAATGTGATACTAATACACCTGGCAATATTGATCCTGCTATTACATTTACAATAAAATTATATTATTGTTGTACATTCAGTATTTTTTTCAGTATTTATTGCTCCAAAGTTAAGTGAGTTACAATACATATAAACTACAACATACAATTGAAAGATTGTGGAACAATAAAAGGGGTGATCCAGAAGAATTCTAACATTCTAACATTCTAACCAGTGACTGATTTAGAGATAATAAAGCAGATTTCATCTTTGAAAAACAATAGCTCTCCTGGTTGTGATGGCATAACTGCTAGACAAATTAAAAATATTCATATGCACATTTTAACACCACTTGCTCACATTTTTAATCTTACGTTTTTAACAGGTATTATACCCTCACAGTTTAAATCATCAATTATAACCCCAATTTTTAAAGCAGGTGATAAAACAAAAATTAGTAATTATAGACCGATAAGTGTTTTAAATAATTTTGGTAAATTATTAGAGAAATGTATAAAAGAAAGGCTAATGCATTTTATTACCTCGAACAAAATTTTAAATGAAAATCAATTCGGATTCCAAACTGGTAAAGCCACAAGTGATGCAATGTATAGTGTGGTAAGTGAACTAGTTGAGGGCTTAGATAAAAACAAAAAATGTCTAGCAGTTTTCCTAGACCTGGCGAAAGCATTTGACACTGTAAATCATGAGAGGTTACTGGAGATTCTGTACACAAATGGAATAAGGGGAACAGCGTTAAATCTTTTTAAAAACTATCTGACTGATAGGATCCAACAAGTTAAAATAAATAATGCACTAAGTGATCCAGCCCTTGTAAAAATAGGCGTACCTCAGGGGACAGTTTTGGGTCCTATTCTCTTTTTACTTTATATTAATTCTATGCTTTCTCAAACAAGTGCAAAAGTCGTATCATATGCCGATGACACCGTAATTATCTTTAAATCAGATACCTGGTTGGACGTTAAATTAATTGCAGAGAGGGAACTTCATCTAATAACGAATTGGTTAAATACTTATCAATTATCTTTAAATGTTAATAAAACACATTCTCTGCAAATAATGCTAACAGACCAGCTTTTCAAAATATTAGGATTAATCAGTCAAACACAAGTATTACTGAGGTTAGTCAGGTAAAGTACTTAGGTATCGTTATTGATAAGAATTTAAAATGGGACAGTCATATCAACTACTTAACAACTAAACTTAGAAAACTAATTTATAAATTTTACCAGTTACGTGAAATTCTCTCTACGAAACTGCTAATAATTATATACAAGGCTCTGATTGAATCACTTTTACGTTATGGGATATTAGTTTGGGGTGGGCTCTACGAAAATTCTCTTTATTCTCTTAAAATTATACAAAATTATATTCTTAAAATTATTTTTAAACGTAATAAACGATTTTCTACTTGCTTGCTGTACTCCAGTGATATACTTAATATTAGATCTTTATATTTTTTAACAGTCCTAACATTTGCTTTTAAAAGGAGATATTTCCAACAAATAATGTGCACTCATGAATATAACACAAGGGGTACGACGGATAAACGTCTAAATATTCCAAAAAATTTCAAAAATATCAGTCATCGATTTGTAACATTCATCTTACCAAAAGCTTCAAATTTATTACCACTGACTATTCGACAAATTTCTAGAGTAACTAATTTTGTAAATGAAATAAAAATATTTCGAGTTTCAAAAACTTCTAGCCACATAATCCTTTCAATTGTATTTTTTTTTTCTCTTGGATTAACATCCATTTATTGTCATTGTATATTATTTATGTAAACTGCATGTTATGCATTTATTTTGATATTTCTCTTCCAGATGATTGCAGCACTAATACAAGTGTTTGGTCACTTAGGGTGCAATGTTTTGGAAAACTTTTACACATCTCATTCTATTGTAAATTAAATTTATAAATTATTCTTTAATTTCGACATATTTTGTAATTTTGTTCTACAATATTTCTTTTGTAATTTGTAATTTTCTTTTGTAATAATTTGTAATTTGTAACTTAAATTCAATTCAATAAATTACGCTTGTTTATTCTTACAATAAAGTATAAATAAATAACAAAAAACCGTAAATGTAAAAGTAAATCTATAAATGCAAATATAAAATAATAATAAAACAAATAGTTATATGATTTTTGTGCATATCCTAGAGAAATAAGTATTAATACTAAAATATATAAACCCTTAAATGTAAGGATAAAACCATAAAACCATAGATGCAAAGATAAAAATATACGTTTGTAGGATAAAACAATAATTGAAGATATAACACTATGGTCTATTTTTATGAATGAGAGAGTAATAAAACAGCATTTCTAATGCAAAACTTAGTAAGGTCATTTTAAATATTTTTACGGAATAATCTAAATATTTCCTAAAATTATCATAAATGTACCTGAGCTAATACAAGTTTTGGGTGTTTTATTGGTCTTTTATAACCATAAGCTGTACAGAACAATAGAAAAAGGTTTGGACAGGCCAAAAGCCCTGTGTATTAAAGATAACATAGCCGTATCTTAAGATTATTTTCAATAAGTACCTATTTGCCGACAAAAAATCGGTCCTTTAACAGTTAATGAAAAAACATTAATATTTAATTGTTTTAAATCATTTACAGACAAACATTTATGTAAAAGTGTTGATGACACAGTGGAATTAGTTAGTAGTAAGCTTGGTGTTGGGAAATCTACGATTTACAGAGTTGCTAAAGAAGAGAAATGTGGCGAGTTTCAAACAGCACGTAAAGCTCCAGGAAAACCAAAATTTCAAATAGAAAATCATTTGAAAGAAAGACTTCGAAGGAAAGTGCATGCGTTCTTCTTTAGAAAAGAATTTCCGACAGTAGACAAAGTTCTTGCCACGTTTCGAGATGATAAGGATTACCCTGAAATGAGTGGAAGCACACTATGGAAACTTTTAAAAGAAATAGGTTTTCTATGGAAAAAGCATTCCAGAAAGTCTATTTTAATAGAAAGAAGCGATATTGTAGTATGGAGAAGAAATTACCTAAGGACTATAAAAGAAATGAGAAACCAAAGAAGAAATATATTTTATTTAGATGAAACATGGATCAACGAGGGACATACACCAAATAAATTTTGGCAAGATGAAACTGTTACAAGTCGAAGACAGGCTTTTTTAAATAATTTATCTACTGGTTTAAATCCACCATCAGGAAAGGGGCGCAGACTGATAATAGTACACATCGGTAGTTCAAACGGTTTTGTTAAAGGTGGTTTATTGACTTTTGAATCTACTCGTACCGGTGACTACCATGAGGACATGAATGCTGATGTCTTTAAAGAGTGGTTCGAACAAATGATAGATCTTCATTTGTGTTCCCTTCATAAAGAGAAATTAAAAAAATATGAAATTGATGAAATTGCAAAAAATCGTGGGATGACTGTGGTTAGATCACCACCATATCATTGCGAAGTAAACCCGATTGAACTGATATGGGCACAGATAAAGGGAGAAGTTTCAAGAAAAAATAATTCTTTTAAAATGAGTGATGTTAAACAGTTGTTTTTGGAGGCTGTAAATAATGTGAAGCCTGAAAACTGGGAAAAGGCAGTAAATCATACGATTAAAGAAGAAGAGAAAATGTGGAAGTTGGACAATATTACTGATGAAATGATCGAGCCACTCATTGTAAATATTGGTTGCGACAGTTCATCTTCTGATTTCGATTCTGATTTGGATTTGTAGGTAAGAAGTAGTTTTTATATTAAAATTATTATTTATGAACGTAACGTTGTTTAAAAGTCAAAGTTTAAACCCTTATACCTACATAACCTGTTTGACACAATGTTCTTAACATACCTTGTGGAAAAATAAAATATTTTAGAAAAAATTGCACTTTTTTACCTTCAGCTGCTTAGAAGTTATAAGCAGGTTAATTAGGTGAAAATATAAGTGTACACCCGATATATTTATTATATTTATACAAAGGTTATTTCATACGAAAATACTCGAGGTATAACTTCACAAAATATTTTAACTGTCTACTAAAAGAAGTGGTACGCCTATGGATTACGAACGCTTTATTATTTTAATACTCTCTCATACATAAAAATAGACTATAGTAATACATAGATATAAGTGGTGGTGAAAATAGTGCAATGAATAATATTGAGTATTAATGAGTATGGGATTTTTTTTTCAGCCTATTAAATTTTGAACGTATGTTCTTGGAAGAAGGTGATATGAATGGAAAGTTTCTTTTTAAAAAACCTTTGAATTATGTTCACTTTGGAAGGGTATTATATAATTTCGGTATTTCAGATTTCAGAACGTATTTCAGATGTTGCCAGGTATTGTATTCATAGGTAAGCGTGTTTGATGTATTTTTTTCAGAATATTGTCTTATGTTAATTTTTTGTATAAAAGCTGTCTAACATCTAGGATTTCTGATTCACAATATAATGATTACTTGGGTACCTAGCATCCTTCTGCATAATCAGCCTCAAAAATCTTTTTTGGATGACTTCAAGAGGACACAAATATGTTTTTGATACTCCTCCTCATAACAAATGTGGCTTTCAGCCAGACTGTAGTATACAGGGTGTCCCATTAAGAATGGGACATAGAACAACCGCAGATTCTCCAATTCAAAATAAAACGATTAAGCGAAATATGCTTAGATAAAATGTTACTCGTTTCCGAAATACGGGGTGTTGAAGTTGAAAACTGAAAAATTATTAATGGCCATAATTTTTTTAATACACCGTATAATTTTACTCAAATCGGCACACTTGTTAAATATTATAAAATGCAACTACAGTAAAAAAACAGTTCAGTACGCTCTACCAGTGGCGTACGGCAGGAGTAAGTAGTGCTTGTACCCCTTCTAAATGTTACGCCGTTGTCTAAATTTTAATTTTGACTATAATTTTAATTTTTTTGATATTTTCTAAGTCATTAATGTACACTTGTTAGTTTGTTGTAAAGTTATTGTTTTTCGAGATATTCGCAGTTAAAGATAGATAGACATGTACTTTTTATTTGTATTAATATTAATAATATTCATTTTTACAATTTTGTCTTAAAACCAAACAAAGTAAAAACTAATGTAATGAAATTTTTACTTCAACATATTTTCAATATGTCCACCATTAACTTGTATACACTTCCTTAGACGTTTAACTAAAGACTGTCTCACTTTAAACAACTGATTTGCTTGATTTTGTCGAATTGTAGCAGCAGCATTCTGAATTTTGTTCCAAAGTTCCTGATGGGTATTTATTGCTTCACCATAAACAAGACTTTTGATGTAGCCCCAATAATAAAAATCTAAAGGATTAAATTCAGGACTGCGTGGTGGCCAAGCAAATTCGCTTCCACGTCCAATCCAACGATGTGGAAAACGTAAATTTAGGTAATTCCGAACATCTAATATGTAATCGGCGCACCATCCTGCAAAAACCAGAAGTTATGACGTAAATTTAAAGGAATATCATCTAACATGTCCTCCATATGGTTTTGAAGAAAATTGAGGTATTCTATCCCGTTTAATCTGTGTGGAAGCTCGTACGGACCAATGATGTGATTTCCAATAATACCCACCCAAACATTTATAGAAAATTCTGTTTGGAAATGTAAACCCCTCTGCGATAGAAAGTTGCTTCGTCAGTAATTAAAATTTTATTTAAAAACATGAGGTCATTAGTGTGTTTTTTAAGCAAATTTCTACAGAACTGCAATCTCAACGGAGGATAACGTGCGAGTAATGTTGTACTGGCGTAAAGTGATAAGGATATAAGTGTTCTCGTTTTAAAATCCTATGAACAGTAGAGCGGGTTATCCCAACGACTGTAGATACTCTACGAGTACTTAGCTGCGGATCGATAGCCGCTTGAGTCAAAATTCCATCCTCCTCATCTACTGTAATCAACCTAGGTCGTCCTGTTTCAAGTTTTGGTCGAAATGCACCCTTTTCGCCCAACCTGTCATACAGACATTTGAAAATTTTGTGTCCTGGTTGTTGTCTATTTGGATACAATTCTGAATATCGCCTAATAGCAGCTCTACCATTAAAATTATTCTGGGCATAAATACAAACCATGTCCCTCATTTCTAAATTGGAAAATTCGTTATGACGTGGCATTTTACAATAATATTACAGTTATAAATAACAATAATCAGTTATCGGCAACAGATAGTTACTACGAAAATGTTTAACTGACAGTGACAGAACTTCATTATAAATCAAAGCCTACTGTCAAAATTTTCAATTATAAATTAATAAATATTCTCACAATCGCAACGTGCCTAGTAGGAACTTAACATTATAAATCAGAACAAAAAATAAAAAAAAATAGAATAAAGCTGTTTGGTCGCGAATCTCATTAATTGTAAAAATGAATATTATTAATAATAATACAAATAAAAAGTACATGTCTATCTATCTTTAACTGCGAATATCTCGAAAAACAATGACTTTACAACAAACTAACAAGTATACATTATTGACTTAGAAAATATCAAAAAAATTAAAATTATAGTCAAAATTAAAATTTAGACAGCGGCGTAACATTTAGAAGGGGTACAAGCACTACTTACTCCTGCCGTACGCCACTGGTAGAGCGTACTGAACTGTTTTTTTACTGTTAGTTGCATTTTATGATATTTAACAAGTGTGCCGATTTGAGTAAAATTATACGGTGTATTAAAAAAATTATGGCCATTAATAATTTTTCAGTTTTCAACTTCAACACCCCGTATTTCGGAAACGAGTAACATTTTATCTAAGCATATTTCGCTTAATCGTTTTATTTTGAATTGGAGAATCTGCGGTTGTTCTATGTCCCATTCTTAATAGGACACCCTGTATAATTTTTTTTTGTTTGAAATCAAGAATGTCTTTTAGTTGTTTGAATTTGTATAGCAAATTAATTAAGTAAATAAATGATAGTATTTGATGCGTGCACATATCTGAAATTATCCACATTGTTGTTATTTTCAGGTGTACGAAGAAATGCATGTTGTCATTATCTATTTGTCATTATCATTATCTATCAACTAAGTGGTTTTAATCCAGTGGAAAGAGAGAGAAATTAAAATACAAACCACAATGAGCTTCCGAAATGAATTACAAATACGGTATGGACCGGAAATATGTAAATTTTTTAGAATTTTAGAAAATGTATATAAAAAATTTGCTAAATGTAAAAATTCTTTATGTTTCATGATGAAATGCCGAGAAAACAAGATCATTCCAAAAGGCCTAAGACTTAAAACTCCAATAAAGAACAACAAGATATGGAGAATTTTAAATAGAGCAGAGCACGCCATAGTAAGAGAGAGGATTCAGTTCCATAGGTTTAATAAATTTAATTTAGAAAAAGATATCGAGGATATTAAATCATATTTGTATAATCAGGTATCCAGATTTGATTTCCATAAAATAATCCATTGTGTTTTAAATAGTTATGAGAAAGAATTCAATTGTACCAAAAATAGACAATTAAGAAAATTTAATAATCTAATTGAAGAAAAAAGTTTTTACAACCTTAGAAATTCAGAACAAAATTTAAATACGGTAATAAATATTTCAAGTAGAGATCTTAATCACACAGAAAATTTATTATTGGCCAAAGGTTTAAATTATTCGGTAACTCCAAAATATGTACCAAAATTTGATATTATTAGTTCTATAGAAAACGCTTCTCAAAATTTACCAACTGACTTAAGCAACGAATACAAGGTACATTGCAAAATTGAATTAGAAAAATCTTACAAAATTTAACCTCCGCAGAATTTAAATCAATTAAAAATTTAAAAAATGACAATACAATTAAGATTTTACCGGCAGATAAAGGTAACGCGACGGTTGTCATGAACAAAACAGATTATGATAACAAAATTAACGAAATTATTGAAAACTAGTATTGAAAACAAAATTTACAAAACTTTATATAAAAATAAAAAATTCCTAAGTGATAAAGAACGAAGATCTCTTACTTCTCATTATAGTAAACCTCCACATTTTTATGGTTTACCCAAAATTCATAAACAACAAATACCATTAAGACCAATAATAAGTTCTATAAATTCACCTTGTCAAAATTTAGCAAGATTTCTACTTAAAATAATAGATCCGTTATCAGGAAATACTAAATCCTTTATCAAAAATTCAAAACATTTTTTAGAAAAATTATCAAAAATCAAAATTACAAATTCAGATATAATGGTTAGTTTTGATGTAGTCAGTTTATTTCCAAATGTTCCTGTCGATAAAACTCTTAATCTTGTGAGAAAAAAGTTGACAAGTGATAATACATTAATAAATAGAACTAAATTAAGCGTCTCAGCAATTCTAGAATTATTGGAACTATGTATTAAAACTACATATTTTCAATTAAATAGTGATTTTTATCAGCAAAATTTTGGCATGGCAATGGGTTCTCCTTTATCACCAAAATTGTGTGATATTTTCATGGAGAATTTTGAAATGGAAATTGTAAACAAACAAAATTTAAGACCTTCTGTCTGGTTTAGATATGTAGATGATATCTTTGCAATTTGGCAACACGATAGGGAAAATATTGATACATTTTTATATACTATTAATAATTCGGAACCTACTATTAAATTTACAATTGAAATTGAAAATAATAAAAAATTACCGTTTCTTGATGTACTAATACATAATAACAACAATTGTTTTGATACATCAGTTTTTAGAAAAGAAACACATACAAATAGATATCTAAATTTTAATTCAAACCACTCAATTTGTGTTAAACGAGGTATTGTCAAATCTCTTTCCGATAGAGCAAAAACAATTTGTTCAAATGACAATATCTTAAATAATGAATTATCACTTGTTAAATCTGTCTTGATTAAGAACAACTACCCAAGTAAATTTATAAATCGTGAACTTTACCGAGACATCAAAACTAAAGATCAAAATTTAAACCCCCCAATAATTATTTCAAATATAGTAAAAATCTCTTATATTCCAAAATTATCCGAAAAAATTAGAAGGATTGGCAATAAATTTAATTTAAAAACAGTTTTTCAAACTAATAATACATTAAAATCTTTAATAGTAAATACAAAACCTTTTAATGAAATTCAAAACACAAAAAATTGTATTTACAAAATTCCATGCGAATGTAATAAATTTTATATAGGAGAAACATCTAGACCTTTTCATATTAGACTTAATGAACACCAATCGTACATTAAAAATAAACAATTCGAAAAATCCAAAATATGTGAACACGCATGGGATTCTGGTCATAAAATACAATGGAATTTTTCAACTAGATTATTAAAAGAACCGAATAATTATAACCGCAAAGTTAAAGAAGCAGCATTGATATGCTTAAATAATAACGAATGTGTTTCTAATTGTTCGGTTGATATTTCAAAAATTTGGATACCTATTTTACAAAAAGAGTTAATTGCAAAAAGGATACCCTCTATATCGGGATAGTATCATAAGTTTTTATCTGGTTTTTTCTTATGATAATATTAATAAGAAAACTTCATTTATGACGAAGTATAAATTCTCTTATAATATGCAAATGCGCTATCCTTTCAAAAATTCGTTCCCAGAAACGTCACAAAAATATGATTGAAACAGATTTTGACATCTTCAATCTCAAAATCTTATTCTATGTATACTATGTTGATGTCATATTTTTGCAAGATTATCAAGTGTTCTGTTTCTAGTAAATTTATTTATTTTATGTCATTTTGATAACGGCTTTCGATCTGGAAAGCCGAAACGTCATTAAAAAAACTTTTTTAACAACTAAGTGGTTTTAATCCAGTGGAAAGAGAGAGAAATTATCTAATAATGAAAATAAAAATTCTTCACCACATTTTTATCTTTGTATTCAATCTTCTAAATTCTCTCTTATAACTTAAAACACAATTCTATATCAAAATTAAACTTGGAAACCACTGTACAAAAATACAATATCTAAATTAAATTTGTTAAATCTGTGGAACTAAAGGAACCAGTTGACGATGGCATATTCTGCTCGATCTAAAATTCTGAATATTGTCACGTCGTGACGTTCAGTTCGTTTTTTGGGGTTTTGTAGCTCAGATTTTTATCTGACGCCACGACGAGCTCTAGCTCACCACGCTGTATTCAGGGTAGCTCGGACTTCTTCAGGGTTTGAGTAAAGTTCGCCCGACCCAAAATGGAGAGGTTTGTCAAGAAAAACGCTTTATTTTAATTACTGATTAGAACCAGAAATAAAATCACATTTAAAAATTATATACATTTATTTACACAAAATTATTTACAAGGGAAACAAAACAAATGAAAAATAATTTATTTCAGAAAACTAAAAACTTTTTATGCCAAAATATAAAAAAACTTAAAATTTGTCTGTTTGTCCAACCAAACAAAAACCAATACAAGCAAAAATGGATTATTACAAAAGTAAGGACTCTATAGTTCCCAAAATAAAAAATGAAAATATATAATTAAAGTTAATTCTTACCACATTTATCTGCTGGGGCACTTCACAAATTCTTTTTATTTTATTTTATTTTATTTTTAAAGGCGCGAAGCTCTTGGCACTTGAATATCAGGAGAGTCCTGAATTCAGAATCTGAATGCAATCAATTTGTTCGTACAGTTACCTTTACAACTCATTTGCTGAGATCTGCATAATATTTTAGGTTGATTCAACGTCATGATTTTTGTACCTTTAGCAAATTGCTAGTTCAGCTGAATTAACCATATTTAATATTATGCAGAATGAACGGAAGTATATGAAATAAAAGTATGAAATAAAAACTGAAAATTGTTTATAATTAATTAGAATATGATATGTTTTATTAAAAAATTCTCATGATAGAAATAAAGGTAAATGTACTTGCAATTATATTGTAGACGATTTTTATATGAAATTTTAAATAATTATATATTGAATATTGAAAATTGTTATTAAATGGAATTTGGAAAATTATTCGTTAGAATTTGTGACAATATCTTGTCGAAATTATTTCATTGTCATTTTATTTCTTTACATGTGTGTGTGTGTGTGTGTGTGTGTGTGTGTGTGTGTGTGTGGTCTTGTTGTGTCCTGGCATCGGGAAACATAGTCCTCAGCCACAAAAATAATTTAAGTTATTTTTCCTTTCCTACAACTTCAATCGAAAATCTTCCTACTATTCAGGGCTAAGAGACAGGTTAACTTTGTAGGCAAAGAAACATTATTTGTGTTAAACACTTTCAAAAATACAGTGGAGTTATCACAAGAACATTTGGATGTTTGATTTATGCCTATTTTTGCTAAATGAGCTGGCAATCTACCATGATTAAGTTTTAATTTCATTACATGGTCGTACTGTAAAGGGAAGATGTGGTTTCATTTTATTTATTAGTAATATCTGGTCACCGAGCTTCGCTCTTAATATTCAAATCTACATTTTTAAGCAGTCCAATGAGTATATAATTTAAGTATATTTATAACCTGACAAATTATTAATTAATTCGTGAAAATCACGGAGTGGGCGACATCTACTTGAACTACAGAAAGGTAGATAAATAGAAAGTTGATTGGCGATTGGCTTGAAAGTAGGCGGGAAAATTAAAAAAAGCTGTCAGTGTTAATTTTCAATTTGCTGCAGGTGTTGTTGACGTTTATCAACTGCTTGTCACAGAGGTTAGTTAAATGCATTAAAAGTTGCCTAGTAGAGAGTTATTGCAAACTGGCAGAATGTATACCGTATACGTTATACCTTAGCGCTATGACGATGTAAGGTATGCGTAAAATAGTGAGTTATTGCAGTTGCTTTTCTCGAGGTAGTGACGTTTGACATGCTAATAGTGGGGTGTCAATGGTGTCTAAATATAAATATTGGATATTGTGCTTAAGTTGATGGTAGAAGAGTATTAACGAAATTATGGAAGAACTTTTCAATATTTTTGACGAAGAACATGAAGATCAACACAGGAAGCCATATTATTTCACCTTATCAATAATAGGGAAGGTCGAGGAAGAAATATCTATGATCGCCTCAATTTAGAGTTAATGTTAACCCATTACATAAAATCAAATTTCCGATTTGAAAGAGAACACATTGTATTCTAAGCAGAACGTCTTATGTTACCAGCTGTAATAAGAACAAGAAGAGGTAATGTTATATCAGGTAAACTATTGACTTTCTCCTAATGAAAGTAAAAACCTATTACCCCTAATTTTGTGTTACAGGACTTGAAGGATTGTGCATTTTGCTTAGAAGATTAGATTATAAGAATAGATTGAAGCGTTTTGATGAAATTTCAACAATCAAAACCGGGAAACAGGAAGTTCTTACAAGAAAAGACTTAAGATCCATCGGAGCAAAAAACAAAGCAAGAAATAGAAATACGTTGTAGAATTAAGTTTAAATTACTTTGAAATAAAATATTTTTAACTTTCTTACCTTTATTAAGCAATAAATTAAGACTAATAGTTTTTTACTTTTATTTAAAACCTAAAATGCAACTATCAGATCTCAAAACTAATGGAAAATTTCATTTTTTGTATTTTAAATAATTAACATCTTTTCAATAATATATATTTAAATACATATAGACAAAACATTACAATTAAGCACAGAATTTTGGAAAATGATTTCTTTAATCCCCAGCCAGCAGTTAAATTTACATTATAACGATTGGATTATAGGTTTTTCCCAATCTGTTGTAATCCAAACAGACTAAGTTCCTTGAAATAATGCAATAATTTATTTTTCAAAATACTCATAAACTAATTCATTTAACAAACCCTTTCTTTTATGGTACCGAAGCCCTATGTTTTGAGGGTTGGATATTGGATTTTTAGAATTTGTAGCTGAAATATATCGTAAACAGTTTAATATAAATGTTGTAGATGCGCAGTCTAGATTTGGTGACACCGTTTCTAGTCTGCGCAGAATCCCGACCGTACGAAAACTGGTTTTGTGTTATGTTGGAACAAACCTAATTAAAACTTTTGTATTAATTTGTATTACTTTTCAACATAAACTCAAAATTATCGAGAATAATTGTTTTTATTAGTCTAATGTTCAGTCGAAAAATTTTGTTTACAAATTTTCAATTTTTTAACTATATCAGTGATCTTCTTCTGTTATTTAATTCTAAAATCGATCGCGAAAAAGCCGCTTTTTGGTTTTAGAACACCCAACACGCATAAGGTATAAGGTTTAAGGCTCTCCTTATGCCTTAGATATAGCGTACGACGTTATACCTTAAAAATGGTTGTTTACTATTGCGCGTGCGTAACTGTCATTGTAAGGCATACCGTATACCCCAAATGATGTGCAATAACTCTCTAGTTTCTGGAGATTTCACCCTTTTAGGGCAACATCTACTGACGCTTGGTCTTCGCGAATAGTCACGGCGGACAGGCCCTGTTTCCGGGACGGGCAACAGCAGCGTGTAGGGCATAGTGGTTTCAGTGGGGTGGTTTTAGTGAGTAACCGTAAGGGGTAGTCTCACACTATCGGGGAAGGGAAGAACCTTTACCCGATGTGCATAAAGCATTACCACCCGCCAAAACAAAAAAGATTAGCTTTAGGTTAGGTTAGATCTGTGTAATTAATAAAGAAAAGTACGATACGTGTGACATTTTGACATTTGTTACATTCTGACAGGTGTCATATTTTGACATTTGTTCATTTTGACAGTTGTAACATTCTGACACGTATCACATTTTAACAGTTGTCATGTTTTGACAGGTGTCACATTTTGACAAGTGTCCATTTTAACAGTGTTACTTAACGTTCCTATAAATATTTACCTAAACCCATGATTTCTGAAATTGAATTGGCAACGTTGTATTTTCAACTTAGAATTTATGAGATGGCTGTCATTTGACAAGCAAATTATTTATGTCCGTCAAATGAACCTTTTCTTTTTTATACTTTTCAGGTTTATTCTGGTTATAAATTGCTACTTGGGCATTTGTAGAATAAAAAAATGTGAAAAATATTTTTCCGCGCAAAAATTTCTATTGCTAAGTATATTGATTTTATCATGTTTTATAGCATCTGCGAAAATTTCATGAAAATCCCAGCCGGTCCCATTTTCTTAACAATTAACCAGAGATGTGCGTGTCAGTAGTTGTCAAAATTTGTAGGTCATTATGGATAAAAAGCGGCAAATTTAAAATTGAATTCTTTCAGATTGAAACGCCAGAAATTAAATAAAGTCAAACCTTTTTACTACTATACTATACAGAAGAAAGGAGTGCAGTATTTAATTTGCAGAACGTAGTACAGGTTCAAGAGGTAGAAATTTTATTTTTACCTCATCCTTCAATGATTATTTGTAGTTAAAATTTAAATTTTAATACATCTGATCGGCCTAATATAGTTTTTGTCTAGATTTAATCTTGTTTCCATGGTTTTTACTGTAATTAACCTGTTATTTTGACAGATAAGTCAGACTTTATTTATTCATAGCCGTATCGTATTCAAATACTATTAAGTATGTATTTTAATTGATTCGGAATTTTGTAATAATATATATTTCAAAATGGCTTCATTCTAAAAATATTATCAGTCCTCCTAAATCTTTGAAGGAAGAATTATTAGTAATTCAAATTCAAAATTCAAAAAATATATTATAGATGAGATGGCCAGAGAAAAACTAATTAAAATTCTCAGATTGCCTCCGTACCACGCAGAGTTAAATCCCATTGAACTGATCTGGTCACAATTATTAAAAGGTTATGTTTCTCAAACCACTAAAACATTTAAATTTTCTGATGTGCGAAATTTGTTTTTGAAGGCATTTTCAGATGTAAATAGAGAACATTGGGGAAAATGCATTGATCATGTTAAAAAGGTGGAAAATTCATTTAGGAAAGTATATCCACTATCAATGGATAATTTAATAGAACCTATAATAATAAACCTCAGAAAAGACAATTATAGTGATACCAGTAGTTTTAGTGAAGACAGTAACTTTTTCAGATAGTTCTTGAACTAACTTTTTTTTTAATCTTTGAGTTTAGGTAAGTACTGAAGCGTTACTTTTAATGCCAAGAGATTAAAAACAGTTTAATCCCAACATATAATCCTTCTTGTTATTTATTGGTTAAATTTAATTCGTTCAATGTTAAAGTGTCAGATGCATAAGGTTTATTTTTATTTTTTGTAAATAATATAACTTCAAAATTTAATCTACGAAGTGGGTATATATATTTTATATGCTGTGACCTTATTTATATTATAGAAACTTATTTTGCAAATTACGCCTATGGAATGTGACGTTATATCCTCTCTCCTTTATAGTATATTACTATAGAAACAAGTTGCCGTTGCTAGGAAATAAAACTAAAAGCTTAACTTTTCTTGTAAATATCTCGGAAGATCGAATTTTCACAGACATGAGACCTACATTTTTTGCCGATTTAGATAGGAATTAGTCTACCCTAAAAGTTTCATTGAATTCTGACGAGTGGATTTCGAGATCCTCTGGACACACATACACACACACATACAAACATTGCTCGTTTAATAGTATTTGATATAAACATAATTTAGTACAGCAGAATTAGTTTCCTACTTCCTTCCCTATTCTTTGTCTGATATATTTGTATACCACGACCAAGAATTTATTACTGGTTACGTCACTGTTCTTTTCACCCTAAAACTATTTGTCCAAATTACATTTTAGCAATCTCGAAAGAAAAGCCACTCAACTTGGTAAGCCATTATTAATTCAAAAGTAATTTCCTCCTATTTTGAAATAAGAAAATTTTCCGCATCCGTGACTACAGAGGACTAAACTATGGTAAAGTTGCTAATAAAAATTTCGTTAGTTAAATCGTTTAATTTTTCATTAGATACGACGCGAAACTTTGTTATATTGTGTCTACTAATGTTCTGAAGTCGTATAATATTTTATTGCTATTTAGTGGATTGAAATTAGAATTTTCCTACGACCACCTATGAAAATGGCAATTTCCGAATTGTTTTGACACTTCGAAAGTGACAAATATCATACGAGTCCAGTTAAAGTTAAAAAGAAGAAATATATCACACAGTCGTGTGATATATTTTACTTTCGCGCACGACATCTGTCAAAGTGTTGTCAATCGTTATGAATAATTAGTAGTGAAAATGGAAAGGGATGAATTTTTGATCGAATTTACTCCACCAGAAATATCTGCGGCGGTTAAAATTGCCAGCTTAAAGCCGCTGTCCCAAAAACCAAAAGAAAGGTAGGTACTCCTATTCATACAACTAATTCACGGACTGAAGAAATATAAAAGGCATTAAAGCTTCTTTTTCTGAATTTACGTTACGTTACGTTTCCGCACTAAACGCTACTCGTGCGTAATTGGTCACTTTCCACACTTGTTACGTAATATACTATTAATACGGATATAAGAGATAAGTCAATTTTTTTTTAATTTTTTCGATTTTATAAGTTGAAACACTATCGTCGACCACTCAACCAAAACACAAATTTTAACACACTCTACGCGCGTTTCGCCAACTATGTTGGCATCATCAGGAGTTGATGATAGACTAAACAATTAACTATTTCTAACAGCTATTTATACTAAATGACTAACACCCCCTACCTATTTCTATACTTTCAAATTTATTATTGGATACATTTTTAAATAATTTTACATTGTCTATACTTATTCTATGATTTTGATTAAAAGCATGTTCGGCTATACTAGATTTTTCTGTACGCCCATATTTTAAGTGAGCCATGTGCTCTTTAAATCTGACCTGTACAGAGCGTCTATTCTGCCCAACATACTTTCTATCACAATCCCCACAACTAATTTCGTAAATACCACTTTTTTCCAAATTACTGTTTTTATCCTTGGGATTACCTAATACCTGTTTTAAAGTGTTGTTAGACTGAAAAACTAAACTTAAACCCGCTTTTTTTAACACGCTGGTAAGTCCTTTGGTGTAAACGAATTTTTCAGTCTGTTTTTCGTGTTGGAAAAGCGTAGTGTCACGTAGGTTTTTCTTAAATGTATGTTTGTTGATTAGTTTGTCAACCAAGTCTTCGTCATAACCGTTTATTGCAGCTATATCCTTAATCAAATTCTTTTTCTTATTAAATCTTTCTTATTATTATTAAAAAAGAAAATAACCCTACATTGACTAACAAATTAACAGATTGGAAAAGCTTCAAAATCATTCTTGAAGAAAAAATTAATCTATCTGTTCCTTTAAGAAATAAACAACAACTAGACGACGAAGTGAAATTGCTTAATGATAATATCCAACAAGCAGCTTGGGAAACTACACCTGCTATTAATAGAAGGACGATAGGAAACAACTATCCTAGAGAAATAAGGGAACTAATCTCTGAAAAAAGAAAGCTTAGAAGAAAATGGCAGCAAACTAGAGCCCCACAAGATAAAACTATACTCAACAATGCTACCCAAAGACTCAAAAGAGAAATACAACAAATTAAAGAAGAATCGATTAGTATTTACCTAAGAGAATTGACAGACGACAGTAGTACTGATTATTCACTCTGGAAAGCTACTAAGAGATTGAAAAGACCCATAATGCGAATACCACCTGTCAGATTGGAAGATGGTAAATGGGCTAGAAATAACGAGCAAAAAGCAATAAGATTTGTAAATCATCTAGAAAAAATCTTTCAACCTCATGAAGATCAAGATGAAGAACCCACTCTGGAAGATCAGCCACAGATTGGTCAAGAAATAGAATTTACCTCTTCCAAAGAAGTAATTACCGAAATAAAAGAAAATATCAATCCGAAAAAAGCTCCAGGTTTTGACTTAATTACTGGAGAAATTTTAAAACAATTACCCAAAAAAGCAATAATTAAAATAACTAACCTAATAAATGCTGCCTTCAGATTGAAGTATGTACCCAGCCTTTGGAAAATTGCGGAAGTCATAATGATACCCAAGCCAGGGAAACCACCACATGAGGCATCATCATACAGACCGATCTCATTACTGCCTGTTATGTCGAAACTATTTGAGAAACTCCTACTCAAAAGACTAAAACTACTTATCGAAGAAAGAGAAATTATCCCTGATCACCAATTTGGATTTAGAAATGAGCACTCTACGATCGACCAAGTTCATAGAATAACCAACATTATAGAGAAATCATTAGAAGAGAAAAACATTTGTGCTACTATCTTTCTTGATGTAGCACAAGCGTTTGATAAGGTTTGGCATGAAGGCTTAATACATAAGCTCAAGCTTTTCCTTCCAAAACAATATACAGATATCCACCATTCATATATATCGGAAAGATACTTTAGAATTAGGCAAGAAGAAGCCTATTCCGATCTTAAAGAAATTAAGGCTGGAGTACCACAAGGAAGTGTCCTAGGACCTGTCCTATACTTACTGTACACATGTGTGATATTCCAGAGTTAGAAAACAATACCATAGCCACCTTCGCCGACGACACTGCCATTCTAGCGGTAGGAAAGAGCAATGAAGAAGCAACCCACAAGCTGCAAACAGCCGTCCACCTTATCTATGACTGGACGAAGAGATGGAAAATTAAACTTAATGAAACTAAATCACTCCACATTAACTTTACAAACAAAAGGATAGATCATATTCCAGTCAGAATAAACAATAACCTGATTCCATATTCAAACACAGCAAAATACTTAGGTATTACATTAGATGCCAAACTCCGATGGAAACTGCATGTTAAAAAGAAAAGAGAAGAACTTGGACTGAAATATAGAAAAATGTACTGGCTAATTGGAAGAAACTCCACTCTGTCTCTACATAATAAGCTTATGCTTTATAAGCAGATACTTAAGCCTGTATGGACCTATGGTATCCAACTATGGGGATGCACCAAAGCAAGCAACTTAGCAATCATCCAAAGATTTCAAAACAAAGCACTGAGGAACATAGTAAATGCCCCTTGGTACATTCGCAATAGTGACCTCCACAGGGATCTGGAAATGGACACTGTTGACCAGACCATCAAGAAATTAGCCAAGAGTCATGAAGAAAGACTTCATCATCATGTCAATGTCGAGGCTATCCAGCTCCTTGACAATACTGGGTTAGAACGAAGACTTAAGAGGATCAAGCCCTTTGAGTTAGTTTAGTGTTTTTAGTGCAAAAGCAGAGCTTATGTGTGCACGTTAAAGTTTAGTGCAATCCTTTCTACAGAACCTAAGGAACGCTGATGAGTATACCTTAGTTTTAAATTTCAAACTCTATTAGATTAAGTTAGAATTAAATTGCTCATTGGTCACTGTTGACCAGATTGTAATGCCTTTAGGGGTGTTTAATAATAAAAAAAAAATTAAATCTTTCTTTACTTAGTGAGAAGTTAAATAAACGATGTACTAGGAAATGTAAGCTAGCCATATTATGTTGATTACAATGAAAAGAATCTGATGGGATTTACCTGCTTGTGGCGGTATATTTCCTAAATATGTCAAATTCTAACTTATTCTCGTACCTGATAACCAAGTCAGCTAAGTTAGTTTTCTTAGTATCGAAAACAGCAAATACATCATTCACATATCTGTACCATATCCTTGGGAAATACTCAAATTATTGACTAATCTTAGTTTCGAATTTACTCATAAAAAGATTTGCAATGAACGGTGATAGACAATTGCCCATAGCAGTTTAAAAAATTCATTTCTAAATTGAAAATAATTTTGATCCATGCAAAGTTTAGCCAAAAGTAAATATTCTTGAGTAATTTCGTCACCAAAGTCGTTTGATTTGAGTAATTCTTCAAGATATTCCAAGGTTTGCGGAATAGGTACACTAGGAAACAATGAACTTACATCAAACGAGATTAAAATTTGAATTCTTGAATTGAAGTATTTTTAATTTTATCTATGAAATCTAAAGAATATTTAACAGAAAAATGTTTAAGTTGTGAAGGTAAATTTTCAAACTCGTTTGATAACCATTTGGAAATATTTTAACCCTTTCAGACCCCGCGTCCATTACAATGGACACAATCTTATGGAACTAATATTGCTGGACTGGTGTAAGTTATTGCCTCTATATTTATTTTAGCTATTCTGTTATCACCGTAGAACACGTGGCTAGAGTAGAAAAGTACCAGGTTTATGATTTTAGTGTTAATAGTGAATTGCAAGAGGTCAGGTCATGGCAGCTTCGACTAGTAAAAACTTTATAGGTAAAAATCATTTTTTTGTAATTTTTATTGGAAATATGTAAAAAATGAAACGTCCATTGTAATGGACTGCAGGTTACAATTTAGCAAAAAACATAGAGGATTCAGTGAAGAAGTTGTAAATGACGAAGGGACAGTGGTGTTGTCTAAATGGCAAGACAATAAACCAGTCGTGGTTGGTTCAAATTTTGTGGGAACGGGGAAGGAAGACGAAGTGGAAAGTTGGGACAAGAAAAATAAAATATTCGTGCTGGTACAACGACCAGAAGCAATAAAATTACATAAAATAAGGGAATGGGGGGAGTTGATAAGTTGAATCAACTATTGTCTTATCACAGAGTGTTTATAAAATCCAAAAAATGGACTCTTCGGATGATATTCCACGCGTTTGACTTTGTTTGCACCAATAGCTTGAGTATGATCAAAAAATCAAGCAGGTAGGTGTTCAAAAAAAAGAAACAATGGATCTCCTACACTTCAAAATGAAAATTGCAGAGGCTCTTATTCGAATGGGACAGCCTGCAACTATCAGTAGAAAACCCGGCCGTCCCAGAAGTGAAAATTCCCCTACTCCAATTGGATACAAGAGAAGAACTTTAGAGCCAAGACCATTTCGGGAAATTCAGAAGGATATGGTTGACCATTTACCGGAATATGACAAAAATAAGGAGGCCACAAGGTGTAAACAACCTGGATGCAAGGGAAAAACCCATGTCTTTTGTATAAAATGTCGCGTTCACGTATAGTTTGTAAAAGGCACAAATTATTTCATGTTATTTGATTCCTAAATAAATATTTTTTCAACTATGTTGTTTTTCTTTAGTCCGACTGTCCATTACAGTGGACATTCATCAAACTTCTCCATGAAAGTACTAAAAAAAAATAAACCATATTATTTAAGTTACAAATAAATACCTTGATCCAAATCTACCAAAAAAAATTTTTTTCTAACCAAGAACATAATTGCCCATAGCAGTTTAAAAAATTCTTTTCTAAATTAAAAATAATTTTGATCCATGCAAAGTTTAGCGAAAAGTAAATATTCTTGAGTAATTTCGTCACCCAAGTCGTTTGATTTGAGTAAACAATGAATTTACATCAAACGAGATTAAAATTTCGCCTTCTTGAATTGAAGTATTTTTAATTTTATCTACGAAATCTAAAGAATATTTAACAGAAAAATTTTTAAGTTGTGAAGGTAAATTTTCAAACTCGTTTGATAACCATTTGGAAATATTTTAACTAGGTATGCTTATTGCAGACACAATATTTCGCATTGCCTTTTCAGGTTTGTGTATTTTGGGAAGGCAATACAACTTTGACATGGTTGGATTGCTATTTGTAAATCTATATTTATTCCGTGAGGTAACAAGGTAACAAGTACTATTAACTTCCCTAATCATTTTCGGCAAAGGATTCTTTTGAACTGGGGTGTATTTCATCAACTCCTGATGATGCCAACATAGTTGGCGAAACGCTCATAAAATTTGTGTTTTGGTTGAGTGGTCGACGATAGTGTTTCAACTTAGTTGATAAATCAAAGATTCCAATTTCCCAATTTAATCGATTTTATACATAAAGAGAAGCTTGTAAAAAATTTTTCAATAAACTTGGGCTGGAGCTTCGCGAGATATGTGCCAAAAAAGGCATTTTTGCTATTTTTCGAGTGGATTGCTTCACTATTTTTTAAATATCTCCGGCTCGAAAGCGGTAATTCTCTAAAGAATATGTTAAATTTTAAAGGACGTTAAAAAAATAACATGTGGTAAAATATAAAAGTTATTCTGTACGTCTCACGGTAAATATTTAACAGATGTTATTATCCAGTAGTTCAAATAACCCAATTTTACCCATTCTGTAACATTTTCAACGTCAAAAAATAACTAAAAGGTGTTAAAAATGTCCGTTAAATTAACAATTTTAACAGGTACCTCTTTGGACCCGTTTAAATTAAGCCAGCTAGTGTAGTGAACTATATAACTTTTAGAAAACA
This sequence comes from Crepidodera aurea, assembly GCA_949320105.2. Classification (NCBI taxonomy): domain Eukaryota; kingdom Metazoa; phylum Arthropoda; class Insecta; order Coleoptera; family Chrysomelidae; genus Crepidodera; species Crepidodera aurea. Next base: position 106,805,628 of record OX439472.1, read on the forward strand.
TGGCGTTAGATGGTCTAAAATACATTTTTTAATTGAAGATTTAAATGACAATCGGCAAAAAATGTAAATATTATATATAAAAAGTGTTTTCTTTAATTAAGTTTAATTTTTTGTGCCATCAATAATTTGAGGTATAGGAATTTACGGGACGTCAGAAATTAGTGGTGAATAGAAGTGGGGCGCCCCCACCCCCTTGACGCATAGAATTCATCATTTAAGGAAGAGAACCACAATTTCAACTATTTTATATCATAAGATAACATGGCATTGTCTTGTGTATGTGTATAATCAATTTAAATAAAACTTTCTTAAACTTTACATGTGACTTAATTATTTTTATTACGATAAAAGTAAAGGTAGCTCAATATATCTTTAGCGCTCCCTCCTTGATTTTTTTCTGTACCCGCCACAGTCAGCAATCCGTTTGAAATACCAGAAAAACTTTTTTAAAGTGTCAAATTGTTTAAGTTCGGTTACTAAGTCTAGCCACAACTCCTTGAATTTCGAAATTTCCCGAGTAGCCATTTTGGTCTCCAACAAAATTTTATGAGAATAATTAATTAGAAACTCTCTTTGAATTCTGCTCTTTCTGCATGAGCGCCTTTTTACAGAATCCATTTTTTTCACTTGGGTTCTTGAATTTGTTTAGCGCATAACCTCATTTATTCTTCTTTTTTTTTTGCATTATACACAATACCCTAATAACACAGGATCTTGCTGGGATGTCCCGCTAAGGTCCTCAGAAGGTCCCAATGTTTCAGACTTAAGTACGACATGCCAGAGATGTTTCTTTTGGGACATCCCTGCAATGTTTTTATCAAGATGTTCTAGAAACATTCTTTTTTCTATTTTTTCAACAATTTTTTGTTCATATTACTTCTGTATTTGATAATTGATTTTTAATCTGGTTAAACAGTTGTAAAATTTGATACATTGATAGTTAAAAAATGCAAATGCAAATAAAAATTATTTTATTTTTCAGATACTATTTATTAGACATTTTCTTATACCTTTCCTATATTAAACAATAATTACTGAATATTTACAATAATATTTCCTAGGTACTTTACGTCATTATTTAATAAACAACTATTCGTTGATTTAAAAGGAGGTAATTATTTAAAAACGAAAACTATTGAAATTCCCGCATTTTGCAACTAACGATGATTGCCGATAATATCCGTGGGTCTGCGGCTGCGCGCTGCGTATAGTTCTGCAGTTCATATTCATAGTTCGGCAATTTTATTTGTTTTCGAGGTGATTGTGATTTTAGTTTGAAGTAAGTAAAAAATATTTTTATTTTTATGATAGAGTCCCGAGAAAAAAGAAATAAGTTCCAGCAACGATTTAAACGCATGAACAAAGCTGAATGATCTAAAACTAAGTGAAGAAGCCTATATAACCTCACATCTCTACATATGTTAGTCTCTGTAGTATGTACAAAAACCACACGGAGGGTTATAGGCTTGCATATCAAGTGACTTTAGTTGTTAATAGTTATATTTTTGAAATTGAAGGTACAGTTTTTTGCCCAGCTTGGTGGAAATACTACTTATGAATTGATTAGACGCTGCATTGCACCAGAAATTGAGGACTCGTTATAGCAGAGCAGTTTTCCTTTCTGGGAAAAATACCTTTGGGACGACCCTTTAATCAAAAGCAGTAATTGGTAAATATAAAACTTTTTATAAATATAGTAATTTAAAATTATTCTAATTCTACAGTGATTTACATTATGAAAAATAAAAAAAGTTCTAATTGTTTATGACGTACATCACTGTAACTTTTTCAAGACAAATTCTTATCACACTTCATGTTTAAAGCTATCCTCTGACACTATAGATTTAACTGTGTGTGTTAAATGTAAAAAAACATGATTTTTCACATCACTAATTTATGAATAATTATTTTAGAAGCTGCACAGAAATCAGGTCATGCTTCCAACAACAAGGAAACCGAGCTAACAATTGATGATTGGCTGAGAAGAGCAAAAGAACGCAATCTTAGAATGCAAATGAAAAAAAATAAACTCAATGGTAATTCAATTGTTTTTTGAATAAATTTTTTTTTAAATCATTTTTGTTTAATTTTTTAGTATTTACACTCCTAGGAGTGTAAATATGTGGTAAAGGGGAAAATATTATTTGTTCTTATTATCCCAAGAATGTTTCATTTAAGTGCCCTGAATGTTTGTAGTACGTCCCGGGTCATCCTACTAACATCCCGACGGGATGTTTGTACGACATCGCAAATGAGGACATGGCTGTTGCCAGAGACATCCCAGGAACATCGCGAGGGAAATAAGGATATCTCAGAGATGTTTCTATTGTCCCATATGTATGTTTCTGAGATGTCTTACAGATGTTTCTGTGTTATTAGGGTAGTAGACCTACTTTTTAACGTATCGGGTTAAAATAATTCGAACTTACCGGACCCTTATTTACAAGATTTACGGAATGGGTATTTGGGTTAAAATGTCAAAAAATAACGGATGGATAAAATTTAACATATTCGTTAGAGAATTACCACTTAAGAGTCGTGGAAACATAAAAAAAAATTAAAATGACCGTGATGAAGTAATCCTAACCTCAAAAAACGAATTCGCGCACATTATTTTTTTTACGGAATTGGCAATAAATAACCAAAGAATCCTCGACTTTTCTTAAAAATTGGAGAAAATATGTATTTTTATGTCGGGAAGACATGGTAAAAATTAAAAAAAAAATGTAATTGTCCAGCCAAAATCGGCATTTCTCGAAAAAAAATTTAATTAAAAATAAGAATGTTGTGTGTACTTTTGTCTAAGAAAATCGAACATTTTATTTCTTTATTTAAAGTGTCCAATTTAGGGAAGAATAAAAAAAAATCGATTTTCCCTCGCAAAAATCTTACTTTAGAACCTGAAATATTTTTTTATTTTTTTAAACATTTTTTGGACTGAAATACAGCTTTTCTAAGAGAATCATGCATAAATATCGCGATAAAAAAATTGGAAAAAAATGAAAATCGATTTTTTTTTATTATTCCCTAAATTGGGCACTTTAAATAAAGAAATAAAATTTTCTTAGACAAAAGTACACACAAAATCCTTTTTCTCTACTATTGTTTTTCCAAAAATGACGTCCAATTCAATTTTTCTCGAAAAATGTCGATTTTGGCTGGACAAATTCATTTTCTTTTTTTTAATTTTTACTCCCAGGTCCCCAGACTTAAATCTATGCGATTTTTTTTGTGGTGTGCCCATTAATTCCATAGAACAGTTTGAAGACAGAATAAATATGGCTATTAAAGTTTTACTGATAAGTCTTTAACAAGTATCAACTATTATAACGATTGATAATTTACATGGCAACGTCGCATTCAATGTGTTATGATGCAGTATTTCGCATGTGATATTTGACCTTATAGCGGAGAATGATGGTCGAAAAATAAAGTTTTTGCTCCGTTTTTTAATTCTAGAATTTATTAAAAAATAATTAAAAATATCTGTTATGGGTATCACATAGACCTAGATATGAATTAATTAATAGAGAAAATTAGAATGCAATATATTTCTCACAATATAAATAACCTAATCTGATCGAAAATATCATGCGGACTTATCGGGTAATTTACCGATACTTCCTGACTAGTGACCACCCTGTCAAAACGTGCCAATTTGACAATGGCTGTACTCTTCACAGCGCCACTTGTTTTTAATACTTGCGCTCTTTTCACAATTATTTAGATATATATTAAAGTAATAAAACTGCAGGTAATAAAATTACAGATAAGAATTGAGATAAAAGTTTTATTTTTTAATTATTTAGATGAAAATAATTTTTATATCATCCACTAAAATTTAAAGAAACAGTGCCTCTTAAATTGGAGATTTTATAACTTACCTAACCTAGAATTCTTCATCATTTTTTATACACTTCACACTACACAACAAAGCATAGTATTCTTTAGAATTAAAAACAAAATACAAATGAAACGAACTATCCTCCGTTTAAATTTTTCTTAAAATTTTCCGGTCAATCACACACAAACTAACTAAAGTAGTATTTTTTACACGTATTTTTCGGAACAATTTTATTATTCATACAAATGTCAATAGTACCGCACAAAAAATGCGCATGACCGACTCAAGCCATTCAAGTTTATTGTTAATGTTTATTTATAAACAATGGACTATGAATTTCAAATTTTACGACTAAAGCGCGCTACAATATTTATTCATTGCATTCAAATTCGACTGAGAACGGAATTACAAAAAAATCTTGTTATTATCTTAAATGGGTCAACTATCTACTAAATTGTGTTTCACAATCCTCGAAAAAATATCTCGTCAAAATTGTAATTTGTACTACTTTGATAAACTAATTGCTAATATATTTAAAAGTTGCTAGCGTTCGATATGCGCCATCAGGCGCCATCTAACGAAAATATACTAAAAGAGATACAGGTTTCTGTAATCAGCATTCTTAAATAATCCTTACGAAAGTTTAATACCCATACAGCACACATTATTTCAGAATATTTCAAACGTTTCAAATATCTAACATTTCAAACAGACGTTTCTGAAATATTTCTGAAAAATTTTAATTAAATATTTCACTGAAAACGTTTTATAAATGTTACACAAAAGTTACAAGACCGTTATGTTGTAAAAGGCCAATGCATATAGAAGAATTTCTGTTTTGTTTCATTATCTACTTAAAAAAGAAATAGTAAAAGATGGGTTATGTCATTTCTTTCCTCCATGTTAGGTTAGTCATTTTATGTTCATATATAAGTTCCTTGGTTAGTTTTTTGCAATCAATCTACTTTTTTGTGATGTGGTCTGTGCGTTGTGCTCTTTTGTTGAAAACAGAAAATGTCGTCAGAAATTGAGGTAAGTGTTCTGCATAAATATAAAACTTGTAAATAGGTAGATGTTATCTATACAATTTTCCCTCCTTTTAATTGGTAAGCATTTAAGACGAGCCTCATATTTTGTTTAGGCAAGAGGTATTGTTTGTTTTATTATAGGTAATTTAAAGCATTTATTTATGAAAACTCAAATAATTTAAGTACTTAAAACTTGTTTCAGGTTAGTGCTTTTAAAGGAATTGGTGGAAACAAATCATTGCATTGTGGCTAACACAATGTAAACTGCGTTTATTAAGAGACATGCTTGAATAGATTAAATACAAGCTATTCACATCTACACTCATGGAGAAAATGATCGAATATGTAAAATTAGGTTTTTGTTTGTGTTTTAAGTTTTTAAATAAACATGTATATTTTTAAATGTGTTTTTTTTTAGTGTAATGAAATTATTGCAATTTAATATATTGCATTCAAAAGGCATTTTGATATTTCAGAAAATTTTAGAAATGTTTCTACATTTCAAAATATTCATGAAACAAAACTAGAATACACTTCTGAAATATTACAGGAAAATATTACATTTACAGAACATTTTTACATTTCAGAAACATTCTAGAAATGTTTCTGGGACGTTTCGTAATATTTATGAAACAAAACTAGAGTACATTTCTGAAATATTACTGTGAAATATTACATTTACAGAACATTTTTACATTTCAGAAATATTCTAGAAATGTTTCTGGGACGTTTCGTAATATTTATGAAACAAAACTAGAGTACATTTCTGAAATATTACTGTGAATATTACATTTACAGGACATTTTTATATTTCAGAAACATTCCAAAAATGTTTCTGGGACGTTTCGTAATATTTATGAAACAAAACTAGAGTACATTTCTGAAATATTACTGTGAAATATTACATTTACAGGACATTTTTATATTTCAGAAACATTCCAAAAATGTTTCTGGGACGTTTCGTAATATTTATGAAACAAAACTAGAGTACATTTCTGAAATATTACTGTGAAATATTACATTTACAGAACATTTTTACATTTCAGAAATATTCTAGAAATGTTTCTGGGACGTTTCGTAATATTTATGAAACAAAACTAGAGTACATTTCTGAAATATTACTGTGAATATTACATTTACAGGACATTTTTATATTTCAGAAACATTCCAAAAATGTTTCTGGGACGTTTCGTAATATTTATGAAACAAAACTAGAGTACATTTCTGAAATATTACTGTGAAATATTACATTTACAGAACATTTTTACATTTCAGAAATATTCTAGAAATGTTTCTGGGACGTTTCGTAATATTTATGAAACAAAACTAGAGTACATTTCTGAAATATTACTGTGAAATATTACATTTACAGGACATTTTTATATTTCAGAAACATTCCAAAAATGTTTCTGGGACGTTTCGTAATATTTATGAAACAAAACTAGAGTACATTTCTGAAATATTACTGTGAAATATTACATTTACAGGACATTTTTATATTTCAGAAACATTCCAAAAATGTTTCTGGGACGTTTCGTAATATTTATGAAACAAAACTAGAGTACATTTCTGAAATATTACTGTGAAATATTACATTTACAGAACATTTTTACATTTCAGAAATATTCTAGAAATGTTTCTGGGACGTTTCGTAATATTTATGAAACAAAACTAGAGTACATTTCTGAAATATTACTGTGAAATATTACATTTACAGGACATTTTTATATTTCAGAAACATTCCAAAAATGTTTCTGGGACGTTTCGTAATATTTATGAAACAAAACTAGAGTACATTTCTGAAATATTACTGTGAAATATTACATTTACAGGACATTTTTATATTTCAGAAACATTCCAAAAATGTTTCTGGGACGTTTCGTAATATTTATGAAACAAAACTAGAGTACATTTCTGAAATATTACTGTGAAATATTACATTTACAGAACATTTTTACATTTCAGAAATATTCTAGAAATGTTTCTGGGACGTTTCGTAATATTTATGAAACAAAACTAGAGTACATTTCTGAAATATTACTGTGAATATTACATTTACAGGACATTTTTATATTTCAGAAACATTCCAAAAATGTTTCTGGGACGTTTCGTAATATTTATGAAACAAAACTAGAGTACATTTCTGAAATATTACTGTGAAATATTACATTTACAGAACATTTTTACATTTCAGAAATATTCTAGAAATGTTTCTGGGACGTTTCGTAATATTTATGAAACAAAACTAGAGTACATTTCTGAAATATTACTGTGAAATATTACATTTACAGGACATTTTTATATTTCAGAAACATTCCAAAAATGTTTCTGGGACGTTTCGTAATATTTACACAACATTACAAATGTTTCAGTGTTATATTTTTGAAATATTTCAGAAATGTTTTTGTGCTGTATGGGTATTGTTAAAAGTATTAAATTATTTTCGGATTCCATAAATAAACACTATAAGAACTAAAAAAAAAGGATATACAGGGGACTTCAAAATTAATGGTAATTATCTTAGACTTAGCTTATTCTTTAGCTTGAATTGGCAAGTTATTTTTAAACCTTCTACAAAGAGAGATTTTTGCAATACAGCTGTATAAAATTTATCCACAAAGAAATTATTCTTATTTCTTAGGTCCATATCAATTCTTATGATTAAAAATTTTCACAGATACATAATACTTAGATAAGTTGAAAACAAGGGCGCCGTTACACAAGGGCAAGGGGGGGCGGACGCCCTCCCCTGGATTTTAGATTTATTAGTCGAAACGCGATAAACTTAAAGAATCCCGCAAATTTTAAAGGAGAATTGGGTTTCAATCAATCTTGCTCAAACATGTTGAAAATATCAGTCATATCGTTTTTTCTCATTAAATGTCTCCATGGGCGCGATAAAAGATAATGAAAGGATTTTGAGATTTTTTAAACGTCGAAAATCTTATTAGTGCACTCTGTGAGTCGGAAAAATATACAAATATTTTAAGCACCATCTCTCCCCCCCGTTTTCGAGGATGCTGAACATGATGGCGGTGGTTAAAATTCTTTTGGAGGTAACCCAACCCACTAAACGGACAAATATAAGCCCTAAAATGGGAGGAATCGCGTATTTCGCATATTCCATTGGTAAAATATTCCCCACCCCCCGTTTTCGAGGATGCTGAACACGAAATGTCATCTGCAGAGTCAAACAAAATTACTGAAGCAAGTGATAAAAAAGGTGTTGTCGAAGGGGTACTCTCCTCAATCAAAAACTGGATAAATGACAATAAATCTGGAAAGGGTGAAGAAGATGATGAAGAAAGTGTTGAAGAGGCTGAAGGTAAAACTGACGTCAATCCTGAATCATTAGTGAAACAAGAATACAGTGAAAAAGTTCAAGATGAAACAAAAAAAAAGTCTCAAGCAGGAATTGAAGAACAGAAAAAAGAAGAAAAATCTGAGGATAGCTCTACAAAGGAACATACAAAAAATCCATACGAAATTAAAGTTAAAAAAACCGAAGAGGATACTTTAAGTAGGGAAGAATCACAAACCCCACAAATTGTAGCTGAAGATATTAAGAAATCTAATGAAGAAAATTCAAAAAAGGAACAACTAAGTGTAGCAGATGAAAATGAGGATCAAGACGGACATAAAAATCCTGAAAATGAAGTTGTAAATCAACAACCAAGTGATTTAGAAAAAACTGAAGCTGAACATGGACTCAAATATCCAGAAAAAGAAGTTGCAGATACTGCAAATCAACAACCAAGTGTTTTTGGAAAAACTGAAGCTGAACATGGACTCAAAATTTCCGAAAAGGAAGTTGTAGATGCTGGAAGTTTCCAACCAAGTCCTCTAGGACACGTTATCCAAAATTATTTTTGACTTGACCCCACCCCTCAAACGGCCAAAAAATCACCCTGTGGAGGGTTGTTGTTGGCCGTTTGGGGGATGTGGCCAAGTCGGTGTACAGATGTAACATCACCATTGTGCTCAACATCCTCAAAAACGGCAGATGCGGTTTTTCTTGTTTATTAAAAAATCTCATCCTGTAGAGGGTGATTTTTAGCCGTTTGGGCGGTGTGACTAAGTCGAAAATAGTTTTAAATACCTCCGTCGTGTTCAGCATCCTCGAAAACGGGGGGAAGATATATTTTACCGCTAGAAGACGGGGAAACATATTCCATTGGTAAAATATTCCCCACCCCCCGTTTTCGAGGATGCTGAACACGATGGCGTTATCCAAAATTATTTTTGACTTGACCCAACCCCTCAAACGGCCAAAAAACACCCCCACTACCGGCAAAATTTATGTTTCATCTCGTTTTCGAGGATGCTGAACGCGATGGCGGTATCCAAAATTAGTTTAGACTTAACTCCACCCTTCAAACGGACAAAAACCACCCTCAAAATGGGGGAATCTCCAATTCCCCGTTTTCTAGCGATAAAATATATCTTCCCCCCGTTTTCGAGGATGCTGAACATGATGGCGGTGGTTAAAATTCTTTTGGAGGTAACCCAACCCCCCAAACGGACAAATATAAGCGCTAAAATGGGGGGAATCGCGTATTTCGCATATTCCATTGGTAAAATATTCCCCACCCCCCGTTTTCGAGGATGCTGAACACGATGGCGTTATCCAAAATTATTTTTGACTTGACCTCACCCCTCAAACGGCCAAAAAACACCCCTACCACCGGCAAAATTTATCTTTCACCTCGTTTTCGAGGATGCTGAACGCGATGGCGGTATCCAAAATTAGTTTAGACTTAACTCCACCCTTCAAACGGACAAAAACCACCCCTAAAATGGGGGAATCTCCAATTCCCCGTTTTCTAGCGATAAAATATATCTTCCCCCCGTTTTCGAGGATGCTGAACATGATGGCGGTGGTTAAAATTCTTTTGGAGGTAACCCAACCCCCCAAACGGACAAATATAAGCCCTAAAAAGGGGGGTATCGCGTATTTCGCATATTCCATTGGTAAAATATTCCCCACCCCCCGTTTTCGAGGATGCTGAACACGATGGCGTTATCCAAAATTATTTTTGACTTGACCCAACCCCTCAAACGGCCAAAAAACACCCCCACTACCGGCAAAATTTATCTTTCATCTCGTTTTCGAGGATGCTGAACGCGATGGCGGTATCCAAAATTAGTTTAGACTTAACTCCACCCTTCAAACGGACAAAAACCACCCTCAAAATGGGGGAATCTCCAATTCCCCGTTTTCTAGCGATAAAATATATCTTCCTCTCGTTTTCGAGGATGCTGAACACGACGGAGGTATTTAAAATTATTTTCGACTTAGTCACACCCCCCAAACCGCCAAAAATCACCCTCTACAGGATGAGATTTTTTAATAAACAAGAAAAACCGCATCTGCCGTTTTTGAGGATGTTGAGCACAATGGTGATGTTACATCTGTACACCGACTTGGCCACATCCCCCAAACGGCCAACAACAACCCTCTACAGGGTGATTGAGGGGTCGGGTAAAGCCGAAAATAATTTTGGATACCGCCATCGCGTTCAGCATCCTCGAAAACGAGGGGGAAGATATATTTTGCCGGTGGAAGACGCGGAATCCGCGATTCCCCCATTTTGGAGGTGGTTTTTGACCGTTTGAGGGGTGGACCCAAGTCAAAATTAATTTTGGATAACGCCATCCTTGAAAACGGGGGGTAGGGAATCCTTTACCGATGGAATACGCGATTTCCCTCATTTGGGGGTGATTTTTGAGCGAGATTGAGTGAAACCCAATTCCCCTTTAAAAACTGCGGGGTCCTCTGCTGTAGTATCAAATAACAGTTCGGTAGATTTCGCGGTCGCTCGTCGGCCGTCGAGACCATGTGACTCGCAACAAACAGGATCTTTATTTCTATTTAATGCAATACTTTGATTTGAAAAAATGTGCCCCCCTCTGACATTTTTTGTAACGGCGCCCATGGTTGAAAACTATCGTCAACCATGCTCTCAACCAAAACACAGTCTATCATCAACTCCTGATGATGCCAAAATAGTTGGCGAAACGCGCGTAGAGTGTGTTAAAATTGTGTTTTGGTTGAGTGGTCAACTACGTTGAAAACTAACTTAGTTGATAAACCAAAGGTTCCAATTTCCCAATTTAATACGTAATTTTCACAGATACATAATACATAGGTAGTTGGTATAGTAGAACCCACTTGTTTATGAGAATGAAAAAACGTTATAAAAACACAAAGGATACCGCCAATAGAAGGAATGCTGATGAATCTGGACATTTTTGAGCAGTTTAATGTCGAAAACACCGTACCCTGTCCATATACATAAAAATAAAATAATATTTTGGCTATTAGCACCACTGTGCAAAGATTCAATAACCAACTTAGCTGTTACTTTACGTATACCCATAGATTATGGCCCTTCTGTCACATGATTTTTGTATACCGTTTTCCACTAGGATAAAAATGGCGACCGGCGTACCTCGAAGTCCCTGGATAAAAAATGGCGGCCGGCGTGAGGCGATTGGCCCTCTCCCTCCAAGGCCCTTTTGGTAATGCTACTACGCATGATTTTTCTTTACGTATTTAATCTATACGATTCATACATTACTATGCCATTTGCCCCATTCAAATCGACTCAATAATAACCGAGATATAGGCTAAGGCCCTTTTGGTAATGCTACTACGCATGATTTTTCTTTACATATTTAATCTATACGATTCATACATTACTATGCCGTTTGCCCCATTCAAATCGACCCAATAATAACCGAGATATAGGCTAAGGCCCTTTTGACCCTCTGGGCCACCACCTTGCGTCTAGTTTGCGTTGATTGTATTGCGGTCGACGTGTTAGAATGAACCCGCCTAGGTTATCTCGGTACCGCGAGCCGGTGACCGCTCGTTATCTCTAAGCATTGACGCGTGACCTTGAATAAGTAAAAAATTGCCAGATCGGACCTTAGAATTTGGGCTCGTTCCCGTGCTGCACCTTTACTATCGTTATAGGGGAGAATGGCGTATAATTATTTAATATGAATTTACATTTTAATTTCTACGCATATTAGATTTGAATAGAGGTTGATATCTTCATTTTTTGATCTCTTGTGAGATTAACAAACGTTACTAATTAAAATTTTGTCTTAAATTAATTTAACTAAACTGTGGGGTATGAGGTTACACTCATAAGAGGCGACAATGGAAGTGTGGTTATAGTTTTTACATTTTCAATTGCAGAAACAAAATTCTCAGATGTGCAGACAGGTTGCATTGGCGGCTTGTAGATGTGCCGACAAGTGGCTTTGTCGGTATTAGCGGCATGTAGATGTGCCGACAAGTGGCTTTGTCGGTATTAGCGGCATGTAGATGTGCCGACAAGTGGCTTTGTCGGTATTAGCGGCATGTAGATGTGCCGACAAGTGTCTTTGTCGGTATTAGCGGCATGTAGATGTGCCGACAAGTGGCTTTGTCGGTATTAGCGGCATGTAGATGTGCCGACAAGTGGCTTTGTCGGTATTAGCGGCATGTAGATGTGCCGACAAGTGGCTTTGTCGGTATTAGCGGCATGTAGATGTGCCGACAAGTGGCTTTGTCGGTATTAGCGGCTTGTAGATGTGCCGACAAGTGGCTTTGTCGGTATTAGCGGCATGTAGATGTGCCGACAAGTGGCTTTGTCGGTATTAGCGACTTGTATAAAGCGGGATCATTTTGTTCTGCAATTAAAGTAGGAAGTAGGAAGTTAGACAAATATTGTCTTCAGTAGTGAGGGCTAGGAAAATATTCATACAGTGATACACTGTGCTTGTGTTCGCACTTGATTTTTGATTTAGTGAATAGTAGATGGTAGGTGATTCGTGGCGTTAGTTTATTTCAATTAATATTATTCTTGGCTTCCGTGTATATACATACTTTTTTTTATTTTGAAACATTGTTACAGTATACTTCTTATTTATTTATTCGGTGTCAATTTCAATATGTTTCGTCCTTGGGAAAATACAGTTTCTTTAAGTGGATCTAAAGAAACGGAACAATCATTAAATGATATTCCAATGGATTATGTGGTATCAGGTTGTAATCCCAAAGATTCCTGTAGCTCAGATGAGGAAGAGAACATTTTTGGTGAAAGAACTTCAGAGTATCAAGAAATATCCACCTCGAAAAAACAATATCTTTGTAAAGATGCCCAAACCATATGTATAAATGTTTATAAGAATATTGTAACTTCCGAAGGTGAAAGGAGTGCCATTGAAAAAACATCTTTTTTAACAAATGTTCCCATTAGCACTCTTTATAGAATAAAGGATGTGTTAAAACTTTAGATCCTTCAATATCAAAATTAATTGGTAGTATTATTTATGAATCTTACCAAAGAAATAAGTTCCCAACAGTGGATAATATATTTTCTTTACTAAAAAGTAAAAGGCCAGATTTAAGAATTTCTAAAAGCACAACACAGCGTTGGATATCGAAAATTGGATTTAAATACCAAACTATCAACAAGAGGACTGTAATAATGGAAAGCCAGAGGATCATAAAATGGAGGATACAATATTTGGAAAAAATTAAGGCATCTCGAAATAGTAACAGAAAAATATACTATTTAGATGAAACGTGATTCGATACCCACGATACGCCAAAGAAAGGATGGTCTGACGGAACAAGAAGATGTTCAGTAAATGTTCCTTGTAACAAGGGAACTCGACTTACAATTCTTCACTGTGGATCGGACTCAGGGTGGGTACAAAATTGGCTTAAACTCTCTGGAAAAAATTTGGAAGATTGTAATTTAGATTACCACAAAAATATGTCTGCAGAAAGTTTTGAAGATTGGTTTGAAAATCAGCTGTTAAACAATATTGAAGAGAATAGCATCGTAGTGATGGATAATGCTTCATATCATTCCCGCTTAATAGAATAGAATAGAAATTTATTTCAGGTGTACAATGAACATATGCTGACAGTCGTCAAAGTACAAATCACATTTCATGTGCAAGAGAAAATAAATAAAATAAGATATATCAAATATAGCTACAAACATAAAAAACAAATACAAAAAAAAATTACAAAAATTACTCACAAGCGCAAGTTCTTGCATGTAATAAAAATTCTTCAACAGAATAAAAACAATGCGATAGTAAATATTGTTCGATTCTATTTTTATAACTAGAAAAGGACGTGTTGTATTCTTTTAAATATTTAGGTAGTGCATTAAAAATATGTATACTCAAATATCTATAAGAGTCGTGTATCTTAGTTAGCCGAAAATGAGGTGGACTCAAATCATCTCGCCCCCTGGTATTATAGCTGTGAACATTAGAACCAGGAACGTTATCAGAAAAATCACGTTTTTTAATATAGATAATACACTCCAAAATGAAGCAACAAGGCAGAGGTAATATATGCATTTTCTTAAATAATGGTTTACAGTGTTCATCATATTTACTTGAGGTGATTATTCGGATGACTTTTTTTTGTGCAATAAATATTTTGTCCCAATTGGGTGTATTACCCCAGATTAATAACCCATAGGTTATTAAACTGTGGAACATAGCAAAATATGCCATTTTTAGATGATTTATATCCAATTTCAGTTTTAGTTGGCGTTAAGCATAAGTAACTTTTGCTAGACGTTTTAATAAATTATAAATATGATGATTAAACCTTAATTTTGCATCTATATGTAAACCTAAAACTTTCACGGAAATATCTGAAGATGAAGTAGTACTTAAATTAAGATTTTGTGTTTTTGCTTCATTCAGAAATAAATAATTACATTTGAACCATTCTTTTGATACTGATTCAGCATTATTAAGCGAGTGAGATAACTCAATTTCATTGCAATGTTTAGATATGTAACTAGCATCATCCGCATAGAAAATGGAAATAACAGATTCATTTAAATTGTTATGTAAATCATTAAAATAAATTAAAAAAAGTAGAGGACCCAAAACTGATCCTTGGGGTACACCATACTGTACCTGATGTATATCTGAAATTTGTCCGCCGCTCTTAATAAACTGGCTACGGTTTTGTAAATAGGATGAGAAAAGATTTAGAGTCACTCCTCTAATTCCATATCTTTCTAGTTTTAAAATTAAGATATCATGACGGACTGTATCAAAAGCCCTTGTTAGATCATAAAATCTAGCATGGCTAAACTCCCGATTTTCGAAGGCATCCGTCACAACCTCATAAAATTTGCACAAGGCCGATAATGTAGATTTTCCATTTCTATAACCAAATTGCGTATTACACAAAATTCCATTGCCCTCAAAAAAATTTAACAATCTATTTTTAAGAATAACCTCAAAAACTTTTCCTACTAACGGTATGATAGAGATAGGTCGGTAGCTTTCAGGACTATCGACATTCCTGTTTAATTTTCATATTCGTTCAACCGGCAACGCCGCACCAAAATACATTTGCGAACGGCGTTCAAACCAGGAAGCGGTTTCATCAAAAGATAATTTTTTTACTCTATTTCACAATAAAATATCATGCCATAGTCTGCGGCGCGATTCTAACCGTTTCGTCTAGACAATATAAAAAACCCACGCTAACGAACTTTCTAGAACAATTGCGCAATCCGGAAGGGATAAATTTGAAACCGACAAACTTCGCCGATTTAAAACTCAGTTTGCTTCGAGCCCTCATTATGAGCGCATACTCCGGGGTTACAGAAAACCTCGTAAATAAATTCATTTTTCATAATGCCTCTTAGTACGGCAAGTTAGTGTGTCGCTAGCTGCGAATCAGGCTAGGACCCTCCAGTGTCTAATTATCACTCACGCAGAACACACGCAAAAATAATATTTTCTGAATGATGTGATCATTTCTTTTAATTCATTTTTCATTAATATGTGTTAGTGCTTGGTAAGCACATATTAATTATAATACTTTGTTCATGATTACTAGTTTAAGGTAATCCTTGTTACGTTGTTGTTTTATTCATTTATTTATTTAACAAGTTTAATAAATGGTTAAATAAAAGTGTTCATTGTTTTTGTTGAATGAAGTTGAGAAGACAAACCTACTACAGTACACATATACTCAATCTAAAAAATACAGTCCATTTTACGAATACAACGATGCAGTTTAAAAAGGCGGTAACACATTGTTGGCCGTCCTGGGAATCTGGCACAACATAGGGTTTATTCCAGAACCCTCAACAATTCCCTTTTTTATAGACTGGAGTTATTTTTGAAATTTTAAAAATATCAGGAAAAATGCCAGATAACATACAAAGATTAAAAAGATTAGCTAGTGGACTTGAAATAGTTTTACTTATAAGTTTTAAAACACCGATGTGCAAATCATAAGCGTCGGTAGCTCTGGAGTTTTTAAAATTATTAATTATGTCTAGAACTTCCATTTCATCTGTAGGATGTAGATAAAATGGAATATGATTAAAAGGAATTTTTTTAAAAAATTTGTCTGAAATATCGATATCAACAGTAGCTGCATTATTCATTAGGTTTTGTATGACATCTTCAAAAAAGAAAGCAAAATGATCTGATGTTATGATATACTCTTTTGGATTAGATGTTTTAACTACGTTTCTGTTTATTATTTCCCAAGCTGTTTTTTGTCTATTGTTAGGATTCAATATTAATTTGTTATTAAAATTTATCATTTCCCTGTTAATGATTTTCTTATGTTCTCTTTTCAATTCATTAAGTAATGAGAAGTGCTGAGGCATCCTTGTCACTTCTAGAAAAAGTTCCCAATACCAACTCAAATAAGTCTGAGATTTAGGAATTTTTAAGAAATCATGAACTTTATTTCGAAGAAAATTATACAAAAAAACAATTGCTTCAAGTATTAGGCACACAATCATTTGAAAAAAAATTCTTTATTGATGAAATGGCATCAAAAAGGGGCTGTTGAGGGTTCTGGAATAAACCCTATGTTGTGCCAGTTTCCCAGGACGGCCAACAATGTGTTACCGCCTTTTTAAACTGCATCGTTGTATTCTAAGTGGACTGTAACATTTTGCCTCCTCAACTCCATTTCACAAAAAACAACTAACACCTTTATTTAACGATTTATTTTAAGTTAAATAAATAAATAAATAAACAACAACGTAACAAGTGATTACATTAACTGGTAATCAATGAACAAAGTATTATAAGTACCATATGTGCTTAACAAACACTAGCACATAGGTAAAAAACTAAAGGACCGCATCAGTCAGAAAATATTTTGTGTGTTCTGGATGAGTGATGAAATAACACTGGAGGGTCCTAGCCTGATTCGCAGCTAGAGACACACTGAGTTTAAATTTGAATAAAAAATGAACAATAAAGTGGACCGCCTGATACGCAGCAAAGTACCACTGTTAAGATGAAATATTTTTACGTTGAGCTGGTGTCAACGGAGGGTCTAACCTGATTCGCAGTTAAAGACGCACTGTTTAAATTCTCGAAGCACTGAGTTTTGATTTTGAAAATATAAAGTGAACAATAAAGTGTACCGCCTGATTGCAGCTAAGTACCACTGTGATAAACAAAATATTTTTACGTTGAGCTGGTGTCAACGGAGAGTCTAACCTGATTCGCAGTTAGAGACGCACTGTGTTTAAACTCGACGAAGTTTTGTCGGTTTCAGATTTATCCCTTCCGGATTGCGCAATTGTTCTAGAAAGTTCGTTAGCGTGGGTTTTTTATATTGTCTAGACGAAACGGTTAGAATTGCGTTTGTAGATTATGGCGTGATATTTTATTGTGAAATAGAGTAAAAAAATTATCTTTTGATGATACCGCTTCCTGGTTTGAACGCCGTTCGCAAATGTATTTTGGTGCGGCGTTGCCGGTTGAACGAATATGAGTTTACATGTTTGATTATCTGAAAATTAAATAAGGGGCCACGAGGTATTGCACCTTCCGCCCTATTTTTGTGTATTTAACCCCATAGAATTAATTTGGGGACAACTTAAAAAAAGAATAAGGCGTCATAACGTGTTTCCCAAATTTGACGGGTTGGTTGCAAATATGGTAAAAGAAGAAATTAACAAAATTTCAGCTGATGATTGGCAGAAAAAAATCAAACATGTCATCAAAGAAGAAAATTCTTATGTAACGAGTCCGACCCAATTTATTATCAATGTTGATGACAGTGAATCCGATGGTGAGGATTGAGATAGGGTAGGTAAGCTTAATTAATTTATAATATTTATGACTTTATTCGTTGTGTTTTTAATTTTAGAATTAAAATTTGAGACAAAATTTTAATTAGTAACGTTTGTTAATCTCACAAGAGATCAAAAAATATCAACCTCTATTCAAATCTAATATGCGTTATAGAAATTAAAATGTAAATTCATATTAAATAATTATACGCCATTCTCCCCTATAACGATATCCAGCTAAGTTGGTTATTGAATCTTTACACAGTGGTCCTAATAGCCAAAATATTATTTTATTTTTATGTATATGGACAGTGTACGGTGTTTTCGACATTAAACTACTCAAAAATGTCCAGATTCATCAGCATTCCTTCTATTGGCGGTATCCTTTGTGTTTTTATAGCGTTTTTTCTATAATTTGTTACTTTGTATATAAACTTCAGAAACACTTCCTCAATGATTTGAGTGACGGTTAAAAAGTTTAGCCTTTGTATCATACCTTTGACACTCGCATAACTTTATTCTGCAATCTATTTATATCTTCTTTAGAACATGAAAATAACAATAAGCGCAATATGTAAAATGTGGATGGCATAGTTGTTAAGGTAACTTATTGATTTAAATCACATCTAACATGATAAATAAACGGGCTACAATTTATTTTTTTTTACCAAAAAGTAATATTTGCTTCTAAAAATTCTATTTTCAGAAAACTTGACTTATAATAAATATGCCTAATTGATGGTGTTGTGTGGTTTTTCTGGGTTTTCCCATCAGTAAGTCGCCCCAGAGCGCCACGGCAAATAATAATAATAGCCGTCCCTCCCCCGCACAAGCTGCAGAGCTTCTGGGGTTCACTCGTAAGGGAGTGAATTGCAGGGCGTATATTATTATTATTATATTATTATTATAATTGGAAATCTTTAAAGGATTGTTTTTTTATTTTATTTTTTTTTGGATACACTCTCAAACTTGATATCGAGCAGAAACAGCAGCAGCCGAAACGACGCTATTTAATCGAATACCATAAAGCTTAACACGAAAATGGCTTTCAATAAAGTTTTTTTGTTGGAAATGGAATCGCGATATCCTTCCTCATATTACCTACTACTTGGGAGTTTCCAAATACTGCAGCAGTAAGCAATATATATTTCTCAAAGAGAACCGACCAAGTATTTCAAAGTGCCTTTTGTTGAGGAAAACAAATAAATAGGAAATACAATCCAGGTCTAACGTCTTTACTTTATTTTGTGGAAAAGCATTTGAAGTATTTATTTGGTATTATAAATTCACGTTTCTATTTCTAAAATGGGAGTTTTACAAAAAAAATCTTTGGTATTGTTCATTTTTAAAAAAAAATACTTTTGTATACTCCTATCTTCCACTTCTCGATGGAGAAAACAAATCAATAATCACAATCTGAACCCTAACGTTTCAAAAATTATAATTCGGCAAAAGAGTCTTTAAGCATTTTGTGTAAAACTTTGTTTACACCGGTTCGAAACCTATTATCAGAATCTTAAGCGACTCGACAGGCTCCTTAAAAAACTTTTAATGTGCTTTGATTCCCGTTTTACTTTCATAAAATTGCTTTCAAAGCAAATGAGTCAAAGAGAAATTATATTACAAACAAAAGGGAACATCAATGGCGTAACTAAGATATGGGTCTTGGAGATAGATGTTATTTAAAGAAACATTTTGAATTGAAATTGAGTATGAAAAAATCCATTTCTTGATATCCTACTACGCAACAATTTAAAGAACGCGACTGCTTTTTCAAACACAGTTAAAATCACTTCCATAATCCAAAATAATCGGAAAAAAATTGGCATAGACAGAGGATACGTATTAAGTTTTATTTAAAAATGATTTTTCAAACAATAAACACATCGATATAATTTAAGTAGTAAATGCAAAAAAGTTGCGAATTTTATATTGGAGAAACATCCAACCCTTTTCAAATAAGACTTAATGAACACATATAATATATTATAAAAACAAGAAATATGTGAACATGCTTAGAATTTTGGTCATAAAGTGTAATTCTTCAACTAAATTATCAAAATTTGGATGTCTCTCTATTACAAAATCATAATAATAATAATAATATTTATTCATTCATTCAATACAATAAGATATAATTACAGCATATTTTGAGAATAAATATCTGTATTTCAAAATGGCCGATTTTTTTTTATTACCGTTGCGGCATGTTTAGGGTCACTTTAGCTAAAGCTAGACTAGAATTGATTGACAAAGGATTATTTATTTATCGGGATAGTATCATGAGTTTTTTCTGGGTTTAAGATGAAGTTCAATAAGCAAATGCTGTCCTATCCTTTTACAAAGAAACGTTCCAAAAAAATCCGTTGACAACAGATTTTGACATCTTAAATTTAAAAGTCTTTTTCTTTGTCTCAAGTTGTTAATTAGAAACATTTTTTTATAATCCAGTAAATGAAGGAAGAAAAAAAGGCCAACCTTTAGATTATTAGTTTACATTTTTATTTTCTGGTTGAAAGTGGCTTTTGGTACCTCATTAAAGATGAGACAAAGATTGCGTGAAAAACTCGTGCGACGGCCGAGAAAATGGCCCCAAAAGACCAGGAAAATCGGTTTTCCGCGAATATCTCCCAAAATATGGCAGTTAGAGATTTTCAGTTCAGATAAAAATTGAAGACCAGTTAATTTTCTACCAAAATGGTCCTCATGATTTTTTTCGCAACATCAATATTTTCTTCAAAAATATCGGGTTGAAAAATCGGAAATTTTGAGACTCATATGCAAGAAATATGCAAGTTTTTTACAAAATTTGAGATTTGTGGTGTTTGAAATTCGTTATCTTCAATGTTTTGAACTGTGGAAACCAATTGTAGATGGCGCCACCACATTCTATCCATTGCCAAAATCCTCGGTGCCAAAAATGAGAAACCCCGTAAACCATATACTTTTGAAGGATATTTATGTTTCGCAGATGAGGCCTCAAGCTATACTTAATAGGAAAACATGCTATAAGATTAATTACAGCAGGATGGACCCCACTGATTGGCCTGAAACGAGCGACAATCAGCTTTTCACATGTGGCAAAATATTGAAGCTCATTAGGTTTTTGGTAAGGAAAACTCAAAATCTCTGAAGAGTGAAGAATATTTACCCATAATACTCAAGAACAATTTCTTGCAGATTCTGCGCAAATTTTTGCAATTTTTTTTTGCAACCATCCTAATCGAGGTTTTTGGAATAAAGATTTATAAACTTTCTTCAAGTTTCATTTATTATAGAAAAATAGATTTTTATTTTTTTATTTATTTATTTATCAACGTGAGAACCCAATATAATGATACAAGAATAATATATTATAGACTACAATATTATATAGAAAATTTTTAACGAAAGTACAAGATTTTTGCAAGATTATCAAGTGTTCTGTTTCTAGTAAATTTATTTATTTTATGTCATTTTGATAACGGCTTTCGATCTGGAAAGCCGAAACGTCAATAAAAAAACTTTTTTAACAACTAAGTGGTTTTAATCCAGTGGAAAGAGAGAGAAATTAAAATACAAACCACAATGAGCTTCCGAAATGAATTACAAATACGGTATGGACGGGAAATATGTAAATTTTTTAGAATTTTAGAAAATGTATATAAAAAATTTGCTAAATGTAAAAATTCTTTATGTTTCATGATGAAATGCCGAGAAAACAAGATCATTCCAAAAGGCCTAAGACTTAAAACTCCAATAAAGAACAACAAGATATGGAGAATTTTAAATAGAGCAGAGCACGCCATAGTAAGAGAGAGGATTCAGTTCCATAGGTTTAATAAATTTAATTTAGAAAAAGATATCGAGGATATTAAATCATATTTGTATAATCAGGTATCCAGATTTGATTTCCATAAAATAATCCATTGTGTTTTAAATAGTTATGAGAAAGAATTCAATTGTACCAAAAATAGACAATTAAGAAAATTTAATAATCTAATTGAAGAAAAAAGTTTTTACAACCTTAGAAATTCAGAACAAAATTTAAATACGGTAATAAATATTTCAAGTAGAGATCTTAATCACACAGAAAATTTATTATTGGCCAAAGGTTTAAATTATTCGGTAACTCCAAAATATGTACCAAAATTTGATATTATTAGTTCTATAGAAAACGCTTCTCAAAATTTACCAACTGACTTAAGCAACGAATACAAGGTACATTGCAAAATTGAATTAGAAAAATCTTACAAAATTAATCAAAATTTAACCTCCGCAGAATTTAAATCAATTAAAAATTTAAAAAATGACAATACAATTAAGATTTTACCGGCAGATAAAGGTAACGCGACGGTTGTCATGAACAAAACAGATTATGATAACAAAATTAACGAAATTATTGAAAACTAGTATTGAAAACAAAATTTACAAAACTTTATATAAAAATAAAAAATTCCTAAGTGATAAAGAACGAAGATCTCTTACTTCTCATTATAGTAAACCTCCACATTTTTATGGTTTACCCAAAATTCATAAACAACAAATACCATTAAGACCAATAATAAGTTCTATAAATTCACCTTGTCAAAATTTAGCAAGATTTCTACTTAAAATAATAGATCCGTTGTCAGGAAATACTAATTCCTTTATTAAAAATTCAAAACATTTTTTAGAAAAATTATCAAAAATCAAAATTACAAATTCAGATATAATGGTTAGTTTTGATGTAGTCAGTTTATTTCCAAATGTTCCTGTCGATAAAACTCTTAATCTTGTGAGAAAAAAGTTGACAAGTGATAATACATTAATAAATAGAACTAAATTAAGCGTCTCAGCAATTCTAGAATTATTGGAACTATGTATTAAAACTACATATTTTCAATTAAATAGTGATTTTTATCAGCAAAATTTTGGCATGGCAATGGGTTCTCCTTTATCACCAAAATTGTGTGATATTTTCATGGAGAATTTTGAAATGGAAATTGTAAACAAACAAAATTTAAGACCTTCTGTCTGGTTTAGATATGTAGATGATATCTTTGCAATTTGGCAACACGATAGGGAAAATATTGATACATTTTTATATACTATTAATAATTCGGAACCTACTATTAAATTTACAATTGAAATTGAAAATAATAAAAAATTACCGTTTCTTGATGTACTAATACACAATAACAACAATTGTTTTGATACATCAGTTTTTAGAAAAGAAACACATACAAATAGATATCTAAATTTTAATTCAAACCACTCAATTTGTGTTAAACGAGGTATTGTCAAATCTCTTTCCGATAGAGCAAAAACAATTTGTTCAAATGACAATATCTTAAATAATGAATTATCACTTGTTAAATCTGTCTTGATTAAGAACAACTACCCAAGTTAATTTATAAATCGTGAACTTTACCGAGACATCAAAACTAAAGATCAAAATTTAAACCCTCCAATAATTCTTTCAAATATAGTAAAAATCCCTTATATTCCAAAATTATCCGAAAAAATTAGAAGGATTGGCAATAAATTTAATTTAAAAACAGTTTTTCAAACTAATAATACATTAAAATCTTTAATAGTAAATACAAAACCTTTTAATGAAATTCAAAACACAAAAAATTGTATTTACAAAATTCCATGCGAATGTAATAAATTTTATATAGGAGAAACATCTAGACCTTTTCATATTAGACTTAATGAACACCAATCGTACATTAAAAATAAACAATTCGAAAAATCCAAAATATGTGAACACGCATGGGATTCTGGTCATAAAATACAATGAAATTTTTCAACTAGATTATTAAAAGAACCGAATAATTATAACCGCAAAGTTAAAGAAGCAGCATTGATATGCTTAAATAATAACGAATGTGTTTCTAATTGTTCGGTTGATATTTCAAAAATTTGGATACCTATTTTACAAAAAGAGTTAATTGCAAAAAGGATACCCTCTATATCGGGATAGTATCATAAGTTTTTATCTGGTTTTTTCTTATGATAATATTAATAAGAAAACTTCATTTATGACGAAGTATAAATTCTCTTATAATATGCAAATGCGCTATCCTTTCAAAAATTCGTTCCCAGAAACGTCACAAAAATATGATTGAAACAGATTTTGACATCTTCAATCTCAAAATCTTATTCTATGTATACTATGTTGATGTCATATTTTTGCAAGATTATCAAGTGTTCTGTTTCTAGTAAATTTATTTATTTTATGTCATTTTGATAACGGCTTTCGATCTGGAAAGCCGAAACGTCAATAAAAAAACTTTTTTAACAACTAAGTGGTTTTAATCCAGTGGAAAGAGAGAGAAATGAAAGTACAAGAGATTCACGGGTTAGTTGTCCGTGAATTGCTGAAAAAAGTATATAAAAATACATTGCAATTATGACATAAATCTGTTCGTCACCAGTCCCCATCTAATTCTTGGTCAACGTCACCCTCGCCAAAAACTTCTTCTGGGTCTAGAGTTTCCTCTAGCTATACCTCTTCGGATAACGTTTCTTGGCCGTCTTTATAATTCGAACACTGGCGTGACTCACATGAACCACAAATAGATGAGCAAGGTAGCTCTGCTTTCTTACATTGACAAAATATCATCTTTAAGAGTTCCGGAAACGCTGGGTCTTTAATGATCTGGATCGGCATGAGTATACCCCTTACACGTTTCCATCCCCATTTTCTGGTGACAGTTCGTTTTCGAGCCATTGCTGGACTTGCAGATATACCCGATAAAGGTGTTGCTTTGCAGCTTCAGATGTGGGGGGCAAGGTTGAGCGCAGTTGGGTTTCTGTTTCTGTCTCTGGTGAATCGCCGGAAGGTCTTGCATCTAATTTTTGTCAGGGTTTGTGTATTATCATCACTGTACATCGACGCAATGACAGTTTGCCCGTCCTGAAATACGGTCTCGAGGGGAAGATTATGGTTTTTAAAACTTTCCATGACCGCTTCCAGTTCCTTGTTCTTTGTTACTTTTCCCTCTAATTTGTCGACTATTGACGTTTTCCCTTTCCCGAAAAAAGCATGGAGAAATAAAATATTGAAAATAATTAAAGAAAACAAACACACTTATATCCATATGTCCAAGCGTGGCCGCATTGACTGTAGCAGATGACACGAGCGCCGCATAGAGCGCACACGCGACGAACGACGAAAGCAACGAAAGTAAGAAATTATAGCGTGTGCATTAATACTCGGGTTTTTTTCCCACGGATCAAATGATATGATTTTATATACATTGATGGAAAGATGAGAATTCCCCCTTCATACTAGTGAAGGTGTTAAAATAAAGAAAAGCCACCAAAAAAAAGTGCGTTTTTTCCTTGAGCACGCGTTTTCCAATTTTCTTGAAAAATTGACAACTTCGTGAAAAAAATTAATTGCACAGCTTTCAAATGATGTGTCATAGAGACCAATCCGATCATGTATGAATTTTTAATTGGTGGTTGTTTACAAAATTTACCCTGACCTGGGAGATATTCGCGGAAAACCGATTTTCCTGGTCTTTTGGGGCCATTTTCTCGGCCGTCGCACGAGCTTTTCACGCAAACTTTGTCTCATCTTTAATGAGGTACCAAAAGCCTCTTTCAACCAGAAAATGAAAATAGAAACTAATAATCTTAAGTTTGGCCCCTTCACTTACTTGACTATTAAGTTTTAAGTTTTATTTATCGAATTCAAAAAATATATACTGAAGTTTCAAACTAATGTTTGCATTTCTTCAGTTGTTTTAAAATGTGGATCTATCATTGTTGCAATTACAAAGGGGTTAAAATGTCAGTAAAACGTTTAGTTACAGAACTCGGTAAATCTTCTTTTGGGTTTTCTTCCATTAACCTGCTGGAATTTTCGTTTTAACATTAACACAAGCGAAATAATGAATAATTTATAAATAAATTACCAATTAAAGTTTTCCTAATTCTAGCTCTTCAGTCGTTAAGTATTTTGTTTTAAAAAGTGTTTCCAGCATTTTGGCAATTAAACGTGGGTTAACATATCTTTTGTAACTCTTTTTTTATGTTATGTTTTGCATAAATGTCATTACCCGGTTGGAGTCTCCGGTTTAACATTGCAAAACTTTGGAATTGTGTAGAATAAGTTCCCATTCTTCATAATTCAATTATTATATGCCACCTGGTCGAATAAAATTTAACTTAATCGTGTTATTTTATTGACATAATCCTTATTAAATAATACATAAGACACGTCCTGTTTTAGCTAACTCCAATGTCTTCTATTAAATAGCATCAAATAAATGTTCTTTTGAAATGTCCAATTTTCTTTCGACATTTTTTTTTCTGACTTCTGGCAACTTATAAAATTTTCCAACCTCTTTACGCTATCGCTATCACGCCATAAATAAATCTAAGGTTGGACATGTAATTAAATCCTAAATTTTAGTAGTCGCACCCTCGTTCCCTCCAACTCTAAATCCAATTTCGTTTTCGGTAATTAACGCTGTAACCTAAACCGACATTTCGAACTAAATGTTTCATATTCTTTACTCAATTTTTTTCATTCTTAAGTAAGTAGGTTACCAAAGTAAATTATTGTATTTATAAAACATTATAAATTATTGAATGTTTCATATTAATCATATTCGCGAATTAACTTTATTTGCTGCTTACAACTTTATTTTTAAAAATGTGATGACATATTTAACCCCTTACCGCATCATGGGTCATATTTGGCACAATTAATATTTTCATACATAACTATTATAAATAAAGCCGCAGACCAAACTATTTTTGCATAGGTGGCCATATGTGTGAACAGGTGTTATCAGTTTTTATAAATTTTGATCCACGATCATCCGAGTTTCTGTAGCAGATTTTGGTACAAAAAAAATAGCCACGTAAAGACTAGAGTTTTTCGAAGGAATTGCTGTAAGTAGACCCATGTAATTCTTTATTTTTTGACTGTTTTTGATGAGAAATATTGTTGTGTCATATGTGGAACTGTATGCACATTCGCCAAAACTCTCGTGGACATATATGGCACAATATGCACTCCGGACACTAAATTTATTTCAGAAAATGGATACACAAACGTTTTATGGTGCCAGTAGATATGTGCCAATGGATGTACCAGATGGTAGTGAAGACGAGAGACTTTCAGAAGATGAAGAACCGCCTGGTAAATTAGCTCCAGATTCTGATTACAAAGACGAAAATGATATGGACGATAACCAATCAGATATTATCATCCCAGAAACGGATTTAGAATTCAGTTCCGATAGCGACGACGATCTACCTCTGCTCGAACGGTTTCGTAAACTAAATAAGAATAGAAACGAGAATCATCCTACTTGGAAACGGGGTAATTTAGTTACATCGGATGAGAACCTAACATTTCTTGGTTCTACTGACATGCCACCTGAATTGGAAAATGCAGACTCTCCTTATGCATTTTTTAACTTTTTTCTAACAAATGAGATGATTACTGATATAGTTTACCAAAGTATCTTATATTCTGCTCAAACGAGACCACAAAAACCTTTGGATCTTACTGAAAAGGAGCTCGAACAGTTTATAGGGACCTGTATTTATATGTCAATAGTCCAGTTACCTAGTTCCAGAAGTTATTGGAACCTGAACCTAAATCACCGCTTGATCTCAGATGTTATGTCATGCAACAGATGGGAAGAAATAAAACGGTTTTTGCACTTTGCGAATAATGACGATGCTGTTGCAGCCGGAAATCCTGCTCATGATAAACTATTCAAAATACGACCTGTACTTAGAAAACTGAGGGAGCAACTACTAAAAGTTCCAAAGGAAGAGTACTTGGCTATAGACGAGCAGATTATTCCAAACGAAAGCACGTTCGTCCATCAAACAATACAATCCAAAAAAACCTCATAAATGGGGGTATAAGGCGTTTGTTCTTAGTGGTGTAAGCGGATTTTCCTACGATTATGAAATTTTTGCAGGAAAGCAAACTAATATTCTCCCCAATGGTTTTCCTGACCTGGGAATGAGTTCAAACGTAGTTCTTCGGCTAACAGAAACTGTTCCAAGGCACATAAATCACAAGCTATTTTTTGATAACTGGTTCAATAGCGTCCCATTACAAATTTACTTGGCACAAAATGGTATGTTACCGCTCGGAACTGTTAGAATAAACAGAGTGCCAAATAGCAATATGCCAAAAGAGGCTGAACTGAAAAAGAATGGCCGTGGAGCGATGCTGGAGAAAGTCGCCACAATTGATGGAACAAAAATATCTGTTGTCTCATGGTATGACAACAAATTGGTCAACATGTTGTCTACATATGCTGGAAGTACACCAACAGTTGAGGTTCGAAGATTTTCGAAGAAGGATAACAAACATATAACGGTTCCGTGTCCAAAGGCTGTAACAATCTACAACAAATATATGGGAGGAGTAGATCTCCTGGATTCCATGCTAGGATACTATAGAATCAAACTTAGGTCAAAAAAATGGTATATGAGGATATTTTTTCATATTATTCATTTGATGGTTGTCAATGCATGGATACTTTGGAGAAGAAGTGAAAACGAGTTCAAAGATTTAGCTCTGGCAGATTTCAAAATGGCCATTGCAGAGTGCTTGTGTAAATTGAATAAAGCCAGCTCGACAAAGAAAAGAGGCCGTCCCAGTGGAGTCATGGATAACTTGCAAAACAAGAAAAAAAGGGGCCCGACATCAGATTTTCCCATCCAAGAGGTTCGAAGAGATCAATATGGCCATCTTCCAGTATGGTGTGATAATCGGCAAAGGTGCAAATATTTCTGTGGTAAAAAATCTTTTGTAAAGTGTGAAAAATGTGGTGTTCATCTTTGCTTGAACAAAGACAGAAACTGCTTTTATAAGTTCCATACTGAATGACTTTTAGTTGATTGATTTGCTTATACATTATTTTGATGTTTTGTTGTATTATTGCATATTGTGCCACATATGGCAAAAAAAAATACAAAAAAAAAATTAAAAGAAGTTAATAAAGATTTTTTTAAATATTTTTACCGAAATCCTGAATTTTTTTTCCACATAGTGCATTTTTTTTACCAAAAACAAAAAATTCATGCGGTAAGGGGTTAAGTAAGTAAAGCTCGAAATATATACACCAAAAGGGTCCATCCTTTTTGAAGGGCAAACGAACGATAAACAAAATTCTCACTGACTTTTTTTGTTTTTAATTGGTATTTAAAAATATGACTATTAGGACTAATCAAACAGGTACATTGTAGTTCGAGCTTCGTTAGGTATTTACTGAGAATGCCGTCCCTTGTACTGGTACACTTCCAACAGTAATAAATAAATATGTTTCTTAACAAATTGGAGGAAAAATAATACTAAGAATTCAAGCGTCAATGACAAAATTCTCAAACATTACAGAAAACGTAATTGGATGTACCTATTGTGTTGTTCTCATATTAGACCCCCGATATAAAGTGGAAACTTTTCACAGGACAAACTGGGGTAAAGATTTGAAGAAAGATGCAGTGGAGAAATTTAAAGATCGTCTTCAAAAGCGGACAATCAGATACAGAACAATCACAGTGAATTTAATATCGATTTATTTGGTTTGTTCAAGAAGTCTCCGTCACGTAACAATGGTGATTGATCAATGTTTAAAAGATCCACGAGCGGAGAGCACAATATACATCTTGCAAAAAGATCTTTTACGTCAGCTCCTGCGGAAAGATAATTTTCCAGGGCTGCACTTACGGTGACCAAAACAAGAAACAGGTTAGGCGAAAAATCTATCCGCAAGTCTAATGTGTTGCAATGAAAATGTTTATTTAATCATTTTTATTGCAATATTCAAACTTGCAATAATTTATTTATTTATTATTTTTACCTCAAACAGTTTGAAACTCAAACTGTAGGACTTGATTTGATTTTTAGCTTCCACTGTTTGACTTGATTTTCAATACTGTTTGAAAGTCAAACTGTTGATGCATCCCTACTAAATATTTAAGATTAAGATAAATTTACATACAGGGTGGTTTATAACTATTGGGATATAGGCTAAGGGCAAGTTATTGGGACCAAAATATTGCGATAGGACCAAATATACCTTAATAAAATATTGCTGTGGAATAAGATACAGGGTGTTAAAGTTGAATTATTTTTTTTTTCGTTTTTTTCTGATAATGTCCCTGTATATTTATAAATTGTTATGAAAATCGGCACAGAGGCATAACTTTGGACAAGGAATATTATGTTATGTATTATTTCATATTTTGTTATAGGGGCGCCACGTGAATTATTCCTGATGATGAAATTAAGTGGTATCTTTTTTTGACGAAACTTTTTAGTGATTTTGATTAGAAAATATGACGTAAACGTCATTTCTACATAATATTGGTACTCTTTTTTGATGTGCTACCATCTATGGTAAGAAGAGAGTATTGACATTAAATTTTGACTGAATCTAGTCAAGATGTCACTCTCTTCTTTTTTATCTCTTTCAGGGATTAATACAAAGTGAGTAAACCAGTAAGGAATTTTAATTTATTAGATTCGACATCCTAAGACCGGTTTCTGTCTTTCGACTTCATCAGTTAGGCTTTTCGAATCCAATAAATAAAATTCCAAACTCGTACAAGTCAATAGCTATATCCGCTATAAGATAACATTTTTTGATGTGCTACCATCTATGGTAAGAAGAGAGCTATTGACTTGTACGAGTTTGGAATTTTATTTATTGGATTCGAAAAGCCTAACTGATGAAGTCGAAAGACAGAAACCGGTCTTAGGATGTCGAATCTAATAAATTAAAATTCCTTACTGGTTTACTCACTTTGTATTAATCTCTGAAAGGGATAAAAAAGAAGAGAGTGACATCTTGACTAGATTCAGTCAAAATTTAATGTCAATACTCTCTTCTTACCATAGATGGTAGCACATCTAAAAATGTTATCTTATAGCGGATATAGCTATTGACTTGTACGAGTTTGGAATTTTATTTATTGGATTCGAAAAGCCTAACTGATGAAGTCGAAAGACAGAAACCGGTCTTAGGATGTCGAATCTAATAAATTAAAATTCCTTACTGGTTTACTCACTTTGTATTAATCTCTGAAAGGGATAAAAAAGAAGAGAGTGACATCTTGACTAGATTCAGTCAAAATTTAATGTCAATACTCTCTTCTTACCATAGATGGTAGCACATCTAAAAATGTTATCTTATAGCGGATATAGCTATTGACTTGTACGAGTTTGGAATTTTATTTATTGGATTCGAAAAGCCTAACTGATGAAGTCGAAAGACAGAAACCGGTCTTAGGATGTCGAATCTAATAAATTAAAATTCCTTACTGGTTTACTCAATTGGTACTCTTGTTTAAATACGATAATTTTATAATGTTTTCATTGATATTATTACAAGAGAAAAGGCATAGAGGTCGGAGGAGGCCACATAGAACATTTAACTTAAGTTTGCTCTTTTTATGTTAAATTATTTTTAATTCTGCTTTATAAACAGTTGAAATAGAAGCCTTATGTCACAAGTTTTTTATTGTCTGTTGTTTGAAACAGAGACAACTATGAGACGGTGGGGAACTTAATAGGAAAAAGTGTTCGGCAGCCCATATAAATTCTATATATAACTTTCTTTCTCTCTTACAATAATCTGGGCATACATCTATCTCCGTTGTTCAGGAGGGAGGCAGCCGTTGAGATCGCTGATGTTGCATATTTTGTGATTGACGTTTGAAGTTTTCGACGAAGAATCCATTTTGTTTTTATGATTTCGTTTGTTTCTCTGTGTGTGATATTGTTGAGTAATTTTAGTTTGTATAGTGATGATTGTGAGACTTTTAAAAACCATGGTGAATTCTTCCTTAATTTTTGGTTGCAGTGACGTCGAAGTTCAGAAACTGCGTTGTTTTCCAAGAAATAGTGATATGTAAGCATTTTATCTTCTCATTTAAAAGCAGTACACATGCAAAAAATACAGTTTTATTAGTAATGATTTTAATTCATATTAGGTGCAACATGTGGTGCCAAAGTCTGGGTGTAACCTATCCAAACATTAATATGAGGAACTACAAAATCTGCAGAAATCATTTTAGTAGAAATAATTATACTAATCAAATTGATTAGTGTAGTTTGTTATTCTGTATCTTAAACAATACACAATTTATAGAAAGCAAAAAGAGTTTGGTCTATCATTTTTCTAAGTCTAAATATTAATAATCTGTAATTTGTGTTTCTTTGGCAAAATTTACAGGAGCAATAAAAACGTTATTTTCACTACACATATTGAACTGTAATTTTTAACACTTTTCAAGTTTGTAGTAAATGACAGTTTTTATTGTCCTGTAAATTTTGTATAGAAACACGATTTATTTCTAATATATACATTTTTGGGTCCAGTATAATTTTAAATTTTCCCGCCACTGATGAATGGATACTCACAGCAGTAAGAGGCCTTGAGAAAGAAGAATATTGACTAGTGCGCCCTCTCCTATTGCCTTCCGTTTAAAATCGCCCAAACAACTTTTACCGAACAAGAATAATATATTGAGTTGCCCGTTGTCTCTGTTTGAAATCCCCTTCTCAGAACTGTTCAATCGCGTTTTTCTCTAAAACGGGTGAAATTATCGTGTTTAAACGAGAGTATCAATTGAGTAAACCAGTAAGGAATTTTAATTTATTAGATTCGACATCCTAAGACCGGTTTCTGTCTTTCGACTTCATCAGTTAGGCTTTTCGAATCCAATAAATAAAATTCCAAACTCGTACAAGTCAATAGCTATATCCGCTATAAGATAACATTTTTAGATGTGCTACCATCTATGGTAAGAAGAGAGTATTGACATTAAATTTTGACTGAATCTAGTCAAGATGTCACTCTCTTCTTTTTTATCCCTTTCAGAGATTAATACAAAGTGAGTAAACCAGTAAGGAATTTTAATTTATTAGATTCGACATCCTAAGACCGGTTTCTGTCTTTCGACTTCATCAGTTAGGCTTTTCGAATCCAATAAATAAAATTCCAAACTCGTACAAGTCAATAGCTATATCCGCTATAAGATAACATTTTTAGATGTGCTACCATCTATGGTAAGAAGAGAGTATTGACATTAAATTTTGACTGAATCTAGTCAAGATGTCACTCTCTTCTTTTTTATCCCTTTCAGAGATTAATACAAAGTGAGTAAAATGAAAGAAAATGAAGTCGAAAGACAGAAACCGGTCTTAGGATGTCGAATATAATAAATTAAAATTCCTTACTGGTTTACTCACTTTGTATTAATCTCTGAAAGGGATAAAAAAGAAGAGAGTGACATCTTGACTAGATTCAGTCAAAATTTAATGTCAATACTCTCTTCTTACCATAGATGGTAGCACATCTAAAAATTTTATCTTATAGCGGATATAGCTATTGACTTGTACGAGTTTGGAATTTTATTTATTGGATTCGAAAAGCCTAACTGATGAAGTCGAAAGACAGAAACCGATCTTAGGATGTCGAATCTAATAAATTAAAATTCCTTACTGGTTTACTCACTTTGTATTAATCTCTGAAAGGGATAAAAAAGAAGAGAGTGACATCTTGACTAGATTCAGTCAAAATTTAATGTCAATACTCTCTTCTTACCATAGATGGTAGCACATCTAAGAGAGTATCAATATTACGTATTACGGAAGTAAAATATGCTCGAGTGTCTACATCTATCCCTACTGTAAATATATGGTGTGCTCAAACAATAAACCCTAATAATCCAATTGCTATTATAGCATAGATTATACCAAGGGTTCCAAAGGCTTCTTTTTTACTTCTTTCCAATTACCCAATTGGGTCAAAAAAAGAAGTATTTAGGTTTCGATCTGTTAATAGTATCGTGATAGCTCCTGCTAATACTGGTAGCGATAAAAGAAGTAGGATAGCTACGGCTCATACAAAAAGAGGTATTTGGTCTAGGTTTATGCCACTTGGTCGTATATTAATAATCGTTGTAATAAAATTAATTGCTCCTAAAATGGAGGAGATACCCGCTAAGTGTAGCCTAAAAATAGCTAAATCTACAGAAGATCCCCCATGGGCAATATTAGAAGATAAGGGAGGGTAAACTGTTCACTCTGTCCCCGCTCCTCTTTCTACTAAGCTTCTTATTAATAATAGGAATAGTGATGGGGGTAGTAGTCAAAATCTTATATTATTTATACGAGGGAATGCTATATCTGGGGCCCCAATTATTAGAGGGATTAACCAATTTCCAATATTTATGTCATATTTTATAATCAAAATCATTAAAAAGTTTCGTCAAAAAAAGATGGCACTTAATTTCATCATCAGGAATCATTCACGTGGCGCCCCCTATAACAAAATGTGAAATAATACATAAAATAATATTCCTTGTCCAAAGTTATGCTTCTGTGCCGATTTTGATAACAATTGCTAAATATACAGGGACATTATCAGAAAAAAACGAAAAAAAAATTCCCAACTTTAACGCCCTGTATCTTATTCCACAGCAATATTTTATTAAGGTATATTTGGTCCTATCACAATATTTTGGTCCCAATAACTTGCCCTTAGCCTATGTCCCAATAGTTATGAACCACCCTGTATAAAGAATGATGTAAAAAGGTTGAAAGTGTCAAGTTTAAACAACAAAAAAGTTCTGACGCCCCCTGTAACAAAATGTGATCTGAAATAATATTTCTTGTCTAAAGTTATACCTCTGCGTAAGTTTTGATAAGGATATGTCCTCGTATTTTGGTCCAAATATTTATTTAATTTAAAAATCCATT
Organism: Crepidodera aurea; assembly: GCA_949320105.2. Taxonomy (NCBI): domain Eukaryota; kingdom Metazoa; phylum Arthropoda; class Insecta; order Coleoptera; family Chrysomelidae; genus Crepidodera; species Crepidodera aurea. Next base: position 106,840,317 of record OX439472.1, read on the forward strand.
CTCCGCTAGATATCACCACCTTCTAGACACCAGGTAGCTTCTTAAAAGTTTTTCATGTTGACAAAATACACAGAAACATCAATTACATACCTCTCCTCTTCCTCATACCTACAGCTTTATTTGACCATGGGCAGCACGTCCATCACAAGAAAATAAAAAAAAATATCCAAACCGTTTTTAATGCCCGATTGAACTTCTCGAAGCTATTGAACCTTGCCAATAAATCCGATAAAAGTTCCAAAGACTCCAGTAGAGTATATGTGGAGAGTAAGTATTCAGAATTTTTCTTTTATTTTACATCGTTTCGCGGTTGCCTAGGCAACGAGTAGGAACGCGAAACATTGGCAGCGCGAAACGCCGCGCTGTCTTTTGTTTCCTGGCTTACACTGATTTTCGTACAACGGGTGTGTAACGGAGTAGGCTATGAGTGCCAACAGAAGTCGACGGAGTCTGGTCGTTGTCCTCTGAATCCGCATTCACTCGGTGCCCGGACTTTTTCGTTTGTTTATCTTTTTTGGGTAGTTCAAAATGCTAGGAGGTTGAAGTTCGGCCCACTAGACACCAGCGAAGTTAATGAGAGATTGAGGGTATTTAGCAACAACTTTTAACATTAGCGTATATACTAGAATCGATTTTAATGGCTCTGGTATTTAAAATATCTTAAGAGGGGAGAGAATCTAAAAATTCCTCTTTTAAATCACAAAATTTTCCGTGTTATGGTTTTCGCCCCTACTTCTAATGTCCAATCGGCGCCACTACCCCCCTAATCAACCGAATGCACATTTTTGGACGGACTTGAATATGAAACCACTGAAATTAACAGTTTACTGTAATTTCAGAACGATTTTAATTAAATATTTTCCGATTTTCGACATTAATGGAAAACCGACTTGCTATATTGACTGCGTAAAATATACCCTTGAATTTAGAGAAAAACATAATCAGAATATGAGTTTTTGAGCGACAGAAGATTGATGCGAATTTGGAAATGGACAGCAAAAAATAATGGAAAATACTTCATTATGCTTTATCTTTTCGTGCGGAAAACTTATACAAATATAAATGCTAAATGAACATAAATAAAGTAAACAGCATTTTCTTCTATTGTATATCATGATTCTTCATTTAGAGAAAGGCACTTTTTCTTCGCTAACCACTTAGACGTAGAAAAAAAAATCCAGAATTCGCGTCAATTTTATTGAATCTAATAATTATAGGAGTCAAAACTCGATATTTAATTTTTCCGAATTTAAAAAAGTTGGTTAAGGGCGCGGTCTTGTACGTCAAATATCAGCCAAATTATGTCAAATAAGATGCTGCCCGGGAGGTGCTGGTATCTCGTGATAAATGCTTAAATTAAACAAAATAGTTACAGAAACCTTCCTTTGAAATTTTCTCGTTACAGAAATCATTCTAGAAATTCACTGTTTATTATGTTTAATACAAGGGGAGAACAATATTTAGTATCATCAAAATGTATAATCTTAACTTTTTATTTTTCATTTATTTTCTTTGTAGGTATATTTTATTTATACAGAGCCTTTCAATGAAAACGATACTTCCATAAGATCTTTCTTTTAATTCTTAAAATTAAAATAATTTGTTACTGCGGCATTGATAATATCAAAATAACATTTTCTTTTCAGTTATTTGTTCCTCGTTATGAAGTACCTACTTATGTGAGAAACGAAAGAAAAATTAACCACGCAAACGATGAATAATTACGATTTAGGTGAAAGATATTTACAAGTCGGAAACAATTCGAAATAAAATGCCCTTTTCAAATGTATAGATACAGAGTGATGTTATTGCTCATTTCAAAGTTAGTATATAGCTATGATAACTATCGACACGTGTCAAGTTGCATCGGCGCTTCTTTGTAGATCAAAGAGCCACTCTTTAAGTCAAGGCGGCAGGCTTCCTTTGAACTTTGGTTCAGCTCACGGTGGCCCTAGACTCCTAGATAATTGTATCAAAGGAGTAAGCCGCTTTAGCAATATTGTTTCCTGGGTTTTATTGGTTCAAATTTTCTCCCGAATTTTTCTTGAAGACTATTTAAACCCGAGATCCTTGATTTTATCTGATAAAAAGTAAGCTTTATCGTCTATTTATATTTTTGTTGTTGAACTATGCTTATTATTTTCTACACCTTTGAAAATGAATATTGACTATAGCTCAATGTTTAATTTGTTAATCCTTAACTAAGACCTAAATAGAATTAAAAAATGCAAAATCTCGCATCCCACTGTAATAGTTACAATGTGTATTATTATTATTATAAAATTTTCACAGACTCTTTAATCTGGTATATACTTCCAATAGAATGGCGCATGCATCAGAAGGTCACTTATTGTTTAGGAAAGATCTTATGATATTGCAAGTGTGAAGTATAGTGGCTTTTTGAGCTTGAGCGTGAATGGATTCTTTGAGATCCAGTTGATAAAGATGTTTTATCTACGAATTCGGTGTGATCCCTGTTGCTGAGAAAATAAACGGGAGAATATGTATTTGTTGTTCTATATTCTTTCCATTTCTATTGCTAGTTCTTGGTACTTCTGTTTTTTTTCGGAATATGTTTTAGCAACGTTATGGAGTCAGTACAGCGATGTCTATTAGGTAGGTAATCTTTTTTGTTTTATCCTGGAAAGTTATATCTGGTCTGTTGTGCATAACTGTTTGATCTGTGAGAATCGCTAGTTTGCATAGTTTTCATTTTCTGTAATTGGCGAGGGAGTGTAGGTATAGTAAGGTTGGTTATTTAAATATATACATGAAATCTCTACCAAGAATAGGAGGACCGCCATGACGAATAACATAAATATTTAAACTGTTTTCAATATTATTATAAATTATTTTTGCTGAAAACATACCTAAGGTTTGCATTTGTTTGAAGAATCTAATTTATAATTTGATAAATTTTCATTCCAAAAATTTTCAGATATAGCACAAATTCTCGCCCCGATATCAAGTTGAAATATCAAGGGTTTATTATCAATAAAAATTTTAATTAAAAATGGATTTTTATCAGAAACAGAATAAATATCGTCGCTTTCAATGTATATCTGCACAACTTTTTGTTTTGACGAACAACCATCCTTTCTCTTTGGACAAACCGGAGTTAGGTGACCTCTGCAATTGCAGAAATTGCTGTTGTCTCTATAAGGGTATATACAGACAACACTCGTTATGCTATGGTTTTGTGAACATCTCAATCATGGAAGAATCACAGTACCTATACAATCTCAAATTTCAAATTATCCGCCAAGCCGGTGTAAGGTCGGAAAAGATTTCGTGAGCAATCGGACGGCGCCGGCGTTATTTAACTCGGGTTACTGAGGCAAATAATACAATACGCTTACCGTATTATAGATATTAACTTTTTACCTTTTTACTAATCCAAAATATTCACGAAGTGATAAATGGCAAAGGTCCGGAATTGCACAAGAGTCCTGCTGCCTGCGCATGCGTGTGTGAACTTGGGATTTGTTTTGATTTCAGTGTGTTTACAGTTTACACTGTTAAATTCTTTTGTCGTTTAGTGTTCTTTGAAGCCTAAAAAAATCTTACTGCTGTATTTCTTGAAAAAAATATTCCATAGAGTGTACAAAGCAGCGTTGATATAAAAGTACTATTAAAGATTAAAAAAAATTGTCTGGAAATTAAATTTCGGAAATCAGTCGATTTAACTTTTGGTCTACAATATTATTGTTTCTGCACGGAAGATCGAAAAATATTTTTTTTGTGAAAACGTTCTTTTTTGTGTTTTAAATAAGCAGCTGTAAATTTTCAAAGCAAAATATTTATTTTTAGATTTTATACGAATTGAAATTCTATACGAACAATATTTTTTTCATATCATCTTAAAGCCGAGGTTTTACGAAGAAATCGAGCACTCTGATAAAGTTAAACAATTGAAAATTTGTAAACCAACTTTTTCGATTGAAAATTAGGTTTTCTTTTAAATTTTTGCACAATTGGACAAAGTGACGGGTCATATTTTTTAAGATAATCAGATAAAATCAGAACTTCAAACTCTCAATATTTTGCTTCGCGTTAGAGATATCGAAAAACATTAGAAAAAGTTGTTCAGAATATTATTTTAACCCCATATACCGATTTTCATGACAAAATTCGCATATTTAATTTTTTCATTATATTGGTCTATACACAAAATTATTACATTTTTTTAATTTGATAACAATTTGAAACATTGACAATTAATTAAGATTAAGATTAAGAAAAATCATGATTCCTACACATACTAACTATTAAAAAGTAAAAATTAATTTATTATGAAAGTCATACAAAATATCATTTATTTTGAATATATTGTAATGATGTAAATGTTGTCAATTGTTATTTAGGAATTTAGTTATTTTAAAATTATGTGTAGGGGTATTTAAAATTTGACAGGGTTGCTATGGGATGTTGATTTTTTTTTTGGTTTGGGAAGAGGAGATGTTTGAAAGATGTCAAAGTAGACAAATGGAAAATAAATTTTAAAAAAAAAGTAAAATCGTATAATTTACGGAATTCATCTCAATATATATTCTTATCGTTTACTTTATAATATTACCTCTAATTCTTTTCTAAAATACTTTATATATTTTTATTCTAATGGATAGATAACATATCGACACAAATAATTTTGAATTATTTTTAAAAATTCCCGCGTTATGACAGTTAAACGACATGCGCAACAAGCATCTCGTGTTCAGAGTAATAAAAAATATACATGCTCTAAAATCTCGTCAACTTTCAGACGAAACGTTAGCTAACCCACGTTGCCAAATGAACAGTTTCAACCAACAGCTGTGAGTTCCCGCGAAAATTTAAATTCATGATATATTATTATATTCGGCGTACTTCTTTCTGATTAAAGTTTTTTTAAATGTTTGGAGAGCAAAAACTTTACTTTATTTACAAAGACAATAAATACAATTGCAGCGTTCTTTTTGTGTTTTGAGTGCATGTTTCTTTTATTATGTGCCAACATTGCTATATTCTAAACCATAACAGATAGGAATACGATGAAATGGGAAAAAAATTGAATTTTTGGAAAAAATTAGAGATAAAAAAAATCTACAGAGTTTATTGATTTTCTTGAGTTGTACAGTAAAACCAAAAATGGCATTTTTATAGTTTGAGATAAAATTTGCTATAAGTGACGTTTATAGTTTACAAAATATCAATAATTTATTGTAGAATAATGAAAACAATTCAATGAATAAAATGAAACAGTTAACAAACAAAATATAAAATTAGCAATATAATTTGAAAAGAAACATTTAAGTATATTACATTAAAATAAAATTTAAAGTGAACAAATGTTATCTGAAATATAAATAATAGTAAAATTTTTTGCTGTTTCACGTGGTTGTGCTATTAGTTTTTCGAATTTAGCATACACTTTAGAGCCGCAAAGATTTTTTTATCGTTTTCTACACCTTTTAAAGCGATATCACATTTTATGAGAGGTCAAAGTATCTCACAACTGGGCTAATTATGGTATCACCCCGCTAAATATCTCAGCTGATGGGTTGACATCCATTGCAAATTTGATTTGCTTCGGGCACCATCTTTCTTACAGTGTTAAAACCTATATGATCTATATATAATTATATATATACTGAATACCTATGGGTAAAGAATTTTTAGACGCCATTGTTTGACCAAACTTTCAAATTAATTTGAAATAACTTCAAAATTTCAAATCGACTGATTTCATAAATTAAAGTATTTTGATGTATTCTGATTAAAGCACATTGTAGATAAAGGTCTAACTTAGGTCAAGTTAATGTTTATTTTTCTTATTTTTTCAGAATCGAGGATATATAGATTGTTAAATGCCACTTTTAAGGTTAAAAAAATTGGATGATTTTGAAGCTGTCGTTTTCATAGAAAATAATAAATTTATCGATTTAGAATAGTAAGACTACCTAAGTTAGACCTTTATCTTTAATTTGTCTGAAAATTATATTTTAAATCCTATTACATTCGGAAATCAGTCGATTTAACTTTTGGTCTGCAGGATAGGATTTTATACACAGGAAGACCGCGCCCTTAAAAAATAATATACAGTGTCATTACAAAAGTACGCACCATATGGGAAACTTTTTTTTTAAGGGTTTCTCGACAAAAAGTTATTCTAATATACGAGGAGCCTTCAAAAATTTGAATTTGAGAGAAGAGTAAAGTACCCTTATTTTGAAAAATGTCGGGAAATATTATTTAGAAAAGTTGTTCAGCATTAAAAAATACATCTAGATTTGAAGTCATGGCCATCTAAGTGAAGTTTTATTTTTTTAACCATTTTTTTTAAAATGTTGACTACGAAAAAAAAATTGGTAAAACGATAAATAGACAACATCTATACGCCAGTTTATTTAAAAAGCCTGTAATATTACAAATTACACAACTATTGTGTCAATTTTTTTGAAGAGTAAAATAATTTTCAAACTTTTTGGTGCAAAGTTGTTTTTATTTCTTGTTAACACCGAAAATTGCTCAAAATTATACAGTATTGTAACAAGAACTTAATATTCAATATTATCAAATCATAAAACATCAAAATAAAATAAGTATTTCGGCACACTCATTGATTTTCTGGAGATTTTCTTGTTTAAAGGGTAAAAAAATAAAATTTCACTTAGATGGATTTTAAATCTAGATGTAGTTTTTAATGCTGAACGACTTTTCTAAATAACATTTTCCGAGATTTTTCAAAATAAGTGTACTTTACTCTTGTCTCAAAATCAAATTTTTGAAGGCTCCTCGTATATTACAAATGTTTGTTGGTGCATGTTTAGTTTTAGGGGATGCACAAACTTTTATCAAGAATAACTTTTTGTCGAAAAACCCTTAATAAAAAAGTTTCCCATATGGTGCGTACTTTCGTAATGACACTGATAACATAATATGTAACAAAGTTAAAATAACATCCTGTATAAAATATTGAATTAAATGAAATCAATGTAGAACAACAAAATCGAAATGTAGAAATAATTTTTGTAAAAGTAAAGTGATTCTTTAAACAAGATGAAGAAGAAAATGGCTCGCCCTGATGAAAAAAAAAACGAGCAAGAAAAGTAAAAGTTCTATATTGGTAAAATGTAAAAATAGAGTTCATTTGGGTAAAAAAAGTTCAAACCACATTCTAAATATGCTGAAAACTTCATTTTAAACACGAAAGTTAAACAAAGTTTTAACGAATGTAACGAAAGTAAGAGTTTTACGAATATTTAAAAATATCATTTACCTACCTGGCAAATTGTCGGATTACCTTTGTTAATTCTTTCATAGATTAAAATTCTCTCATTATATAGTACTGTAATGAAATGGATAATTGGATTTATAAGTTTGTGCTAAAAATTCCATTTCATTAACAACACAATGAAAATATAAAAAAAAAATTTTACACTATGGGTAATGAAATAATTTTGATGTTATGAATATATGAGATTAATAATTTCTTTCACCTCGGTTAGCTCAGAATTTAATAGTAAGATTGGATACTTTACCTCAGGGATATTTTTTTTTATAGTGGGTTCAAACTTTGTAACTCTTATTCTCTCCACCACTGATATCTGTATTGTTTAATTCTAAATAAATCGATTGTTGAACTATTAGTGTGGTTTATTTAAGACGGTAGCAAACATGTACTAATATTAAACAATTGGGTGTTTAACTAATTTTCAGATTCTATTTAAAACCTTATAAATAACAAGTACTATATGAATAAATAACAACACAATATGTTTTTTTAATTTTAATTGCATACATAATTTTTACCAGCAATTTGTTAATTTTTATAATGTTCCTTTTGAATATTGCGCAATTGTTGAAATTACGTCACTGGTCGCGTAACTGAAGTCAGATATAAGCCGAATCGAAAGTTCAACGAATTCACTCGACATCAACGTTAAAATTGTTAAATGTCACTGTCAATAATGTCATTTCTTTGATTTTTGTTGAAGCGTGTGTTTTTGATTTTGCATTTATTTTTGATTTATTCATATTTTTTAGTTATTTAGTTAGTATATAGTATTTTCTTTGTTTCTAAGTTAGTGTATTTGTGTTTTCCCGACTTTAAAATCGTTATTCTATATTCTTCTTCTTCGTCTTCGTTTTTCGAAACTATTGATGGTCTTGGTGTGTCATGTTTCTTCTTTTTTAATCGTTTACCGTAAAGCAAATCAGTACCGTCCCAGTGACGTATCTGTATTAAAAGTTGCATAAAATCTCAAATCTTTTCTTATTATTTTTTATCTATTTTAAGCAAAAAAACATAAAAAAACATGCAATTATGTAGAAAGTACTTAAGTATGAGTAATTAGAAATACAAAACAAATGAGGTTAGATTTGGAGTTAAACACCTAATTATGGTCAAAATGAATTTCATTCACTCAAGCATACGCGCAATGAAACCTTTCTAAACTAAATACAATTTTGAATTTGCCGCATAAAATTCTTACTCTAAATTGGGTGTTTAACTAATTTTCAGATTCTATTTAAGACCTTATAAATAACAAGTACTATATGAATAAATAACAGCACAATATGTTTTTTTAATTTTAGTTGCATACATAATTTTTGCCAGCAATTTGTTAATTTTTATAATGTGCCTTTTGAATATTGCGCAATTGTTGAAATTACGTCACTGGTTGCGTAACTGAAGTTAGATATAAGCCGAATCGAAAGTTGAACGAATTCACTCGACATCAAAATTAAGATTGTTAAATGTCACTGTCAATAATGTCATTTCTTTGATTTTTGTTGAAGCTTGGGTTTTTGATTTTGCATTTATTTTTGATTTATTAATATTTTTTAGTTAGTATATAGTATTTTCTTTGTTTCTAAGTTAGTTATTTGTGTTTTCCCGACTTTAAAATCGTTATTCTATATTCTTCTTCTTCTTCGTCTTCGTTTTTCGAAACTAGTGATGGTCTTGGTCTGTTGTGTTTCTTCTTTTTTAATCGTTTACCGTAAAGCAAATCAGTACCGTCCCAGTGACGTATCTGTATTAAAAGTTGCATAAAATCTCAAATCTTTTCTTATTATTTTTTATCTATTTTAAGCAAAAAAAACATAAAAAAACATGCAATTATGTAGAAAGTAATTAAGTATGAGTAATTAGAAATACAAAACAAATGAGGTTAGATTTGGAGTTAAACACCTAATTGCTTCACTTGTCGTCAGAAAACGCCATGCGCTTGACACGCAAAGACAGTTTTGATTTGAGTTAGTCAAACGATGCATGTGCGTACAAAATGTTTATTCCTTTTGAGGAATTATTATAAAAAGAAACAGTTTGTTATACCTCAGAGTTTTTTTGTGATTTGTGTTCCAAATTCTTCATACAATCAACACTGTAGTTTGATCTTCCCTCGATGGTCGTTTATAAACACAATTATCGATGATTCCAATACGAATATGGATTATCTGGATCTTCTACGTCACAATGACGTCACAAATGAATTTCAGGTAAATAATTTTTCAAAATTATTTGAATTGAATCACTCACTACTTAAAGTAACAGCTAACGTCGACTACAACAGACTCCAAAACGTAAAATCTTTGTTTAAGGTTTTTTAATTTCAAAATTTAAATAAAATTAGAATGCAAAATTTTTATGATCGTTCTTTTCTCTCCTATCATTCAACAACCAACAACCTTCATTTTTTTTTCGTTGCTATCATCCCCAAAATTAACAAAAACTATATTTAAATATGTCCTACTCGAATCAAATACTATTAAACGAGCAAGGTTTGTATGTGTGTGTGTGTGTGTGTGTGTGTGTGTGTGTGTATGTGTGTCCAGAGGATCTCGAAATCCACTCGTCAGAATTCAATGAAACTTTCAGGGTAGACTAATTCCTATCTAAATCGGCGAAAAATGTAGGTCTCATGTCTGTGAAAATTCGATCTTCCGAGATATTTACAAGAAAAGTTAAGCTTTTAGTTTTATTTCCCAGCAACGGCACATAATAATAACTTGTTTCTATAGTAATATATAATATAAAGGATAGATGAGTACATTCAAAGTGGGGATATAACGTCACATTCCATAGGCGTACTTTGCAAAATAAGTTTCTATAATATAAATAAGGTCACAGCATATAAAATATATATACGCACTTCGTAGATTAAATTTTGAAGTTATATTATTTACAAAAAATAAAAATAAACTTTATGCATCCGACACTTTAACATTGAACGAATTAAATTTAACCAATAAATAACAAGGAGGATTATATGTTGGGATTAAACGTTTTTTAATCTCTTGGCATTAAAAGTAACGCTTCAGTACTTACCTAAACTCAAAGATTAAAAAAAAAGTTAGTTCAAGAACTACCTTTAAAAGTCACTGTCTTCACTAAAACTACTGGCATCACTATAATTGTCTTTTCTGATGTTTATTATTATCGGTTCTATTAAATTATCCATTGATATATCCACTTTCCTAAATGAATTTTCCACATTTTTAAACATGATCAATGCATTTTCCCCAATGTTCTCTATTTACATCTGAAACTGCCTTCAAAAACAAATTTCGCACATCAGGAAATTTAAATGTTTTATTGTTTTGAGAAACATAACCTTTTAATAATTGAGACCAGATCAGTTCAATAGAATTTAACTCTGCGTGGTTCGGAGGAAATCTGAGAATTTTAATTCCTTTTTCTCTGGCCATCTCATCCATAATATATTTTTTGAATTTGTTTTTATGTTGCCTTGCTATTACTAATAATTCTGCCTTCAAGGATTTAGGAGGACTGATAATATTTTTAGAATGAAGCCATTTTGAAATATATATTAATACAAAATTCCGAATCATTTAAAATACATACAATACGGCTATGAATAAATAAAGTCTGACTTATCTGTCAAAAGAACAAATTTATTACAGTAAAAACCATGGAAACAAGAATCTAGACAAAAACTATATTAGGCCGATCAGATGTATTAAAATTTAAATTTTAACTACAAATAAGCATTGAAGGATGAGGTAAAAATAAAATTTCTACCTCTTGAACCTGTACTACGTTCTGCAAATTAAATACTGCACTCCTTTCTTCTGTATAGTATAGTAGTAAAAAGGTTTGACTTTATTTAATTTCTGGCGTTTTAATCAGAAAGAATTCGATTTTAAATTTGTCGCTTTATATAAAAAAGGAAAGGTTCATTTGACGGACATAAATAATTTGCTTGTCAAATGACAGCCATCTTATTAATTCAAAGTTGAAAATACAACGTTGCCAATTCAATTGCAGAAATCATGGGTTTAGGTAAATATTTATAGGAACGTTGAGTAACACTGTTAAAATGGACACCTGTCTTCCCTTCCCCGATAGTGTGAGACTACCCCTTACGGCTACTATTTTATTATGCGGACAGTTTTAATATTTAAGTTTTCATGATCAGAGAGAGAGAGAGAGAGAGAAAGAATTTTTGAAAAAATATGATATCAATATCTGCCACACCTCGAGAGTCTGGTCACAGGTTTTTGTGGAGGTTTTTACCCAAGTATGAATATCAGACCTATAATTTTCCTTCACTGCAGATCAAAAAATAATAAAATCAATTGAACATAGAGTTTTTCTTATATAGTGATAAATAGAGTGAGCTGAGCGATCTTCTGTTGACGGGACGTGTGCCCTACACGCTGCTGTTGCACGTCCCGGAAACGGGGCCTGTCCACCGTGACAATTCGCGAAGATCAAGCGTCAGTAGAAGTTGCCCTAAAAGGGTGAAATCCCCAGAAACTAGGCAACTTTAATGCATTTAACTAACCTCTGTGACAAGCAGTTGATAAACGTCAACAACAGCTGCAGCCAATTGAAAATTAACACTGACAGCTTTTTTAATTTTCCCGCCTACTTTCAATCCAATCGCCAATCAACTTTTTATTTATCTCCCTATCAGTAGTTCAAGTAGATGTCGCCCACTCCGTGATTTTCGCGAATTAATTAATAATTTGTCATGTTATAAATATACTTAAATTATATACTCATTGGGCTGCTTAAAAATGTAGATTTGAATATTAAGAGCGAAGCTCGGTGACCAGATATTATTGTCAAAGTTTGACCAAAAATATTCATATTTTTCTGGACAATTTCTGAACTTCTTATATAGTTATAAGCATGTGTGGATCCTTTATCTACAAAATAAAAAAAAAATCAAGCAAAAAAGTACAACGGTGTCCAAAAAAACACTGTATTTCTAAACCCATTTTCGCGTACCCGCAGAGCAGAGCCTTAAGTGCCGGCTTGAATATAATGAACGTTATAAAATATTTGTTTTAAGATGAATGTAAATCATTTTGTGTTTCAAACATTTCCTTAATTAAGAGAGTGCAGAGCAATCGGTATTTCAATAAAAAATTAAATATTCCTGGTAGAATAATTGTGGTTTTCAGCACTGCATTATTATTTAACATTAAAAACGGGTATGTCAAAGTTAAACTATTCTAAGAGTCAGTTCTATGCTCAATTTAAAATGTTGTGGGAATATTCAAGGAATAGGGATAAGAATAATGAAAAAATCCAAACAGGGAAGTAAATCAGCTCAGAATTATTATCAGAACCCTATCAGTTCCGAGTAGAGTTTACCCAATATACGCACAAATATGTGATACAATCTTGGCGTTCGTAAACTAAACTTGGTAAACTAATTTAGTTATTGAAGTATAGTATTACGTTCAAAATATTTACCATCAATATTTGCATGTTTGAGTTTTCAATCGTAGGATTGCGTATATCATGTTTTTTAGATATCTTCTTGTTATTCTATTCCAATTTTTCGTTAATACGCATTCTCTCGTAAAATTATCTAAAACTTATTTTTTCAAAATCCTATACACGTTATTTAGTGCTTATTTAGTACTTCTTATAAACATTTTTAATAAATTTTGATTAGTTCAATGAATAATTTTTTTTTATACATGGTGCGCCAATTATTTCCACTCGATCTCTAGCACCGAAACTAAAAGAGATATCAACAAGATTTTTTGTAGGGGTAGACAGTGTCACTCGGACTATAACTTTAAAATATTTTGATGTATACAGGGTGGCTAATTTTTGTGGAATGAAAATTAATTTGATTTTCTTAAATTGAACACCCTGTATACGATTATGTCTTCTGATTCTACTTAATATTAGATTTACGGTAGTTTTTTGTATTTGTAAATCCGACGCGGCGTTAACAAGTTATTCCTATTTTAAGCAGATTTAATGAAAAAACAGCACTTCAGAAATATTAGCACAAAAACCACATTTTTTAAAAAATTCCTCAAAAAAGCTACTATGATGTAAATCTTGCACAGGGTGTTTGCCGATGGCGTGCCAATAGTCTAGTTTTCAAATGGCAATAACTTAATTTTTTCAAATGGGACACCCTGTATATTTTTCTTCAGTTAGAAGCTCTCCCTAATACGTATTAAAAAAATATAGGGTTTTGCACATCTAACTTTACTATTTACTTTAATAATTGACGTTAAGTGACAAACAACGTATTTTACACAATTTTTAATAAGTACAAAATTTTACAAAGTTTAATCGTAAGAAAACTACAATAGTGAAAGTTAAAATTTATAGTAGGTGTTCAAAATGTCTTCCATTTTCATTTATACATTTTCACCTGTCTAAATGCTGCAGTAATTCTTTCTTTCATATTTTCTTTTGTGGTAACCTCTTCTTTATAAACAATATTTTTAATAAAACCCCACAAGAAAAAATCGCAAGGTGTAAGGCAAGGCGATCTAGTAGGCCAATTTATAGGTCCTCCTCTTCCTATCCAACGATCCTGAAATTCCCTATTTAACCAATTGCGAACATCTAATAGGTAATGTGGTGTGGCACCATCTAATTGAAACCACATTCCGTTGCGCACATTTTGCAATACATTGCAAAAATCATGTTCTAAAAAATCTAAAAATATAGCTCCATTTACAGTCCCATCAAAGAAATAGGGACCAATTACATAATCACCTATTATTCCCGCCCACACATTTAAAGACCATTGATACTGTGATGTGGTTCTAAATAAATGTTCATTGTGGTCCGAATAATAATGGAAGTTGTGTCTAGTTACACAACCGTTCTTATGAAACGTGGCTTCGTCGGAGAATAAAACTTTGTTTAAAAAGTTACGCTCTGTATTTATCTTGTTTATTAACCATCTACAGTATTCCACTCTACGCGCGAAATCACGTGGTAACAATTCTTGGTGAAGGTGGATATGATAGGGGTGATATTTATTCTTTTTTATTACGCGTCTAATTGTTGTATTGGAAATATCTAACTGATTGCTTAATTGCCTTGTGCTTGTGCTATTGGGATCTTCAACTATACTGATCATTACCTTATATTCGTTGTCAATAGTAACAGCTGTAGTTTCACGTGAATGTTTTTCATACTTGACGGTTTCTGTTCTATCAAATCTATTCTTTAAATTCTCAAAAGTATCCTTTTGTGGATGACGTCTTTCTGGGTATCTTTGACGATAGATCCTACTAGCAAGAAACGCATTTTTTTGACATTCGCCCAGTATCCATATCATATCAATATTTTCTTGAACACTATAATTCTTATTAAAATCCATTTTTTATACACAATACCGATTAAATACAGTAGACGTGATACAATACAAAATTTTATGTTGACAATTAATGCCATAACAAAATATACCTACTGTCATTTTCATAGGTAACTTGATTTCTTATTAAAAATTGTGTAAAATATGTTGTTTGTCACTTAACGTCAATTATTAAAGTAAATAGTAAAGTTAGATGTGCAGAACCCTATATTTTTTTAATGCGTATTAGGGAGAGCTTCTAACTGAAGAAAAATATACAGGGTGTACCATTTGAAAAAATTAAGTTATTGCCATTTGAAAACTAGACTATTGGCACGCCATCGGCAAACACCCTGTGCAACAGGTGAAGATGTTGTGTGATTATTGTGATAGGTGCATGTTTCATTTACATCATAGTAGCTTTTTTGAGGAACTTTTTAAAAAATGTGGTTTTTGTGCTAATATTTCTGAAGTGCTGTTTTTTCATTAAATCTGCTTAAAATAGGAATAACTTGTCAACGCCGCGTCGGATTTACAAATACAAAAAACTACCGTAAATCTAATATTAAGTATTTTTTTTTTTTTTTTTTTTTTGGCATAGGCGGATTGCCATTCAGCCAGACACGGATTCGTCTATAATTAGAAATATCCCAAAATATTACCTAACAGCAGAAGTTATAGCAAGAAAAACACTATATGACAGGGACACACGCTTCTCGTCCAGGGACCGATCAGGACATTTTTTTTCTTGACAAACAGTGGTAGGCCTCGGTTAGGGGGTAAACAAATAGGTGTAAAAACGGAGGAAACAAGATTAAGATTCTAATCATAGACGAATCTTAGTATCTCTCAGAAATTCCAAAAAGCAATCGATAATTTTATCAGAGAAATGGGTCAAAGCCGTTTCTACATTCAAAGGAGAAGGAATATTATATTTTATAAGGTTTATATAAAGTTTATTTGAATGTTCCGTGTATTTTTTGCATTCGAAATAAACGTGATTGAGGTCTCCAATTGAACCACAAAAATCGCAATATTCATTTTCTTTTACATTAATTTTAAACAGGTGTTTTGGATAACTGGCATGACCAAATCTAGTTCTAATTAAAGATGTGATATAATGTCTTGGAATAATATAATTTCTAAACCAGGGTGAGTTTGGGATGTTTTTCTGTATTTTTGTATATTGATTGGAGTAAGTGGAGCAAAATTGTGACCAATCAGACCTCCATCTTCTCATGGTATTAGATTTTATTAAGGCAAACACATCTGGGCTACTGATGTTATAAGTTGTGTTATTTCCATTTTCTATTGCAGATTTGGCAAGCATGTCAACATATTCGTTGTGCTTCAGACCAATATGTGCCTTTACCCATATAAAACATATATCTACACTACTAATCATTAGTTGGTACAAAATCTTTTTGATCAAGAAAATATATTGATTAGAATTAAACTTGGGCATATCCATCGCTACCGCTGATTTTAAGACAGATAGACAATCTGAAGCAATTAAAGCTTTTTTAATATTGGATTCTGAAACAAATTGTAAGGCTTCTAGTATCGCAATTGCTTCTGCAGTGTAACTAGAGAAGTTATCTGGTAATTTAAAAATATTCTTAATATTAAGGGACGGGACATAATAGGCGCAGCCAGTACCTACAATTGTCTTGGAGGCATCAGTGTATATAACAGTATAATCAGGAAAATAATTTAAATTATAAAGGAGTAGGTTTGAACAATTGTGAGGATTTTCTTCATAATTGGGTTGTTTAAGTAAAGTTTTGTTGAAAAAGCAAGGGAAGTCAGTTATGGTGAAGAGTTGGTCGAAAGAACTTAGTGTATGGGTAGTTATCTCACAACTTTGGACAGCTTTACATAAAGGCGGTGAGTTTTTATGAGTCCAGTATTTATTTGTTAGGTCATGTGTATTAAGTCGAATGATTTCAGAATATAAGGTTGGATTATATATAAGTGCCTTAATTAGGAATTTTTTACTTAGATATTCTATTCTGTATTTAATAGGTGGCTCTACCGCTTCGATATAAAGGGTTTCAGTTTTTGTAGACCTCATAGCACCCAAACATATTCGTAGTACAGAGTTTTGAAAAACTTCTAACTTTTTAAGTAAAGAATTATTGGCCGATCCATACAAAAAACACCCATAGTCCAATATAGCACGAATGTAGGATCTATAAAATAGTAAACCTATATTAACGTCGGCACCTAACCAGACTTTCATGATAGATTTAAGGAAATTTAAGCCCTTCTGGCATCTGTTTAGTGTATATTCAATATGATGTTTCCAAGTGAGCTTCTTATCGAAGAAAATTCCTAGATATTTAGCATGTGTTTGTAAAGGATATTCTTGGTTATTTAAATTAATTGTATTATTATTAGATGTGTTGTGTCGAGTGAAAATACATACAACGCTTTTGTTGGTGGATATTTCAAAACCATTAATATGGCACCAAGACTGAAATCTAGTCAGAATTGTATTCAAGGAAATAAGAGAGGAGTCATATTTATTTTGTTCTGTGTATATACATATATCGTCTGCATATTGAATGATTTTGAAAGGAGTATTCATTAAACGAATTTTATGTATACTAGCAGTATAAATATTAAAAAGTAGGGGACTCAATACAGATCCCTGCGGTAGTCCGCTACTGGTAAATCGGGGACCCACAAGCTTATTTTCATGGTCTCTAACATATATACTTCTACAAGAATATTAAGTAGAATCAGAAGAAATAATCGTATACAGGGTGTTCAATTTAAAAAAACCAAATTAATTTTCATTCCACAAAAATTAGCCACCCTGTATACATCAAAGTATTTTAAAATTGTAGTCCGAGTGATACTGTCTACCCCTACAAAAAATCTTATTGATATCTCTTTTAGTTCCGGTGCTAGAGATCGAGTGGAAATAATTGACGCACCCTGTATCTTTTTTATTTTTATTTATGAATTTAAAAATATATTCCTAAAATTACAGTTAAAATTAAACTTTGCAGTCTTTGATTGAAGTTATTTTCTATTAAGCTAATCAAAGACACAATAAATCCCCCTATTAAAGAAATAGTAATAAAAAAGTATTTAAATCATTAATAAACGATTGATATAAAATTATTAAACCTCCAAAATTAAGAATTTCGTGTTTTTGTTATTTTTGCTGCCTACATTGTTTACATATTTTTACATCATACCCTTAAAAACTTATGGCTTCTAATTTCTTTATTAATTCCCTCCATTTTTTCTTTTCGTGGCTGCATCTCTCCATTGTTCTACCCTTAAACTAAAATTTATATTATTTAAAAAAAAAGCAAGGAAAAAAAAGTATCTTTGCCTAAAATGTACGCCAAAAAAACATTTGAAAGAAGAAAGAAGAAGGAAGCAATTTTTTTTCATAGCAAATTTGATTGGACGCTGTAATTTCTAAAATTCTCACAGATTTTTATAAAACTGAAGATATATATTAATAGAGGCATAACAAAAAAATTACAAAATATTTTTTTAAAGTTTTGTATACGTCACGCAATTTTTTTGCTGTTCCACCGAAAAAAACGAGATTGTTCATCAACAAACATCAGCGTTGACACAATTTCACTCAAAACGCGTGGTGAAATGTCAAATGCTGTACAAACCTTATTGAGGCTCATCACTGTCGACCTTTACCTTCTGTAAAAGACCACTCTTTTGGGAAATTGAGTGTCAGAATGTTTTTACGTTGAAATATTACTTGATATTATGTCCCGTTTCATGTTAGATATGAAATTCAAGAGAGCCATTTATTACACAAAAAATAGCAAGCTGAAGTGTCTTTTTTTTGCCATGAATAAAAATAAGTTCTTTGATATTAGGATCAGTGAGACATATTTTTTATTAAAGTTTACTTACTTGTAATGAAAAGTAGAACGTTTTTATCTATCGTCTCACATGACTCTGATGTTTACGAGATAGTGAAGTGGGTTTTTTCTGAGATCCTGATTTGACGAATGTTCAATTAAAAGTTACGATTTCAAAAAACAAACTAATACAGGAACAAATACAGAAACAACACTTGAATAGTACAGGAATAATTCAGGCACAATTTTATATTTTTTTATAGAATATTTTAAGGTTTATGATTTTATACTTATTTTTTGTAGGTTCGCTGATAGCTCTTCATTACTTTTGTTACTATATTAAAATATGATCTATCAAAATAACCAAAAAAACGTTATAAAATAATTAATTCTGCGATTTACTAAAAAGTGTTGAATAAAGGAACTAAACATTTGAGGCATATTCGGAAAGTAAGTACCGTTTAAAAAAAAACTAGTAAAACAATTGTTTTTCGATCCAATTTTATTTGTACATTATAAATACAAAATACAAAATACATTATAAATTATAAATTACCCACCCCTTATTATTGTTATTATTGCCTATAGAAAAAAAAGTTTCAAATAAAAGTTATATGGTTATAACTGTTTTTTGTTAAAATGCTATTAAATGTACAGTGGCGTGCAGATTTCAGGGGCTACAAAAAAATAATATTTTTTCTAAATAGGATACCCTATATATTTTTACATTTTTATAATCCTCTCGATGAGCTGATTTCAACGATGTATCACACTTGATATCTAATCTGGATAATAAAGGATCTACAGCCACCTGAAAAATCACATTTTTTGAGTTTAAAGTAGCTGTAGTAGCCAAACGGTTGAAAATCGAGAAAAACGGTTTACATATCTCTATCCTAACTTTTCAAATTCTATACTGTGGCACTAAAAAATATTGTATACAGGGTGATTAAAAATCAGATGTTTTTCAGGTGGCTGTAGATCCTCTATTATCCAGATTAGAAATCAAGTGTGATACATTGTTGAAATCAGCTCGTCGAGAGGATTATAAAAATGTAAAAATATACAGGGTATCCTATTTAAAAAAAATATTATTTTTTTGTATCCCCTGAAATCTGCACGCTACTGTACATTTGATAGCGTTTTAACAAAAAAAAGTTATAACCATACAACTTTTTTTTCTATAGGCATTAATAACGGCAATTAGGGGTGGGTAATTTATAGTGAATAACCCTGTACATGGATAAAGAAATGATTCCGGAAAATAATGAACCAGTTATTTTATTAAATCATCTAATAATTTACGATTTCCAACACCACTAGTCCAGTCATTATGTACATTTGGATCTGCAAATGAATTTAACCCAATTTCCTTAAAAGACATTGGAGCAGAGGCTTAAAAAAGCTTAACTCCAAATTGTCGGGCACCAGTCTCACCGGGAAACGCCGCCATTTTGAAAAAGGGGTACATTTTTTGTATTTTTTCGATAACTCTGCTCTGCGTCATTTTACGTGAATGGCACATAGACGTTTATTGTCGCTTTTTTGAAGCCCTACAAAAAAGGTCCTATGAACTTTTCACCTATTGTCAACCGTTGTCGAGATTTTGGGAAATAGCTCTTTTCCGATCATTCGTATCGAAAAATAATCTATTACGAAACTTGTAGAGTATATAAACACCTACAATTTGGTTTTTTTTTCGATCTGATAAAAATTGCGGCTTCTAGCGCCCCGCAAAGTTTGCAAGTATAGTTCTTCCATTCTCAATTGCAGAATATAAAAACTCGTTCTGAACCCTCACCGACAATTCTGTTTGATCTGCCACAGGCGCGCGTAGATACCTCATTTTATAAATTTATTATTTTTAAAAATATGTGATATGTGAGAAAGTATTATGATTATTATTATTATTATTATTATATACAAAACGATAAAGGAAAATAAATTCTTTGCACATAAAACAAAACCATAAAGGAAAATAAATTATTTGCAAATAAAAAAAAAACGTTTCAATTCCAAAGTATCCTTATAAATAATCATGGCAGTCAGAATCGTCCGAACTAGAGTCATCATTTGGTTGAATTATGATGGGTTGTGTTTAATTTTCAGATAATTAAACATGTAAACTCATATTCGTTTATTCGTTCAACCGGCAACGCCGCACCAAAATACGTTGGCGAGCGGCGTCAAACCAGGAAGCGGTGTCGACAAAGATAATTTTTTGCTCTATTTCATAATGATGGTATCAAGCCGTTTTAACCGTCGCGTCTAGACAATAGAAAAAATTTTACAGGCTTGTTTACGCGGCTCACGCTAAAGAATCTTTCGAGAAGGTGTTGCGCAATCCGGAAAGAAAGATTTTGAAGCGACGGAGGTTCGTCGAATTTAAACTCAGTGTGTTGCTAGCCGCGAATCAGGCTAGACCCTCCGTTGACACCAGCTCAACGTAAAAATATTTCGTTTTACACAATGGTACTTAGCTGCGTATCAGGCGGTCCATTTTATTTTTCATTTCATATTCAAATTTAAAATCAGTGTGTTGCTAGCTGCGAACCAGGCTAGGACCCTCCAGTGTCTAATTATCACTCATGCAGAACACACGCAAATTAATATTTTCTGAATGATGTGGTCATTTCTTTAAATTAACTATAATACTTTGTTCACGATTACTAGTTTAATGTAATCTTTGTTACGTTGTTGTTTTTGTTCATTTATTTATTTAACAAGTCTAATAAATGGTTAAATAAAAGTGTCCATTGT
Organism: Crepidodera aurea; assembly: GCA_949320105.2. NCBI lineage: Eukaryota > Metazoa > Arthropoda > Insecta > Coleoptera > Chrysomelidae > Crepidodera > Crepidodera aurea. The sequence continues at coordinate 106,861,498 of OX439472.1, forward strand.
TTTTGTTGGATGAAGTTGAGAAGGCAAACCTACTACAGCACATTTCTTCAATCTAAAATTACAGTCCACTCGAAATTCGAACTACGATGCAGTTTAAAAAGGCGGTAACACATTGTTGGCCGTCCTGGGAAACTGGCACAACATAGGGCTTATTCCAGAACCCTCAACAGGTTGTAAAGAGGGTAATACCACATACTCATCCTCTTGTTTGATAACATGTTCAACACATTTTTTCCAAAGCTCTAGGCGGTCTGCTGCTAGAACTTTCTTTACGAGTTCTACAACCTCTTTACTCAGTTCTGGAGACTGATTACATTTTCGTAATTCTGATTTCACGTTTGCCCATATTAACTCTATAGGGTTAAATATGCAATAGTAAGGAGGTAGTCTGAAAAGAGTATGACCCTGTTCTTTGCACAGCTTGTCAATATAATACATTTTCTCTAACTTTAGACCTTTAATAACAGTAAGCAATTCTTTGTTTGTTGGGCCTTTTTTACGATCACTGGTAGGAATAGGAATATTTTCTTCAGACATAAATGCTAAAATTGTATCTTTGTTACTGCTACTATTTGGTATCTTAAGGGCGCGGTCTTCCTGTGTATAAAATCCTATGCTGCAGACCAAAAGTTAAATCGACTGATTTCCGAATGTAATGGGATTTAAAATATAATTTTCAGACAAATTAAAGATAAAGGTCTAACTTAGGTAGTCTTACTATTCTAAATCGATAAATTTATTATTTTCTATGGAAACGACAGCTTCAAAATCATCCAATTTTTTTAACCTTAAAAGTGGCATTTAACAATCTATATATCCTCGATTCTGAAAAAATAAGAAAAATAAACATTAACTTGACCTAAGTTAGACCTTTATCTACAATGTGGTTTAATCAGAATACATCAAAATACTTTAATTTATGAAATCAGTCGATTTGAAATTTTGAAGTCATTTCAAATTAATTTGAAAGTTTGGTCAAACAATGGCGTCTAAAAATTCTTTACCCATAGGTATTCAGTATATATATATATATATATATAATTATATATAGATCATATAGGTTTTAACACTGTAAGAAAGATGGTGCCCGAAGCAAATCAAATTTGCAATGGATGCCAACCCATCAGCTGAGATATTTAGCGGGGTGATACCATAATTAGCCCAGTTGTGAGAGACTTTGACCTCTCATAAAATGTGATATCGCTTTAAAAGGTGTAGAAAACGATAAAAAAATCTTTGCGGCTCTAAAGTGTATGCTAAATTCGAAAAACTAATAGCACAACCACGTGAAACAGCAAAAAATTTTACTATTATTTATATTTCAGATAACATTTGTTCACTTTAAATTTTATTTTAATGTACTATACTTAAATGTTTCTTTTCAAATTATATTGCTAATTTTATATTTTGTTTGTTAACTGTTTCATTTTATTCATTGAATTGTTTTCATTATTCTACAATAAATTATTGATATTTTGTAAACTATAAACGTCACTTATAGCAAATTTTATCTCAAACTATAAAAATGCCATTTTTGGTTTTACTGTACAACTCAAGAAAATCAATAAACTCTGTAGATTTTTTTTATCTCTAATTTTTTCCAAAAATTCAATTTTTTTCCCATTTCATCGTATTCCTATCTGTTATGGTTTAGAATATAGCAATGTTGGCACATAATAAAAGAAACATGCACTCAAAACACAAAAAGAACGCTGCAATTGTATTTATTGTCTTTGTAATTAAAGTAAAGTAAAGTTTTTGCTCTCCAAACATTTAAAAAACTTTAATCAGAAAGGAACATTCTAAGTACGCCGAATATAATAATATATCATGAATTTAAATTTTCGCGGGAACTCACAGCTGTTGGTTGAAACTGTTCATTTGGCAACGTGGGTTAGCTAACGTTTCGGCTGAAAGTTGACGAGATTTTAGAGCATTTATATTTGCATGTATATTTTTTATTACTCTGAACACGAGATGCTTGTTGCGCATGTCGTTTAACTGTCATAACGCGGGAATTTTTAAAAATAATTCAACATTATTTGTGTCGATATGTTATCTATCCAATAGAATAAAAATATATAAAGTATTTTAGAAAAGAATTAGAGGTAATATTATAAAGTAAACGATAAGAATATATATTGAGATGAATTCCGTAAATTATACGATTTTACTTTTTTTTTAAAATTTATTTTCCATTTGTCCACTTTGACATCTTTCAAACATCTCCTCTTCCCAAACCAAAAAAAAAAATCAACATCCCATAGCAACCCTGTCAAATTTTAAATACTCCTACACATAATTTTAAAATAACTAAATTCCTAAATAACAATTGACAACATTTACATCATTACAATATATTCAAAATAAATGATATTTTGTATGACTTTCATAATAAATTAATTTTTACTTTTTAATAGTTAGTATGTGTAGGAATCAGGATTTTTCTTAATCAGTTATAATCACTACTAAATTGTCAATGTTTCAAATTATTACTTTCCATGGAACACTTATTTATCAAATTAAAAAAATGTAATAATTTTGTGTATAGACCAATATAATGAAAAAATTAAATATGCGAATTTTGTCATGAAAATCGGTATATGGGGTTAAAATAATATTCTGAACAACTGTTTCTAATGTTTTTCGATATCTCTAACGCGAAGCAAAATATCAAGAGTTTGAAGTTCTTATTTTATCTGATTTATCTTAAAAAATATGACCCGTCACTTTGTCCAATTGTGCAAAAATTTAAAAGAAAACCTAATTTTCAATCGAAAAAGTTGGTTTACAAATTTTCAATTGTTTAACTTTATCAGAGTGCTCGATTTCTTCGTAAAACCTCTCGGCTTTAAGATGATATGAAAAAAATATTGTTCGTATAGAATTTCAATTCGTATAAAATCTAAAAATAAATATTTTGCTTTGAAAAAATTACAGCTGCTTATTTAAAACACAAAAAAGAACGTTTTCACAAAAAAAATATTTTTCGGTCTTCCGTGCAGAAACAATAATATTGTAGACCAAAAGTTAAATCGACTGATTTCCAAAATTTAATTTTCAGACAATTTTTTTTAATCTTTAATAGTACTTTTATCAACGCTGCTTTGTACACTCTATGGAATATTTTTTTCAAGATATACAGCAGTAAGATTTTTTTAGGCTTCAAAGAACACTAAACGACAAAAGAATTTAACAGTGTAAACTGTAAACACACTGAAATCAAAACAAATCCCAAGTTCACACACGCATGCGCAGGCAGCAGGACTCTTGTGCAATTCCGGACCTTTGCCATTTATCACTTCGTGAATATTTTGGATTAGTAAAAAGGTAAAAAGTTAATATTTATAATACGGTAAGCGTATTGTATTATTTGCCTCAGTAACCCGAGTTAAATAACGCCGGCGCCGTCCGATTGCTCACGAAATCTTTTCCGAACTTACACCGGCTTGGCGGATAATTTGAAATTTGAGATTGTATAGGTACTGTGATTCTTCCATGATTGAGATGTTGACAAAACCATAGCATAACGAGTGTTGTCTGTATATACCTTTATAGAGACAACGGCATAACCTATTACAGTGGGATGCGAGATTTTGCATTTTTTAATTCTATTTAGGTCTTAGTTAAGGATTAACAAATTAAACATTGAGCTATAGTCAATATTCATTTTCAAAGGTGTAGAAAATAATAAGCATAGTTCAACAACAAAAATATAAATAGACGATAAAGCTTACTTTTTATCAGATAAAATCAAGGATCTCGGGTTTAAATAGTCTTCAAGAAAAATTCGGGAGAAAATTTGAACCAATAAAACCCAGGAAACAATATTGCTAAAGCGGCTTACTCCTTTGATGCAATTGTCTAGGAGTCTAGGGCCACCGTGAGCTGAACCAAAGTTCAAACGATGCCTGCCCGCCTTGACTTAAAAAAACGATTCTTTGATCTACAGAGAAGCGCCGACGCAACTTGACACGTGTCGATAGTTATCATAGCTATATACTAACTTTGAAATGAGCAATAACATCACTCTGTATCTATACATTTGAAAAGGGCATTTTATTTCGAATCGTTTCCGACTTGTAAATATCTTTGACATGTTCACCTAAATCGTAATTATTCATCGTTCGCGTGGTTAATTTTTCTTTCGTTTCTCACATAAGTAGGTACTTCATAACGAGGAACAAATAACTGAAAAGAAAATGTTATTTTGATATTATCAATGCCGCAGTAACAAATTATTTTAATTTTAAGAATTAAAAGAAAGATCTTATGAAAGTATCGTTTTCATTGAAAGGCTCTGTATAAATAAAATATACCTACAAAGAAAATAAATGAAAAATAAAAAGTTAAGATTATACATTTTGATGATACTAAATATTGTTCTCCCCTTGTATTAAATATAATAAACAGTGAATTTCTAGAATGATTTCTGTAACGAGAAAATTTCAAAGGAAGGTTTCTGTAACTATTTTGTTTAATTTAAGCATTTATCACGAGATACCAGCACCTCCCGGGCAGCATCTTATTTGACATAATTTGGCTGATATTTGACGTACAAGACCGCGCCCTTAAGGAGTTGCCGCGAGTGGTAGGATGCGTTGTCCATAACAATTACTGACTGTGGTGGAATGTTAGGTAAAAACTGTTCATTAAACCACTTTTCAAATAATTCTGCTGTCATATCTTCATGATAATCAGCTGCACAGTTTTTAATTTTTTTAGCAGATAATAATAAAGCATTAGGCACGAAGCCATCTTTGCTTCCAGCGTGTACTATTATAATGCGTTTCCCTTTAGAGCATGGCCCATTCAAACAGCAATTTTTACTATTGTCAACCCAACCGAAATTTACTACATCGTGACTGTCAAACCATGTTTCATCTAAATAAATTATGTGTCTATTAGAACTTCTGTACTCTTTTATCTGACGCAAATAATCTTGTCGACAGTGAACAGAACTATTCTTGACGATTCGGTGATTGCCATCCGTTTATTCAGTTTTTTGTGTTTAAAACCACATACTGACAAAACTTGACGCAATGTCTCTAAACTGGTATAATTGTATTCTGGATAATCTGCTAGCTTTTGCTGGATTACTTCCAATGTCGCAACCGTGTTCTCCTTATATAAACTATAAATTGTCCTACGTATAAAATCTTGAGTAGTTTTGTCAACTGATTTCAGTTTTTCTTTACATGTTTTTCGGTTCTGTGAATGATCCACAGTAACCCCTTTCATGACTACTCGATAAACGGAAAATTTATTTATTTTAGTTAATTCGGCAATTCTTATTATGCATTTCTCTCTCTTTCCACTGGATTAAAACCACTTAGTTGTTAAAAAAGTTTTTTTATTGACGTTTCGGCTTTCCAGATCGAAAGCCGTTATCAAAATGACATACAATAAATAAATTTACTAGAAACAGAACACTTGATAATCTTGCAAAAATATGACATCAACATAGTATACATAGAATAAGATTTTGAGATTGAAGATGTCAAAATCTGTTTCAATCATATTTTTGTGACGTTTCTGGGAACGAATTTTTGAAAGGATAGCGCATTTGCATATTATAAGAGAATTTATACTTCGTCATAAATGAAGTTTTCTTATTAATATTATCATAAGAAAAAACCAAATAAAAACTTATGATACTATCCCGATATAGAGGGTATCCTTTTTGCAATTAACTCTTTTTGTAAAATAGGTATCCAAATTTTTGAAATATCAACCGAACAATTAGAAACACATTCGTTATTATTTAAGCATATCAATGCTGCTTCTTTAACTTTGCGGTTATAATTATTCGGTTCTTTTAATAATCTAGTTGAAAAATTCCATTGTATTTTATGACCAAAATCCCATGCGTGTTCACATATTTTGGATTTTTCGAATTGTTTATTTTTAATGTACGATTGGTGTTCATTAAGTCTAATATGAAAAGGTCTAGATGTTTCTCCTATATAAAATTTATTACATTCGCATGGAATTTTGTAAATACAATTTTTTGTGTTTTGAATTTCATTAAAAGGTTTTGTATTTACTATTAAAGATTTTAATGTATTATTAGTTTGAAAAACTGTTTTTAAATTAAATTTATTGCCAATCCTTCTAATTTTTTCGGATAATTTTGGAATATAAGGGATTTTTACTATATTTGAAAGAATTATTGGGGGGTTTAAATTTTGATCTTTAGTTTTGATGTCTCGGTAAAGTTCACGATTTATAAATTTACTTGGGTAGTTGTTCTTAATCAAGACAGATTTAACAAGTGATAATTCATTATTTAAGATATTGTCATTTGAACAAATTGTTTTTGCTCTATCGGAAAGAGATTTGACAATACCTCGTTTAACACAAATTGAGTGGTTTGAATTAAAATTTAGATATCTATTTGTATGTGTTTCTTTTCTAAAAACTGATGTATCAAAACAATTGTTGTTATTGTGTATTAGTACATCAAGAAACGGTAATTTTTTATTATTTTCAATTTCAATTGTAAATTTAATAGTAGGTTCCGAATTATTAATAGTATATAAAAATGTGTCAATATTTTCCCTATCGTGTTGCCAAATTGCAAAGATATCATCTACATATCTAAACCAGACAAAAGGTCTTAAATTTTGTTTGTTTACAATTTCCATTTCAAAATTCTCCATGAAAATATCACACAATTTTGGTGATAAAGGAGAACCCATTGCCATGCCAAAATTTTGCTGATAAAAATCACTATTTAATTGAAAATATGTAGTTTTAATACATAGTTCCAATAATTCTAGAATTGCTGAGACGCTTAATTTAGTTCTATTTATTAATGTATTATCACTTGTCAACTTTTTTCTCACAAGATTAAGAGTTTTATCGACAGGAACATTTGGAAATAAACTGACTACATCAAAACTAACCATTATATCTGAATTTGTAATTTTGATTTTTGATAATTTTTCTAAAAAATGTTTTGAATTTTTAATAAAGGAATTAGTATTTCCTGACAACGGATCTATTATTTTAAGTAGAAATCTTGCTAAATTTTGACAAGGTGAATTTATAGAACTTATTATTGGTCTTAATGGTATTTGTTGTTTATGAATTTTGGGTAAACCATAAAAATGTGGAGGTTTACTATAATGAGAAGTAAGAGATCTTCGTTCTTTATCACTTAGGAATTTTTTATTTTTATATAAAGTTTTGTAAATTTTGTTTTCAATACTAGTAGTTGGATCTTTATTTAATTTTGAATAGCTACCGTTTTCAATAATTTCGTTAATTTTGTTATCATAATCTGTTTTGTTCATGACAACCGTCGCGTTACTTTTATCTGCCGGTAAAATCTTAATTGTATTGTCATTTTTTAAATTTTTAATTGATTTAAATTCTGCGGAGGTTAAATTTTGATTAATTTTATATATATCGGGATAGTATCATAAGTTTTTATCTGGTTTTTTCTTATGATAATATTAATAAGAAAACTTCATTTATGACGAAGTATAAATTCTCTTATAATATGCAAATGCGCTATCCTTTCAAAAATTCGTTCCCAGAAACGTAACAAAAATATGATTGAAACAGATTTTGACATCTTCAATCTCAAAATCTTATTCTATGTTGATGTCATATTTTTGCAAGATTATCAAGTGTTCTGTTTCTAGTAAATTTATTTATTTTATGTCATTTTGATAACGTCTTTCGATCTGGAAAGCCGAAACGTCAATAAAAAAACTTTTTTAACAACTAAGTGGTTTTAATCCAGTGGAAAGAGAGAGAAATTAAAATACAAACCACAATGAGCTTCCGAAATGAATTATTATGCATTATCAGATTGCTGAATATTTTCCTTTTCTAAAATAACTTGTGTTTGTATATCTAAATCTTTATTGTTAAATATATACCTGTCTTGAATCTCAATACACTGTGTAATTTCATTATCTCCATTCGCCCATGGTCTCCAGAACGCCATATTTATTTAAAGAAATTTCTAAATTAAACCCACCAACAAACTCGCGAGACTACCCCACTGATATGTTTTGGAACAAAAACGAGATGATTTATAGCTGTTGTGCCTTCGTAAACCTTCGGCCAATACCGTGCATTTAAGTTTACGATTCGATGTTTTCATTGGTAAACAACGAATATGATGGATTTTGACACACATCAATCAAGTCAACGTGGACTGACGGTTCGTTTGATATTTACCGCATTTTATAAGGGGAATAAACATTATTTTTTGTTTCTTAGCTTGGCATGAGTGCCGTGCGTATATATTAAATATTGATCACTCCTTACATAACTGTGTTCTGCAATTGATAATGGAAGAACTATACACGCAAAATGCATTTACACGGCCCGGTCGAAAATGTGCATTTTGCGTGTACTTACAAACTTTGCGGGGCGCTAGAAGCCGCAATTTTTATCAGATCGAAAAAAAAACCAAATTGTAGGTGTTTATATACTCTACAAGTTTCGTAATAGATTATTTTTCGATACGAATGATCGGAAAAGAGCTATAAGCGGAAATACGTATCAATGCCTATATTTTTTTAATATTTTTCCCAAAATCTCGACAACGGTTGACAATAGGTGAAAAGTTCATAGGACCTTTTTTGTAGGGCTTTAAAAAAGCGACAACAAATGTCTATATACCATTCGCGTAAAATAACGCAGAGCAGAGTTATTGAAAAAATACAAAAAATGTAACCCTTTTTCAAGATGGCGGCGTTTCCCGGTGAGACTGGTGCCCGACAATTTGGAGTTAAGCTTTTTTAAGCCCCTGCTCCAATGTCTTTTAAGGAAATCGGGTTAAATTCATTTGTAAATCTAGGGCTTATTTTTGGACATAATGACTGGACTACACCTCTCCCTGTTTAAACTTATTGTATTAATTAAGTTGTAAAATTCAGAACAAACGTTAAATGAAAATTCTGCATTAATAATTAGCTAACTGAATCATTAAAATAACCCAGGGGTAAATAGTATATAAAGGAAAATTTATGTTTAGGATTGTGCCCATTGTTTATGTATGCATTAATCAATCAATAATTGAATTGCATTCTAATTCTATCTCAAAAGCGGATCATAAATTTACTATAACCACTTTGTGTATTCACATATACAATCGAACGACATCCAAACAGAGTTTCTGATTACGTTCTAGATATTAGATTGTCGGTGCTAAATTATACCTTCTAATCAGTTTTATATACAACATATGAATTTAACGCATACAGGATAAAACGGAATCAGTGATAATGAATTAGTTGATTTGCTAGCCAAAGAAGCAACTGACGTCTTCAAACTTCCATACACGGTTACGTTTGTTTTATTTTATTTATAATGCCCTGGACGTCTTCGTCGTTTAACAATTGGATTTTTGGCAATAATAATTTCTGTAATTTTACATTTGTTTCATGATTTATCTTTTCAATTCCTAATAGTCTCGTTTTTTTATTATACTATCCAGCCACCTCGTCTTTGATATTGTGTTTTTAAAAATACAAAAATCTCAATTGACCTGGAGCCGACCCTGTCTCTTCCTAATATTAGCTTTTATATTGACTTGGCGATAAGTTGTAATTATGTTTTGTAATTTAATCATGCAATAAACATTAATTTGAATGAGGTAATATTTTATTCAAAATAAGAATTTACCCGAATACAAAACATATCCTTTGGCGAATTTCTTCTAGCTCATTGTTTGCTCTCCTTCATTCATCTTCTGATTAATCTTAATACATAATTTTGCTTTCCAACAAACTCGTGTTAAAGAGTTTGAAAAGGCATCAAATCCTTATATTTTAACAGCTTGTTAACAATAAATCATAACATAGGTATCGTTGGTATTGCAAAGATAAAGATGTGAGGAAGTAAATAAAAAAAATAAAGCAAAAGAGGCATTAAATGATATTATAAGACAGACATTTGTAGATGAATTAAATGACAGTAGAAATAACCTAGATATCTGTAACGTTGTGTGGGAAATCCATAGAGTTATCGTAGATAGAGTATAGGTGACAATCAAAAAAGCATTACGTTCGCGCATGCCGAAAAACGCGATTTGCTACTGGTAAGTCGTCTGTTACAGCGCTCATTCTATAATGTAGGGATCTTCTATCTTCTCCCTCTGTAAAGGTTCTACTTGTAGGCTCAAGTTTTCCCTACTGTTTATAACGCTTCTATGAGGAAATCAGAGTTCAGAATTGCAGAATTAAATATTGTAAACAATTTAATAATAGATGAGAAAAATCATAGATTCTTTTCTAATCAGTAGCCATCAATAGACGAAGAATATTTTTTTTGTTTAGATATATCATAATCGATCCAAAAAAACCTCAAAAAATCATTCATAAAACTTTTAGGATGACTTTATCAGATCTCAAAATTGATAAAAACAATCTTAGCGATGAAGAAGATAATATTAGAAATATTAATATTTTAAACCTGTGTATCTATGATTAAAATATTTACAAATCTTTGTAAATTACCTGGTATAATAAAAAAAAATCAGTTAGGGTTAAAAAACATTATTTATAATCAATAAAACATAAATGTATATAATCTCTATGTATGAGTAAAGATAATTTTGTGATAACCCTCGTACATAATAACCTATAAACCATAATCAAATACCTATTTCGGCAATATTTTTGAATGATCATCTCAAGGTAGACCTCCTTAATGTCTGAGTTTAGCGATAAATAATAAACAATTAATTTTAGAAAAAAATACAAAAATATAATTTAACTAATTTTTAAAAATCTATTTTTTAAACATTATTATATACATTTATTATAATTATACAGGGTGTGTCACGACCAGATTAAACCATCTGTATATAAAAAACTACTCACACGATACTTTGTAGACGTGCATTATAGATTATGATGTATTTAAATAAAATATTTTGATATCCATGCCACTTTATTATTGTAAATTAAATATATTTTAGTATTTGTGGATACCTATAATTAGTCGTTTTGAATATATTTAAGTTTTTTAGAAAATTGACAGAAGCATTGTAGTGGACTGAAATTAGAATTTTATATGGATGTAAGAGCTAAGTCAATTTTTTTAATTTTTTCGATTTTATACATATCTCGCGAAGCTACAGCCCAAATTTATTGAAATTTTTTTTACAAGCTTCTCTTTATGTATAAAATCGAAAAAATTAAAATTAAAAAAATTTGACTTAGCTCTTACATCCATTTTCAGAATATTTTCGTCTAATTTCACTATTGACAAAACAAACAAAACAAAATCATTGATACTTAGAACTTAAGCCCTATCTAATATCTAAAAGATAATAAATAAAAATCGTAAATTATATACAGGGTCTTTACTAAAAACCATTCCAAATGACAGTTTACGGAACATGAATTACTCGTTTATTTTTGCAAATTGTCTGAACTTTTAAAACTTAAAAATTCTAAAAATGGGCAAACAAGTTTTTAATTTAACTTTGAATAAAAACTTTTTTGTACAACTGTCAAAAAAACTTGACATTTCTGCATCTCTATTGATGCGTAAATATTTACTTTTTTCACCGTAAAAAAAAGACTTTTTTTCATTGCCAAAATAATTCACAAAATAAACATGAAATATTACTTTATGAAGGAGTTATTTTTAACAGAATCAATTATTAATTGATTATTCATCATAATACAATTTCAATTATTGGAATAATAATTGATGAAGATGTTCCATGTTGCTGTGATCAGAAACGTTAGTTATTTCTTGAAGAGTTGATTCCACAATTTTATCATTTTAATTTGTTTGGAAGAAGATGGACAATTCAATATTTTGTTAGAAATCTCAATTTTGTTATTCAAACATCTTCTATATATGCTTCTGCTACGGAGGTATATTTCCAGCACATTTCCAGAAACCTTTTTACATATTTCTTGTCGCACCATTCACGAAATTGGTCATACGTTTTCTCATATACTAACTTGGATTTGAACGGTAACATATTAGATACTATTGCATTTGCTTTCTCAGATATATCTGATGGGCTATCACTACCACTATCATAATCAACATCCATCTTATTGAAAATAACTTAAAATTGAAGCAACTACGAGCAAACACAGTCAAACACGCGGCGTTCCAACAAACCGTTTCTATAGTAACGATACAGAAAGACCACTGGATGCTGTGAAATTGTGCGATAAGTTCTCGGGATAAAAAACCACGTCAAGATGTATTGTAAGTATTTATTTTTAATATATTTCAGACGATGTAAATTCACATTCAGTTGTACAAAAAATGTTGTTTGTATTTCGTGTAAAAATTCGTGTTTTCGTGGCACATTCGAGAGAAAAATTAACACTTGTAGATGTGCTACCATCTATGGTAAGAAGAGAGTATTGACATTAAATTTTGACTGAATCTAGTCAAGATGTCACTCTCTTCTTTTTTATCCCTTTCAGAGATTAATACAAAGTGAGTAAACCAGTAAGGAATTTTAATTTATTAGATTCGACATCCTAAGACCGGTTTCTGTCTTTCGACTTCATCAGTTAGGCTTTTCGAATCCAATAAATAAAATTCCAAACTCGTACAAGTCAATAGCACATCTAAAAATGTTATCTTATAGCGGATATAGCTATTGACTTGTACGAGTTTGGAATTTTATTTATTGGATTCGAAAAGCCTAACTGATGAAGTCGAAAGACAGAAACCGGTCTTAGGATGTCGAATCTAATAAATTAAAATTCCTTACTGGTTTACTCAAAAATTAACACTCTTATGTGCCATTAACAAAACACTCATTTAACGCACTTAATACAAAAATAACTATTTTGATATAAATAAGTGGTTTTAATACCCAGAGAGAAGAGTATTTAAAATAATAATTAATATTCTGACGTATTGCGTTGCCCATAGTTTTTTTCTTCTCGGTGCGAGAGCTTTAAAATGTTATTACTTATTTCGATTTCATCATCTGACTAAAAGTTTGTAGAAATACAGTCGTAGAATGCAAAAAAAGTAGAACCAAGACAACACCCTCTATTTTAATGTAACTATAAAATCATTACAGGTTTCACAAAGATCTTACAGCTAATTTTCTCCCAAAATTTACAATACGATTCCTGAAAACATAAAAATAATAAGTAACACAAAAACATTTAAAAAAGAATTAAAAAAATACCTATTACACAAGAAACGAACTGACATATTAGAATTATTCGATTAAAGAAAATAATAATAATAAAGGGATATTCTTGTTAAATTTAGTTTTAGATTGTTATTTTTAAATGTACCTATTCGAAATCAAATCAATTTATTAATCTTTAATCATTAAACAGTTTGCGTTTTCTATGTTTTATTTTATTAAGTATTTTATATTAAGTCTTGTTTAATTTTCAGATAATTAAACATGTAAACTCATATTCGTTTATTCGTTCAACCGGCAACGCCGCACCAAAATACGTTGGCGAGCGGCGTCAAACCAGGAAGCGGTGTCGACAAAGATAATTTTTTTCTCTATTTTAATGATGGTATCAAGCCGTAAATTTAACCGTCGCGTCTAGACAATAGAAAAAATTTTACATGCTTGTTTACGCGGCTCACGTTAAAGAATCTTTCGAGAAGGTGTTGCGCAATCCGGAAAGAAAGATTTTGAAGCGACTGAGGTTCGTCGAATTTAAACTCAGTGTGTTGCTAGCCGCGAACCAGGCTAGGACCCTCCAGTGTCTAATTATCACTCATGCAGAACACACGCAAATTAATATTTTCTGAATGATGTGGTCATTTCTTTAAATTAACTATAATACTTTGTTCACGATTACTAGTTTAATGTAATCTTTGTTACGTTGTTGTTTTTGTTCATTTATTTATTTAACAAGTCTAATAAATGGTTAAATAAAAGTGTCCATTGTTTTTATTGGATGAAGTTGAGAAGGCAAACCTACTACAGCACATTTCTTCAATCTAAAAGTACAGTCCACTCGAAATTCGAACTACGATGCAGTTTAAAAGGGCGGTAACACATTGTTGGCCGTCCTGGGAAACTGGCACAACATAGGGCTTATTCCAGAACCCTCAACAAGTATTTTAAAGTATTTCTATATTTTTACTTATACATTTTTTGACGAAACAGGTCACTGATAGATATCTATCGTCTGAGGTAAACTTTATTTAATTACTAATTTATTCACTTGTACTTTTATATATTGTGATATTTATGATTGAATAAAGTTTATTGCATGTCCACTATACAATTATTTTCATACATTTATTTTTGAATGATTTTTAAGGAAGCACATTAAATATATAAAATGTTAACATAAAATAATTAATTTTTCTAAAAATTACGAATTCATGTTACATTATTGATCCAAGTGAAGGACGTAATTCCACCGTGATTGATTTCTGGATACGCTTCTGCCACATGCAAAGCTCACTGTGGATCCCTCTTCCGAATTAACGTCAATCAATAATGGATTAAAAAGTATTCAATTTCACTCATCTTAAGAACATTTTTTTAATATCCCGATATCTTTGTCAAATATTAAAGATAATAAAAACCAATACGAAACAATGTGTACTTATAAATATTATTATATAAATTAAGTTGTTGCGCAATAAATAAACGTGAATAAAAATTAATTATTTTCAGCGTTAGATTAATTAACATCAAAATGTCGTTATAGTAACTTTTGTGTATTTTTTAACGACGTGATTCTGTTAAGAGATGTCATAACCATAAGTATCCGTCAGAGTCGCAAAAAAAATTAAATTAGTTTCGCGACACGAGTAGATTAAACTTTTAACATATTTTCTATCACAAAAAATAATGTCTAAACGATTTACAAAGTGGTGTAATATTGAAAAATTGTAGAGATAATTTTAAAACATTACATTACGTACCCAGAGTTGTAAGAATCTCATTAAATGCGAGCAGAAAAGTTGCGAGCGCTATAATTCTGCAAGTAGCTACTTTCGGTCCAAAGAGGCGCATTGAAACAACAATAAAATTCTGATATTAATAACAATGAGTTACAAAAGGCCTACGTTCGAGTCTCTAGATGACATATTACTGACTGATTGTGAATAAAAACTATTTAATATAACCATAGATATAGAAGAATAAGATAGAGTTACATTTCGGCCCGCGCCAACAACAAGTAACAAGTAACAGTCTAAGCGCTGTGTTATTTTTATATTTCTAGTTTCAATGTTGTCAAAGTTATTATAATTTTTTTGCGTCATTACCAAAATTTTAAATCTATGTAAAAATTATCTTGGAAAATGAGATATTTTGTTTCGCTAAAATAATTGTACATCTACGTTAACACTAGTTCTCCTAACTATTAATACAATAAATCATATTGATAGATAAATATTGACAAAGATACTTCACCTCGATTTTAGTTTAAACCATTTCAACGAAAATGTGTTAGAACCGGTAACTAAGAATGTTTCGTAGTAAAATAGTGCGGCCATTTTATCACAACTTTGAATGTTTATTATTCTGTTTCATAGGTTATAGGATTAAAATTTTCTTATTCACATTGAATTTATTGGTTTAAGTTGATTTAATATATAAATACGGGTCTTCAGTGTCTTGCGTGCCGCAAGATGTATTATTTATACCCCGATTTATCACTTCATCGGTAAGTTACATGTGAGATTATAAACAAAGCTCAGGGGCATAGAATTAGTATTTTATCGACTGTATAAACTCTTTAATAATGCCTAAAGGATTGTTTTAACTTATTGCAACGACTTATCAATTATGTAGGTTTCATATATTTTGTTTAAAATTAAATCAAATTTGTTTTTCTGCCAAACTACCTAAGTATATTAATTTTTCATTTAAACAGTTATACAAAGACATGACTTTTAGGTTTCCTGAAAATGTTGAAAGGAGAAATGTTTGGTACTCCTTGTTAGGATTTGAGGAAGCGAAGCTCCTACCTAAAAATTTTATTTGTTCAAGTCATTTCCGTGACAATGACTTTGAATATAAACCAAGTGGAAGGAAATATTTGAAAAAAGATGAATTTTCCCTTGATCCTGCATTGACGAACACTAGGTGTTCTGAGCGGACTAGCGAAATAACTGATCCTAATTTTTTTTACGATTAATTTGATTAAATAAATATTAGTATTTCAAATTTCCTTTGTAACCGGTAAAATTAAAATCGTTAAAAAAAATAAATATATTGTGTCACATCCCATTTCCCTCTGTAACGGTACGCCCATGCATCGAAGCATAAATTCGTTGCCATAATCACACATTTTATATATCTATCTCACTTCATCCTTGGGCACGGAATATTTGAAACTTATGAATGACTTGTTGGGGATGTGAATATAATCCACTTATTTAACATTCATAGACAATTAATAAACCAGCGCACGGTAAACGGATCTACAGGGTGTCCCAACTAAAATTTGCACCCAAATATTTCGAGTTTCGTTCAAATTTTGAAAATGCAACAGGTCAATTTTAACCTAGAGGGGGCTCAATTTTTATCGTAGTTTCAAACTTATTTTTTCATCCCTCTAGAGCCCAGTATCACCCTTTGAAAAATCTTAAATGGCAAGTGGTGTTAAGTGACACATCATTTTGAAGCTGCTTTTATTATCTAATGCAACCTCGTTCTTTTTTTTATTTTGAATGACTCTTTTTAGAGAAATCCGCTTAGATTGCAAAGCCCCACAAAAGAAAATTTGTCTGCGCCTACTGTAACTAGGGGATTTTGGGGACCTCTTCAGGTCAGGGCCAAGGTCATTTGAAGGTCAAATTGAGGAAAACTTCTAGAAAAATCTGAGAAAATTCATACAAATATTTAAATACATACATATTTAAATTAAAAAACCTAGAATTAAACAGTACATTCGTTAAAATTAAATTGTTTTTTTTTAGAACTACTATTGTTTTCTTTTACAATAATCTAAGCAGTTTTCTCAAAAAAGAGTCATCCAAAATAAAAAAAACGGGGTTGTATTAGATAATGAAAGCAGCTTCAAAATGATGTGTCACCTAACACCCCTTGCCATTTAAGATTTTTCTGAATCTACGATAAAAATTGTCCCTCTAGGTTAAAATTGACCTGTTTCGGCAATTTTTCAAAAGTTGAACAAAACTCGAAATGTTTGG
Organism: Crepidodera aurea; assembly: GCA_949320105.2. NCBI lineage: Eukaryota > Metazoa > Arthropoda > Insecta > Coleoptera > Chrysomelidae > Crepidodera > Crepidodera aurea. The sequence goes on from OX439472.1 coordinate 106,878,604, forward strand.
GTGCAAATTTTAGTTGGGACACACAAGGCACTAAAAATGTCCAACAATTAAACCAATTTTGTTGGAAAAATCATGCTAGTATTGTTTAGCTTTACATAAAGTTTAGTTTATTTTTTTTTTCAATTATTTTTAATTAATAAAACCGCTTGTACAGAGTGCTATATTAAAATCCAAGTAAATGGCTGAATCATGTAGTCTATTGGCCAGGGGGGTAAAACAGGCCAATTGGTGTCCGAGGATAAAACCAAGTGGATTTTATGTTTTCGGGGTCGCTGAATACGAATATGCAACTCATTATGCCCTAATGGTGGGCCACCAATTGTTATTAACAATTTTTTAACAACAATTTGTTTTTTTGTTGTTTTGAAAAAATCAAGAGCTCCACCCAAAGTTTTTCTTTTGTATTTTTCCCCCCGAATCCAATTTCGAAAACCGCTTCTGAATTGGACCCTCTCCTCAAAAGTTATTAACAATTTTAGATTAACAAATGAGCTATAGGCCGCTCAATTCAGGTCATTTTTTGCAACTTCATATTTTTGGGGGTATTTTAACCCCCTGAACACGATCCCGTTGTCAGATTCGCTCGTCGACCGTCCTATCAATTGTTATTAATAATAATATTTATTTACCCCAAAATACATAACAATAAAAAATTACATTGGTAAATAAATAAATACTTCCCAACAAGGCAAGTCTTGGTTGTGGGAGTGAAACCAAACAATAGATAAATATATATATGTATATATATATATATTCATCTTGCCGACGTTATCAGTCCATAGATATTGAACAGACAACCTAAGACCACCTCTATATAATGGCTTTTTTACAATTTTAAAAGTTGAAATACAATAATAATGAGTTTACACTTACGAGCAACAAGAGAGGGGAAGACAAATCTCAAAAAAAAAATTATGACTATGTATAACCATACTTTCGAGGCCAGATACATTTAACTGTCATTTGACTCCAATAGGTTTGTTCCAACATAACACAAAACCAGTTTTCGTACGGTCGGGATTCTGCGCAGACTAGAATCGGTGTCACCAAATCTAGACTGCGCAGAATCCCGACCGTACGAAAACTGGTTTTGTGTTATGTTGGAACAAACCTAATATATACGAAATTTATATAAATTACCGACGTTATTAAACCATGCAGCGTTGCCTAATGTTTATAACTGTAACCTTGAAGCATTAGTGCGACTTGGGATTCACAAACGACTACTTATTAGTATTAGTATTTTGTATGAATTTGTAAATATGTTTCGTGGAAAGTTATTAGTGAATCAGCACTGTTCTCCCCAAATGAACAATGGCCAGTCTAACCGGTCAAAGTATTTTATCGACAGCCCGTAAAAGTTTTCAAAAAATTAAAACAAATCAAATTAGAAATTCTGTGCAGATGATTTACGGATTGGGACAAGTGGACGCCGCCAACTAGACGCGGGGACAAATGGGCGCGAGGCCAACTGGGCGCCGCAGGTTAAACATTAAATAATATAGTATATAATTGTTTTTATATTTTGTTATGATATTCTAATTGGGGAAAATTCACTCAAATTTATTTTAATAAAATAGAATCTCAAAATACCAAATTATTTTTTTAAATAAAGTGAAAAATAATTTAGAAATTGATGTATACAAGGCATTTCATAGTTAAACCGACATACGTTAATATAAATCAGAAATTATTTTTTTAAATAAAGTAAAATATAATTTAGAAATTGATGTATACAAAGTATTTCATAGTTAAGTTGATTTATATACCACCAATATATTATTTTTTCAATTATTAGTGTATTTTTTTTTAGTTAAAATTGAATTTGGCTGATTGCATAGGTTTCCAAGATATTGGTTTTCTTGTAAGTGCTTACATTTTTAGGAATATCAAAATATCTCAAAAAACTAAAAAGCTTGTATAGGGAATACTTAAAAAAGTTTATCTTATTTTTAACGTATAATCTGTAAATGCAATAAAATATAGGGTCTTCCATAAGAAATAATATAACTTTGATACGCCACACTTTTTTGGAACAACCTGTATATTTCAAAATAATTTTAAAATGTAGCAGCGGATAAAGTTGTAACAGAAATTAAGAAGAGGGCTGAAGAAACGCAAGAAGCGAAATGCCAGGTTATCAACCATTGTACCCAAAATATTACAAGGCTTGTCAAGAAGTTCTTCCTAAACAAGATGCTCTAAAAAAATTAATCAGGAGAAAACGTAATGAGGTGAGTCAAGCGCCACCAAATCCTCTATCATTACTTTTATTGGAAATCCCTGACTCCTACAAAACTTTTGCCTCAGGGCCTGAGACTATGTAGAACTTTTTATTGGCAGATAGTCGACCAAGTGTGGTGTATATTAACGTATGTCGGTTTAACTATGAAATACCATGTATAAATCAATTTCAAAATAATTTTTAACTTAATTTAAAAAAATTTCTATATCATAACATTTTCCCCAATTAGAATATCATAACAAAATATAAAAACAATTATATACTATATTATTTAATGTTCAACCTGCGGCGCCCAGTTGGCCTCGCGCCCACTAGGCATCCAGATGAAAAAAAAATAGTTTTAGATTTTTTCAAAAGTAATATAAGACGTAAGACTGCTCCAAAAAAAGAAGAATGTTTTAATTTTATTAAACAAAATTCGAATTTGTTCATAGAATCAGACTGGGTCAGAATCAAAACACTAGTTTACAATACCTATCGTTTAATAGTATATTCTGTAACAAGGTTGGAATGAGATTTCGACACGAGTGTCGGATTTTCATTCCAACAGAGTAACAGACTGTACTTTCTCCACGGCCACAAAAAGTAGAAATTAAATATAGTAAAATGAAACCTCAATCTCTCAACATTGTGAAGGTTTTTATATTCAAGCTTGGATTTTTGCGGTAGCAAATTTTGAGTTATATTATCGGCATATTTTTTTATTTCTGGAGGAATATTTTCAAATTCTACATCTGAATCGTTTGATTTTCTTCTCCTTTTTAATAAATTAAAAGTTTTTACAAACCAATATTAAGACCACGTCAACTAATACTGACAGTTAATTTGACATTCACGGCAAACCTTATTTTTGTAAACAATCACGGAATACAGATTCTATCTCTAGTGATAGAATGTAATACATATAAAATACATAAGAGCCAGATGTTTCAGAATTTTCTTTCAATCTCAAGAGCGAGAATGTTTCTTTTCTGTTATTATAAGTGGTTTCAGAATAACTACATTTAGTAGTGGCCGTGGAGAAAGTAAATTATATGTTTCATTTTTATTTTCTACTTTTTGTATTTTAATTTTACACCGTCAATGGTTTCTAGACAGACTTTTGTCTTTTTTATTTTTTAATAATAAAATATTCCAAAATAATTGTCTTTAATTCCTTATAGCCCTGAAGCTACTAATAAGGTGTCACGTTCTTTCAATAATTCTTTTTATGTCTACTATTTTAGGGAATCATAACGTCGGTATATTATATTTTTCTTAATATACACATGTCTACAGTACTCAACAAAAATTAAAATATGTTGAAATTAAAATAAAATTTCAGTTTACAATGTTGTCAATTTCTTGGTCTAGGATGGTCGGTTGGACATGCCAAATTATACACAATATACAGCTGCTGATAAATATGCCCCCTACAGACCAAACCGGAGAACTAATTTGTATAAAACGTCGAGTGTAACAGTCTTTTCAGACCAAAAAAAAAATTCGCAGATTTGTTCTAGGGGTATGGGGGGTCAAGAGGGGCACGAATAACGAGAGAAACGTTGTCAGACCATTTTCACGGTCTGACAACGTCACTTTTGGCATGAAAACGCGGTTTAATAAATATATATATTATACGTGATATGAGATTACAAATAAAATATTTTATATCATATTTTTACTACATACAGAAAATTAAAGCGATGTGATGCTAAGCAAAATGTTTATAGTTGTACTGAAATAACCAGAGATCTGGTCAAAGTAGGCAAAATACCAAAAGGCGGACCTTGTTAACAGTGGAATTGTCTACTCAGATCCAGAGTCTCCATATAAAGTTGGGCAAGTTAATAAATATATAAAATATAAAAGAGACAATGTTATTGTAAATATAAGATATTAAGTTAGAAAATATAAAAAATAATACGAGGTATAAAATATAAAGATAGTGTTTTTGTGAGTATAAGATTAAAAATAAATTATATTATGAAGAATATTGGTAATAATAGTCCAAGGAAAAATGATTTCTATTTACATGCGGAAATAACGATCTTTTGGCAATAGTTTTTTGTTACTGATTGTTATTTTTCCTTTTTTTTATTATAACAAATTGTAATATAAGTTTTTAATATCAATATATTGATGGATGGCAAGGCGTGGTTGATTGCTTATCCACTCCCTTATTTTTGATTTGAATAAATGACGCGAATTATATTTTTTCATTTCTTGAGGGATCAAGCTATATAATTTAGGTCCCAGATAGGCATAACTTCTTTGTAGGGTGTTTTTTTCGGGTCTTGGTATAACAGAGGAATTGCTTTTATGTCTTGTGCTGTAGTTATGGGTTATGGCTATCAATTTACTTCTATTGGCATTACAGTTGAGAAGAGATATAATTGTCGAACGTCTAACAATTTCGTTTCCCGTTATAGTTCATTAGTTGGGTAAGTATATGGTTTCTTATATATTATTTTAATGATCCACTTTTGTATTTTTTCCAGATTTTTGGTGAAATTATTTGTTGCTGCTCCCCAGGCTAGAATTCCATAGTTTAAGTGGGGTTCAACTAGAGCATAATATAATATTCTAAGCTGGTCAATTTTCAGAATATTCGATAAATATTTGAATTTTGAGAGTGTACTGCGTAATTTTTTCACTACAAAGGCGATATGGATGTCCCATTTTAAATTACAATCGATGAATACTCCCAAATATTTAATATCTCGGGCCATTGTTATTGTTTGGTTGTCATCGATTTGAAGAGTGTTATATTCTGGTAAGTTTTTGGCGTATGAAGTGAGTTTTGCCGATGTTCATTGTTAAAAGACAAATGACAAATGACTTTACGTAATAATTAAACTAATATCTTTAGTCTTACCTATTATCAACGGAGGAGGAAGTCTTGGCTTTTTATTACTGGAACTCATTTTCGCTGAACAACTTCTATCACAATCACAAAAAAAAATCTTTTCTCCCTCTAAGTAGAGGAAAGTCACTTCATAACTAATTTTGATACGAAAAATATTCGGAAAGGAAACACGCACAAAATTATTTTTTACAGATTCGCCTGCACACGCTGTTTTCGAATAACAACAAAACACTGATTGATGAAAACCACCTTCGATTTTTATTATCGCAGGTTTGTTATGGCCGTCACGTAAACACAATGCCAGTTAATTTACGTAAGATTGCGAAAGGTTTTTTAAAAAACTTTATTTTTGGAAAATACAAAATTTGAGATTTTAAATTATACGTCTTAACTATTTGAATACAACTTAAAAACTAAATTATTTCATTGTAATAATAAATTCAAAGAATAATATACAAATGCAAGTTCAGCGTCTGCTCGCTGAGATAAATTCAGATGGTAAACAATAATCTGCATTTTCATATTTTATCTGTATTCTTTTAGAATATAACTCCTCCGCCTTTAGAGAGAAATCCGGGATGATAAGACAGGATTTCTTAACATTTCCTCCAGTTAATTTACGTAAGATTGCGAAAGGTTTTTTAAAAAACTTTATTTTTGGAAAATACAAAATTTGAGATTTTAAATTATACGTCTTAACTATTTGAATACAACTTAAAAACTAAATTATTTCATTGTAATAATAAATTCAAAGAATAATATACAAATGCAAGTTCAGCGTCTGCTCGCTGAGATAAATTCAGATGGTAAACAATAATCTGCATTTTCATATTTTATCTGTATTCTTTTAGAATATAACTCCTCCGCCTTTAGAGAGAAATCCGGGATGATAAGACAGGATTTCTTAACATTTCCTCCTTTTGATTATTTTCATTTGAATTTAATTTAAAATATTTTTTCTTATAAAATCTATAAAGCATGGTTACGATTACAATAGCAATAAAAATATATAATATAATTGTCCATATACTAATATGATTAACATTATTAAGTTTTTGAAAATTATTTTCAAAATTGTCACTTTGAATTTGTATTGAGTTTCTTACATTTTTTATTTCGTCTAGATTGATACTATCTAGTTTGAGTGGTTTCACTTGAATAATTGCATTGTCTATATTATTAGGAATATCAAAATTTAGCTTTGGAAGTTCAAGCGTTTTAAATTTACTTTTAGTGTTTTTATAGTTTTCAATTTTAAAGTCTTTGATTTTAATTGAACAATATGAGTTCATTTCGAGCACAAAAGTTCCTCTCAACAAAATAGTGTCTGTAGATTTACCGCATTGGATGTTGACTGGTTGAGGCCTGGGGATGATGACGATCCATTTGTTGTCTTCTATTTTCTGGAATTTATTTTCTTTGACTTCGGCAGGGACGGCTTGGCACATCGTGACGTTAGGGATATATTTTATTAAACGGACTTCACATGGTGCGTTTTCTTCGGATATTCTTAGAGAGCTTTCTCTTTGGCAAATGAATTCTTCGGAGATGACTTCTTGGCATTTGTTGTTTGACGTCATATAATTTTGCTCATTCAGGAGTAAAAATTTGGATAATGGGATTATTAATTTAAAGGAATCGTTTTGTAGAGTTGGTAAGGGATATAAATGATAATAATTGTATATTTCTTTCTCTACGATTGGGATTTCAATAATGAAGATTATTTGATTGTATTTAGAATAACTTTTAATAGTCATTATTTTTTCAAAATTCAAAATGTTATTTAAATTTGGTTCGTAAGGTAGTTTATTTTGATTTAAATGTTCTTTAATTAATCCTATTTCATTTAGCAGATCATTAGGTTCAATAATTGAATTGTGGAATGTATTCAACTTTGAAAATGTGATGGCAATTTCGATTTTTTCTAACATATCATATATGATTTGTAATGCTAAAGTGATGTCTGGAATTATCGCTTCTGTATATAGAAATTTGATAGTTTGATGGTAATGGCTATCGGAAGTGTCAATAGCGTTTTTTATATCATTTATTTTTGATTCCAATAAAACTTGATTTTGAGATAGTTTGAATGTACTAGTGTTGAATATTTCTATAGATCCTTTTAAAAGGGTTATTTGATCTTTAACAAGGGTTTTTATTTTTTCCTGATTATTTGAAAGGGTTTCAATTGCTGTGTCATATTTTCGTGCGTCACTTTCATCTAAATTACCAGTTATATATTTTATTATACTGCCAAAGGCATTTATAAGACCTCTTCTTTTTCTGTTAGAGTTATCATTAGTAATTAAGGGGTTTAGTTGTTTTATTTGATTTTTAATTTTATTTTCAAGTATATAAATGAGAGAATAAGAATTAATGAATTCGTTTTTGAATGTTTGTTCTAGTGAGGTGTTTGTTAAATTATTGTAGAAATAATTTTCAATTTCTTTAATTTTTATTTTTAGTGAATTAAATTCGGAAATTATATTTGTTATGTCAAAAATTTGAATAAAGGACCAATAATCTATTATATTTTGTGCTGTACCGATTTTTAATGGTAGAAGGCCAGGATTGTTCGTTAAGTTGTGGAAAGTTGGTTGTTCGAGTCCATGTGTGAGTGCGATGAATCTGATATAATATTAGGTTTTCTTAATTCTTTAATATGTATAATTTCTGATTTATTTTTGCCTTTAATTTTCTGGTTAACAATTTCTACACGGTTGTTATCTAATATTTTTGTTATTTTATAAGGGCCTAAAAATTTGTTAGATTTTTTATTTCTTTCTCGACCTGGATTCTTTTTGTAAACAATTTGTTCTAACTTGAATTCTTGTGTTTGATCGCCTTTAGTATTTGTTTTAGAAATAACATGTTGTTTCTTTTTATCTAAATTAGTACTGACATTTTTATACACGTGTTCGAGTTTTTTCTTATGATTTTCTGCGTAATCTGAATAGAAAATGTTTGGTAAGAATATTTCATTAGGGTTTCTACTATGAGAATGACCGAATGTTAGTTCGAATGGGGTATAATTTGTGCTAGAGTGTAAAGAACTGTTATACCCTATAATAGCATAGTCCATTAAATTAGTTTCGTTGGGGTAAGTTTCTTTAAGTATTCGCAGATGTTCTATAATAGTGGAATGAAATCTTTCTATGACACCATTAGATTCGTGGTGTCCCGGGGTAGTAAAATGAATTTTTATTTTGTGAAGATTTAAGATTTCTTTTACAGTATCGTTGTTAAATTCAGTTCCATGGTCAATGACTAATTTTTCAGGGATACCAAAAGATGTAAAATATTTAATTAGAGCATTACTAATGTGGATTGCTGTTTTACCAGCGATTTCATGAGCTTGGGCAAATTTTGTGAATGAATCTACTAACATGAGATAGATTTTATTATTAAAAAAAAATAAATCTATATGAACTATTTGAAATGGTTTTGAAGCCGTTTCTGTGAGTAACAGAGGCGAATATGGATTTTGTCTTGCGTACTTGGTTCTTTGGCAAATGTCACAAGCATTGATGTAATCTGTAACCGATTGTTTTATTCCTATCCAGTAATAGTTTTGTTTTATTTTTTCTAATGTTTCTGAGATTCCTCTATGGTTGGTTTTACTTTCATGATGGTTTCGAACTATCATTATTTGTTCTTCTTTTTCTTTTATTGTATTAATTCGTTTAGTACATTTAATTAATTTAGGGCCTTTTTCTGAAAAGTGTTTTAAGTAAACTTTGTTGAATGCGTTATAAAGATTGTCTGAGTGAAACCAAATACAGTATGATTTCTTTATGATGGTATAGTCTCTTAGATATTCAAAAATAAGATTTTCATTATTTTTTTCAGGAATTTCGACTGTAGTTATTTTATGATGTTGATATGTTTCATAAGTAACTTTTAATTTTGAATAAATTTGTGGGAAAACTAATATTTGATTAACTTTATTATTTATGATTTCATCTAAAATTTTAATTCCATCATTAGTTGTTTCTGTTGCCGTAGTGTGTTGGGTATATGTGACATCATCGGGTATATTTTCAATAGGGGTTTGTTGCACGTGTGATTGTGAGGTATTTGGTATATTTTCGATAGGTTGTTCTGTTATTGGTTGGGTTTTTTCTGTTTGATTATTATCGTGATTATTCTCGAGAGATGTTATTGTCGGTTCAGGTGGGTTTTCTTGAAATAAATTTGGAAATGGATTTTGAGTGGGATTTTCATTTTCATGTCTATACATTGATTCTGCTATTCGACGTAAATAGTCAAATGATTCTTGGTCGATGTCTCCTGGGTTATTTATCATAGATTCGTTTTCAAGTGCGTTTAATTTGATTCTTGAGAGTGCATCAGCTGCGCTATTTAATTTACCTTTTTTAATGTTAACAGGGAGTTTTACAATTTTAGATGTTCTTGCCGGAATTGTGATAGAATAATTTTTTATTTTAAGATTTTTCTTAAAATTTGATAATTCTTCTGATTCGTAGATTATCGGTATTTGAGTGTTGGGTGTTATTAATATTTTTTTATCTAGATTTAAGGTTGCTTTTAGTTGTTTTAATAAATCTACGCCAATTAATCCATCGTACTTTTTATTAAAGTCGAATAAATAAAATTTATGTGTACCGTTAACGTTAAAATTTTTAAAAAGAGGTATATTTATTACTTTGTCATGAAATGAAATATTATGGGCTGTTTGAATGTTAAATTTTTCATTAAAAATAAAATTTTTATAATGTTTGTTTGCCAAATTTGGGTTCATAAGACTTCGAGTGCTTCCTGTATCAATTAGGAAATTCGCATTTAATGAAGGCACAAAAATATGTGGTAAATTAGCTTTTATTAAATTTATATTTATTATGTTTGGATTGTTTGAGGGGGTAATTATTTGAAAATTTCCATTTTGTTCAATATTTCGTTCAAAAGTTGGATCGAATTGATCGTAATAACTATTTTGACATATTTGAGGGTCTTCTTCATCATTATATTTATTTTCGTAGTTTTGTTCATAAGCTGAAGGGTCATAGTAATTTTCAGGGTTGATATTATTAGTTTGTTCTTCTTGGTAGTTTAATTTTTCAAAAGGATTTTCGAATTCTTGTACGTTTTGATTAAAAAGTTGCGTCGAGGTAAAATTTGGTTTTGGTCTTGTGGAAATGTTACTTGATCCTATTTCCATTGGTTCGGGTTGAAAAGGTTTTGAGACGTTGGTATTTCTTCCGAAAATTTGTGGGTGTTTATATGGAGATGGGTTATTAAAATATTGTCTAAAATTAGACGTGTTCGGAGTAGAATTTCGTTGATTAAATGGTTTAAAATTAGAATTGTTTTGCATAGGCGGTCTCATGGGATTATCTTGGAAATTTTGAAAATTTGGCCTATTTTGATTACTTTCGAAAATTGGTCTTATTGGATTATTTTGAAAATTTGGTCTGTGGTTTTGAGAGTTAAAACTATGATTTTGATTATTTGCAGGCAAATTAAATTGTCTGTTGAAATTTGGATTATTTTGTAATCTTAAATTATTTTTTACAGGAACTATTCTTTGAAAAGGCTTAAAATTTTGCGAATTTAAAGTATTATTTCTGTGTTGGCTATATAAGAAATTTTCTTCTTCTACGACCAATGACATGCCTTTTTCTAAACTATCGGGGTTTCTTAGTCTGATATTATTTTGTAAATGATTAGGTAAACCGCGAATAAAAGTTTTGAGTGCTAGATCATCATAGCTTTTTAATCTAATTACTTTTTCTGCCACATCAATATCATCAAGAGAATTTAATTTTGATACTATTAAACTGCGTGCGTCTTGACATCTCATTCCGAAATTATAAGGAGCTTCATTTTTATAAGGTTGAAGGCAAATTAGATCTTGTATTAAACAATCTAAATTCCTTTGATCACCAAAGCATAATTGTAAAGCGGATTTTATATCTTTCCATGCGGTCAATTCAATTCGTGAACCTATCAATGCTAAAGCTCTACCTGTGAGCTTACCTATTATTGCTCTTAATATAAAATTATTAATTTGCGGATTATTTCTATCGAAAAAATTTTTTATTAGATTTTCACAACTATCAATAAAAATTCCTAAAGTGTGAGGATTACCTTCATAACAAGGAATTATATCTATATTTAATTTTAAAAGTTGATAATTTACTGGTTGTGCCATTTCGTCTTCACTGTCTTGATAAAGATTATTAAAACTATTTATAAGTTCTTCTAAATCAGATTCTGTCATATATTAGAAAATTTCTAAATGTTATGCATAAAATTATTAATTACGTTTTTTTTTCTTTTTCTTTAAGAATATTATCACTTATTTAGGAAAGGTAAAATAGGATGCAAAATTAAAATGACTTACAGTAAAAGTCCAATTATTTGTTTCATTGGCATTGAAAACTTGATATTCTTTTGTTTCTTAGATCTAGACGAATTCAGGTAATGTTTGTCCTTCCTTCGTGGTCCTAACGGCTAAACAAATTCAGGCGATGTTTGTCCTTTCTTTGTTGGAACTGGTTCCAGTTGGATTTTCAGCGATTTTTGTCCAAAAATCTGTCGTGGAAAGGCGATGTGTGTCCTCTTTACCAGTTGTTGTCAGCTTCGGCGATGCTTGTCCTCCACTAACAATATTTTCCAAAATGTTTGTTTTCGAAAAACTTCGCGTGCCACATAAACGATTAAAATCGACCGAAAAACGCGATTTTTGTCGTCTTCCGTCGTAGCAATCCTACTGACTGCGCCAGTTAATTTACGTAGGATTGCGAAAGGTTTTTTAAAAAACTTTATTTTTGGAAAATACAAAATTTGAGATTTTAAATTATACGTCTTAACTATTTGAATACAACTTAAAAACTAAATTATTTCATTGTAATAATAAATTCAAAGAATAATATACAAATGCAAGTTCAGCGTCTGCTCGCTGAGATAAATTCAGATGGTAAACAATAATCTGCATTTTCATATTTTATCTGTATTCTTTTAGAATATAACTTGCCAAATTTGAATTATAAAACCGCAGCAACGCCGAACACTTCGACGATTTGGTTTTTTTTTATCTATTGAAAAGGTGATTCGAGAAACAAATAATTTCTTGGATAATTAACACGATACAGAAACCTGCAAAACCACATCGAATAAAATAATATCAATACGAGGGTCACACCGAAAAATTCTGCAAAATAAAATTTTTTACGCTGTTTAATCATTTACAAAAACCAGGTAACAGGGGTGAATTTGAAATCCTGCAATACTTCACAGAGAACTACAATGTGGATGTTCTAATTAATGGTACATTATACAGTGTAATAACTGAACCAAAAGAGTTGGAGAAAAAAAGGCAATAATTTATTTATCAACTTAATTTTCATTTAAATTCAAATCTACGTATCTGTGATTTAAATACTAATATTAGACCAGTGCAGATAGCTTTGAAAATGGTAAAAAGTGAAATAAAATAATAGTAGGATGAAACCCATTGGAAAAGGAAGAGAATATAATAAACATGAAAGGAAAAATAATTTACAGGCGTCGGGAAGAGGAAGGGGGGGAGTTTTTAAGAGTAGAAAACTGTTTATCTCGATTTCCGGCAAAACTACAAGTCCTATGGAAAAAAGTTAAATAGCAAAGTTGTAGCTAATAAAAAGATCTACAACTTTTGTATTTACACTTTTTTCACATAACCTCAAAATTTATGTGAAAAATTCAAATAACCAAGTTTTTGGTTTTATTTTTATCTTTTACAAAAAATTTTTTTTTTTTCACGAAATTTGGTGTAAACTTACCTTTTTATGTCCCAAACACTCTGTAATTTTTTTGTTTTAAAATATTTATTTTTTTAACCTTATTTTGACTTAATATCGAAAAAGCAGTCTAATTTTCAATCGAAAATTCTCACGTCAAAATATCTGCTTTTTTAAAAAACTCGATAGGTTTTTTGTTCGTTGAAATCTCTACTTCTTGATGGTGTAAAAAAAATATACATTACTACGGTACATGTTCTCAAAAAATGCAAATAAGAAACGAAGAAAACTCCGAATTTCTTTTTTTTTAATCATCGTGTACAATTTTGAGCTATTTATTTAAATTTATACTTTAATTACTCTTTTGATTATCAATGTAACACGGAATCTTACGTTTTGGAGTAATTAAAGTATAAATTTAAATAAATAGCTCAAAATTGTACATAATGATTTAAAAAAAAAGAAATTCGGAGTTTTCTTCGTTCCTTATTTGCATTTTTTGAGAACATTTACCATAGTAATGTATATTTTTTTACACCATCAAAAAATAAAGATTTCAACGAACAAAAAGCCCACCGAGTTTTTTAAAAAAGCAGATATTCTGACGTGAGAATTTTCGATTGAAAATTAGACTGCTTTTTCGATATTAAGTCAAAATAAGGTTAAAAAACAAATATTTTAAAACAAAAAATTACAGAGTGTTTGGGACATAAAAAGGTAAAATTTTTTTTGTAAAAGGTAAAAATAAAAAACCAAAAACTTGGTTATTTGAATTTTTCACATATATTTTGAGGTTATGTGAAAAAAGTGTAAATACAAAAGTTGTAGATCTTTTTATTACCTACAACTTTGCCATTAAACTTTTTTCCATAGGACTTGTAGTTTTGCCGGAAATCGAGATAAACAGTTTTCTACCCTTACAAACTCCCCCCCTTCCACTTCCCGACCCCAGAGCGCCTGTAAATTATTTTTCCTATCGTTTTTGTCATATTCTCTTCCATTTCCAATGAGTTTCATCCTACTATTATTTTATTTGGTTTCAAAAATTATCTGCACTACCTAAATTATAATTAGTTTTTGAATCATCCAAATAAATTTCTGACAAGTCTAGATTCAGCGATACTTTAATACACAAAAAAACTCCATCCTATCCGCTTCATTTTGATCATCCCTCGTATTATTTACGTTAAATTTTATTGTGTTTCTCTTTAATTTTAATTTGTATAAAAAAAATCCGAATAAAAGGAAAATACGTTTCATCATATTACATGACAATTCAAAAACAATTTAAAGATGAATTGTTTAGAAAACAAATTAGGTTTTTCGAGAATGCTTCGTTTTTGAACTTTACTCTCATTATTATACCGGGTGATCACAACTTATTCTTTTTAAATTTTAAATATTAGAATTTGGATTTGAGGATACCTAAATCAGATAATATTGGCCTACTTTCAGGTTTAAATCTACAATTTTTCTTAAATACAATGATTACAATTTTTTACGCAGTTGAATCGGAAATGAAATTCTGGATGGTCTTTTAAATCTAAACCCATTTGAATATAAAACAATACCACGAAAAAAAGAGTATGAAATTCAGTCTATTCGATTGAACTCCCTAAGACCAATTTTATTGTATGCTGCTAAAAAATGACACAAGAATTACAAGAAGACAACAAAACCAAAACAATTAGGTTATCTATCGATAGAAGGAATAGAAATAGGAAAAAGAAAGAGACGCGGGAGAGCTATTTCAAAATGGAAACCGAAGGTAACAAAATATTCACATAGGGCAGGAATTGGAAGCTGTCAAGAAAATATATTAAATAGAAAATGGGTAAAGAGATAAATTTGATATGAACCATCCCCTGACAGGATCTAGAGATATTTCATCGGACAGACAAATAAATGTGTTTATATAAATAATTTCTCTCTCTTTCCACTGGATTAAAACCACTTAGTTGTTAAAAAAGTTTTTTTGACGTTTCGGCTTTCCAGATCGAAAGCCGTTATCAAAATGACATAAAATAAATAAATTTACTAGAAACAGAACACTTGATAATCTTGCAAAAATATGACATCAACATAGTATACATAGAATAAGATTTTGAGATTGAAGATGTCAAAATCTGTTTCAATCATATTTTTGTGACGTTTCTGGGAACGAATTTTTGAAAGGATAGCGCATTTGCATATTATAAGAGAATTTATACTTCGTCATAAATGAAGTTTTCTTATTAATATTATCATAAGAAAAAACCAGATAAAAAACTATCCCGATATAGAGGGTATCCTTTTTGCAATTAACTCTTTTTGTAAAATAGGTATCCAAATTTTTGAAATATCAACCGAACAATTAGAAACACATTCGTTATTATTTAAGCATATCAATGCTGCTTCTTTAACTTTGCGGTTATAATTATTCGGTTCTTTTAATAATCTAGTTGAAAAATTCCATTGTATTTTATGACCAGAATCCCATGCGTGTTCACATATTTTGGATTTTTCGAATTGTTTATTTTTAATGTACGATTGGTGTTCATTAAGTCTAATATGAAAAGGTCTAGATGTTTCTCCTATATAAAATTTATTACATTCGCATGGAATTTTGTAAATACAATTTTTTGTGTTTTGAATTTCATTAAAAGGTTTTGTATTTACTATTAAAGATTTTAATGTATTATTAGTTTGAAAAACTGTTTTTAAATTAAATTTATTGCCAATCCTTCTAATTTTTTTTTTCGGATAATTTTGGAATATAAGGGATTTTTACTATATTTGAAAGAACTATTGGGGGGTTTAAATTTTGATCTTTAGTTTTGATGTCTCGGTAAAGTTCACGATTTATAAATTTACTTGGGTAGTTGTTCTTAATCAAGACAGATTTAACAAGTGATAATTCATTATTTAAGATATTGTCATTTGAACAAATTGTTTTTGCTCTATCGGAAAGAGATTTGACAATACCTCGTTTAACACAAATTGAGTGGTTTGAATTAAAATTTAGATATCTATTTGTATGTGTTTCTTTTCTAAAAACTGATGTATCAAAACAATTGTTGTTATTGTGTATTAGTACATCAAGAAACGGTAATTTTTTATTATTTTCAATTTCAATTGTAAATTTAATAGTAGGTTCCGAATTATTAATAGTATATAAAAATGTATCAATATTTTCCCTATCGTGTTGCCAAATTGCAATTGAAATTGAAAATAATAAAAAATTACGGTTTCTTGATGTACTAATACACAATAACAACAATTGTTTTGATACATCAGTTTTTAGAAAAGAAACACATACAAATAGATATCTAAATTTTAATTCAAACCACTCAATTTGTGTTAAACGAGGTATTGTCAAATCTCTTTCCGATAGAGCAAAAACAATTTGTTCAAATGACAATATCTTAAATAATGAATTATCACTTGTTAAATCTGTCTTGATTAAGAACAACTACCCAAGTAAATTTATAAATCGTGAACTTTACCGAGACATCAAAACTAAAGATCAAAATTTAAACCCCCCAATAATTCTTTCAAAAATAGTAAAAATCCCTTATATTCCAAAATTATCCGAAAAAAAAAAAAATTAGAAGGATTGGCAATAAATTTAATTTAAAAACAGTTTTTCAAACTAATAATACATTAAAATCTTTAATAGTAAATACAAAACCTTTTAATGAAATTCAAAACACAAAAAATTGTATTTACAAAATTCCATGCGAATGTAATAAATTTTATATAGGAGAAACATCTAGACCTTTTCATATTAGACTTAATGAACACCAATCGTACATTAAAAATAAACAATTCGAAAAATCCAAAATATGTGAACACGCATGGAATTCTGGTCATAAAATACAATGGAATTTTTCAACTAGATTATTAAAAGAACCGAATAATTATAACCGCAAAGTTAAAGAAGCAGCATTGATATGCTTAAATAATAACGAATGTGTTTCTAATTGTTCGGTTGATATTTCAAAAATTTGGATACCTATTTTACAAAAAGAGTTAATTGCAAAAAGGATACCCTCTATATCGGGATAGTATCATAAGTTTTTATCTGGTTTTTTCTTATGATAATATTAATAAGAAAACTTCATTTATGACGAAGTATAAATTCTCTTATAATATGCAAATGCGCTATCCTTTCAAAAATTCGTTCCCAGAAACGTCACAAAAATATGATTGAAACAGATTTTGACATCTTCAACCTCAAAATCTTATTCTATGTATACTATGTTGATGTCATATTTTTGCAAGATTATCAAGTGTTCTGTTTCTAGTAAATTTATTTATTTTATGTCATTTTGATAACGGCTTTCGATCTGGAAAGCCGAAACGTCAAAAAAACTTTTTTAACAACTAAGTGGTTTTAATCCAGTGGAAAGAGAGAGAAATTAAAATACAAACCACAATGAGCTTCCGAAATGAAATATAAATAATTATATTGGCATGACCGAACAACATCATTTATCATTTTCGTAAATACTAGATACCTAACATCTAATTGCAAACTAAAAAAAAATCTCATAAATACACAAAAAATGTTATCCAATACTATACAAACAAACAAACACTTCGCGAACCGAACACACTGTATACCACGACAAAAAACATACATCAACTAGTTACATTGCTATATTTAACACTTTGGATGTTTGAGCAATATGGTTAATCTAAACTGCCGTTGATAAGGACATCTAAAATGTGTTTAATTTAGATAAGATGAGTGTAATTAGCTGCGGAACGATTTTCGTGTTCTATCTGAATGATATATCTGGTTATATTTGCGGAAATATCTGTCTGGTTTGAAGTCGCGATCAAACGCCGTAACTAATATTTTGGTAATTGCAATTAAAGCTTGATAATCTTAAAACTCTTTTTTATCAGGTAACAGATGCTATCTTAAAATATACCGATAAAGGGGAATCATATTATTAAGAACGCGATTAAGGCGGGAATTATTACGTCTTAAGGGTCCGCCATATCAACACGTTGCGAGATAGTCGTTGCCGCGATTGCAAAATGATGTAAAAAATTATCACATTTAATAAGATTTATCCCATGAAGATTCTAAAAATGAGAGGAAGGATATAAAGGTGCTAATTCTACTTGATTTTAGTAAGACATTCGACACCGTCACTCATGAAATGCTAATTGCTAAATGTAAATATGTCGGCTTTAACCAACAGTCTCTGAAGTTTATTTGTTCTTATCTAACAGATCGCTCTCAGCATTAAATGCTCTTCAAACACATCTATCCCTTCTGGAGTGCCTCAGGGTTCTGTTCTGGGCCCTATGCTATTTCTCTTGTACACTCAACTTTATATCCATTTCTGTCCAGAAGATAGTGTCTCTGCTAACGAAAAAATAAATAAGGATCTTAACAGTATTTATAATTTTGCTCATAGCCATAACTTAAAGTTTAATCCTGACAAGTCGAAAGCTATTATGTTTTGTTCAAAAACTAAGCATGATGAGATAAGGTCAATAGTGAAACCGAAGGTACGAGACCACACAATAAATTTGGGGCTCCATAATGGATGATCGTTTTAGATTTTACGATCATGTTTCCCATTTAACAAAGTCTTGTTACGGCGGTTTAAAGTTGTTGTTTGACAATAGACGATTATTGAGTTCTAAAAGGAAAAACACCTTGTTCTCTCAAAAATTGCGTATTGTAATGTCATTTATTACCCGTGTCTTGATCAGGTTTGTGCACGACGATTGCAATGTATTCAAAACACTTGCTGTAGGCTTATATACAGGGTGCGCCAATTATTTCCACTCGATCTCTAGCACCGAAACTAAAAGAGATATCAACAAGATTTTTTGTAGGGGTAGACAGTGTCACTCGGACTACAATTTTAAAATATTTTGATGTATACAGGGTGGCTAATTTTTGTGGAATAAAAATTAATTTGGTTTTTTTAAATTGAACACCCTGTATACGATTATGTCTTCTGATTCTACTTAATATTAGATTTACGGTAGTTTTTTGTATTTGTAAATCCGACGCGGCGTTGACATGTTATTCCTATTTTAAGCAGATTTAATGAAAAAACAGCACTTCAGAAATATTAGCACAAAAACCACATTTTTTAAAAAATTCCTCAAAAAAGCTACTATGATGTAAATGAAACATGCTCCTATCATAATAATCACATAAGATCTTCACCTGTTGCACAGGGTGTTTGCCGATGGCGTGCCAATAGTCTAGTTTTCAAATGGCCATAACTTAATTTTTTCAAATGAGACACCCTGTATATTTTTCATTAGTTAGAAGCTCTCCCTAATACTCATTAAAAAAATATAGGGTTTTGCACATCTAACTTTACTCTTTACTTTAATAATTGACGTTAACATATTTTACACAATTTTTAATAAGAAATCAAGTTACCTATGAAAATGACAGTAGGTATATTTTGTTATGGCATTAATTGTCAACATAAAATTTTGTATTGTATCACGTCTACTACATTTAATCGGTATTGTGTATAAAAAATGGATTTTAATAAGAATTATAGTGTTCAAGAAAATATTGATATGATATGGATACTGGGTGAATGTCAAAAAAATGCGTTTCTTGCTAGTAGGGTTTATCGTCAAAGATACCCAGAAAGACGTCATCCACAAAAGGATACTTTTGAAAATTTAAAGAATAGATTTGATAGAACAGGAACCGTCAAGTATGAAAAACATTCACGTGAAACTACAGCTGTTACTATTGACAACGAATATAAGGTAATGATCAGTATAGTTGAAGATCCCAATATAAGTACAAGGCAATTAAGCAATACCACAATTAGACGCATAATAAAAA